>JARNME010000012.1:19777067-20377067 GCA_030179655.1 Scaptomyza flava
TTTTTGGTCATATTCATGTTAAAATTTTAGACCAAAAGTTGACTTGGGCATTGGTAAAATCTTTCGACTTCCATAACTTCCTCAAAAGTGACCCGATTTTCAAAAGCAATATCTCAAAAGTCATGGTTTGGCTTCTAGAATAAAACTGCATTTAAGAAATTACATTTAAATAAAATTCGATTTTTGGTCATATTCATGTTAAAATTTTATGACCAAAATTGACTTGGGCATTGGTAAAAATCTTTCGACTTCCATAACTTCCTCAAAAGTGACCCGATTTTCAAAAGCAATAGCTCAAAAGTCATGGTTTGGCTTCTAGAATAAAACTGCATTTAAGAAATTACATTTAAATAAAATTCGATTTTTGGTCATATTCATGTTAAAATTTTATGACCAAAATTGACTTGGGCATTGGTAAAAATCTTTCGACTTCCATAACTTCCTCAAAACTGACCCGATTTTCAAAAGCAATATCTCAAAAGTCATGGTTTGGCTTCTAGAATAAAACTGCATTTAAGAAATTACATTTAAATAAAATTCGATTTTTGGTCATATTCATGTTAAAATTTTATAAACAAAAATTGACTTGGGCATTGGTAAAAATCTTTCGACTTCCATAACTTCCTCAAAAGTGACCCGATTTTCAAAAGCAATATCTCAAAAGTCATGGTTTGGCTTCTAGAATAAAACTGCATTTAAGAAATTACATATAAATAAAATTCGATTTTTGGTCATATTCATGTTAAAATTTTATAATCAAAAATTGACTTGGGCATTGGTAAAATCTTTCGACTTCCATAACTTCCTCAAAAGTGACCCGATTTTCAAAAGCAATATCTCAAAAGTCATGGTTTGGCTTCTAGAATAAAACTGCATTTAAGAAATTACATATAAATAAAATTCGATTTTTGGTCATATTCATGTTAAAATTTTACGACCAAAAATTGACTTGGGCATTGGCAAAATCTTTCGACTTCCATAACTTCCTCAAAACTGACCCGATTTTCAAAAGCAATAGCTCAAAAGTCATGGTTTGGCTTCTAGAATAAAACTGCATTTAAGAAATTACATTTAAATAAAATTCGATTTTTGGTCATATTCATGTTAAAATTTTATGACCAAAATTGACTTGGGCATTGGCAAAATCTTTCGACTTCCATAACTTCCTCAAAAGTGACCCGATTTTCAAAAGCAATATCTCAAAAGTCATGGTTTGGCTTCTAGAATAAAACTGCATTTAAGAAATTACATATAAATAAAATTCGATTTTTGGTCATATTCATGTTAAAATTTTATGACCAAAATTGACTTGGGCATTGGTAAAATCTTTCGACTTCCATAACTTCGTCAAAAGTGACCCGATTTTCAAAAGCAATAGCTTAAAAGTCATGGTTTGGCTTCTAGAATAAAACTGCATTTAAGAAATTACATTTAAATAAAATTCGATTTTTGGTCATATTCATGTTAAAATTTTACGACCAAAAGTTGACTTGGGCATTGGTAAAATCTTTCGACTTCCATAACTTCGTCAAAAGTGACCCGATTTTCAAAAGCAATATCTCAAAAGTCATGGTTTGGCTTCTAGAATAAAACTGCATTTAAGAAATTACATTTAAATAAAATTCGATTTTTGGTCATATTCATGTTAAAATTTTATAAACAAAAATTGACTTGGGCATTGGTAAAAATCTTTCGACTTCCATAACTTCCTCAAAAGTGACCCGATTTTCAAAAGCAATATCTCAAAAGTCATGGTTTGGCTTCTAGAATAAAACTGCATTTAAGAAATTACATATAAATAAAATTCGATTTTTGGTCATATTCATGTTAAAATTTATAAACAAAATTGACTTGGGCATTGGTAAAAATCTTTCGACTTCCATAACTTCGTCAAAAGTGACCCGATTTTCAAAAGCAATATCTCAAAAGTCATGGTTTGGCTTCTAGAATAAAACTGCATTTAAGAAATTACATTTAAATAAAATTCGATTTTTGGTCATATTCATGTTAAAATTTTATGACCAAAATTGACTTGGGCATTGGTAAAAATCTTTCGACTTCCATAACTTCCTCAAAACTGACCCGATTTTCAAAAGCAATATCTCAAAAGTCATGGTTGGCTTCTAGAATAAAACTGCATTTAAGAAATTACATTTAAATAAAATTCGATTTTTGGTCATATTCATGTTAAAATTTATGACCAAAATTGACTTGGGCATTGGTAAAAATCTTTCGACTTCCATAACTTCGTCAAAAGTGACCCGATTTTCAAAAGCAATATCTCAAAAGTCATGGTTTGGCTTCTAGAATAAAACTGCATTTAAGAAATTACATATAAATTAAATTCGATTTTTGGTCATATTCATGTTAAAATTTTATGACCAAAATTTGACTTGGGCATTGGTAAAATCTTTCGACTTCCATAACTTCGTCAAAAGTGACCCGATTTTCAAAAGCAATATCTCAAAAGTCATGGTTTGGCTTCTAGAATAAAACTGCATTTAAGAAATTACATTTAAATAAAATTCGATTTTTGGTCATATTCATGTTAAAATTTTAGACCAAAATTGACTTGGGCATTGGTAAAATCTTTCGACTTCCATAACTTCCTCAAAAGTGACCCGATTTTCAAAAGCAATATCTCAAAAGTCATGGTTTGGCTTCTAGAATAAAACTGCATTTAAGAAATTACATTTAAATAAAATTCGATTTTTGGTCATATTCATGTTAAAATTTTACGACCAAAATTGACTTGGGCATTGGTAAAATCTTTCGACTTCCATAACTTCCTCAAAAGTGACCCGATTTTCAAAAGCAATATCTCAAAAGTCATGGTTTGGCTTCTAGAATAAAACTGCATTTAAGAAATTACATTTAAATAAAATTCGATTTTGGTCATATTCATGTTAAAATTTTATAACCAAAAATTGACTTGGGCATTGGTAAAAATCTTTCGACTTCCATAACTTCCTCAAAAGTGACCCGATTTTCAAAAGCAATATCTCAAAAGTCATGGTTTGGCTTCTAGAATAAAACTGCATTTAAGAAATTACATATAAATAAAATTCGATTTTTGGTCATATTCATGTTAAAATTTTACGACCAAAAGTTGACTTGGGCATTGGTAAAATCTTTCGACTTCCATAACTTCCTCAAAAGTGACCCGATTTTCAAAAGCAATATCTCAAAAGTCATGGTTTGGCTTCTAGAATAAAACTGCATTTAAGAAATTACATTAAATAAAATTCGATTTTTGGTCATATTCATGTTAAAATTTTACGACCAAAAGTTGACTTGGGCATTGGTAAAATCTTTCGACTTCCATAACTTCCTCAAAAGTGACCCGATTTTCAAAAGCAATATCTCAAAAGTCATGGTTTGGCTTCTAGAATAAAACTGCATTTAAGAAATTACATTTAAATAAAATTCGATTTTTGGTCATATTCATGTTAAAATTTTATGACCAAAAATTGACTTGGGCATTGGTAAAATCTTTCGACTTCCATAACTTCCTCAAAACTGACCCGATTTTCAAAAGCAATATCTCAAAAGTCATGGTTTGGCTTCTAGAATAAAACTGCATTTAAGAAATTACATATAAATAAATTCGATTTTTGGTCATATTCATGTTAAAATTTTATGACCAAAAATTGACTTGGGCATTGGTAAAATCTTTCGACTTCCATAACTTCCTCAAAAGTGACCCGATTTTCAAAAGCAATATCTCAAAAGTCATGGTTTGGCTTCTAGAATAAAACTGCATTTAAGAAATTACATTTAAATAAAATTCGATTTTTGGTCATATTCATGTTAAAATTTTATGACCAAAAATTGACTTGGGCATTGGTAAAAATCTTTCGACTTCCATAACTTCGTCAAAACTGACCCGATTTTCAAAAGCAATATCTCAAAAGTCATGGTTTGGCTTCTAGAATAAAACTGCATTTAAGAAATTACATTTAAATAAAATTCGATTTTTGGTCATATTCATGTTAAAATTTTATGACCAAAAATTGACTTGGGCATTGGTAAAAATCTTTCGACTTCCATAACTTCCTCAAAAGTGACCCGATTTTCAAAAGCAATATCTCAAAAGTCATGGTTTGGCTTCTAGAATAAAACTGCATTTAAGAAATTACATTTAAATAAAATTCGATTTTTGGTCATATTCATGTTAAAATTTTATGACCAAAATTGACTTGGGCATTGGTAAAAATCTTTCGACTTCCATAACTTCCCCAAAACTGACCCGATTTTCAAAAGCAATATCTCAAAAGTCATGGTTTGGCTTCTAGAATAAAACTGCATTTAAGAAATTACATATAAATAAAATTCGATTTTTGGTCATATTCATGTTAAAATTTTATGACCAAAAATTGACTTGGGCATTGGTAAAATCTTTCGACTTCCATAACTTCGTCAAAAGTGACCCGATTTTCAAAAGCAATATCTCAAAAGTCATGGTTTGGCTTCTAGAATAAAACTGCATTTAAGAAATTACATTTAAATAAAATTCGATTTTTGGTCATATTCATGTTAAAATTTTATGACCAAAAATTGACTTGGGCATTGGTAAAAATCTTCGACTTCCATAACTTCCTCAAAAGTGACCCGATTTTCAAAAGCAATATCTCAAAAGTCATGGTTTGGCTTCTAGAATAAAACTGCATTTAAGAAATTACATTTAAATAAAATTCGATTTTTGGTCATATTCATGTTAAAATTTATAACCAAAAATTTACTTGGGCATTGGTAAAAATCTTTCGACTTCCATAACTTCGGCAAAACTGACCCTATTTTCAAAAGCAATATCTCAAAAGTCATGGTTTGGCTTCTAAAACAAAACTGCATTTAAGAAATTATATTTAATTACAATTCGATTTTTGGTCCTATTCATGTTAAAATTTTATGACCAAAAATTGACTTGGGCATTGGTAAAAAACTTCCGACTTCCATAACTTCCTCAAAAGTGACCCGATTTTCAAAAGCAATATCTCAAAAGTCATGGTTTGGCTTCTAGAATAAAACTGCATTAAAGAAATTACATTTAAATAAAGTTCGATTTTTGGTCAATTTGCATGTGTAAAATATTATGCCAAAATATCGACTTGGTCATTGGTAAAATCTTTCGACTTCCATAACTTCGGCAAAACTGACCCGATTATCAAAATCAATAGCTTAAAAGTCATGGCTTGGCTACTTGAATAAAACTGCATTTAAATAAATATGTATATGTGTCTTCGTGACTGTATTAGCGCTTAATATAAATGCTTAAATTTAAATAGTAAATATAATTTATATGAATTATGTATCGCCCACATGTAAATAATACAAATTTATTTCAGCACCTCTTTGCGCATTAGAATTAATTCAGCGCACGTACAACCTCAATTTACCACCCCTTCCTCTCGAGGCTCACTACGCCATACGCCCTCTCGTAATGGGCTTAAATACTTTGGCACGCAATCGGGATGGTTCATGTCCATGCTCATGTACAGGGCTCACCCCACCGTAAAATAATTACACACATTGGATTAAACGCGACATGAAACAGAAACACATCTATTTCCACACCATCTCCTATATGAAAGTTAATTTAGGCTGGCTGGACAAGCTCAGCCGTTTGCTTTTGGCATTTCAATGCCGTTGACCAAAACGGATTTAGTATTAATTAGCTGGCTGACAGGGCACGAGAATCGACAAAATCCTTTGCAAACGCATTGCGCATACGCCCTGTGGCTGATGGAACTTATCACACGGTAAATTAAATAATAATATTGCTTGGTAAACACTGCCAATAGCCTCATTTGTGTTGTGCCCAAAGATTTAATGTTTATTTTGAATGCAAGCAAACAACAATAAGCCGTTCTTCTCTCAACTCTTTCGCTTACTTTGCAAACTTTTTTCAACATCAAAAAATAACAATATGATAATTGAAATCAAGCAGCAGCTAGAGCAAAAATTGCAGAGCATATGTTTGGAGCTGGATAAGAGTTGCTTGTGATTCAGTTTGGTTTTGGTTCGTTGTGTGGTAGCTGTGGCCGTTTGTCTTTAATTTAAACCTGGCCTAAGGCCACTTGAAACAAGCAAAAGGGGTAAACATAGTATTTGGTAAATTATTTGGCAAAATGCAAATTAAAATCTGTCTGCTTTGTTCTTCATATGGCAGTGCACACAAGCTCGAGAGGGCTCCAAAGAGATTTACAAAAGTGCAGATAGTTTTTAATCAAATTAGAGAGAAACATAAAACAAGGGCTTTAAACTATTCAAGTGCCGAACAATAGATGCGCTTTCAGAACATTTTAAACTTTGCTTGATTAAATTAAAAATGCGAGAATTTCTAATACAAGTAATTGTTTACAAACTAAAAATATAAGACTTGTGTAAACAATTATGCAAGTAACCAAAAAATAAATAAATCAATATATCTTGAGCTTTAAGTTTTCAGAAAAAGTTAATGAAAGTTTGTAAAACAAATATGTACCTTTTAAATACAATTTTTTATATCAATGAAACCAATAGAAATGTCAAAATATTCATATTTAACCAACTTTCGATTTTAAAAACTTTAAATTTTAAATTCCTCGCAACACTTGTTTAACTGACAAGTTAGACATTTCCCTGACGTATTCTAAAGCCAATTCGACCTCACGTTTTAAATATGCCACCACTGGAAAATAGCTGACTAAACTCGAAATCCTTTTACGCAAACAAATTTTTGAGAGGGGTTGAATGGGTGGATTTTCTGTCAAAGATTTGCAATTTTGTAGTGTGTGAAATTTATGGGCAGACGTTAAAGATAAACGTACTGTCATTGATTAACGAGTCGTTGTCGGAGTGCTGCCCAGCAACTATGTATATAGTAGAATGTACTATGAATGCATGGTTAAGGATGTATTTTGTTAGTGATGGACTTTTTTGAGTGGAAATGATTGCGTCGAAAACTTAACAGATAAAACTCAGGAAAAACGGAAGCACACATAAATCAGTAGGTAAATGTGACTTCCTCAGTGGCAACTCTGACTTTGTCGAAGGCTCTTGACGCGCAACAGGGAGGCTCAAAAGGACGACAACGACAACGACCATTCCAGCCTGGCCCTGTACTGACCTAAGTGAAACGGTGCATGGCCGAAGGTAAAACTGGACCAAAGACCAAATGCAACCAGGCCAGATGAGTAAGAAGCTCTCGCTGTGCAGAAGGCTTGAACGAAAAGGCTGTACGCAAGCCATGGCTTAGCAGACAGAGACAAAAGCAAAGGCAGAACGAAGGGATGCGAGCGCATAGATTGGCAACATTTGATGGCAAAAGTTACGCTAGCATTTATCTTTCGTGCAAGTGTCACTTGTGAGTTTCTTGAACCACTGCCAAGAGACGACAACTACCGCCAAAGAAAGAAACACAACGTGAGGAAAAAATACAGAAAGAGGGAGAGAGAGGGATTGACGAAGAAGAAATAAGCAACAACAAAACAAACAACACGTTCCACTGAAACAACAATGTAGCAAAAAGTCAATGTTATTAAATTATGTGGTACAACCTTAAAAATTGGCTTTAAAGTTGAAATTGACAAATGAACTGACGCAGTTCCGGACAGCAACACAAATTACCCTCAGCATTCTACATTTAATAAACAATTGTCACTCGTAATGCTCCGCACTGGCACTTATAATTGCTCTGCAAACGAGGCACTCAGCCTCAGGTTAAATGCTGCGATATTTGCCGTCGATAAATGCAGCAGCAACAGTTTCTCTTGACTTTTATCGATTGCCGCAATTAACTTGTTGCGGTTTCCCATTATGCACTTTTGTGAAAGGGCTCATAATTGTCCCGTTTAACAATCATTTGATTTATTCTTTATTCGGTTACGTATATTTTTCAAAATGCCAGATATTTCTTAACGACCGTTTAAAGGGAATAGATTAAAGCAACCGACACATGTTAAATCATTATATACTTTAAGCTTATACATATTTGTAATCGAGACGGCAAACCAAACTATCATATAAAGTTCAGAATCAGAAGAAAAACTCGAGGCAGAGGTGTCATACAGTTGACAATTTCGAGCAGCATGAAGTTATTCCACTTCTCAATTGAATTTATTTCATCCTAAACAACACAATATAAACCGCAAAATATTGAATATTTTAAAGCTATTGATAAGGTTTTTTTTTTATTTTTTTAATTTGGTTCTACCCGTCACCTTATATGTCAACTAGCCAACAACTTTGCTATGAAACCTTACCTCATTCGCCAATTTACCTCAATTGATTCACCTGATGCTCTGTTGGGTTTTTAAGAGCACCTAGCAACCGCGTCATCAATTTAAGCTGCTTCAAATGAAAGCTCGTCGCAGTCGTTCCGTTTTCCGTTCTGCGTAATTTGCATGCATGACAAGGCAATTCCCAGTCCATAGACGAAAAGCCCCAAAAAACTTTCCAAATGACAGATGATGAGGTTGTGGGCTGGGGCATTGGCTGGGGTTGACTCCTTTCCCAGTTGGTAATTGTGTTGCATTGATGTAAAGACAGAATGTTACACAACTCGAAACTTAACGTTTGCCATTTACGCGGTGCGTTGAGAAATTGGCTGTCGCTGCCGCAGTTGTAATTGTTGGTGTACCCAACGGTTTGTTGTTGTTTTTGTTGCTGTTATGATGCTATTTTACTGTTTATGGGAGCATATGGGAGTATGGGCGTGTCTCTAGGCAAAGTGGGCGCTGCAGAGTTCATGTTTCAGGTTGTTGTTGTTGTTGTGTCCTTTCTCATTTGAATTGCTTTCGTACGCTTTGATTTATGTGGCATTAAATAATTTACAATCTAGGCACAGACGAATAACTAAGGTTGTCAGCTTAGTGTAAATTATGGATATGCATATAATACTGCAGCTTAACTTGGCCCAAATCACTCGCAACACAGTTTGCGGAACTTAATTTTGGCAGCTAATCAGATTTATTACACGATATGATGTTCTATCGTTGAAGCGAATTGTAAATCCAGAAGCTGCTTGACTTCAGTCTTTATAGCTTTGATGAATCTTAATACTTACTTAAATCAATCAAACATTAGTATTTATTTTAATTATTGATGCATTCAAATCTTTTAAAGTCTTTAGATAAAATACTTTTAATTCAAAACTAAACATCGAAAGGTTGTTTAATGTTTAAGTAAACTTACACTGAAATTAATTTCTTAACATAATTTACCTTAAGTTCATGTTTTCCACTTAACAACTCGATAAGCATTTTGCAATTTTTGGGCTTTTAGATATGCATTGTTTGGTGCTGATTAACGTAATGAAATGGCAGCAGTAGTGTTTGTTGCCAAATGAGACACTTGTATACTAAGTTGCGCCATTACGTGATGCCAGCACGCCGTATGAGCAATATTAATTATTCACTAACAACAAGGCGCAGAGAGTAGGGAAGGTTAGAGACATGGAGACAAGGCCGCCGTCAGATTTTTGCTGTGTTGAATTTCAAGTTGATTTTTGAGACAAGTACACACACACACATACGATAGGGCAATAAACGTGAAATTTTCTCAAAATCACAAAACTGTTAGCAAACATTTTATTTGAGCTTTTAACTTTGTTGCCAGTTTGCCAGTTGCCGGATTGCCCGTTTGCCTGCTTGCCTGTGCTGTAGAGAAATAGCATAAATCTTTTGGCAATTCTTAGCTCCAACTGTCTCTTCTTTTTATTTTCATTTCATTTCGCCTGCTGGATGTATATCGCTTTTTTCTGGCTGTGCGTGCTGCAGTGACAAGAATTTGAATAATTCGCCAAATGTGCCAAGTTGAAATGTTAAAATTCCCAACGACTTTGGCCGCCGTCGGATGTTGGCAAGCGCCTGGCTGTTTCCGGTTTGGCATAACTAAAGTCACGACTGCCAAATGATTGCAAATGAACGACACAGGATGGTTGCTCCGTAGGCGGTAACACGGAGGCGTGGCAGCAACTTGAAACTTTCGCGCTTAGTTAAATGCATCGTTAAATTTATAGCAGTGACAAAAATTATTTAACGCAATTTCGCTAATGTGTGATGTCGCATCCAAGCAAAACAAAACAAAGGACAAACAATAAACAAAAGTTACGACTCATTATAACGAAGGAGCCAAAGGCCACTTATTTGCAGCTATTTACATTTTCTTGCGTTGCTTATTTTAGTAAGAAACGTTTTGAGCAAATTACATGTTTTCTAACTGCATTAACCAATTATTGTTGCTGTTGCTATCCTTTGCCATCAATTCTCTTTGATGGAGCATCTGCATTTTTCAATAAACGAACGCATGCACAAATATGTCACCGTTTTCATCGTCATTTCCTCATCATCTCCTTATGCTGCTACGGTTCTATTGGAAGAATTAATAAGCAGTAGACGCAACAGCAGCAACAACAACCGAAAGAACAGCAGCAATAACGGCTCCGTCAGAAACTGTTGAGTTGACTGCTTGTGGGGTTACTGCTATCACAGTGATGCCAACTTGTAACGAGCGAAATATAGATGTATAAGGAATTATTGGGATAAGGCTGCATGAAATATTAGAAAAATGTAGTAATGTCAATGTCAAGTTAAGATAAATATTTTTCCTCCTTCTATCAAAAGTCGGCTAAAAATTTAAGTTAAATGGAAGGAATATTATTTAAAATGTAATTCTTATTCTGTTAAACTTTCTATCGGACATGATTCGAGCGATATCATGATTCGAATAACTGTGCATTTTATATTTTATATATTTTTGTCAACACTGCGTATGAGTGACTTCGACGCAGCACATTGGAATTTAGAATTGTTGAAGCTTTTGTTGGGGCACAACTATTCAGCACTGGCGAAGAATGAAGAGCTCAAAAGGACTGCAGCAATAGTTGAAAGGCGTGGCACAATGCTCGCATAGTTGGGAGTAATCAATTAGTAAAGTAGATGGTGAGAAATATACGAATGTCTGATGACACGCACAAGCTTGTCTAGGTAAGATTGGAAAAGGGCAATGGCATTTGCACCGACAGAAACTGCCGTTGACAATAATAATTTACGAACGTATAACAATATTTAATATAAAATTTGTTCCTCGACAAGTTTGAGTTTAATGGTTCACTTTGCTTTTTAATTTTAAACTTATGATAGTATCCAAAAGGTTTTACAGCCTTCAACACGTAAGGCTTACCTTAAGATCCTTTTTAACACATAATTTGCAATATTGCCATTTAAGGAACATGAACTAGGTCAACACCTAAGCTCAACACACCCAAAACAATAAACAAACCCAACCGAATCAATTTGCTGGTACAAATATTTGGTCAATAATTCGGCCTCAAAATTTGTCTAATTATGCGTTGTCATATGCGGGTCAGTTGCCCAATTCAAATGCAAAGCTTACTGGGACACGAAAAAAAGGGTTCACCCGTGTGCGAGCCTATTTAGGAGCAGGGTGAATGTGTGTGTGTGTGTGTTTGTTCAAACGAAACACAGCAGGAACAGGCTAATCGTCAGTTGAGATATTGTTGTGTTCCTTCTCCATCTTGCAGTGGCACTTGTTTTGTTTTCATGCATATGTAAATTCCAATTGCCAACTAATTTTCAGCTTGGCAGCAAATGTACTTAGCCCAATACTGACAGAGTCGTTTGAATGCCAAAAGCTGTTGACAATTCTAGGATTTATCAAAAAGAAAACCTCGATAAAGATATACCTCGTTTGTAACTTGCGCGCAGTAAAGTATATTAAAGAAATACATTGGAAATATGTAAAATGATGATGATTAAAAAAGATCAATTTCATTAAATAAAAACAAAGCAAACAAACAGCTTCAATTTCAATTGAAATCCGATATAGTAACAGCAACAACTAAAATCTACACCTTTAAATAACTTAATAATTGAAAACAATATAATAGCACCTGCTTGGGATTAAACTGTATTTAGCTCATTTAATATCAAAAAGCCTTCCGATTACAATAAAAGAGCAAAAGTCTGGCAGTCAGTTAATCCGTTAAAGGCTGAAAAGGGTTTTCACGAGTTGGAGAAACACACACACACACTCACATTTAAAACAGCTGCGCCCACGTGGACCATTTGCCCTGGGCAGAATTTAGTGTAAGCTTCTCAGCCTTCACTTTTCCTTTCCGCCCCCCGCCCGCTCCCCCTGAAAGCTGCCCGAATTTTGGGGACATGGCCCGGCAGTGCCGTGTTTAATTGAGTTTGAAATATGTGCTTGCTCAAATTTTTTTGGTGGTGGCCTTCTGTATACGACGACGCATGAAATTGGCTTAGTTTTAAGTGCTGTCCATGTATATGTGTGAGTCAGATGAGTGTGTGTGTGTGTATATGTGTGCGTTGGTAATCCCACTAACACTAAGTGGGTTGTCCCTTGTGCTGAAGACGAACCATTTTTTTACCGGAAAAGTTAATTAAGTCAACGCGTACTTGGACAATTTGTGATTTGCTGACTTTAAAATAAATAAGATTTTCATTTTAAAGAGAGATTTGAAGGTTGCGATGATTCTAAGAATGCCACAAAATAAATATCAAAAAAATTGAAAAATTGTACTCGCTTCTATTTTCACCCCCACCCAATCAGTATTGTAATATGCCAATTTATGTGCGCTCGTCCCGCAATCCTTTCGGCAAATTCATTTATTTCAATTGTTGTTCAAGCTCTGGCAATCTTTGACAAGGTGGGGAGGGGAGGAGGGGAACATTTACACACACAAACACACACACTCACAGAAGTAATTCGTATTCTACGATGTACGGCGTAATAAGCAGTTTTTTATGCAAAGCGCATTCTGCGACCGGCGTTTTTATTGTTTCCGGCCGCATTCGAATCGTCAGGCGCCAGCGTTTAGAACACAGTGGATCCAAGTTGAAATAATTGTAAATACAATTTTTTTGAGTCTATAGAATCTACCTGAAGCATTTACTGATTATAAGCGATGATAATCAATCATTATCAATGCTTATTGTTAAAAGTCAACCAAAAGCACTTAGGGATAAATTGCTCACAAACAGTTGGATTATAATAAGGCATGCCAAATATTTAAAGCTCTTTATTATAACATTCGATTACTTATAGGAGAAATACTTTAATTCTCCACTGTAAGCTATGTGTCTGTTACCAGCACCCACCGCTTTAGCTCCACCAACTAAGTAGACGAGGGCGACGTCAATGGGCGTGTCGGACGTACGCCGGGTATTTGCCGACTTTTCAAACGGCACAAAAACTTTTGTCTACATTCGTTTTATTTGATAACCCCGAAACCGAATAAAACAAAACAAAAGTTTTTCAAATTTTTGCATTGTGTGCGCCTTTTGCTGCTCTCATTTTGTTTAGCATTTGAATGGCATCGTTTCGAGGCCTGTCTCTTGACTTATTTTTATGAGTGTATACCAATGGGCGGTAAGTGACTAACGCCCCTGAATATCTTTTACACACCACCCCAACCAGCGTGCAGGCAGCTGGCGCCCAAATTACTTACAAAGTACTTATTTGCCTATTTTAAAAGCCATTCGTATAAATGGTAGGCAGCCATACATGAGTTGGGCATTAGCTTGAGCGTGACACTCAAGGTGCGATTGGAGCGGGGGAGTATCTGAGACTGAGAGACTCAAAAGTTCCTTAAGAAATGTAATAAAATTAGTTGAAAAGTGCAGCTGTATAAGCAACTACCTGATAAACATAATATAAGAGTGGGATGGAGATGAACTAAAAGAAAAAGAGAATATCTGAAAAATATACCCTTAGCCCTTTTACATATAATCTCTGCAGTTTTTTTGAAATCTTCTTCCGTCTCAAAATTGGGCTACTCGAAAATGCGGACACAAAAATTTGCATAAAATGTTGCAAGCTGTCCGCCCCATTCACATTGGGACAATCAACGCAGTGCTTTGCCCATTTCCATGTGCGTTGCCCTTGCGGCTATTCACTTGGCATTTTTATTAAATTTTATTATTATGTCTTGCATAATTTTCAAAACACTTTTTATTCTGCTTCGTATTCGTTTTCTTTTTATTATTATTTTTATATTTATTATTATTTTTTTTTTTTGATGACTGGCGAAAACATTAGGAATTTTTATAATAGGCACTTTTGTCTTTAGTTTTTTCTTGTTTTGGGACCGAAATTACTTTAACTTTGGCGGTATTAGAACATTTTAAATAATAAGAAATATCTTAAGACATGAGAAAGTAAATAATTAAAAAGAAATAAAATAATTATGCGAGCTAACAATTCAAAATTTTGCATGTATAAAGTCGAACTTTAATATAATAAATCTCAAGGGAACCAGAAGAAACTTCGTTGGAGAAAGTTTGTTATAAAGAATTGGTTTAAACTGAATATTTTTTATAATTTAAAGCAACTTGCCCTTGTTAATATGTGTAAAGTACTGTGATTTAAGTCACATAGTGAAAACAATTGTAAACTGTAGCTAACTAATTGTATAAGCTCAGTGCCAACTATTGTCTTAACAACTTTTTTCTTGCAAACTTAAAGCTAGTTTAGATTTCGCATGAGCATCAACCTGGCAATGAGCCTAAGCGCTCAACCTTTGCCAAAACTCATTTGGCAAACAAACTTGAGATATTGCTAAATGTTCAGCGCAGTGGAAAACGCCGATGACATGTTGCCACTCATTTATGCCTCAATGCATCAACAAACGTGAACTCACTCATGTTTGTTTTTGTTTCAAGATTTCGGCAAGTGATATGGCACAAATCGAATTAAACTTTGTGATGTGAAAGTTTGGTTTTTTTCGAGATTAAAGTAGAATGTAACAGCAGTCAAGCCATAAATTACTTTTATGTTGGCTAAAACAAAAAGAAAACTATCCAACGGGAATTGTCATCAATAATAGTGCGACTAACAGTACCCCAGAGATATATATATGTATATATGCGCAAAATGTGCTAAAACCATATGAAAGTTGTTTGCTGTAAAGCAAAGTACTACGGCAGGCACACACACAAAACTCGAATGCGACAATTAATTTTAGTGAATTATGACCGCAGAGTGGAAAATTGTGCTAATGTGATGGTCGCCATTGGCAGAAAACATGAACAGCTGTCAGCACACTTACACACACACACGGGCAGACAATTCACCCTTCTCTTTGCAATGTCCAAAATGCGGTTTGGAAGTCAGCCTTTTGGCTTAATGCAGCGTAATGCAACCACAGTTCAAAAATGGACAACTCCCTAACGTGTCATTTGCCATATATGAGTATGACAAGTTTTGCGGACTTTGAACGTACTATTCTGCGTATACGTGATATTTTGCAGGCAAATGTGAAATAGAGCCTTAAAGCCAACTGCATAAATGTATATGTTTGTATGCATGAGGCAATTTCTGAGGGCCAACTGTCGCCACATTCGCGATGACATTGCCCATTATTTATGAGCAAACAATTGAGGCAAGCCGAGGTTCAAACTATTGTTCAATGCACGTGCAACACAAAAAGAAAATCACACACACACACAAATGCACAAAAAATAAGAATTGTGATGACAAAAAATCTAACAAAATGGCGGCAAAACAACGCGGAAGTCGCGAGCTCAGTCGGGCTTAAAATGCTCGTAAAGTACAATGAACCGCAAGAGTTGCATTCAATGCGAATGTGTGTGAGTTTTAGTGTGTGTGTGTGTGTGTGTATGAAGTTGAGTGGATTTCTGTGAAAGAAATGCTGAGAGAAATATGTTGGCGAAAAAAACAAGGCGCGTTGTTATTGTTTTGCAGCATTTGGCATCATTTATTTTGTGGTCCAAACAATGCGATAAGTGGGTTGATATGTGAGCCAAAGAGAATAGAGAGCAAAGAACACACACATACATACGTGCAGGAAAAGAACTGTCTGTGGTTGCTTTTGTGTGTGGAACATCTGTTGTCAGTGCAAAAGGAATAAAGTTATTGCTAATGGGTCACAAGATTTCAGAAATCTGTTGCAGGAATTTGCAATATCAACATATTTTAGCAACCAAACAAAAATTCAAGCAAAATTCATGTATCGAATAATATTCAATGAAATCAAATCTTTAAGCAGAAAAAAAATATTTTAGAGACTGAATAAAATACTTCAAAACTTAAAATTCTTTCAATTTAAACTCTTTAGCATACGTGCAAAGTAAATTGTAATAAATAGTTAACAAACGAAACGTTGTTTTAAATCACATCTTGGTTTAAAGTAGTTTTTCATTGCACACTCTAAACCACAATCATCGGCTTATCGTTGCAAAACTTTTAATTAATTTTGCAGTTGCACTTTTCGTGTACGTGCAACGCTTTGATATTTGAACACATTAAACCAGTTGAACAATGACGATAAAGCTTTATTTTTGTGTGCTGAAACCTTTTGTTTAAAGGAGTGATTTGCTTTAAGCTGTTATTTAAATATGTATTGAATATGCACTGAATGAACAAGACAATTAAAGCGAAAAAAGCATGTGAATTGAATTGAAACAATTTTTTTAATAGCTATACGATTCATGTGGTTAAATTAACGTGTATTATCTGGCAACTACTGAACATTGAATTGAGCAGCATTTAATAATTAATCATATCATTTTCATAAAAATAAAAAATAAAAGTATATTGAATTTCAAGCTGCTTTTTATCAATCTCTTTTGCAATATTTTCATCATTTTAACAATATTATTTCTTAATGATAATGTTTTATTTAATTATAGTTTTTTTTGTGAATATCAGGCTAATTATGTGTGTAGAATATTATTAAATAACTTATCAATAGTTTTTATTAATACTTACTGAGTCTAAAGATATTTTCAATTTCTGTTTAACATATGAGCTATTCTTAAACATGTCAAAATTCTTGGTTTTCAAGTCGGCTTAAGATAATCAACTAAGTTAAATGGAGACCGCAGCAAAATTTAACTTCAGAACTCAAATGGCAAACAGCCTGCAGAGTATAAGCAAATTACGCAATCTACTTAAACACGACCTTAGGTTGCAAACAGTTGTGTTGCATGATGCTTGGTTCATGGCTGGCCTTATGAACCGCATTCAGTTTATGGCACCCGCAGTTCAACCAAAACTTTTTCATTCAATTCACTTAAGTTTCTGTTTGCATTTTTGTTGCCGAGCTGCTTGGCTCATTCTTTGCTAGCTTTCATTGCTTACCTTGTGGCCTCGCTTTTTGTGCTACTTTGCAGCAAAACTTTCGTTGCAAAAGTAAAACATAAAAACAAGTCCTAGCCAGAGTTGCGGGTCCCCAAGTCTAGGTCCTACTGCCATTTTGTCATTGCAGCTAATGGTGTTTATTGCATTTACTCTCTCTGCCTCTTTCCACGTTCTGCTGACACTTAAATCGCCATCACAAGTACAGAAGCGGCATTCTACTGTGATACTCTCAAGTTGATGTTGGGTTGAAAGCCAACGAACGACCAAATAGACGGACGGATGGACTGGCAACAACACCTGCAGCAACACGCAAATATTTAGAGCAGAGGTGACTCCAGCTCCGAGTCAACACCCAGCTGCTGTGTGCAAGAAAGTGCTAAGTAAATTCACAACACAAAGTGTACAAGTTTGGTCAGAGAGGTACTGCGGTTCGCTACGACGTCGCCTCTTCCAAAACTTCCAACTAAACTGCACAGTCACAGCTCCCACCAGCCTCGTCTCAAATGGTGACTATTACGGGCGAGATTTGGCTGCAGCAAACTTTGATTAAATCATATGACAAACTCATCGCCAGCAGCAGCAGCAGCACAATGTTGAGCCACTGACTCAAGGCTCGCCTTGCGGGCAGCTCTACTGGGGCTATGGACAGACTCAAGTGGTTTGCCACGGAGCCAATTTAATAGGTGAGGTTGTGGGGGCGTTGGGTGCGGTTGAAGAGTTAGGGTAAATAAATTCATTAAGCGATTAGATATGCTGTGCAGGTGATGCACTATCCAAGAGCTGAGCGCCTTTCTTTTCTCTTTTTATTCTATTTTAGTTTTTTGCATGTCCTTTATGCTATGGTGAAATATTCAGTTGGTCGGATTAAATGGATTTACTGTCGGCTATTATTGCCATTGTTTTCCATCCAACAGAGAATAACCACTTTAAGCTGTTCCAAGACAATGCAGCTCTGCACAGATTGTCCCGACAATTAAATATAAATGGAGAAAAATATTTAGTTAATCTTAAGTACAGTTAAGATGGAATACAAGAAAATGTTCTCATACTATGTATATATATTATTTTAAGACGATGTTAAATGGTAAACCAAAACTTAAACTACCTAAACATATTATATAATGTCTATGAAACAAAGTAAAACAACATTTTATAACAATGCTTTAATCATTTTTAAGCCCAAAATCTACGAATACATTAGCTTTAATATTTTGGCCATCAATTGCATTTCGATTAGCTGGTTTTGTCGCATTAGCCCAACTAATGTGTTTATTAGCCATTATGGCCAATCAAAATCCACATGTCAAACAATGTACATGGTCTTACCAGATCCGTGCACTTTGATAACTGAACGTAATTTATCTCAATTAAACTTGGATTACAAATTATGAATATTGATTTATGTGACCCAATCCAATGACGTCTATTTGCCAGCCTGCTAATTCGATTGGGGACAAAGGTATGTTAACTATATGTAGTATGTAGTGTATGTAGTATCAGTTATCAGCTGTGAATCGTGTCAGGCTAAAGAAAGTTTTGCGCTTTGTTTGCTGCAAATTCATTAGCAAAAGTTCCCAGTCAAGCGAAACAGCGATGAAAAGGATGAAGCGACATGAAAATTGCTCTAGAAAATGTGGGTTGATGACAGGCTATAAAAAAATAACAAAGAGTGAGATAGAGAACTCGAGTTTAAGCTAAATTCCGCCTCGTTGCACTTTTGTCTTCGTGTCTGTTTTTCCAATTATAGACAAGCGTCAAACTTCTGTGCTATAGACAATTTTCGCTGTCATGATTTTTTATGGAAAAGTCGTTGAAGTTTCACCTAGGATACTGCTTTTGTCAGCCCACATATTCGTTCAACTGAATGTTGTGAAGTTGATTTTTTAATTTTGCCAATTCCGAGCAGCAAAATAAATGCCACGAAACGTTTTCATAAGGACACACTTTATGATTTAGTTGTGCAATCTCTAATGGACACAAGACACGCAGCACACTTTAACGCCACAAACAATAAAAGCAAAGGCAACAGCTAACAGCAACAGTAACACAAACCGCCAACGTTGACCTAATGAGCTCGAAACTGCAGACGACAACACAAGAAAAAAAAATTGAAATTGAGACGCCACAGCAGCGTTTCATTTAATTGTGCAAACTGTATGGGATAGAGAGTCCTCTTGACTGGCTCCTAATGAAGCCGCATGTTGTCACTGCGCTAATGTCGATAAGGTCGTTCGGGTCGTGGCTCATAAAGAGGCGCCATAAAAGCAGAACGACACTTGGCAAATTAAGTAACAGGGCAAGTTGAGGGGTCAATGCGGTTACTGCTTATCAGAACAACTTTTATATAAATATGCTCTTGCTGCTATAAATGCCACATATTTATCAACTGAGTCAAGAGACAAAATTGACTCGGCAGCCCTGAAGCTTTACTACTTTTTTCGGTAAATTGTTCTTGGCGACACATCGTTGACGTTTGTTTTCGCTGGCCTCGAATTAATGTTCGTCTATTTTTGGCAAGCATGTTTCTTTTAGTCCTTATAGTCCTTATTTTTGTGATGTGTGGGGTTAATGTGGTTGCTCATTAGTAAAATAATTGGCAACTAATTGGCTTGAGAGGCAGCAGCACTGCGTGTTGCCCCAGCAACTGGCCAGATTGCAACACTTCAATTTGCAACGAAAAAATAAAGTTTCTCTTTGTGCATGCTTTAAGGACTTGAGTTTATTAAAGCCGCATGAGGTTGTAAACTGACAATGTCTAAAAAGTACACCTAACATATAAACTTAACTGGAAAAAAAACAAATTAAAAATCTGCATTCTAACTGAATTACTATAAAAAATATTTTTGGAGTTATATAAGCTTTTAACTTGTTTAAAATGTTTTCTTACTGGCCATCAAAAATTTTATGCTATTAACTACATTCTTATTGCTTGCAAGTTTACGAGCATTACCTCTGCGGTTCACCAGCTTACTTTCAGAAGAAAAACAAGAAGAAGAATATTATTGCATAATTTGCTCTTCCTAAATTATTAACGGCCCTTATCTCAACGTTCAGCCGTCAAGCACTGTTGCATAAAAAAAGGAAAACGTAATCAAACTTTACTGATTAAAGTGAAAATGAGCAAAATTATGAATCAATTTCTCACTCAACGTGCGAAAGTGCAAAGTCATCAGCTTAATGCATAGGTAGGTGGTGGGTTTGGGGTTTGGGATGCAATCTTCTTGCCGCTGCTGCACTTGCACTTTTGCATTTATTGCCCATCTATTTCAATTTGCATAATAACAAATGAAACGAAAATGCTTAAAGAGACTTAAAGGCATAAGAGAGAAACTATCTAGCAAATGTTTAAAACTCTGTGGAATATTTAACAAAAAAGCAATTCTTTAAAAATCATAGTAGCCTGTGACACAATTCGGATTTTCCTATATCGAGCTGTGTTTGCGGGGCATAAAGTATGTTCATTAGGTTTTAATATTTTTTAGGGAACGGTTCGTTTCGTTTGGTAGTAAAAAAAATCATTTTACTTTTACACAGTTTTTAATCACAATGGATATTGCGACAGTTGATTCGATGTGTGAAAATTTATTTTCAGCTCAAAATTTCTATGCATTGCACGAACGGCACTTGAACAAACAAAATTATATTGACATGGTCAGCATGGCGATCAAGGATATCGATATGTCCCGCATGGAGAATGGTGGCGGAGATGCTCGCGGTTCCTTGCCGATAAGTGAATACAACAACTTGATCGATGTCACAACAGCCACAGATGCAACAGGAAATGCAACATCAGCAACTGGAGCAGAATTAACAACAGCATCCAGGGACAAGGACAATAACACGAATGCGTTGGATTTTAATCCATATACCATGATGGGCTATTGTCCCCCAAACGAATGGACCGAACGTTTCCATGTGCCATGTCCGGCACCTTCCATCCAAATTAGCGGGGAGAATTACGCACTACAATTAGACACAATATTTGTATTGAACATGTGCCAGAATGTGACAAAGGACGATATCATTCAGTTCTTTGGCACAATAGGACTTATCAAGATTGATGAGCAGACACTGAAGCCAAAGATCTTTGTGTACAAAAACAAGCAGACGGGGCGTTCGAGGGGTGAGGCGACCATAACGTATACGAACGCCTATGCCGCTCAAGCGGCTATACAATATTTAAATGGATCCAATTTTTTGGGCAAGATACTCAACGTGGTTCCTGCCTACCTTTCCACACGTCCGGGCAAGAGCGTGCGCTTCGCTTACGCCCAAGAACCGGGCATTCAGAAACAGCGCCGTCAGCGACAGAAGAAATGGAAGCCCGCCTTCGATAATTGGGTGTGTGACCTGTGCCGGAATAGCAACTTTGTGTGGCGCATTGTCTGCAATCGTTGTTGGGTGAGCAAACAGGATGCCGCCGCCATGTCGAGTGCGGGACACGCGGCTGGGACCTGGCGTCCAAGGAAGAACGATTGGAAATGCGGCTATTGTTTTAATTTCAACTTTTGGTATCGTCAGAATTGCAATCGCTGCAGTGCCCCAAAAGATGAGTTGCACTACAACTCGGTATCATCAGACAGGGATAAGTGGGAGCAGGACGTTTAGCTAATTAGTTTCTTTTCGGATACAATAACTCTCAAATTGAAAGTGTATTACGATTACATATGTATAATAGAGCTGCCAGTGTTTTTTATTTTCTCATGTCGGCAATAAATAAAATGTGACGTTTCTACAGGTAAACAAAGCTTTTGATTTATTTCTATTTCGAAAGACAGGATAAGACTGTTCAAAGGCTGCTATATTCATTCAAATTGCATGTTAAAATATGTTGAAATGTGCTCAAATTATACGCACAACATATGTCGTCGACATGCTATCAGTAGGATGTTTAAAGACTGGAAATGCTCATACTATTAAATCAGATTTTCTCTTTAATCTTAGTGCAACAGTTTGATTATTATTAAAGGCTTTTACTGATTTTTTTTCTGTGATTTAGCAAACACTATTATAGAAAGCTGCAGTCGTATAAAGTACATACATATGTATGCGTACAGCTGGCGGGCCCTGTGTCGCAAAAGCAATTTGCCATTAGCAGATGGCGTATGCCAGAGCAACAAAGGATTTGAATTAAGCAACAAACAGCAGCCATAGGCAACTACAACAACAAAAACAACAACGACAATGACAGTGCCAACTGGAAATACCAACAACTTTAACCAGTTCTTGGTTTTCTTGTTGTTGTTGTTGTTAGGGCGTTTGTTTCGGTTGATGTGGTTCCAACTTCTTCTTGTATTTTTTGGTTGGGTTGTCTTGTGTGCTGCACTTAATTCTGCTGCTACGCAGTCTGTGTTAGCTTCTCTGTTTGTGGCAATGTGTGTGGGAATATAATGGTGATAAGTGGGGGTATAGGGTAAGGGGTGTATATGATACACCCACAGTGTTGAAATACATTCAATAATATATGTACGTGTCTAAATTTTAATATGCCTGCGTGTCTCTATAGTAGAATTTGCTTCAATCGACACAGCTTGCTTAGTTTCGCCGTCTCACTTTCATCTCTGTCGCGTCTGGTTTTATTTGACTTGCTGCTTATTTATTATACAGCATAATGAAATTTCACGTTATTCTCATTAGGACCAAAATATATAAAAGGCCACAGACAAAAACACAAAAAAAAATACAACGACCTAAGGGACTCATTGACATGGAGTTGACTTTGAAGCTGTGCTGTGTTTTTGATAATTGTGAAACAAGAGATTCCGTGAGCTTGTTTATTTACGTTTAAAGCGTTAAATACTTTAAGTGTTAAGCTCGTAGAACTAACGGATATAATATCAATGCATTAAACCAATCGCTTAAAGAATTTGCCGTTGATTGGGGCAACCAGATAAGAAAATATTGCTTTAGATACATACTAAGCTGTCTTTTTATTTTGTACTTTTTGACTTTGTCCCATTTCCGCATTCAGGTGTTCTTAAATTTAGAGGCAAGACGCATTCAGACGGCAAACTCTGAAAGAACGAGCGTTTAACGTTACGTCGCGTCATCCGTCCAAACGTTCAATAGAAATAAATCAAACGAAAGCCTCTAAATTATATCCCATTGTAGCTGTAGTTTAGAGCTCACCACCGTATCCTATCGCATCGTAAACTCGTTGTTATTTCATTCCACTCAAGTACTTGAAAGCGCTTTTCGCTCTGTATCAAAATTCTGAAATGGTTACATTGTAGAGAGAGAGAGCGGGAAAAGCGGTTGATGGGAAGTTGACTGAGTGGGTTTTGGTTGTCGGTTCGATTGGCTGCCACGTTGATATCGTATCGATTTTGACTTTCACTCCGTTCTCAACGCTCTTGTGCTTAAATCCCCTTTTCAGTTACATACATTGTGTACTTGTCTATTCTTTTTTTTTTTCTTTGCTATTGAAAGGGTTGAGATCTGCTGAAATGTGTTGTGTGCGCTGACAGCATATAAATTCCGCCAACATTCTTAAATGAATGTGTTGTCATTTAAATGCACAAATATAAATATGTTTATATGTTTATATGCTTATAAAAGTCTGACAGCCATCATAAGAATAGACTTTGAAAAGGAAAAGTGCAGACTGTTTCAATTACTTTGTCAGACAACGAACTGCTAAAGAATTTTCATATTGAACTACAATTTCTTACTAACTTTCGCTTTTAAAAATAGCTAAATTATCTATTAAACTGTGCCAGTACTTAAAATGTAAGAGAATTATATGTAATGACCAAGTAAGTAGCTACATTTACTTTTTATAAATGTTGAGTTGTCAGACTTTTTATTTTCGGGTATATTTCTTAATTTTTACTAATACAAATATTAACAATCTAATGTATTTTGCATGTACTAGTCTTCACAATTCGTGCAAGTTTTAGTGAAATCCACAACAAGTTGTACAAACTTTTTGGGCTGATCCAAATAAATTTTATGCTCAGCATCTAAATACTCCACCTGCAATTTGGGAAAATACTTCCTCATTGTCTTAATATTTGCAGGAGTCACAAATTGCTCGCTTCTGGCCGCAATGAGTAAAGTTTCCCCGGTATAGGTTTTCAAATTTTGAATCGTTTGTTCGTAGTTCACCATTGATTCATTCCAACCATTAAGTATGGCCCCAATATTCACATTCCAAGTGAATTCACCAGTATCCAGTTTCTTGAGATTTTGAATGATGCGCAGAAGATCGAGATCACTTTTGACAAGTTCGCTGAATTTGGGTATTATGTGTTTTTGACCAGCAGAGAGGGATAAATTTTGGGGTATTTTCTGCACAACATCGATCATAAGTTTAAGCAACTCGGAAGCTTTAAGTATATGTTCAGGCAGAGGTCCTGGTGTTATGTCCACAATAATGAGACGTTCCACAAGCTTGGGTTTGCTAAGAGCTAAGGTCATAAGTGCTCTCCCTCCCGTGCTGTGTCCAAGGGCAACAATGCGTCCCAACTTTTGATCATCTATAAAAGCTTCCACATCATTAGCTATGCTCTGCGGTGTGTGCTCTGTACTATGCGGACTATGACCATGATTGCGTGCATCTACAGCGATCACCCAACGTGAACCCAACTTGGCTAAGTTTCGAGCTACGCGACGCCAATCGGAACGGTCCGTATTCAGACCGTGCAACAGCAATATGGGTGGAGATTTCAGTTGACTATGCGGCTGCTCATACATATCGTAGTTCATTTTTATTGTACCACCTCTGCTGCAATACGTGTGGTTGGGGTGCATATTTAGCGGCATCATTGATTGACTAATCAGTTTCACATTCTTTGTATTGAAGCCAAATTTGGATTTGCGGATGACTGGCGCAATTGAAAATGAATTTGCAATCAAACGAGGCAGCATTTGACTGAGTGCAAATCACAAACCGAAGAGTCCATTAAGAATTGATTCAAATTTTAAATTTGATGTTTTAAAGTATGTACAGAGCCAGCTATATGTTGAAGCTTAGCTTTTAACAAACAAGATTAGTAAATCTTATCGAGTAAAATGTAACAGGTAACTGAAGAATTCTTAGCTAAAACACACAAAGTTATCTATTACCTTAAGAAATCCAGCTTTCAACCAACTTTTATTTCATTTCAATTAAATGATCAAGTTGCTTTTAACTTTCACTCAAAACACCAATGCATTATTCCAGCCTTTTTATCTTGCTTTGCAACATGATCACTGCGTAATTTGATAATCCTCTTAAAGTAAATATAAAGCTTAGCGCCTTGCAATTGTAGCATATGGCAGACATAATCCTTTAGACAGTTTCCTTTTTACGCATACAAATCCCCAAACTACATCATAAATAAAATGCATATGTGCAGAAAATTAGATAGCATCAAATGGCGCTGCAACAAAACGCACACAAATGTACAAATCCCTACATATTTTTACATTTTCTTAAATGTATGTACATATATATACATATATATATATGAATGAACATAAATCTTGCACAGTGCTCTGCTGCAGACACAAACAAATCGTCTTGAGAATTTTCTTATTTTCACTTGAACTATGCATTGCGAGAATTATTGGGAAGTTGTGCGTGCGTTTTTTGTGGAAAGGTGTCAAATGCATTATATGAAAAGGAAATTTATATACATTCAAATTAAACAAGCATTTTATGCATTTAACGAGAGTACTTAAAGAAGAAAAAAACACCACAATGGTTTCTGATATAAAACCAAAAATTAACTCCAACAACAGGTAAAAGGAAGAGGGAGAAAGTGAGAGAAAATGTTGAAAAACTGTATCCAAAGCACTTCATATCCAATTTTAAATTATTGAAACTTTGAATGACCTTTGAGCTTAACCAATTTTGTCAAACGGATAGAAACAAAAACAAAAAACTAACAAAAAAGGTAAGCCCATTTAACCTAAACGCTAAATCACAAATTAAATTCTATTCAAATTTAAAAATGAAATTTCGCCATGAAAAAGCTTTTTGTTGTCAATAAAATATTAAGTTATACTTTTATGACAGTTTAAGTTCCAAGTGAATCCTTAAAACTCCTGGCAATAACAATAAATATAATTATATTGCTATTTCTATAACCAACTCTAAACCACTATAAGTAACTTGGCACATTAAATCTAAATATTTTCTCTTATACTTACTCAAGAGCATAAATGTCGGCAATTTTATCCGCGCTGGCGCAGACTGTTTGTGAGAGATTCGAAGATAATTTTGAAATGTTTGGAGAGACAGATTCATGACTGACTTTTATAAACATAAACAGAACATGCAACAGTTAGATGGCCAAAAACATCAAGGTTATTCATAATGTGAAAAACGAGAAATTCGTTTAAATTCATTTATTATTAATATAATATCTATTATAAATATTCTGCTTGTTTTGCTAAACTTAAAAACACAAAAATATTATATATTTTATACGATTGTGAAGACAACAGGAAAGTTAAACATAGAGTTTGGGTGAGAGCTATGTATTATACGGAAAAGTCAATTTCAATATAACATCATAAAATAAAAAGAATAAGTATGGAATAGGAATTGTTTAAGAATGTCTTAAAAGTATGTAGCTTCTCAAATCGTACATATGTACATATTAAAATTTTCAAGCGCCCAACGGTTTTCTAATTGACCAACTAACAGAAAGACGGGAAATCAGAATTTTTCAAGTAAACATGCTGTAAACATTTCTACAAGATTGAAGTGGACACAATTGACGAGTAGCTGGTCGGTTCCGACATCGTACCAGCTGACTTTTAGCGAGTGTAGTAGGGAAACAAATGATAAGCAATTCTGGCTATTTCCCCAGTTGTCCGCTTCCAATTTACAAATTAAAACAACATTACATCCCAGCTCTGTTTTCCTGACTACTTCTGGGTTTTCTGTTGACTAACTAGCAAGTTTGAAATGCTAAATCTCAAGCGCCATCTATGTGCTAAAAAACATTTAGCTAGTACACCAACCAAGAGGAAAACTAAAATTTCTTAAGGGCTGTCCAAACTTGCGAGTCCAGGGATATAAATTCAACGAATTTCTAATAAATTTTAAAGAGTCTTGTAAATATTCAGAATAGTCATTGCATTAAAATTTAATTCGAATAAATTTATTTTAAAATATTTAAACAAATTTGATACTAAGCAATATGTTAACAGTCTCTTAAAGAGCTGTCAATGGGTTTCGAGAGATTAATAAAAGTTCCCCAAACGTTTTTGGACCAAGTTTCAACTGCAATGGATTTTGCATAAATATGAACCCCCAATAAGCAACAGCCAATCAAAACACATTAAACTGTTGCCAATCCAAAATGGCCGCCTTGACTGCCTGTAACAGATGCTGCACAACGAAGGGTTGGAAAATCCAATAAGCAAAATCCGACGAGTTTATTTCAAAGCAGACAGCGCAATCAGAATTTATTCCCATTCGGGCTTCCAAACAGAACACAACAAGAAACTAAGATCTGACCAAAGGTCCTGATAGAATCGATACATATAGTTCCAAAAGCAATATGCAGCATCCAAGTGATCAGCCAACCTACATGCCAGAGGTGCCATTTCAGCCATTGTGGGGCCAGGAAGCACCACCACCACCGCCTATAGTGCCATATCAGGAACTTATAGCTGGGTTTCCTTGCAGTGATTTATGTAAGTTTTATAATCCTCAAAATTGCTTTGAATATCTGCTAACAATTAAGCTACTTATAGCACTGTGGCAACGCTCGCAGGTGGCACCGTTGGTGAATCAACGTCCTTCTGCTAATGGAAGAAGCTCTTCCTCCTCCGTTTCAAAGAAAACCCGTCGCCGTATTGCCTCTATGGCACAGAGACGTGCTGCAAATATTCGTGAACGCCGTCGCATGTTCAACCTGAACGAGGCTTTTGATAAGCTAAGACGCAAGGTTCCCACCTTCGCCTACGAGAAGCGACTCTCTCGAATTGAGACGTTGCGCTTGGCTATTACCTACATTGGCTTTATGGCCGAGCTGTTAAGTGGCACGCCCTCAAATAGCCACAAGTCCCGCTCGGATATGTATGGTGGCATGAATGGACATCATCATCCATCGGCGGTGGCTGCAGGACCACCAATGCATCCACATCCACATCTTCATCCGGTTGCTTATCAGCGGGACTTTGCCTCGCCCTACAATCACAGTCTAACCTAATTAGAAAATATTACAGATAATATTGTTTCGTGTTTTCTGTTGCCATATTATGTGTTTAAGCTTAAATTATAATTGCATAAATGTGATAGATTTAAAAATAGTGGTGTGTGAAGTGTTTCATTTAATAATGGATATTGCATAATGCAAATGAATATGAAAATACATACATATATTAACGGTATGTCAGGTAGCTGTTTTTCCCAACTTAACAGTTGATAAGCGCACTACAACTTTCCAATAGAGCACAATTCACTTTGCAATATCTCAGTCCCCAACAAGGCATAGAACACATATTTCTACCCGATAACAGTAAATTAGTTGATAAGAGTTTTTATTGATTAGCCGGTTAGTTCTAAACTTCTTGTCAGTATTCATTTAAAAGCCAAATGAGTATGTCGAGGCCTGAACTTCTTTCGCAAATATCAACAGATTATGGCACAACGCCAAATTGGCTGGATCGGAAGGAGCTGCAAAGCTTGCTTATGCAGGACTTTCCCTCGTTCCAAAGTA
The DNA here is from genome assembly GCA_030179655.1 of Scaptomyza flava. NCBI lineage: Eukaryota > Metazoa > Arthropoda > Insecta > Diptera > Drosophilidae > Scaptomyza > Scaptomyza flava. The sequence continues at coordinate 19,805,852 of JARNME010000012.1, forward strand.
TTGACAATATTTGCTGTAGAACGGAGCAGGGTGCGTTACGTGTGCAGGTCCAAGCTAAATTGGCGGGTGAGCAATTTAAAAGTTTAACTCTTGACAAGCTTATTAACATTAATGATAACTCATTCGATTAGGGAGCACCTTACGCATAATCAATTACCTGGTGAAGTCACAGGCATTGAACAAAGTCACAACCTTAAAGTTTCCCCAAGCCAACAATTTTCAGCTGGAGCAACATATGTATAATGTTGTAATCCCAGCTCTCGAGGCACTCTACAAGAATGTGAACAGAAAAATATCTTTCGCTCCCACCAACTACAAACTCAAGTCGAACGCTACAGAGCCCAACTGTCTTTATCTGGAAGATCTTCATGCGAAGGGTTTTCGGGTGGTTAATCAGCTAAAGGGTCTTGACCAACCAACTATGGAGGTAATTGTAGCCAAACTTGCTGCTTATCATGCAGCTACTGCGTGTTATTTGCAGCTGAATCCGCACCATTTAAAGGAGCTAACAACTCTGACTTCCAACAATGAACCAGAGCAAAATATTATAAATCTGAAGAGCTGGCTTCAACGCAGATTTCACGAAAGTTTGCGTGCAAACGACTTAAGGCATTATGAGGACAAGGTGGTAAGTAGATCAAATATTGCTTATGTGTTTTCCTTGTCTAAAAAGTTAGATACCTTTACAGAAAATCTATCAAAAATATTTAACTGAAGCTGTCGAAACTCCCGATGTAAGGAAATCATTCAATGTTATTTTAATTGGCGCTTGTTGGCCCAATAATTTACTTGGCCAATTCGATGCCTTTGGACGGTTGAAGGATATAGTTTTTAATCAATTTGGTGGTGCCACTTACGGACCTGCTGTACGCGACCTATTTCAGCTACTCTTGACAGCACCTGCACAGAAAACAGAACATTTTGATGCATATTTACGATATTACCAAGATGAATTAGCGGCAAATCTACAGATTCTTAAGTTTAAAGGAAAATTGCCAACATTGACAGACATTCAGTTGGATTTACTTAACTATGGTCATTGGGGTAGCTATTAATAAAATCAAGGAGCTATTAAGATTTTAACAATAACATTTTACCTTTTGCAGCATTTGAGGTTATAGCAGAGATTCTTCCCATTGTATTAACCGATTTTGGATGTGAGGACATCGATGAAATGTTTAAGCTATCAAAGTATTCCGAGGAACTTCAAAAACTACTACCCTGGTTGGAGAATCGTGGCTACTTTGAGGTGGAATAACAAGCAAAAACAACTAAACTTCATTAATACCATGTAAAAAGTCGACTTTTGAAATGACACTAAAAATCAAAGTACCACCAACAGCCACCTGATAATCCTGTAAAAAAAACTTTTGAGTCTTCAACCACCTTACAACATTATTATTACTTGATTTGCGTGCGAATTTTCGCAGCTGCTGTTGCAGCACATGTTGATGCCACAATCAAGTCACATTAGATACTAGAACACTGAGGAACCCAAAACACAAAAACTATTATACAAAATTTGACAACGTAAACAAAGCGTAAAATTATTATTAATAAATTAATGTGGTAGGGCAGCCAAATACAATGACAATTGTTGCAAGCAACCCTCGAAGAGGATAACAAGTGTAGCACTTGAAGGGCGCGATAGAATAGAGTTTTTATACCCTGTTTTCATAGTGTAGGGTATTATGATAGCAGTCAATTTATAAATGCTGAACACTTATCAAAATTGCAAGTTCGTAAAACAAAATTCATCTTTACAGAAGAGATCGTATCCTTTTTAATTTATTTACAGGTCATCTTTAAGTCAATCACTGGAATTCTGAAACTACATTTGTCCTATGCAGCCTAAATACCGAGGAATTTTTGCGTTCAACGCCCATTTTGGACAGATTAGCGCCCCTTTTTTATGCCACAGCAAATTAATTTTGAGCACATAAATAACGAGGGGAGAGAAAATGAGAAATCCTAACCAGACCTACCTGAGGGGTTGCATGTCAGGATCATCGCAACAATCTGTAACATTTTGCGACCCTTTTTGGCGGTGTAGTTGCTGCTCTTGTTTTGGTATTATACAATAAAGTTCGGTAGCTGGCAATATGTTTTGACGAATTTGTGACACTTCATGCCGCATTAGTTTGCTCATCTGTATAACACACCCCTCCTTGCTATAAGGGTTAGCTTATCGCTCGTGACTTTGGCTTATGAAGTGCCCTCACGTGTCTGTGATTAGCGACTTATGTCAGAGTGAGTCAAAGCTATCTGCTGTATTGTTTAGTCTTAAGTTGCATTCAACAAACAAAAACAAACACTTGATCACCTGCTGTGTGGGAAACTTTTACTATTATTTTCAATCTTCCTATTTCCAAATGTTTAAGATTATATCATTGTTTGTCAGTTTTGTCAGAGCCACGAGTCGCTCATTAAATGCTACCCATAGTAAATCAGCGTACAAAAATAACAAATCAATGAACAGTTCCTAACTGGGCTTACTTAATTCTAATATACTTTCGGTACATCCCCTAGATTTCTATTGTCCGCATGTCAAATCGACGTGACAAATTAATTGAATTTTGTTACAATTCCCGGCATATTTTGCACAAAAAATATATCAGCACATTTCTAAGTATATAAGAGCAAAATCCAATATTATTTGACGGCATGATAGATTATTAAGCCAAACAAAACAGATGTTTAGAAAATGTACTACAAAAACTTAATAACTTGCGATATCAGCTCAAAATATGTTCTTAACATGAGGTTATTAAAAAAAAAAAAAGTACATTTGACTTTTACTTTAACCAAAAACAAGATAGAAACTGAGAGAAACTGCAAAAAATCATCTAGTATTTACGGTATGATTATCTTCTTTGCAAGGCAAAAATAAAAAAATTATATTATATATTATTCGTCAACAACATCATTTATTGTGCTTTCCTCAGTCTGTTTCACTGCCTTCGAACATCATACTTCATTGAAATAGTGAGCGCTTTGGGCGTAATACCTAATGAGGATAAATTTCCTACAAGTCGAAGTTTCGCGGTGTACTAAAACAGATTTTTAAATCGCTTTAAATTGAAAACGCGTTATAAAAGTTCCGCTTTTACGAAGGATATCTGTATTTTACCAAATACCTATTAAAACGTACTACAGAGAATCTCAAAGACGCATCCACTCAAGAACTTTAGTGATCTGAAATTATCGCGTATTATTTCAAAGCTTTAAGCATAAAAGCTTTTCTTTATTGTTCAGGCAGTGATAGCCAGCACACAGTGTGAACACAACTCTTGAATAGAAACATCATGGGACAATCCAGTGCTAATGAAGAGAATCAAGAGTTGCTCGAATTACCAAACTGGTTAGATGAGCAAATCTTTGTAGAGTTCCTGCAACGAGACTTTAAGAATTACAAAGCTATCGAGAACTTTAAAGTGGAGCCTACATGCGGAGAGGGTGAAAACTTTACTTGTCTGGTAGTGCGCGTAAAAATTATTGTAGTGCTTAATAGTTAAGTAAACACAAGAATTGTTTATTGAATAGCCTAATTACTTACAATATTTAGCTTTCTAGATGGCAGCAAAGCAGCTACCTCTTACATTGTCAAATTGTTACCCACAACATTTAGCACATGCAGTATGATAACCAGCTGGAAAGTGTTTGATAAGGAAAAGCTCACCTACAGTAGCTATGTGCCAGAGTTTGAGCAAATGTTTAGCAACAAAGGCAAAGAAATAACATTTGGTGCCAAATACTATCAGCCGAGAAAAGCACCAAGGGAGGAACTGATCATTTTGGAAGACCTTTGCAATCGGAGCTTTAAGAATGTTAAGCGACAACTGGGTTTGGATATGCCACACATGAAAGCTGTGTTGGATAAGTTGGCGCAGTTTCATGCCGCATCTGCAGTGCGTTATGAAGTAAAAGGGGCTTATCCGGATCTATACGATCGGAATCTTTGTAGCGAAGAGGATAAATTTAAAGAGTTTCGCGATTCGCAAGCTAAGTCCTTGATAGCAGCTCTTCCGCTATATGGAGCTGCTTATATGGAGAACGCTTTGGTAAATAAGTCTAGTCAACTTTATTTGGGAACAGGGTTTGATAAATGGTATATTTTTTAGAAAACCTACACCTCCCTCCTACCGGATATGTTTCAGGCTTATGCACCCAGATATGATGGAGAGTTTCGTTGTTTGAACCACGGCGACTTTTACTGCAATAATATAATGTTTCAATATGATGAGCAAGGAAAAATTAAGGAAACCTATTTTATAGATCTGCAAATGAGTCGGTATTGTTCACCAGCACAGGATTTAATCTATATAATACTTTCATCTGTTGCGTTTGAGCTAAAATTCTCAAAATTCGACTACTTTGTGGCCTACTATCACAGCAAGCTAATTGAGTATCTAAAACTACTCGATTATCCACAGACGCTGCCCACACTAAGAGGCCTTCACAAAGCGATATTAAATCATGGCGATTGGGGTAGGTTTTTTACCTAAATTATTTAAGCTTAAACTCCATAAAACACTTGTAATTTCAGTTTATCCTGTCATATCGTTACTACTTCCACTTGTATTAATCGATCCCAGCGAAAAAACCAACATGGATACCATATTGGATCAAGCCAATGAAGGCAAACAACTAAGAAAATCAATGTTCGGACACAAACAGGTTGTTCAACATCTTAAGCAGCTGCTACCCTGGGCTTATAATCGTGGTTTGTTTGTTTATCAGCCAACAAATAACTATATATAAACTGAAATATTGAAAAGTTCTAATAATAAATGAAACCAACCTAGGACAAGTTTATTATTCAACTACATAACAATTTAATTTTCAAAAAATAAAAACACCTGTATTATGTGTAGATTTGTACATTGTAATTTGAATGTGAATCTGTAGATTATGTGATTAAAATGAACACATTATTTCCTTTAAATTATAAAAAATCAATTTACCAAGAATTCTTAGAAGAATTTTTTTTTAAACTTCTTATTTTTTTATTGAGTGTTATTGGCAAAATTTATTAACTCTTGTTAACATTTGAAGATTGCAATGTGTACATTTGGAGATAGCCCAAACGTTTAGCAGTACTGATAATTCAACAAGTTCCATTTGTCTATTTTACGCACGACCTATGCCAATAAAATTGGTATGATTATCAAGTTTTATTTACAAAAAATTAAACAGTCTGCAATCAATCTTGAACTTTTCAAGCCCATCAAGTTTATTAAGAACCCATCTAACAGGCTTAAGGATAGGGAAAATATTCTAAAGAAAATTAATATCCACCAATATTGAATACTTATATTTCTCCAATTGAAGAAATACTTGTCGTATAACATTGTTTACAAACTTACCAAAGTTTACCATATATTCTTAGCATAAAGCATAAAACATGCGCCAGAACTTAAAAATGCTAAAAACTCATCATAGTAGGCTACAACATGCTATATAAATTATTGAATTATGAAAAACACACAAAAACCTAAATTCTTTGTTAAATCAAATTTATATGCAAGGCAGAGTCTAAAGTCCATTTCAATACAATACCATGTCATATAAAAGATATGCAGTAATATCTTTAGGATAATATGAATGTAAGTCCTTTTCAAAGTACGAAATGGGTCAAACCAGCAGTAAAAAAAAGATATTGAAAAGTGATAATAGTGACAGCTCTATGGACTCCATTACAAAAAATACAGCCGAAAAGCTGAAACCAACAATCATCCCAATGCATAGCGACGGAAAATTGGTGCCAAACTGGATAAAAATGACGCAGTTTCAAGAAATTCTTACCGAAAATGTGCCTGAGTTTCAAGGAATCGAAAATTTTTTCATAGAGCCAGCTTTAAATACTGGCGAAAACTATTCCTCACTTATTCTAAGAATTAACATTGATGTCAAGCTAACAGGTACGTCTCTATTTGTATTTTAATTCACAATAACTTATTTTTAACCGAGCAGATAAATCCGTCAAACCAATGTCCTTTATGATGAAAGTGCCACATGAATCGGCTAAAATGCAACAGATGCTTAAAACCGTTAACTTCTTTACTGTCGAGAATGCTACCTATACAGAACTCATATATAAATTCGAAGAGCTCTATAAATCCGTAGGCTTAAGTATCCAGTTTGCCCCGCGTGCCTATACATTTAAGGAGAGTCTCAAAACGGAACCCAAACTAGCCAACACCGTGCTTATGAATGATCTAAGTCAGGAAGGTTATAGAAACTTGAATTCCCTCGACTGCCTCAACGTGGAACAGACCAAATTTGTGCTGCGCAAACTGGCACAGTACCACGCAGCGGGAGCGCACTATAACGTTGTTCATGGACCCTATCCGGAACTATTTACGCAGCCCATGTTTGGTCCCAATCGGGAGAGAGCTTTATCCATACTAAATGGCATAATGGGTCCGTTTAAGAATATGTTTTTGGAACATTTATGTTGCTATAAGAATGGTGATAAATACTACGATAAGTTTGTAAGTAAATTTGCAACCTTTGTTGTTGGAAAACTTAACCTTAACTTAATGTTCACTTGTTTTTAGACAATACTTTTCTCTAAAATGAGCAAACATTTTCTGAGTCTCAGCAAATTCGATCCTGATGAATTTAATGTGATCAATCATGGTGATTGTTGGATTAACAATTTACTTTTTAAATACGACTCGGATGGAAATCTTATCGATATGATCTTTGTGGACTTTCAATTGCCTAAATATGGCCATCCATCGGCAGATCTTCTTAATTTTATAATGACATCTGTGCATATTGATTACAAGCTTAAAGAATTTGATTACTTTATCAAGTATTATCACGATCAGCTGATTGAGCATTTAATATTGTTGGATTATCAAAACTTTTTGCCCACACTTAAGGAACTGCATATGCATTTATATAAATATGGTATCTGGGCAATTACAGCATCTGTAATGGTGCTACCTATTGTGCTGTTGGATGAGAAAGAAGAAACACTGGAGTACAAAAGTCAATTGTACACAAATGAGCGTTATAAAACTCATATCGAACAAATACTGCCCTGGTTAGACAATCGTGGTCTCTTGGATATATAGCTGTAAATGGATTCTGTAGGATATGTCAAACATCTAAAGGACTTTACTTTACGAAAATTATTGCATTTAAGACCTTGTATAACGATATAATAAGCGTAAAATTCGGCACAAATAGAGTATCTATGAGAATTATTTACGCTCCAACATAGTATTCTATTAGTCGTACTTCGTTATTACAAACGTCTGCATACCGAAAATTTCGAAAAAAAAACGAATTTAATTCCAAAACACCTCAACTTTGTTTAATCAAAAAAAATCTATATTTTGAATTTTTACTTTAACGAAGCTCCTTTTTGTCCTCTTAATAATACATAGAAGTTCGACACTAACCTTAAAGATATTAAATAAATATTTGATATGCCTTTTTATATATGTATACATAAATACTTTTCAATTATTATTCCGAGTATTGTTTAAAGCCAAATTTATGCATGGAATATAATTTTCCCCTTAAAAGGCCTTAGTACGCAAAGTTTAAACAATTTGCAAAGAGAAAAACAATTTAACATAGCTTCGATACGAAAAACTAGTTAAGCCACTTTGAAACAGGTTCACACAAATAGAACATCAGGTTTTTCTACAAGTTTATTTATTTAAACTATGGAAAGTTCTTAAATCAATTCAAACGCTTTTTTCATTGGGCTTTATGTAAAACGCAAATTAAAACAACTCAATTAATTTAATAAATATGTAAGTGATTTTCGTTGTTCGGTCATAGACCTTTTACGTGAATCATTATCTATTGAAGTGTACAGTTTCTTATATAGTATAATTCGGCAAGCAATCTAATTTTTTTAGTAATTTTATTTCCTATAAAGGTTTCATATGTGTGTAATGTGTAGTAATTTGTGTGGCTCTCATTAATGAAAAAAACACACTCAGAGTTTGAAATTGTTTGTTGAACAATAGAAATATTTCACCCTTCATTTATCAGTAAGTGTACATAGTAATGTTGTGTTTATATAAAAATAGGGTTACTCGTTTTTTACCTCTTTTAAGATATGGATATTTCCTTATACAGATACTTACAAGTCTCATATCTTTTTTCTAACAAAATAAACAGATTATATGCAGAATTTTTAGATAAACCAATCAATTATATTAATTTGTTACTATATGTAGGGGATCTCCTAGTCTAGACTAGAGATTATTTTGGCTATTTCATCAATATACAATATAATTGAATAATAGTTGAATGCACCTAAAAGTGATTATCAGTTGAATATGTAACAAAACTTTCAGATACAGGTACGTTTTTTAACCAATACAATAATAGAATAGAGGGCTTGTATTTGCCGTCAACAAGATTCCAACCAATAAAAATTGATAATTTTGAATACTGATATGCACAAACACACATTTTTATACGGCTACTACATTGCAGATACTAGAAACGACGCAAAAATGATAAAATTTTAGTTCAGCAATCAGCAGTTAATGCTATTTAATAACACTTGAGTATAAATATCAGCGTACATTTTAAAGCAAACGCTCAGTAGAATATTATTTGTCAAGCCAAACGGACGTACTATTAAAAATCGCGCAATGGGTCTCAATAGTTCAAAATCAAAAAATAGTTATAAAGTGGAACCAAGCGGTGCTCCGAACACCGATGCGAAAGCAAAATCCAAGGTCACAACACCCGCCTCAGTTTCAACAGCAACCCCAGCACCGGAAAATGCAACTGTACCTGTACCCAGTCCAGCACCGCCCGTTGTCAACACCGAAATGGTGCCTAAATGGATTAATGAATCGCAATTTGTGGAAATACTTACAGAGCATTTGCCACGATTCGCAAAGATTCAGAGCTTTAGCGTTAAGCCCGCTATGGGTGCTGGCGAGAACTATGCCACTCTCATGCTGAGAGTAAGCATTAAAGCAGAGCTAACGGGTGAGTAGTGAATGCAACACATGACGTCACAAATTTAAAATTAAGCTATTCAGATTTCGAGATAACAGAGCGGCGTTCTTTTGAAATAAGCGCTGAGTAAAAGCTCTTTGCACTTACTTTTTTATCAAAAAACTAGAAACAAATTGTCAGTATACATATATTCACACATACATACTTAAGGTACAGTGAAACTCAGATCGAGTGCTTACTTTGTAAGCTCAAATCATCATAGTCATTTGCTTAGACTTTTATTCTATAGTGCTGGCGGACCCCCACTCAAAACACCCTTTGTTTCGAAAATGTCGATCCCAATACGTTGCTGTTTACGATCCAAACAGTTATGGATATATTTCTAAATGAGACTGAATGAAAAATAAATATTGGGCCCCTTCGAGCGCCGAGGCAATCGCCTGGCTGACCCCAGCCCAATCTACGACCCTCTCGACAGACTTGGGTGTACAGAATCGGTAGACTTTTTTAGATATCGGTAAACACAATACATATACATATACATGCTCCTATCTCGAATTCTTTAATAACGAATTATTGCACAACCTCAAACAAAAGTCGTCAAACAATCATGATAAATTCAATCAGACTTGTAATCGGTTTTTGTAAGTTTCATATTTGTTGATATCTTACAATAGCAATTCCATATTTAGAATAAAATCCTGGAGTAAATTTATTCCTAAGTATTTTAAGGTCGGAAATAAATTTATTCTGAAAATATTTACATACATTTCTGTTCATTGAATTCTTTTAATTTTACCAAATTTACCTAAACAAATATAACTTTCATATCACCAACTAGATAAAACTGTCGAGCCCATATCACTTATGATGAAAGTGCCACACGATTTGGCTGAAATGCAACAAATGCTGGAAATGGCGAATTTCTTCACAATTGAAAATGAGGTTTACATTAATTTGATACCTAAATTTGAGGAACTTTACAAATCTAAGGGTATGGATATAACATTTGCACCACGTGCATACAAATTTAAGGAGGGAGTCAAAACGGAACCGAAATTGGCTAATACAGTGCTGATGTACGATTTGAGTCAGGATGGTTACAGGAATGTGAATCGCCTTGAATGCCTTGATATGGAACAGACCAAAGTTGTCCTACGCAAAATCGCGCAATATCATGCCGTCGGAGCAGCATATAGAAGCATTAATGGACCCTATTCAGATTTGGTTACTTATGGCATGTTTGGCACCGATACGGAGAAATCAATGGCTGTGATGGAAGGTATGATTGCGCCTATACAGAAAATGTTTTTAAACAATCTGCATAGATATGACAACTGCGAGCAATATCGTGAAAAACTGGTAAGAACTTTTTGAAAACATAGCTAGAATTTTAATAACCATTTTTTGATGTGTAAACAACTATAGGCTCGGGAGCTAAAATCTTGTTTGCTACATTCATATACATAAATATATTATATCGTAACATGTGTCGATAGTATAATAATTATATACTTTGTACTCGATATAAGATCAATTCTCATTAGGTTGAGGTTAATTCCAAAAATGAAAGAATTGGCACTGCAAGTTATGGCAGTCGAAAGATTTTACATAGGTAGAAGTCGATTTTTTAACTTACAATGTTAACAGACATTTTGACTAAAAATCAAGCTGACAACCTGCAGAAAACTGAATTAACTTAAGTTCAAGTTAAAGTAAGAACAGCTGTTTTAAAAATGGATGAGCATAAGCTAATTTTTTGGTTCAAGGAATAGATTATTCATATAATAATGCTAGCAAACGTTTTAAAGATCCAGCAAAAAACAGGCTGCTTGGGTATTAATTATATTAAATTCTAATACTGTTCTGTTTTTTTTTTTTTAAAGCAACAGCTTCACGCTTTGCGTAATCGCTTGAATTTCAAGTTTACGTTCACGTTCAAGCTAAGTTTACTTTAAGTTCGAGTTAAGTTAAGTTCGAACCACGCATATCTGCTGTTATTATGAGAATTGTAAATTGTGCTACCATAACATAATTCATTTCAAGATGTTTACATATCTCCCGTGTGATCGGGCTCACATTGGTATTTTTTTTTTTCTTTTTAGGAAAACAATTTTGCCAGAATGAAAGAACTTTTCTCGGAATCAAATCAAGCTGATCCCAGTGAATTTAATGCAATACAACATGGTGATTGTTGGGTAAATAATCTGCTCTTCAAATTTGATGACAAAGGAGAGATGATCGATATGCTCTTTGTGGATTTTCAAAATCCACGATACGGTCATCCAGCTGTTGATGTGCTCTACTTTATCATGACATCTGTGCACATAGATCACAAGCTAAAGCATTTCGATTACTTCATTAAGTATTATCATGATCATTTGATTGAACATCTCAAACTGTTGGAGTACAAGGAACGTATGCCCAGACTGGTAGAGCTACAAATGCAGATGTACAAATATGGTGCCTTTGCATTAATGGCCAGTTTTATGGTGTTGCCTGTGGTGCTGTTGGAGCCTAATGAAGCGGCCACATTTGAGAACTTCTTTGGTGCCGGCGAAGCAGCGATTGACTTTAAGAGCCAAATGTATACTAATAAACGCTATAAGCAGTATATTGAACAAATACTTCCCTGGCTGGATAATCGTGGATTATTGGAGCCATAGTAAGTGCATATATTTATGAGTTATACTATTTTTATATCAATATATCTTTTACATATTTCAGTGAGGCCATAGCGCCCCTTACAATTACAACTCCAGTATCTTCAGAAGTTCCCGAATGGGTAACAAGTGATTACTTTAACGAAGTGCTTAAGGTGGAGCTATCAGATTTTAAGGAAATTAAAGACTTTCGTGTGAAGAAAGCCACCTCAGCTGGTGACAACTATTCCTCTATTATGCTCTCTGTGGACATTGACTATCACACCATCAGCGGAAAACTTGAAACCACATCCTTCATGCTTAAAATACCGCCAGGCAGTGAGATATCTAAAGATCTACTTGACCTCATGCAAACCTTCAAGAAGGAGATGGCCATGTATAACGATGTCATACCACAGCTGGAACAACTCTTCAAGGAGGCTGGCCAAACAGTTGTCTTTGGCCCCAGGAGCTATAAGCTGCCAAACGCCGCAGACGAGGATCGCATTTTGTTGCAGAATCTGCGACCAACCGGGTTCAAAAATGCCGATCGCCTACAGGGACTCAGCGTGGAGGAAACAGAGCATGTGCTGGCCAAGTTGGCTCAATTGCATGCAGCGTCGGCGCAACTGTATGCGACAAAAGGTGCCTATGTTGATTGCTTGGATAAACCTGTGCACAATGAGCACACTCGTCCGCTCTTTGAAGGTCCCGAAAATAAGAGCTTTCAGGATATTATGATAAAAGCTGTGAGAACTTTCAAGGACAGCGAAGTCTATGGTCATAAAATAGTAAGTAACGAAAAATATGAATGTAAGGGAATATGCAATTTCTAAAACTAAGAGACAAAAATAAGTTGTAGTCACAATAGAAATGAATAATTTAGATTTTTTAAATAGCTTTTTTTTATATTGTTTATTAAGGCATACGGGGTAAGCCAGGAAAGCCTTTGTGTCCTTGGTTTCTTTTGATTCAGCCCGATTGGGCGCGCCAGCGAATGTAGTTGGCTTTAACAATATCAATAACAAAAAATAACAATAGTATTAGCTTAACTTGTATCGGAGTTGTTTGTAACTCTCAGGAGAGCTAAGCATAATTTTAGAGTGGCTTTAATTTTAAAGCATACTTTGAGGTCGGTTTCTTAAAAAAAAATCGAATTATAAAGTTAAAAGAATCTACATTTCAGTTCAATGCGTATTTTTTTAGCTTTTTTTTAAACTATATATATATATTAAACATCTTTTAAATGTTTTTTACATTACAAATTTATTTAGCTTACATAATTTCTCTGATCTTCAGGAAAAAATTTTGAATAACATGTTTGACTTGGAAGTTAAAGCGGGAGCGTATGATAAGACAAAGTTCAATGTTCTCAATCATGGCGACTGCTGGACAAATAATGTAATGTTTACCTATGGCCCAAAGGGCGAAGTTACGGAAACGCTGTTTGTAGACTTTCAGCGCTCAAGTTTTAATTCGCCTGCATATGATCTATATTATCTATTGATGTCGTCGCCCAGTTTTGATATAAAAATCGAGAAGTTCGATTACTTTATACGCTACTATCACACGGAACTAAAGCGCAATTTGGAATTGCTAAAGTATCCCCGGCACATACCAAGCCTTAAGGATCTGCATAACATTCTGCTGGAGAATCCATTGTGGGCAGTGACAACAGTTGCAACTGTGATGTCGGCTGTGCTGCTCGATCCTACAGATAATGCAAGCATTGCCACAATGATGGGTAACGACGAGGAGGGCAAGGCATTTAAAGAGAAACTATTCAACAACGACAGATACCGCAAACATGCCGAAGCTCTTTATCCCTTTCTTAATCACAGAGGACTCCTCGACTTTGAGTAAGTTTTGCGTTTCCTTGTTATAGTTGGTTTGTAAACCTTTTGTTATATCACAGTTATATTCTAATGTTTTTTTTTTTTTACCTAAGAATCAATGTAAAAATGTATATAAATAAATAGTTTTATATTGCTTTTTTGTTAGAAAATTAAAAACTTCCTAATGAAATAAAGTGATTGTGTATTGCAAGTACCAAACAATTGCCAAAAACGTTTCTTTAAATTTGTGTTTTTTGATTTATCACTTTTAAATTTAAAGCCAATCATATTATTTATTTAAACACCAACATATGCACATGCAAAAAGACTAACGAGCGTTATAAAAAATTATTTAGCAAATAAATTATGTACATATGTGTTATGAAGATAATAAGCTTTGAAAAAAAAATATATATATTTTTGTAGCAACATCTCCAAAAACTTTAAAGACGATTTGAGTTTGGATTGGATAAATTTTTAATATTTTAGTGAGATAATAGCAGGGTGTGTGAAAAGTTAAAAAAAAAAAAACAGTTTTTATACATTGCAGCAATTAAAATTATTTTTATAACTGTATCCTATCTTATTATTGCAAAAGGGTGATTTATAAACAGGGTGATCAATATAATATAGAATATGCAGGATGCACTCACCGGCAGCAGCCACAATACAGCAATACAGTTCAATGCAAGAGCTCTCTCTCTCTCTCTCTCTCTTTTTGTTACTGAGCACTTACACAAAAACAAAAACCTCACACCCACACACAACAATAATTAAATGAGATGCTCTCATCTTCCTTTTTTATATATGTATGTATACGATTTTATTTTATTTTCACTGCATTTCACACAAAAGAAAAAAATAATAAAAATAAAGTAATGTAATTAATACCATCTTTAATGATTCGCTTATTATGGAGATTTTCAGCGCGTTAAACGCAACAACAACACTCTCGTAATAGCGCAGTTATCCGCTCTCTCTCCCTTTTAATTTTTTCGCGACCCGGCGAAGCAAAATGGCGCGCATTTGTCAATTTTCATTTGCTTAAAAACACCTTGAAAAAGCAATTACACGGCGATTCTATTATGTTATAAATACTTTGCGTATGTTTAGAGCGTAATAGAAACACTATTTGACTATTAATATAGGGCGTCTCTATTTTAATTTATTAAACAAACGGACGATAAGCTCCCAGCGATGTGAAGACGCGCAAAGTTCCAGGCTTACTGCCTTTGTGGGTAAAGTGCAACAAGTGAACTTGTGGAGAGTAACGATCGCTCTCTGCAGTTAGAGCACGACAGTTCTTTTTATATATATTCGCGAAGTTGATGTATGTACATTCGTGTGCAGCAACAACTAATTAGGTAAGCATTTTTGTTTTTGCATTTAATTTTTTGTATTGCCGTGTTGTTGCTTAAAATTTAATGTTCTAAAGATTACAAATAAAAATAAAAATAAATATTAGTGAGCAAGTTAAAAATAATTTTACATATATTTGCGTTTTATTAAATGCCACTCTTTATTGAACAAACATAATACTGTGAGAAGAGCTGAGACCATTAAAGATAGTGGGCCGCTGAGTGCAAGGGCAACTGAAACAAAAGCGGCTGCACATTCTATCTGCTATCGCGCTCCTTCACACTTATGGCTTACTGCTTTTGTTGTTCTGTATACCATTTGAAATATTTCTAAAGCGAACCCCTGATACCAAGCTCTTACCATTTGTATTATATTGATATTAAAGGGTCTTTGGCTTAGTTAAATAGAATTGCACATTATTCTCTAAGAGCATCTCTTACATGGTAAGTTCTAAGCCTATTTACGTAAATAACACGTTTTAGCGATGCTGTCTAGTTTTAGTTACAAGGCGCAGTTTAATAGACGACGTGTACCTTTGGATATTGCCTATGCAATTATAATAATTTATTTCCTTTGGATCGAACAACTACTTTGTAACTAACAACAAATTTAAAATGTAACAATAGATTTAAGCGTATATAACCATAACATTACTTTACAGCCAATTTAAAAGCCACATAAATACTGGTTATGAAGACAACAGCTATGGCTAGTTTCTTTAGATTTGCACGATTTACACCCTTCACGGTGCGCAACAGCTCAATATTCATGCGGAAAACATTGCGACTCTGTTCAATATACTCGGCGCGCATTTCATCATCCAGGTTGCCGTAGACCTCGTTAAATATGCGACGCAGCTTCGATTTTAGCTGGGGAATTTGAACTGGGAAGAAAGTGGCTTCACAGCCCACTTGCGAAATGGTTATCTGCTCCGGCATTGGTCTCGCTCGCAGATCGTTCTCCTCAATGCCATCATCTTTAGCTGTGGCAGCTGCTTTGGCTGTTGCTGCTGCAGCATCCGCTTCGGCCTGTTTCTGTTGCAGCTGTTGTGCGCTGTCTTTGGGGGAGATCCACAACTTTCTAGCAATCATGCGTTTCTTTTGCAGCAGCTGACCACCAGACATCAGTGCCATATACATTTGAAAGGCAAATGCGAAGAGAAGCACCTCACTTTTAGCGGCTACTTGCTCCAAATGAGCCAGATACGTTTGGACAGCCGGACGCGGCTCATATGAATTGCGCCAGTCGGAACCATAGAAGTAGTCAAAGTCACGCTCGAAGGCAGCTGAACGATGCAGCTCCTTTGGCAACAGACGCTCTGGCAGTTTGGCCTCGAAGAATTTATATAATTCGTAAAAAACCAAAAGTCCATCGTACCAAACCTCGTCGTCCGAAAGGGCTGCACATATAAAAATATTAAAAAGAAATAAAATAGAATTTAAGCACTTTTAGTTACCTATTGCAAATTTAGCGTTAACAAGAACATCAGTAAGCTTATGCACATCTTTTGTTGCTTGACGCACTTCCTTTGTGAATTTCATATCTACATTGTCATCGTCCTTAATTTCTGCAACGTCATTGGTCTCTTGGACTTCTGTATTGGGTGTTGTCTCGGTCATTGATATTTTGCTTATTCGCCTGCTCTGTTCGGATAACGCAACGTCTTATAAATTATTAATGCGTAAATAGCCCGGCGCAGACACACAATGCAGTTTTTCGATTTGCGTTTACGATAGTTAAAGTATCAATTTTTAATCGATTGTCAAAACTATGCTCCTTTGTTATATTTACAAAAATCGATGTCTGGCAGCAAACAAAGGTTGGCTACTTTACAACACTTTTTACTTTAACAACACTGCATCACCACTGCAAGCCAGATGAGCTTGTTGTTTTGTTTTTCTTACAAATTCTCGTTTAAATAGTTATTAGTGAGTAAACTTAAACCGTAAGTTAAATGCAAAACAGCTACTGTTGGTTGCGGTTCTTATATGCACGATAACAAAATGTTAAATATGCCACTAAATTACACCAAGCTGTTAACCAAGTTTTTTATTTTTTTTTTTTTTGCATCTTGCACCGTGCTCTAACACACATAATTTATCTAACACACACAGTCAGTTGTTACAGTAAACAACAACCTCCACATATAAACAACTGCATCGCTTTGGTTTCATCTATTTTCAACACACAAAACTAACTCGCGATGCTTAAGTAGAAACACATAAAACTAAAATTCATTATCTATATATGTATGTGTTCATATATATGTACATACATGGCAAACGAAAAAGCAATGTCGGATCTTTTTACAACCTTCGATAGCAACAGCGGGCAACACGATACACCAGCAATAATGGCCTCGCCCTCACAACACAGCCCCATGACAAACAACAGTAATTCATCCTCACAAAACGGTGGCACAACATCGGCCCCAGGTGGTAGTGTTTCAAGTGGGGCGGGTGCAGGGGCTAGTGGTAAAAGCCACAGTACAGCAACTAGCGCTGAGAACACACCTGTAAGCGCCTTCAATATATATAAAATCAAAGTCTCAAATCATATTCTTAACTTTAGATGTTAACTAAACCACGTCTTACGGAGCTGGTGCGAGAGGTGGACACTGCCACGCAGCTAGATGAGGATGTGGAAGAGCTGTTGCTACAAATCATTGACGATTTTGTTGAGGACACCG
The DNA here is from genome assembly GCA_030179655.1 of Scaptomyza flava. Taxonomy (NCBI): domain Eukaryota; kingdom Metazoa; phylum Arthropoda; class Insecta; order Diptera; family Drosophilidae; genus Scaptomyza; species Scaptomyza flava. The sequence continues at coordinate 19,823,323 of JARNME010000012.1, forward strand.
TAAAAACAACAAGCGCCTTTGCCAAGCATAGGAAATCAAACAAAATCGAGGTACGCGATGTTCAATTGCATCTGGAGCGAAAATATAATATGTGGATACCTGGCTTTGGCACGGATGAGCTGCGTCCTTACAAGCGTGCTGCAGTCACAGAGGCTCACAAGCAGCGTCTGGCTCTGATACGAAAGACGATTAAAAAGTATTAGTAGAGATCTTCGAGTACTACTGGGCGCTAGGAAGCCTATGCAGGGTTTTTCATCTTAATTTTTAACAAGTTTGGATACGAATCTTTTTAAAGGAGGAACAGGAAGTACAATATTTCAAATTGATGCTCTTTACTTGAATTATGTTTATCAAATACGGCCTAAAAATGGCAAAATCTTTGAAATTTCTACTAAATTGCAATATTGTCTAAATTACTTATTAATGTCTACAAAATTTTAAGCAAAACTAATAAATTATAATTGTAATCTTAAAATAGTTATACAATACCTTCAGAGTTTTCAATTTTTTTAAATTTATTTCACAATTTATAAGTATATAAATATAAGTTTTGTACGCTGCACAAAAATGATGATACAAAAACTTTACCTAGCCCGACATAAGCTAGCTATTGCCTGGGTGAGCGCCGCAAAACTGGAAAATAAGCTAGAACAAGCTAAAAATATGCTAAAAGGGAAGCTATATCCAAATTCAAGAAAAAAAATGCGTGTTACCCAGACAAATGCCTCATCAGTAGTTGCAATGCCCAACATAAGCTATCAAGAGCAGCGTTCTTATGATAGCTACCGATCGTATTTCTTACCACCTGCCTTCCCCTCCCCTTCCCACCAACCTCCTTAGGCGCGTAACTACGTTATCCTCATAACTGTAGTGTTGCTTCGAAACATTTACTTTGGTTTGGGCTTGTAATTCTCAACTGGTTTAGGCTGTAACACATACCTAACGCATGCAAAAGCTTCCGACCATTGGCTGTGGTCAGCAGTAGTTGCTCTGCCCAACATAAGTTATCAAGTGCAGTTATCGCTCGTATTTCACACCAGCTGCCCTCCTCCCTCAGTCACGAATATAATTTATGCTATATCAACTTTGAAAAATGCTAGATTTATAGCTATAAGCTATATGCAAATTTTATAAGCTAATCCAATTTCAAATATGCTAGATCTAGCCTGAAGTAGGCTAACCTGGCAACACTGCCCCTCACAGTTGCATATCGCATATGTTTAGTGTTGGGTAAGACACTGCTCATTTTGGTGAACATGTTCACTTGCTCTTTTTTTATGTTCGCAACGATTATTAAATTCACTAGAAGACATATCGAATCATCTCTAATTTTTCTTGTGACGGTCGGCATTTGCTCATTTTATTGATTTTTAAAATTGCGTTGATAGAACTTTGAGTTAATTGCATAACAAACAAGCAAAAGAATAACAATCTCGCCGTGTAGTAATATATATTGGGTAAGTGCTATGCAAAATATAAAGCGTGCTTTAATGAGTTGCAATGTTGTATGAATGGTGCGGGCGACGCTGCAAGTCGCCATTTTTTTTTGCAGTGACGCTTAATGTGTTCTAGACAAAATAAAATTTTGTTTTTCAGAAGACAAAGACATGAATATGGATGCCAATACCGCTGAGAACCGTGAAAAAGAGCGCGATCGACGTGGACGTGGCGCACGTGGCTCACGCTTTTCTGATGCTGACGGTAACAATGGCAACGCCGCCGGTGGCGGAGGCGGTGGTGGAGGAGGCGGCAATGCCGCACGAGACAGGAGCCGTGAAAGAAGAAATTGCCGTGTGTATATTTCGAACATTCCGTACGATTATCGCTGGCAGGACTTGAAGGATCTGTTTCGGCGGATTGTTGGTTCCATTGAGTATGTACAGCTGTTCCACGATGAAAGCGGCAAAGCCAGAGGCTGTGGTATAGTCGAGTTCAAAGACCCGGAGAACGTTCAAAAGGCAATGGAAAAAATGAATCGCTATGAGCTTAACGGACGTGAGCTTGTTGTCAAGGAAGACCATGGCGAGCAGCGCGACCAATATGGACGCATTGTGCGCGATGGTGCTGGTGGTGGCGGCGGTGGAGGTGTTGGGGGTGGCATCGGTGGTGGTGGCAACGGTGGCGGTGGTGGCCGCGATCATATGGACGATCGGGATCGTGGCTTTCCGCGACGTGACGATGACAGAATGTGAGTATAGCATTAAGATTTTAAAATACCAAACATCCTTAATTTTCAATACTCTTAGCACTTTAGCAAATCGCAAGAGAAAAATACTTATGTTCTGATCTCAGCACTATTAGAAGACGATTCGTTGTTAGAATGTTCGGAAAACAAAAATTGATAATGTTATTGAAATTTCTAAATGATAACTAGCACTTCTTGACCAGTTCACATATGTACTATTCTAACGTTTGCTATCATTTCCTATTATGAGTGTGTAATGAAAAAAAAATGTGGGACAACGCTTAATAACGATTTTACTTTGAAGTTTACATTGGGCTGATATCTTTACTTCGGAAAATGAGCGTTCTGGACCTTATTCTTTCATCTGATGCGTTTGAACAACGGTCAATATTTTTTCCGGACGAGTGAAATCTCACAATCATAGTTGTTGAAGAATTTAAAAGGCAACGTTTTTAGACTAGGCTATTCTTTAATTTTGACGCTTGGCTACAATATAGAATATTTTTATGAGGCGATTATAGGTTGGTTTCGAAACTAATATATATTTGTAACAAAATTGATTTGCTTTCCGAATTGGGGGATTGTGTTTTATGTTCGTACTTTAGTACATGCATATTGTAATAAAGGCTTCAGTTTATTTTGCTGACAGGATCATTTTGTGTTGTTGCTAAATATGATGGAGCGATTTATAATAATTTAGTTTCAGCAGAATATAAAATCGTCTCAAAAGTTGGTTAAGCAGGACATTATTTGATTATTTTTATAAATATTCTTTAACTTTTATGCTACGATGCGTTAAATATGTAGCATATAAAATCAAAATTTAACCAGATACAAGCATCAACGCTTCTTTTTTTTATTATAAAGCTGCGTAGAGATAGCTGGCTGTGGTTCAGTTCATACAATATTTAAACGTACGTGTTAAAATCTTGATTAGTTGAATAGTTACGGCGTTCCGGAATCAAACTGTTTGTAGCTGTGTTATGTGATGATGCGTGCGCTCTTGGGATGCGGAGTATTTCTTGTGCTTTATCTCTTGCTTTTGTTATTTTTTCTCTTTGGATCTTTTGGCTTCTTTTTCTAGATCTGGGCGTAATAATTTTAACATGATGTCGAATGATTTTAATTCGTCGAATTACAATTTGTATGGTCTTTCTGCTTCGTTTTTGGAGAGTCTTGGCATAAGTGGACCTTTGCATAATAAGGTTTTTGTTGCTAATGTGAGTATATGTTTTTTACAAATTCCAATAACTATCTTAACTACTGTATTGAACCAAACAACCAACCAACCAAACAAAACCAATACCAAAACCAAACCATTACCATACATATGCATATATTCTATATAATAGATATATGTTCTGTTGCCAGTGTTCTTCGTGTCCCGAGTTGAATTTTAAAGTCGTAAGTCGTTTTATTCGAAATATACTTTGATTTCTTCATGGGTTCTGTTTCGTATTTATAACCCAACCAGAGAAACAAAGAAATGCGAATTTTAATAAATTGCTTTGACTCTTTAGATGTGGGAATTTGAAGACTTGAAATGAGAACATTTTTTCAATACTAGCCATAATTGATATATTTGTGTACATAAGTATTGAATTCCAAATACTATTACGTCGCTGTTGCTGTATTATCTGCATATTGCGTGAAGTGAAGATTTTTCCAGTCAGATATATTCTAAAAAAAAAAAAAAAAAAAATTTTAAAAAATAGGAAGTTCCAATATTTTATTATTTTAACCCTAAGTATCACCATCAACCAATTAATTTGTAAGTGGTACCAAGGAAATTCTTAATAAATTTATTCGAGAAATAGACAACACATTTTAGATATTTAAATATCGATTAAATGTGACGACTGAATTGATTTCTGAATAATCATATTTCAATGGACAACTGGATTTGATGCATTGGGAACTGTAATGCGATGAAAATAAAATTTCAGCTGGTTGAATTCTGTTTTTGTTTGACACCAAAAATTGAGTATGTTTGAAAAAGAACTAGACACTTGCAAATGGGTTATAAATATGAAACAGTCTTCGTCGCTTTTGGATTAGCTAAAACACACTTCGTTCGCTCCTAGTAAAGGGTGCGCCCGGAGTCAGAGTCGTCAATTGTGTGTGGAAAACGCTTGAGCCCGATCGTCAGTGAGGCGTAAAGCCAACTCTTTTATTTAAATTACTTAAACTTTGTGTTGTCTCTTGTCTTAACAGCTGGACTACAAGGTGGACAATAAGAAGCTTAAGCAGGTGTTCAAGCTTGCAGGCAAGGTGCAGAGCGTCGATTTATCCCTGGACAAGGAGGGCAACAGTCGTGGCTTTGCTGTAGTCGAATACGATCATCCCGTAGAGGCAGTTCAAGCAATCTCCATGTTGGATCGCCAGATGCTTTACGATCGTCGAATGACGGTGCGTCTCGATCGTATACCTGATAAGGGTGAGGGTCTTAAGCTGCCAGAAGGTTTGGGTGGCGTGGGCATTGGTCTGGGCCCCAACGGCGAGCCGCTTAAGGATGTGGCTCACAATTTGCCCAATGGCGGCAATCAGAATGCCGCCTCGCAGTTGCTTGGCAACGTGCAAAGCGCTCAGCAGCTGTCTGCCGTGACTGGCGGCCAGGGTGTTGGCGGCGGTGGCAGTAATGCCGGCAATTTACTAAGTGGCCTCAGTGGTGTCATGTTTGGCAATAATTCTGCCGTACAGCCCTCACCAGTGGCGCCAGTCCAGAAACCAAGCATGGGCAATAACTCTGGTGGTGGCGGTATCAACCTGAACAACTTAAATCCCAGCAATTTGGCTGCAGTTGTTGGCAATTTGGGCAACCTGGGCGCGGCACTGTCCAATCCGCTGCTCACTTCATCGCTGAATACGCTCGGCATTAATCTGGGCAACGCGGGCACCAATGACGATGGACTCGTTTCGGCCAACAATGTTGGTCTGTCAAATAATTACAGCAGCGGCGGCGGCGGCTATGGCGGGGCAGGCAACAACTATAACACCGGCGGCGGAAGCTCTGGTAGCGGTGGCGGTGGAGTCTCTGGTGGTAATGTGGGCTACAATGCGTACAACAGCAGCTCCGGTGGCGGTACCAATACCGGCAACAATCAGCTTGATGGCAATGACTATGGTAATTCGGGCAATCAATTGGACATGTTTGGCGGCGGCAATGTGGGTGTTGGCGGTGGCAACGTTGGCGTCGGCGGCGGAGGCGCTGGCAATGTCGGTGGTGCACGTAAATCGGACACAATCGTCATCAAGAATGTGCCACTCAGCTGCACTTGGCAGACATTGCGAGATAAGTTCCGTGATGTCGGCGATGTCAAATTTGCGGAAATACGCGGCAACGATGTCGGCGTTGTGCGTTTCTTTAAGGAGCGCGACGCGGAGTTGGCCATTGGTAAGAGTAAATCACAAATGATTGCTCTAACTGAATACTAATGAATTGTTCTTTTTATTCCTTTTAACTTCTCAGCTCTAATGGATGGCTCGCGTCTGGATGGTCGCACCATCAAAGTAACGTACTTTTAGGTTGTAGATATTTAGGCTTCTGATTTTAACGAACAGCTTACCTTATCCCACAGAAAAGGCAGCAAAGCATAGTTTCGGCTAGGCTGTCGTAAAAGGTTTTTAGTTCATAGTTCAAACAGACATACAATTGTTTTATTCATATACATACGTTTATATATTACTCATAAAAAAAAGAATATCATAAATAATTGACTTTCCACAATCCAGAAGACGCAATTCATCTAATTTGTAAGTGAATTAAAGCCAATAAACATTACAACATATGTAGTATATAAAGTGAATTGTTTAGTTCTTTTTTAAACCGAGGACTGCAATTGGTTGATTGAAACGGTAAAAACATTTTGCTCCTACAAGTCACTTTTAAAGGAATATAAAACACATTCACATTTTTACATGTATGAAATAATCAAAACACGTGTTTGTTGAAACCTGAACCCAAGTGAAACGCACAAGTTGGAATATTTTTGATTATATTTTAATGTTTTTAGTTATTAACTGTTGCTTAGTTGTGGTTAGTTAATTGTGGCGTTAATACAAGAGAGCGATCTTGCTTGTGTCTGTCCGTGATGAGCTTGTCTCTGGTTACTTTTTTTTTATTTATCAGCGGCGTTGGCAGGTGCCGGATCCGAACTGGTTTTAAAACGCTCCAAACGTGCACGAGCCTTTTCCACCCATACGTCCTGGCCCTTCGCATCGTTTGCTGTTGACGTGGTAGCACCAAATCGTTCCTTGCGCTTTTGGAGGCGCTCATCTACCTGTGCTTTTGGGGTCTTTTCGGGCACAACACAACCAAAGCGTTCGGCACGCCTTTTTAATGCCTCCTTTTGCTGCTCATCCGTCTCCTTGTTGCCCTTGTTTGCCTTGATCGAAGCGCTTGATGACTTGTTAACAGCCGGTGAAGCGGCTGCTGTTTTTGCAGTGGGAGTATCTGGTTTCGCACTAACCGCAATGCCAAACTTTTTGGCGCGCAGTTCTAAGCGCTCTTGGATGCTTAGCTCGCCCTTCTTTTTGTCGGTTGAGTCTTTACTCTCCGCTGTAGCACTTCCCACCACAATGGGTGTATGCTTCGCTTTTGGTGGAGTTACCTCAATCTGCGAAGCATCTTTAATGGCTGCAGCATCGGGTGCAGCATTTTCTTTGGACGCCGTTGTTGTTGCTGTGATCAGCGTCGTTGCCAGTGATAGCGAATTGTTTCGTTTGAGTACTATCTTTTTAGCTGGCAGCGATGCGGCATTTGTATCAAGATTGAAGTCCGCTACTGCTGTTGGTGTTGTTAATTCTGGCAGTAATGTTGGCATTGTCGTGCGAACGGGACTTTTTAACAGCATGTCCTCGTGGTCATCGCCCAAAAGCTTGTGTTCGTCCTCGTCAGTGAGAGATACGTCATCGTCAATAGCGTCAACAATTGCGTCGGCAATGGCGCTATCTTCTAGTGAAATATCGCCTTCCAGCAACGCTGTTTGCAAGCGGTCCTGCAATTCGATTTTGTTGCCATTCAATGGCAACCCACGCAGCTTCAGCTCTCGCTTTAAATCCGCCACCTGGATTGGTACAACGTGTTTTGTTTTAGATACTGATTGGCTAACTTGGATTCTTACTTACCTTCATTTTAGTTACATCGCTTTCCGGCATTTTGTTTTTGTGTTTTAACACAAAACAAGAATTTTCTCTCAATTTGCTTAGCTAGCTAGTATGCCTCGTAGAGTTGCATTTTTGACTTGACTGTTAATAAAGCACCGATATGTTTTTATGTTAAGTGAGGAGTTATTTCTGTAAAGTCTAAAGGTTAAGTGTTGTAAGACGCAACAAAAGCGCCAAATAAAAAATTCAAATGGTCAACTATAAATAATATACAATAGATTATAGATTTAGAGATTTGAGCTCATCATTAAGAAGAGTGGCATAATGTTGCGAGCCTAGTTAAATTTCCAGTATCTACAGCATGAACGCAAATATTTGTTTTTGTCACATCGTCACTGTCACGCTTCTACAGCTACTGCTCACCCTTATGCCGGCCATAGCTGGAGCTGCGCGCATACACGATAAGATATGGCATATAAGTGACGTACAGAAATAGCAAACAGCCGCGCACAGCACCACCCGTGCAATCCGTACACATACAGACACGACCGCAACACAACACAAACCCGACCGGAAACGGGATATGCATGCAATATTATCTTGTCGCTTGCCTCTGGGCCCTTATGCTGAGAGAAAAACATTGATTGCATCTGCTAAAAAACGAAAGTACAGCTAAGAAAAGGGGTGTGAAATGAAGATAAGGCGCCAATATTTCCTATAAAAACTGACCTTGAACACGACCCGAGCACAAAATAAGATTCTTCTTTTAAAGTGTTAAAGGCCTGCACCTGCGCTTGCATTGTGTTACACACTTTGTCTCTTTCACTCCATAGCACACATGGTGCTCATGTGGCGCATAAGTATCTGTACCTAATTGGCACTGTCGCATTGTTTTTTATATGCATTCAGAAGTATATGTACTTTTTCCGGTCTTCTTTTTATTGATAAACGTCGACAGCCCACGCATTAACCTTTTGGCAGTCAGAATTTAAAAAAGAGTTTGCCGCCCTTTAAGGGCAATGGCCAGTGCAATGATAATTATAATTAGAAAACGTGAATTGAGTGGACGTCTGTTGTTGTTGTTGATGTTCCATTTGCCATAAATGGGCGGGAGTGGGGTAGCTTTAATTACAGACACAACTAAACAGGCACGCGAACGACCACAAGTTGGCCCGGTCAAGTCGTTGATTAATTGTTCATGACAGCCCCGGTTACGGTTCTGTTTATAGGATTACGCAATTACGGATTTAAGGCGTTGCTAAATGTTAGTGTTAATGCTAATTTTAATGTTACCTTAACATTAGCGAATGTGCTTCTCTTTGCAGGTACACTATAACTTGAGATCTAATATAGTTTGAATATATTTATATTTAGTTAAGAACGATATAATGAATATTCTGAATCTTAAGGCTGTTAAGTTTGCGGCTAATATTATTGATGTAAAAATAAATTCATTAATGACGAACAGATGAGAAATTTTTAACCGCAGTGACTAATATGCCGCTAAAAAAACGATATGTACTTTAGTTCAAAGGTATTTATTAAAACATCTATGTTTTTAAAATAATATTTATTACTTTTCAGCAATTATATAAACACTTGAACTGCAAAGTGAATTGCGCTCGACGTTATCAGTAGGAGTTCTTCAAGAGGCAAACAGGCGACGTAGAGAAGAGATCCTTTGGGATAAGGCAAAAAAAATCTGGTTCTTACAAAAACTCTTGTACTCTTTGTCTCACCATTTAAATTTATAAAAAGTATTAAAACTAACGCTTTGAATTATAAACTAATACCTTAAAGAATATTCTTTATGAATATAAATATTTGGAAGAGGAATATATATTTAATTATTTTAAGCATATTTACTTATGTTTAAATGCCAAAATTCACACTAAGATTAATTAATAAATTGTTCAACGTATCTGAGCTCTCAATTAGCTTCAAGGCGCTTTTCTAGAATATATGAGAGAAATGGGCTAAATGATTTTTTTCAAGTGCAGCAGCACTTATGCTCTCTTTCTCTCTCTCTCTCTCTGTGTGTGGCCTGCTGGATGTTGGCCACTTCGTGCTATCCGTGAGATAAGCGTTCTCAGTTGCGCGACGACTGCCCGAGCGATCGGTTGTACCAGCTCTTCAGTTAGCTGAATTCGAGTTTCTCATTACTTTGTGCTTCGTGTATTGATCAACAGACGTCATCGCCAGAGACGGACGTGTCGCTCGATTGATTTGTTGCAAAAACAACAATAGTATATAAAACAACAATAAAAAGTGAGAATACAAGTACGTGCTGGCTACACTCTTCAAATGCAATAATAATACGCAACTTTAAGTTGCGCAAATGCGCCAAAAAAAAGCAACAATCGAACACGCCAAATACATATTCAAATATTATAAGTATGTATATTTATGAACAACAACAACAACAAAAAAAACGTTGGTGACCTTGTGCAACTGCGTATCTTAAAGTGCGTTTGTGTGTGTGTGTGTGTGAGAGTGTGTGTATATCATTTGTGTAAACATCATTAGCCTAATCAGTGAATAGCATCTTGGCAGCCTATTCATTGCATTTTGTGGTAACCCTTCCTTCTGTGTGTACATTTTTTATATTCTTTATGGTTTTCTTTTTCGTATTGGTTTTCGTGATCAGCTCTTTATCACCTGAGTCACTTTTTGTATGGCGCTCACGTCAAACGCACACACACACAAGCACACATACGCCCGCCCCAGTGGGTCTGGAATGCCAACCAGCTTTTTGATTATAACTGCGCTCTCGCTCTCTCTCTCTCTCGCTCTCTCTCAATTTGTCAATTCGTCTGCCCCGCTCTTTATCTCAGAGCTTGGCTCTCTTCTGACTGTTTTTTGAGCCTGTTACCATTTTTAGTGACCAACAATTATATGGCTGCATTACCATTAAAGGCATACTGGCCTGGCCAAAAGGGGGACATGAATATCAGTGTATTTAGTTCTGTGTGTGTCTGTGTGTGTGTGGTTTTGGCTATCACAGGAAACACTCAAGTACGTGACAGCAGAGGCACCAGACTATCAATTTCAGTTCCCCATAACCAACTTTTGTAATCAATTGCAAATCAATTTAGTGCCGACCTATGGCATAAAATATGAACCCAATTAATTAAACTAATTGACGCCGCGTGTCGCACGAAAAGCCCCTAAGCAAATCGCAACAAATTTCACAATATCTGTATCAGGCATAACGAGAGCACTCACAGATACAAATGCATATACTTTATGTATGTGCATGTATTAGCAGCTTCATAGTTGAACTTATCGCACATTCAAGTTGATTTCTTTATATGGCACATAGGAGTTATCGCACACATATCTTATCTAATCTGTTTTTATTAAATACGAAAAACACTAGCGAGAAATCATAAAACAAAATACATACATGCATATATTTTTGCAAACATACATACAAACGTCGCTTAGCAAAGGTTATGAAACTGAATAGTTAAAAAACTTTTTTTCGGTTGCCATTTGCGGTACTCGTCCTTTAATATCATTTGGAATATCATAACAAGCTTAGTATATTTTTTGTTAACAAGTTTTCTAGAATAAAGCTAAAGAACTTTCCTCTTCAAAGATCTAACAAGAGCAAAACAGCTGCTCATAACTTAGAGTTGACTCTAATTAGTTTATAACGCTCGATTGCCCACTCATAGGCAAGTGTTTATATATTTGATAAGCGATATAATGTACATATATATGCATGAAGTATTTAAAAAGCTATACGAGAATAACACACTTAATATTATTATTATTATTATTATTATGGCAGCATCAACACATGATGCACAATGTGATTACAAAGCGCTGATAAAGGCACAAATGAGTGGGCACAAAATGCTTAAGAATTATAAGTAAAGCTATATATATATATATATATTCAATAGAGTCGCTTGACTTTTGAAGTGCAAGAAATAAATCTTTATAAATTCATATTAAGCAATTTTTCAAGTGGCAGGCACTGCGTTAGAAAGAGATAGTTAGAGTGAAAAAAGAGGGAGAGAGAGCGCAACAAAGACATTGGCAAAGAGTGTGAATGTGGCAAGTGTTCCAAGAATGCAGCGACCGACCGACCGAACAACAGTAGCGGCAACAGCAACAAAAGCATAATTTGATATGTAAAGTTTACAAGAGGCCAAAGCAGCCGTAGCCCCCGCAGCCCCCGCAACCACCACAGACACAATTCAAGTCACAGCTCCCTGTCCCTGCGCTTGCCCCTGATAACAAAAGAATAAAATTATGAAAACGCAATTATGTTTAAATAATTTATTATGTGTATTAATTACAATGCGAGCATTCTTTATGACTGCTTTTGATGAACGATTTCCGTTAATCATATCATGTGATATCATATCATATATATATTACTCCTTAGCTGATCTAAAAAACATTACAACAAGGCAAGAAAATGGGCTCTTATCTGCAGTACCAAAAACAACAACAATTTTCTATTAATTTTATGTTAGCCATATTCTAAACAAACTTAAGATCCAGCTAGTGGAGCAGCTAACAATTAAACAAAAACGGACGCTACAAAAACCAAGCAAATATAAATAAACAAGATTTGCCTTAGTTTTGCAATTATTTGGTTATTTATTTTTTTTTTTGTTGCTTGTTCTTAAATTATTATAAACAAAACAAATGTGGGCGCTGTTTTAGTGACTGCTGTGCAAATAATTAACTTTGTGTTTGGCTTACCTATGTACATATATGCATTAAACAAGGTCTGTTACTCTATTTATACAAACAGCTGATTAAGCAATTTTCTTGTTTTTAGATTTAAAAACACTTGAGTGCAAATTCCATTAGTTGTAATCAAATCAATTTTGAATTAGCTATCGAAATGGAAATATTTTCTCTCATTGTCGAAGGAAACGCTTAACGAAAATCAATTCAATGAAATTTCAAAGTGAATTTAAGTCAATTTATTATATATTCTTCTAAGAATACAAAAAACACATGTATGCTATGCTAAAAAAATAGCAAAAACAAAATTGATCTCAAACTACAAAGAGAGCACTTAACCCCTGTTAGGGGACCCCATGCAGCAATCAGCTTTAATTGTGTGTGTGTGTGTGTGGGAGGGAGGGTTGAAATGGCAATGAAACAGCGAAATTGGAGATGAGCTGTTGGCGCCAAGAAGCCGCTGCTGTTTAAGTTCAAGAACTAATTATGTTAAAGCTGCAAGTTCAAATGTAAAGTAGAGATGAGAACGGCAATATGTCAATAAAACCGGTATTTTACGTTTGTTATTGCAACCAGCTGCCGTTTGCTGTGATACAATACACTATTATTATGTTATATATGTTCATTTTGTGGGTTGACCTGCTGCCAGGCTTTGGATGAGTCATGCAAAACGAGATCGTCGTCATCAGCTTCCATAATCTAGGCACAAACACTCTAAGAATTCGTTTTGCACACACACATACTTAGTTTGTTTATAAATGTAATAATAAAAGTTTTGCTCAACCAATTGGCTGACAATTGTATGAGTCATATCTGGAGATTTCTTTTTCTCAGAATACGTATGAGTTTTCTGCGTATTCGAGACTTGAATGATCTGCAGACGCTTAACTGTTAACATGTAACTGTGATAAATGCAATTTAAAAGTTTAGAGACTCGATTTGATATCGGTGTATTGTTTAACACTGGACATGAGATGCTGTTGGGAAAACTAGTTCAAGTTTTGGGTCAACAACTCTTATGGTTGACGCGCCAAAAAAAAAAAAAAACACAAAACAAGTTTTAATTAAAACAGAAACGTTTATAAAACAAACTGGTGTTTGACTGGTGAAAGTGCATTTTTTTATCAAATGCTTCAACAGCTTAGCTTTAAAAATCCCTAATGAATTGCGCAGAATCAATTGTAGCATTGAAAAGTTTATTTTATGGCGATGTTATAAAATTGTTATTCAAATTGTTAATGGCTGTCTGTCATTAAGAACTGTCAGTTGCCAGACCTTTTCTTCAAATTGCTGAATCGTTTTGAAGTTCAAATCGCTAACAGAGCTGATAACCGCTGTTAAAGATGTCATAGACTAAGTAACTGTTACTTGGCCTATGGAAGATGTAACAGTTGTTGCTGCTGTTTAATGCCAAGGCTTGGCAAATGAGAAGAAAATGCGCCCACACAATAATCACATGCAAGCACACACACATAGGGCAGATTTCCGGTTGGAGTGGGATGTGGGTGTGACCAGATAAGTAACGCATGTCGCGACAACATATGCCACCAAATCGTGCAATCCAGCAAACCAAAATGTCATAAACTCACAAACAACAACACTCATATTCACTCCTCGATTTTGCTTTCATCTTTTACATTTACAGTTTGCACAATGGCAAAAAGTCTGCGCCCTCTTAAAATAACCATCGTTGGCGATGGCATGGTGGGAAAGACCTGCCTGCTGATAACCTACACACGAAACGAATTTCCCGAGGAATATGTACCAACTGTGTTTGATAACCATGCCTGCAACATTTCGGTCGATGATAATGAATACAATCTGACACTATGGGACACGGCCGGTCAGGAGGATTACGAAAGGCTGCGACCGTTGAGTTATCCAAATGTGAGTTTGTTTTTGAAGGGTTCTCCGCTTATCTAATTGTTTGTTCATTTTGTTTGTTATTTATGCGCTTTAGACAAACTGCTTCCTCTTGTGCTATTCCATAAGTAGTCGCACATCGTTCGAGAACATCAAGAGTAAATGGTGGCCGGAGATACGTCACTTTGGTAACAATGTGCCCGTGGTGCTGGTGGGCACTAAGCTGGATTTGCGCATACCAAATTCAGAGAAATTTGTAACCACACAGGAGGGTCGCAGATTACGCAAGGAGATACATGCGCATAATTTGGTTGAGTGTTCCGCGAAAAAGAAGATCAATTTACATCAGGTGTTCGAAGAGGCAGTTAGGGCGGTAGATAAGAAACCGGGAAAGAAGCAGCAGACGTGCCGAATACTTTAATTAAGTCCTAGGCTTAATGTTTAAATATTGTTATACGTAATTGTATTATGTAACTATATAATTGTCTGATTTGCGGGCATTCGATTCGCTTGTTTTCACAGTGTGTGTATGTAGAAAATATAAAGTTAAGCTCTAATTTTAAGTTTTAGTTGTGTGAAAACAATTTTTATATGCGACCAAAGTGCACGTTTTATGTAAAAATCAAAACAAAATATGAGTAAATGATTGTTTCAACTTAAATGGTGACGTGGCATACAATATTTATATTTGCGCCATAATATACTGTGTATTATATATTATCAATAAAAGCTAGTCATTAATATGAGTCGCTTTGGTATTTTTTAATTAAATAAATCAATCAAATAATGGTTTTTAATTCAAATTTGTATTTCGCTTTTTTGGAGAGCTGCCAACTTGCTTCAAATTGACTGATTTGGCATATCTTGTACTTTTTTACGTTTGGGATTTTCTTGCATGTCAGTTTGCTGCTAATGTTTTCAGTTTTGCGATCTGGTCACACTGGCTATTACTTACATTGCTGAAAAGTTATAAACAATGAGCGGCGAAAAAGCAGAAAAAGCTAAGGTCAGCGCACAAGTTAAACATGTGCCCAAAGATGCTCAGGTTATTATGTCCATACTGAAGGAGCTCAACATCCAGGAGTACGAGCCGCGTGTCGTGAATCAACTGCTTGAGTTTACATTCCGTAAGTGCAGCAGCATATGCAGCAATTCATTGTAACCCGTACAAATATAAATAAAAACAAAATTTTTTGCTGCCACAGGCTATGTTACTTGCATACTTGACGAAGCCAAAGTGTATGCAAATCATGCTCGCAAGAAAACCATCGATCTAGATGATGTCCGTTTGGCCACTGAAGTGACGCTTGACAAGAGTTTCACCGGCCCGCCGCCTCGACATGTTTTAGCCAAGATGGCAGATGTGCGCAATGCAATGCCACTGCCGCCCATTAAGCCACATTGTGGTCTACGCCTTCCACCCGATCGTTACTGCCTGACCGGTGTAAACTATAAACTGCGCGCCACCAATCAGCCTAAAAAGATGACCAAATCGGCGTTGGAGGGACGCACCGTAAAAACGGTTGTGAAGCCCGTCTCCAGCGCTAATGGGCCAAAACGTGCACATTCAATTGTGTCAAAGCAACAGGTTGTCACCATACCGAAACCTGTCATTAAATTCACAACATCAACGAAAACTGTCTCCTCCATGGAGGTAAAGAACGAGCCAAGTGCCAGCGACATGAAAATGGAAACCGATAGCGATGCTGCAGCCGTTGGTAGCATTGCCGGCACAAGCGTGGCAGTGAAACGTGAACGCGACGAGGAAGAATTTGAATTTACAGCGAATTAATAATACAAATCTTAAACATACATATAAGGATAATACTTTAAACTAATGTGCACTGCTTTGTTCTTTGTTCTATTTTATGAAATTAAAAAATCATTTTTAGTTAATATTTTATTTCGAAATAAAAAAAAGATTTCATGTTTTTTAAATAGTGGAATTTTTCCTGTTAAAAGGTTAACCGATTCTGTGCTTGGACTTGATTTTACTCTTGAATGAGGATAATCTTTATTTAAGCGCCAATATAATAGCACAGCCAAGATCCATAATTTGTAAATATTCAGATCCGCCATCCTGAAGCCGATAACAGCACTCCTGAAATACGTTTAAAATATTAGCTTGCCTTTATTAATAATAAGCTTTTCTTCTGCAGACACTTACGCCCAACTTGTCACAAATTAATGCCTTCTGTTTATCCGTTAACGAACCGCAGCGCACAATGAATTCCACAAATTGTTCCATCATTTGGCCAACGCTGTATGCCGAGTAGCCAATCTCGCGCACAAATTGCTCTAGGCGTTCATAGTTGCCCGAGCGACATACTTCAAGATAATCTTCTAGATAGGGTTCCGGTATGATGCCAGACATTTCAAGTAGATCGTCTGTGTTAATGGTATGATTGGCTCCTTTGAGGCGATAGCATGACTGCAATGTGGTTATGGCACGTCTCATATCACCGCCAGAGATCTTCACAATCGATTTGTATGCATCGGAATCAATGGATACGTTCTCTAACTCGCAAATGTGTTGCAGTCTTGCAATGATCTGTGTTTCACCCAGCGCCTTGAAGCGAAACTTGGAGCAACGCGATGTTATGGGCACAATAATACGCGACACATAATTACAGATGAGGCAGAAACGCGTGGTACGGCTCTCTTTTTCCATAGTGCGGCGCAGTGCCGCTTGTGCCGCATGCGTCATAGAGTCCGCTTCATCCAGCACAATAATCTTAAATGGCGGACACGGCCGCCCATCGGGACGAACACTGCTCGCAGTTAGCTGTGCGAAGTTCTTAATTTTTGTTCGCACCACATTAATGCCGCGCTCATCGGAGGCATTTAGTTCAAGGATGCGCTCGCGGTACATATCGCCAAAGATTTGACGTGCTGCTGCCAAAATGGTGCTCGTTTTGCCAGTGCCGGGTGGGCCATAGAGCAGCATATTTGGCAAATCGGCACCTTCGACGCATTTACGCAAAACTGCCACCACCTCAGATTGTTCCACAACATCATCAACGCTTCGCGGTCGGCTAAATGGAAAAAATATTGTTAAATACGCAAACGTTGAAATGTGTTGAAGTAATTTACTATTTTTCCACCCAGGGAGCTGGCGGCTTGCGGCGTTCAGTTGTCGTATTGCCTGGCTGTTTGTCTGCTGAGCTGGTGCCAGCGTTAGATTTACCAGCTTTAAAAAATGCCTGCATTTTATTAGAAACAACTTAATTTTAAAAGCGGCAACGCACAATTGGCGCGAATGAAACAGCTGTTAGCTCCAATTTTGTGCCAAAGAGTAGTTCAAAGACCATTTAACATTATTCGTCTATGGAGCAGTTCATAGTTAACATACTCGTTGGAATTCTGTTAACAGAGATGTTAAGTTCTATAGTGTTGCTGAACCCACAAATAAAACAGTGTTCACAACCGTTAAATGATGATGTGGAATTTACAAATTAAATTGTTGATTCGGTTAATATTACTATTCAAATAATGGACATAACGCAGCAGTTTAAGGCCAGTGTAATGACTGTGCGGCTGCAACGCAAGACTGAACTGGCGGCGGCGCTCAAAAGCAAAGCACAGGACAAACAACAGCGTCCAGTCGCAACCTCAAAATCCACCGCTAGCAACAACGACTTTGCCAAGGAGGCAAAATATGTGTGCAACAAAATAACGACACTCCGGAATGTGCTTATTGAGAATCGCACGGCATATATGCGAATTGGACAGCACCTGAAAAGCGCCACATATATGACGGATGCCCAACGAGATCTGATTGATCGCGAATCGGAGAAATTCGTGACGTACTACACACAACATCTGGCGAAGATGCGCAGCGATTGGAAGACGGCTAAGCAAAAGCCTCAGGAGCGTCAACACATATCAGCCGTGCTGGATATGCTGGTCGGCTACTTGCACAGCGTCGAGCAGATTTATCTAGATCAAAAGAAATATCGCGTGCAGCACGAACTGGAGACATACAGGCTGCTCAAACTTGCCGCAGACAAGAAGAAGATACCAGTGCGTCCGGCGGGTGCAGGCAGTGGCAAGTTGGCAAAGCGTCAACTGAGCAATGGCAGCGCAGATAGCAACGATGAATTGGTCTCCGCACAGGAAGCAGACGAAAACAACGATTGGAACAACGACAACTGGGCAGAGTGGAACGATGAGCAAGAAGTAGAGGAGGAGCAACAGGTCGTGGACAGTGGCTCGACGAAAGCCAAACAGCACAAGTCACGTACGCGGAAACGAATCCGACCAAAGGCTGCAACAAACAGCACGGACTCCTCGGCCAAAGTGGCTCTTGATGAGGACATACAAAAGACGGCACAGCAGCAGGAAGGGAATGATGAGGAAGTCTTAAGTGCCGAGGATATGCAGCTGTTCGAGGAGGAGAATGTGCACATCTACAATCTACTACAAGGCGTCTCCGAGGAGGTAGAACAAATCGAAAAGAACGTCGTGGACATCGCACAGCTACAGGATATTTTTACAGAAAAAGTAAAAGTCGAAACGTTTGGTAATTTCAATTTATTTATTTTGTTTTTTCTTTTTAATCAGGTGGCATTACAACAACATAATATTGATCGCATTGTTAGTGCCGTGGTCGGCAGCACAGAAAACGTCAAGGATGCCAACGAGCAAATACGGCAGGCAACACAGCGGAATGCTGGTTTACGTGTATGGTCCTTGTTCTTCTTGCTGGTCATGTCATTCTCATTGCTATTCCTGGACTGGTACTATGATTAAACTAAATTAATTGTTTTGTGTAAGAAAATGTGAATGTAAAACACTCATAATTGTTTTTGTTACCGCACACTATAACATAATTTGTTTATTACATAATTTATATTTAACATAAAAACAAATTTAAAATAATTATTGTAGTTTCTGGTAATCGTAAATTAAGTAGAGCTCAGCCTTAAACACAATTTTAAATTATACAAATAATTTTTGTTTTCATTGAGTTCGAGTTGCGCAAAATTGAGATGGCGAAATGAAAACTTATCGCTAGTTAAGTAAGATAGTGCGATATGAAAGTAAAAAAACCCATGGCGGACGTATCACAATGAGTTTTGGGTCAAGTGTGTGAATTGTTTGATATACCATAAATGTCATATACATGTATGTATGTGTTTGTTAATTATAGTAGTTTGTTTAATTGTATGCTCAAAAGGATAATTATTTTTTGTACTTTTGCGCAGTACAATAATAACATTCATTCAATGGATAACCTTCAATTCATTTATTAAGGCTATTCTCTTAATTATGCTAGTTTCTAGTGATATTTTGTGTTTGGGTGTTGTGGCTTAGGTCTAGATTTGTGCATTGAATGCAGTCGGCAACAGTTTTTATGTTGTGCTGGGTTTTCTCTCTCTCTCTCTTTCCCTTTCTCTTAGTGTGTGTTTGGAAGCCTTCGCTAGGTATAGCATAAGTAGAAGGAAGGTGCCTTTCCAGGTTGTTGAAAAATTAAATAATAAAGCTTTGCCAAATGTTATGGCGTATTCACAATCATATCCAACGACGGTGTTGCCATGCTGCTCTCCACCACCATTTCGACAGAGCCGGGACAATCATCTAATCCGCTGTTGCTGCCACTGTTACCATTGCAATTGCTAAGCGGCGTTAACGGCATCAGCGATTCGTCAGTGTTTGTTGGGTTCTCGGCTTTGCTGCAAGCACTTCTGGGCATCTTGTCGTTAAGGTAAACGCCCAACGGCAGGTGAGTGTTCATGTGGTCTGCACAAAAAAACATATCATATTAATGTGTTGTTACAAAAGTTGGAAATATTGCAAAATTTAATTATATCATAAAGCTGGTGTGGGTGTTATGCATATCATAAGGCATTCATTCAAACATGCCAATAATAAATACAATTTTATACCTACAACTAATTATGACTAGCAACTACTTGCTTAATATTACTTGTGTGCTTAAGGACCTAGCTTTTGGCCATTTGGCTAGAACTTTACCACGATAACTCGTAAAATGTTGAAACGTGCGAGGACAATAATCGCATTTGTAAAATAGGTCACAGTTGTGGGTGCGCCGATGTTTGCGCAAATCTTTAATATATGCGTATGCCTTGTCGCATTCTTCGCACTCGAAGCCGCGCACTGTAAAAAGATAATTTTGAATCGCTTGTAGCTTTGCAGCCGTTTGTTAAGTATTTTTTGTTGTTTAACATGGTGTCAACAGAATATGTCAACAGTGGGACAAAGTGTAGATATAATGCTGAACATGGAAAGGAGCGTATATAACGCATTTGGGAAGATCTGTTACCACCACAAGCACATGAAGTTTTCCACAAATATAAAGTAATATTTGACTACAGATCAGCTAACATTGAGTGCAATGAATCCAAGGAATTCACATTAAACAAGTGCAACTTAGTATTTGCTAAAACATTCTAGTTTTGGGTCTACAATTTAACGTTACATTTTGTTAAATATGTATTTCTATAACCTGCTAACAATTATCAAACTACAAAGTAAATACATTAACATACCATACTCAATACTTTGTATTATTTGATTATCATAGAATAAAAATGTATTGTTATTTACTTATGCAAAATTTCACTTATCGTGATAATCAATTGAATATCAATTGACAGTTGACAGAGTAAATAAAACCGATTTCACGTTGATTTATTTTACTTAATGTTAGTTATTCACATGTGTATATGTTTTTCTGATAATGATCTTAATACATTGTTGTGTGCAAATAAAGCAGCCATTGGAGTTAGTTAAAGCAAGCTGTGTGCTCTGCATGAATCGCTCTTAACTAGACATTTTTGAATAATAATGTGCATTTTATTTGTTTTGTTTCGAATGCCTAAATGCCAACTAAATGCTAGAAAAGCGGAAAAACGAATTTCCAGATGGAAGTCGAAATAGTTTACGATAACATAATATTATATGTAGTTCATGTTTATTTTACCTTTTGAACAAACAACCACTGTAGTGTAAACTGTTAGCACAACAACAACAAAGATGCAGTTTTTTTTGGGAAGGGGGAGTTAGTTATTAGTTAACAAAAGTTACAAGCTACACGTACTATAACTATATTTTTGACTAAATACGTTTATGTATAATGTGTGTATATATTGGAATAATAAAGCTCAGCTAGCATCCAACCGGCACCCGGTTAGCCACCGCATCCGCATGCGTGCGATCACCCAAAAACTTACCACCATGAAACTTAATGTGCGTCTTCAAGGCGCTCTCCGTACCAAATTGTTTACCACACTCATCGCAGGTGTGCGGCTTAATCAGTTCGTGCACGGTGAACTTGTGCATGGCCAGTTGATTGAACTCGGGAAATCGCACCAAACACTCACTGCACTCATGTGGTCGACCCTTTGGGTCATGCGACTTCATATGATTATCCATATCGATGCGTTTCCTATAGCCACGCTTGCAGATCGAACAGTTCCACGGCATCGTTGTCTGCGAATCATGGGCCAATTGTTGATGCTTGCGCAGGGCAATGTTGTTCGTGAAACTCTTATCACAAATCGCACACAGATGACTGGCATTCAGTTTGCCCAGTTGCAGTTGCATGACGCTCGTCTCGACCATGGTCGATGATGATGGTGATGATGACGGTGATGGCGAGCCCGCTGTTAACATTGATATTGCCGATGTTGTTGTTGTAGCTCCTGCTCCTACCGCCGCTGCTGCTGCTGCTGCTGCAGTTGATGTTGTTGATGTGGTGAAACGTTTACGAAACTGCCGCAGCGTTGCTGTTGTCGAGTCAGGCTCAGATTGCTCCGGAGACGGCAGCGTTATATGTGGTGCAGGTTGTGGCGATGGCATCGATGCAATTGTTGCAGGCGGTGTCAATGCCGTCGGTGGCTGTTGCAAAGTATTAAGCTCCTCGTACGAATGTACACTGCCATGACTGTGTCCACCGGGCGTTGAACCTGCAGTGAAGCAAATATGAAGTGCGTGAGCGAATAGTAAAAATGATTCATGTGCTAGATTTGGAAATGAAAACAGCATGTGTTGTACTTACAGTCCTCGCAGTCGGGGCAGCATAGTATGCGCGTTTTGCGTGGTCGGGTTGAGCTTGTTTGTGATTCCAAAACTACGCATGCGTAAAAATTGTATAACGACAGATACGAAGAGGAACAAGTTATTAGTAAAAGCAGCAAACTGCATATTAGCAAAGCTTCTTAAAGGCTAACGAGTTGTTATTTTAAGTTTAGTTAAGGACTGATCTTCATTTGAAGCGTAATGTTTAAAAAAATTAAGGGAGCTGGTTGAACAACTTCTATCTTAACTTTCTGGCTTTAAGATTTAAGTTTGAGAACTAATTTTATTTTGTAAGTAGACTTTAGAAACATAAATGAAAAGTTTTCTAACATCTTTTAAGCTGAAGTATATTATCATAAATTTAAAGAAAGCAAACATAAAACCAATTTATTGTTAATCTGAATAAATAAGAAAATAATTTGAAAGCATTGACAGGTATTTAAACAACAAATAAGCAAACAAACAAATAGGAAAGGAATTCAACATTTATATAACCAAACTTGTTAACACAACTGTAAGGTTTTTATTTTGTTTACTCACCCGGCATATGAGAAGCTGTTTGCTGCTGATGATGGCGGTGGTGTTGCTGCTGATGCTGCTTTTGATCATTAGTGCTTGCAATGCGCAGCTTAACCTCTTCCAGACGGACGCCAGCTGTTGCTGCTGCTGCTGCTGCTGTTGGAACACTTGAAGCTGTCGGCTCCGTGACGAGTGGCATGTGAAAACGTTGCAAATGACAATCGAGCGCACGCTGCGAGGGAAACATTTGTAAGCACTGGCCACACTGGAACTTTTGCACCATATGGATATTAAGAATATGCTGATTGCGCTTGCTGCGACTGGCAAAGGCGAGTGGACAATGCGGGCAAGTGAATGGCGCAACAGCGGGATGCAGCTCAATAATGTGATTACTGTACTCCATATTGCTCGAGAAACGTGGTCCCTTCTGGCAGAAGCGACACTTTAACATGGGCTGCCGACCGCGTTGGCGTGGCAGTATTGCAACATTGTTGTTTAAGCCTAATACTGTATTTTGTACTTGTTGTTGTGGATGTGGATGTTGTTGTGGGTGTAGATGTTGTTGCTGATTTGTATGTGGAGATGGATGTGAATGTTGTTGCTGTTGATAAGTCTGCAGTTCATTACTGCAGCTTATGTGCAGTGGCGCCTGCTGTGGATTGCTGGCTGATGCCACCGGTTGTTGCAAATCGGGCTGCTGTATCAGTATCATAATGGGTTGTTGTTGTTGTTGTTGTTGCTGCTGCTGTTGCTGCTGCTGCTGTTGTTGTTCTTGTTGCTCAAGAACATAGTTTTCATTGCTGTCGAGCAGAGCATAAGAATCAGTCGGCTGCTGTTGTTGCTGGTGCTGCTGCTGCAGTTGCAGATGCTGTTGTGTTTGATAGAGATCAGTGGCATTGATGTAGTAGGTGGTATTGTTGCTGCTGCTGCTGCTGTCCAGATTATCCAGACTGGGCGTTGCCTTAATCGACTCCAGGCCACCAACAGTCGACCATTGCACATGTGATGCAGCCGTCTGCTGCTGCAGTTGTTGTTGCTGAAGCTGCTGTGCATGCCACAGTGTCTCTTGTGGCGTCATTTGTATGATATGCACTTTGTTGCTGTTGTTATTGGCAGCAACAGGAAGTGTAGCTGTTTGATACAGTGGCTCATAGTTGACAGTTTCCTGTGGCAGCTGCAATTGCTGATGCTGTTGCTGCTGTTGGAGTGGTTGTAGTTGCTGCGGCTGCGGCTGTTGTTGTTGTGCTGGCTGCAATTCATTGAGAAGCTGATTAAGCTCTATTTGCAGACTTTGCTGTGTATTTATTGAGTCAGGCGTTGTTTCAATATTCTCAAAGCAGGGCATATCATTTTGAAATCCAATGAGTTCATTGCTAAAAGTGTTGCTGTCAAAAAGATTACCCTCCTTCTGTTGCAGCTGCTGTTGTTGTTGTTGTTGTTGTTGTTGCAGCAGCACTGGCGGCTGTATCTCCGTTGGCGACTCATAGAAAGTGGGCGATGCGGACGTCGGCGACGCATAATCAGCTGGCGTTAGAAACTCATCAATGGGCGCACATACTGGCGTATAGAGATGCTCATCCTGCATCTCATTGAGTATGCCATGCAGCGTATTCTCCACATCGTTCATTTCGACTTCCAGCTGATGTTTGGCCACCGCCAGCTCAGCCTGTCCAGCTGCCAACTGGGGTTTTAATGTTTTCTCACAATGCTTTTCGAATTCAGCTAAGAAATCCAAGGAACTGACAGCAACTTGTGGCTGTTGCTGTTGTTGCTCCTGCTGCTGCTGCTGCTGCTGCTCATCATGTTGAAGGTAAGGTAGTTTCTCTAGTGATTCCAGATCATCACTGGTGTCGTTGCCTCCATTGGGTTCCGCTTCAATCTTGTTAGTGGCGAGTGCTACAGCAGCATTGAAGCTATCTGCTGTAGCACTCTGGCAAAAATGCTCGCCATTCCCATTGTTATTCACATCGTCGTAGTCGACAGTCTCCTTCGACTCCCCATCGTCCATTGGCTCTGCCGCCACTTCCATCTCTAACTCTGCATCGTTGCATAGTTTACGCTGCAGATCCTCGCTGAGCGCATCTAGCGGTATGCTTACTATTAGCTCCGACTTTTGCCCAACCTCATTTGCCTGTCCCACTTCCACTTCGCATTCTATGGCTGGCACTTCAGGCGTAAGAGATTGCTGCCTATTCTCAAGCTTAACTGTATTTAGGTTAGATGAGCTTAATTCCTTTAGCTTCACAGGACCCACAGACGGTGTTTCCTTTGCTATTTCATTTACTACTGCTATTTGTATTGGTATTGCTGACAAGATGTCTTCAGTTTGTGGCATTGATTCCAATTTCACAAACTCAAGCTTTTTTTCTTCTTTGCATTTTTGTTCTTCCTGCAGTTCACTAGACTCAGATTTTGATAGATCAGCCTCCTCTTTCTCATTGAATTGATTTGCTATGCTTAACGCTGGACATTCAGTTGTGCTGTTGCTTTTTGGTTGCTCATTGAAACAGCTGTTATTTGGCATGTTTTCAATTGGTTTTGTTTCCTCACACACTTCACTTTGCATCCATTGGTCAACCTTTGCTATGTCCTCGGTCTTCTTATTTTGCACACGCTTCAATTTGTGGCTGCGCAAAAGGCGAGATTTGCTATGCGAGCCGCGTCTTGGTGGGAATTTGAGTTTAATATTATTTTCTTTTGGAGTCTTTGGAGAGTCGCCGGTTGTTGTGGAACTGGATGTGGTGCTGCTACCATCGTTTTCAAAGCCATGACACGGAGGCACAGATAAATCACTCAACTGTTCAGGTGAAGTTAGAACCGCTTCGCCTGTTGTTTCCTTTGGCGAATTTGCTGCTTTAACCGACTCAAGCTCTGGCGGCGCTATGGTGCCATCTTGATAATAGGGTTTTGTCAAGCTAGTGAATGAAATTTCGGAGAGTTGTTTGAGTGCCGCTTTTGTTCTCCAAGACGGCGATCTTTGTGGTGTACATTCAATCTTTGTTATTTCATTCAATCGGCAGTGGCTTTTCATCTCTGCTATTCTTTTTTCCGTTTCAGTCTCAATAACGCTAGCTGGCAAGGAGTTTAAGCGCACATTGCGTACACGCATCTGCAAACGTTGTGACGTGGACGGCATCGAAACTTGTGCGGCTTCTTCAGTCTTGGGTTGCTTTGGTGGCAGCAACTCGGAATCTGTGTTTGGCGGCAACAGGCGACGCTTGCGCTCCATTTGTGTCTCCGGCAGATGCATGTAATCATCTGCAGGCTTTACATTTGCCGTCACTGGCATCTGTGGCTGCTGTCTTGTTTGCTCCTCTATCTTTGACTTGCGCTCGACTGCGTCTTGAAGGCATTCGTGGAGTCGCTGCTGTACTCGCACACAACGTCGACGGAATTTGGCAACCATTATGAATTGTGCCTTGCACTGACGACAAATCTCTTGGGGCAAACCATCGTTACGCGAGACCTGTAACGATTAAAATATATTTGAGTTAAAAAATCGTTCAAGAGTTTATTAATAGAAATGTTAGCTAATGATTTTTTAATCAACAGTATGTGATTACATATGTGTCACAGCTATTAAGCATAATTAATGTGCATTAATAGGATATTTATAAACATTGGATACCTGCAATAGTCTTGCAACAAAGCCATAAACATATAATTCACAACTTTTATGTTGGTCCACATCAAAAGACAAATACTTTATTATACAAATTATGCATTAATTTATTGACAATTTATCTTTTTGTACATTTTACGTTAACTTTTATCTATTTATGTTCATCATGAATATGTATTTAACCTAACCAGCCAAGTAGCAACAATTGTTGTAGCCACTTGCAGCCGCCACATGATGTGATTTGGAGCAAAAAATTTGTCATTGTTATCCAAATGAACGATTTCATTAGCTTGTTGTGGGACGACCAAATATAAAATAAAAAATTATAACAATATCACAAAACACAAGACCAATTAACATGAATTTTGTATAAACGATCCAGAGATGACATTAAAGATACAAGTTAGGAAACATAATTGATCTTAATTTATACACTGAAGTTGAAGCTTGATGTTCATTGTATGCGGGTAGACGTGCCTTCAACTATATTAGAACACTAATTGAAGTACGCTATCTTCGACCAGTATGTTAAAGAGTGTTGCTGTCAATATCTTGTCATTGAATGATAATCACTTGACTTGGTATTCAAGGTCAGCCACAGGGTCTAGGTGAATGGAAAATCACCAAAAATAAATTGAATCTAAGTGATATATTTCGAGAATTTCGTTTGAGCTCAAAATAACAGCAACAACAAAACAAAATATGTGTAACGAAAACTATTCCGCAATGCGAGCAACGTAGTTTGTATACACAGATTAGGGCATATAAATTGAGATTGGCGCTGTTGTCCGATGTAGACATGAACCATATGGTAATTGAATGCAAGCTCCCAAATATACACAACAACAACAACAACAAATAATACAACTGTGAGCGTAATGTATGCTGAGGTGGACAATATAAAACAAACAACAAAAAAATCAGACGGAAACTTGTCATTTCGAATGCATGAAAAATCAACGACTCTGCATTGACAATGAGTACCAGAGAGTGCGCGAGAGAGAGAGAGAGATAGAAACATAAGTTAATAAAAATAAAAATACAAGATGTCGGAGATGACGACGACGACGACGACGATGATGACAGAGAGGAAGTGCCAGAGATATTGTCAAGTGTTAATTGCGACAAAGATAAACCTACGACGAATACAAGCACAAAAAGAAAGGGAAAAACTAAATGATGGCCGATCGAAACCCAAAATACCTGTCCCCAGCTATGTAAAAATAGAGATGCACAGAGATTATTTATACCAAATGCTTTTAAGTATACCTACATACATTGAACCGAAAGGAAAACCCTCGTCACGCATCTAACAAAAGCAAACCAACAATTAAAAACAAAAACACAATCGATTTATTATGAAAGATTGCAGCACAATGTTATTAAAGTTCGATTTATATGTTCATTTTCGTAGTATGCCCGGAATAATTAGTTTTTATGATGCGAGTCATTAGACGAATCTTAGAGGCGTTCGGTTTCCTCAAGAAACATTTCTCATCTAAAAATCCCATTAATTACCAAAGCATAAATACAATTCTGAAAATGTCAATAAAGTTTGTAATCATCGTTAAAAGTAAGAAAAAAAACAAGAAAGAAAGAAAAGAAAAACACAAAATTAAGAAAAATCGTTACACCCGGAAATGGGAAAAACTTTCTCATTTAATAAGCTTTTTTTCTGTAAACATTGAAGCAATATCATATTACATAATTGTTGATTTACCTAAGTTAGGTTAAATAAAAACTGATTTATATATAATATCATAAAAATGAGCTCAAAGTCAACAACGCTGGCAACAATGATTAGAGAGAACTGTAAATGTTGTTCGACAAACTATAAAATAAATCATGCTAAAGAGATATACACGAATTATGAGTCAGAAGATACTAAATATATGTATGTATAACATTTAGTGTGGGCTAAAGTCGAGAGGAAACTATAATTATAAACGGAAATACATTTCGTTAAAAGCAAAAAACATTTTAGAGTTAAGGCATTATTTTCGCATAGTAAAAGTTCCTTTTAAAGAAAGATCATAAATACAACTCGTTTTGAACGGTTTATCTGTTACATTTAAACTTCCCATTGACCTCTGATGTGATTAAATATGCTCACAACTGGTTCTAAACCGTATTTTATCCACATTTGTGACAAATTCTTTGTTGTTTGCTTTTTTTTTAGCACAAAGCACAAAGTCGAGTTCAACAGACGCATTTAAGAGTTAAAAATATAGCAGTTCGAAAAGATCTTGTAAGATCGCTGTAAATATATTCCCTAACACGTTTGTGTTGATTAAGACCAAACAGGCGATTCAAAAGTGAATAACCGAGCCAAATAAACAAAAAATCGTTCAGCGAAAACACGTGCGGAGATATTTACATATTTTTTTTCTTCTTTAAACTTCTTTCACATTTCCAACACTCACTTTACAAGATTCACAGTCAAAAAAGGTGCAAAAAAGAAAAAGCGGAATGAAATTGCATGTAATAAAAAACAATTTCTTTCTTAGAGTCTCCGGGTGCCGGAAAATTTAATAACTTGAAGTTTTGGAAAAAAAAAACAACATGGTAATTGGCCATAAATATAAAGCAGTAATGAGTGCGAAAGAGATAATGCTAGTAACGGGGATATAACGGGCATAAAAGCGTCGTGTATACCTTTAATAAATCGCTTGCACGCAAACATAAATTTACATTTTTGATGATAACCCCCCAATGTTGCAAGAACTTTACCCCCCGCAACTCAATAAGGAAAAGTCGAATTTTCCACCCTGCCAAATTAAAGTGCAAACGTAAGTCAACAACTCAAGAAATGGGAGGGAGCGAGAAAGTAAGTTTGTCAATGCCCAATGTTTAACTAATTAACAGCTGTGAAACGGGGGGATGCTGTTGTTTGCAAGCGAACGAGGGGAGCTTTTTATGTTTGGTGGGTGTCAATTGTTGTGTTAAGTTCAATTGAAGTACAAGTTGCGACTGTAATGTAGCCATAAAAAGCCACAATCAGACATTGCTAACATCAAAATGTAATCAAATTACACAAAACAAAACAAAAAGTGCACAATGCTAAAAAGGGACAAAACATCGTTGAATAAATCATAGCTAATAAATGCGAGAAGCGGGGAGGCAGACAGAGACGAATAACACAAATTAGGCAGCATTTATACATCCCCAGACACATAACCAAATTATTCGGGACCCTTCCAGCAACCCGGGACTCCCCTTCAAAAGCAATTTTACAAGGGCACCGTTGAGTGGTTAGCTCTTTGCCAGCCAACCAAAGTCAACGAACGATGAGAGCGTGAAAAGAGAATGCGGGAATGGGTTCATTCGTGTGCGTTCGTCGGTTCGAAATTTGGTTCGGAATCGGTTTCGAATTCGCATTGCCTTTTCACAGTTAATAAAACACACACAAAAGCGAAGTACACAACAAGACCATCAACACAACACACAACAACAACGACATCAGCCGCAATCCACTTGTGGAACTTGTTGTCTGTGACAATTTTCGACTTAATTGCAGCAATGGAAACGGACAAACTAACGGACGGGCGGATGAGGATTAAAGAGCGCGCAGCTGGTCAAAAAGCCAACGGGATAAACAACTAAATTAATGCTGCTTTCTCGCTTTGGTGCACTCGCGCACAACTTTCACTCGCCTCATCTCTCTCTTTTCCTCTTAAATTTACTCTGTTGCGGAGTATGCGTGCTAATAGGCGGAGCAATAAATGATACAGCAGCACGAAAGCGGGGAGAATTGGGGAACACAACCGTTAGCATGACACAAAGCAGACTACCCCATTAGCCTGGGGGATTGTGTGTCTGTGTGAATGCTCTACACTTAATAGCATGGAGCATATCTAATAGAATTGGGTCAGAGTCGCAGAGAAGCAGCATATAACTAGTCAAGCAAATTTTAATTGATTCAATTTCAACTCGAGCAAACTTAAAGTATCGTTGACTAATAAAATAAATGATGATGAGTTGATGCTGATGATATTCAAATGCGGTTTCTTCCAGATTAAGCTCGTGTAACCAGATATTAAAGTTTAGAGTGGGAAAAAAAACCCAATAAAGAAAAATTTTCGAATATCAATCAAAGGCGCAACAATTGTATACAAAATTATTTTGTATATACTCTGTTAATGGTACGTAAGTAATACTAATTGAGCGCGAGTATACTTATAGGTTAGACAAATACTATAAGAGTTTTGACCTTGCTTCTTTTTTATAGAATTTAGTGCTCTAGTATATAATTTGCATAACAAATTACAAAATTCAATGGGATTGTTCAAGAAGATGAGTGTGTTATCAGTGAGTCGACGAGAAACTATATACAGTTTACTTATCTTATCCAAGGCGACCTTTAAAAAAAATTAGATCTAGCTTAGTTTAAGCAATTAGATGACTAACAGAATGTGTTGCTGATTACTTGCTTTGTTGATTAACGATTAGCGATTTTCAGGGAAATATATGATTGTAGAACAGAGCGACCTTTAAAAGCAACAACAACAACAACAAAAAAGATGAGTAACAAAAACTCAACCCACAATCTTTCAACTTAATTTGATTGGAATATGCGCAGGAGACAGAAGTCAGGAAGCTGGCTGGCTTTTTATTGAGCATGGTCGTTTGTTGGGGGATTAGAACGCAACAGTGACTACTAAAAGTTAACACACACACACACACACACACATACCCCCTTTTAATACACCCAGCCGCCGCCGCCGCCACCGCGCGCTGTTGGCGTCTGTCAGCTGTCTGCTGGCGCTTTGGTTGGCTGATTGTTTCAGACTCAACGGTGGCTGCAAAATGTCAAAAGCGGTGAAAAATGAAGCCACACGGCTTTGATGTTGTCCTGGGGCTGGCTGACTGGCAGTAGCTTTATCCTGGGCCACCCTTGGCGCTGGCATTGGGCATTAATTTTTCATTGGCGTGCGGCACCGGACAGACGCATGAATTTGCTCGAACAGACAGCTGGGATAAATCCATAAAACAATTTGAGAAATTAAACAATCAAAAGGCGTTAAGTGTTACTGACTTTTAGCTAGCGAGCTGGCAAGGAGGGGGGTGGTTTAACGCTTTTGTTGTTCGGTGTTAATTTTTTTTTTATGATCTTTGGAAAGGGCTAAGGTTTATGTTTACCAGCTGCTTGTGTTTGTGTTTTGCGGGTGTTTATGTTTCCTTTGTTTGTTTACTTGATTAACCCATAACAGACTGAGATACAGACAATCACGTTTCCCCTCTTCGTTTTTGTTAGCCAACTTTCGAGATTTTTATGCTTTCACGAATCGAAACACAAAACCACACAAACTTCAGTTAAGTGTGTGCAAATGTTTTTGTTACTGTTACAAAGAGTAATACTCTGACCAAAATTGTTTCAGTAGCGAGCAGGTAGGCAATAAATGTCCTTAGAAGCTTAGAAGCGCAAGATAATTAAGTGCCGAATAACAATGTAATTTTCCTGTTTATACTTCACAACTGGTGCACGAGCCTAATTGGCTACCTTTAAATGAGGGTTGATATTATTAATGAGAAAACTTGACATTTGGGAGATGTGTTAAAATTGGAGACGCTTTCAATTCACAGCTGCTACCAAAAAAAAAACACAAATATTTTGACTTTGTTACATTCAACCCGAAAAAACACTCATTTTTCATTGCTATCTTCCTTTATCTCGCATCGATCAAAAGTGTTTTTAATCGTCTTAAATTCTTGATTATTTAATAAAGTATTTTTTTTTTTTTTGCCTACCTTGGCATAAATCACGATTTGATTATAATCCACCTTATAAAAAATATATGCCGATCATTTATTGTTTGTTTTGAATTTTTGCCTGACTGCAGCTCATTTTTCAGCTAAATAAACATTTTGAATAATTGTTTTATTTGGTTTTTTTTATAGTATAAATACAATTTGCAATTGGTCGAGGTCTCAGAATATTAATTACATGTTTATTTTTGTCAAGCATAATCTTAAATAATTTTCTGACACTGCCTGCTTAAAAATTTGCTGTGAAACTTTTCGTGCCAGACAAATATAGAAATTGTTGCCTCACAAAAATATTTTGCTGCTGACATTGAGGATTTTCTTTTCCTGCCATTTTTAAAGAGTGTGTGACAAACATATGAAAACAAAAGGATTTTATTTTTAGTTTTGTTTTGGTTTTTTGTTTTGTTAAAAATGTATTTATAATTGTAAAGAATTAGAACACAACACAAATCTTAACGCAATACACAGAATAACTATAAATCTTTGAAAATTATGTGCTTCCAATAGAAATGCGATAGATAAAATGTTTAAGATCAAACATTGTGATTATAGCGACAAAAAAAAAAGTTTTCCTTATTTATATTTCCAACAATTAGTATTTAAGTGCGAAATGTTCAACATGTGATCATCGTAAAGTGTCAAAGATTCAACTAACACTTTGCCTTTTATTTTCTCAAACAGTTAGTACATTTGTATTTGATATTGTTTTAAACGGCCTGAACGCTTGGCCTACTTGACCAAACTGTCAAATATTTGCAATTGAGTTTCGTGTGGGCTGTAGGAGCCAATTAAAAGTATTTGTGGATTGCACACAACCATGATAAAAAATCTAGCAACTGGAAGTTGGGCAACACATAATGCCCACGCAACAATTCGATCTGGTCTATTAGAACAGTGCTTGGCGTGTTCGTTTTTATTTTTATCTTTATATTTGTTTTTGTTTTCTTTTTGCTTTGAAATCCACATGACGTAGAATAAATAAACGACACTGTACACCGACACTATTTATACATTTGTAAACAATTTTTGTAGTGTTTCGTTTGTTTCTTTTCTTGGTGTTAAATCTTCTAAACATAAACAGAACATTCAACTATAAGGAATGCTTTCGACGAAATTGAAATTTACCCTTTTCTGTATACAAATATCATTATTTTGAGAACAGACTTTGGTTTATAGATTTGTTAACAATAATATAAACAAGATTTTCAAAACTGAATTAAATGTTTCTGATATTATTTGTTGATCTCTCTCATTGGCAATATCATTTAATCATTTACTGCTGTTAAAAACCTACTCTTCACATATTTGCTCAACTTAAGTGTGTCCTTAGTGTCGATCATTTTATGTTTACAGGGTATAACACTGTCGTTTGGGGTGAAAGTGTGCACGGCAAACACCACACAACCAGGTAAGGTGATCTGAATTCATGTGAAAAACAAACAGCAG
Source organism: Scaptomyza flava (assembly GCA_030179655.1). NCBI lineage: Eukaryota > Metazoa > Arthropoda > Insecta > Diptera > Drosophilidae > Scaptomyza > Scaptomyza flava. Next base: position 19,856,583 of record JARNME010000012.1, read on the forward strand.
ATGGTAAACAAAGACAAAGAAATATTGACTTGCCCACACAGCGTTGAGGATTTAAGCAAAAGACAAAAAACTAAACTAAAAAAAATAAAGAGCACTCCGCCAGTCTGGGTTACGCCCAAAAGAACGAAGAAGCAGCAATAAAAAGAAACAAGATACAAATTATCGCCATTGACCTTAAAGCATTTCAAATGATGACGAAGCTGCTTTGCCGTTGGCTAAAGACGAAGACGCGTCACATTTGTATAATGGAAATGAGCAAAGTCTATAAAAAAATATAAAAAATAACCTCTACAACTGCTTCTTCTTATTTTTTTTTATTCTACAAGCGTTAATACACAAGTTTTGCCGTTAAAACAGTAACCAAGACAGATAGATCAAACCATAGTTGGCCTAATACTGTATATATAAAGCCACAGCTTTCATGCTGTTTAGCTAGTTTGACTCGAGTTCAATAAACCAATGTTCATGTTGATGTTATTTATTTTAGCTTTTTCTTTTCAATTTTTTAATTGCTTGTGCCAAGAAATATTTATGACGTGAAATGATTTGGACTTTTGGTTTCATGGGTTCTTAGAAATCTGCACAAATATTGCTTTGTAAGTGGCACGACGAATCTTTAATAATTTGTTGTTTGCAGAGTTTCGCTGTTGTTGTCTTTTGGTGATCGGTGATCTTTTTGATTTTCGCATCGGGCGAAACCCATTAAATCCAATGGCAAGAAGGTGAGACAAAAAATAACAGCAACAGAGCATCAACACATTTGCCGCATCTCAGCATCAGCAGCTGCAAATTGTCGATGGGGAATGTGATGCGGTAGTTTGATTATGGAAGCGTTGCACGAATGTTATATAAAAGAGGCAGACATACACACCAGGAAGTTGGAAGTCAGTGCTTATAGGACCATCAAATTGTATGCTATGCCAACGTGTTGATACTGATCTCGTTCGATGCACAATAAAGAAAAGAACGAAGCAAGAATATCGCGCTTCGAGGTTGGATAAACCTGGCCAGAAAGAATTGGAGCACATCTTGAACATGCACTTATTCTTATTTGCCACGACAGCGTAATCTCATAAATGTCCTAAACTGATGACGACTCTGATGTGCGAAACTTGAAACATTTATTGATAGCTTGAGCGTAATTGTTATTGTCGCCATATGGCGAACTTCAATCGATCCGTTACAAAACAGTAATTCATCGTTTTTGACAGCTGTTCTTATTGCAACCTTTAAATTATATATTTACGAAAAATAAACAAAACACTTGCGACGCCTTTTAAAATGTTTATGGATTAGTTTTTTCATTAAAAAGTTCAAATTTACTTTTTAGCAGTCAATTAGTTTTGGAATTTATAGTTTTTGGAAACGAAAGAAAAGGAAACCGTTTGAGCATTATTATCTTCAGAAGTTGATTGAAAATCGTTAAATGTCAAATAAATGGAAATTTAACTCGAAACTTGACTTTTAAAATAGCGCACAAAGGATTGATAATAAGGGTTAAGATTAGAGATGTGTTTACACTTATTAGGGTCAATATTGAGTGCCCTAATTTGCTATCTTCTGGCTGCTTTCAATCGCCTTAACGATCAAATACAACTTGCTGTTCTTGAGTACTTAAGTTAAAAACACAATTGTAGTGAATTTAATAATAAATAACTCAAGTGCAATATGTGTAAGCACTTGAGGCAAACAAAATAAATAAGAGGGTGAAGCGTTATTGCTGTTATCAAGTACGGTCGACTGATTTGAACAGCTGTGCGCGTAAATGGGTTGAATAATATAGCCGTTTGGACGCTTGCAAGCACATCCGCCGCCCATGACACAATAGAAAAAGATACTTTTGGGATGGCGGCATGTGAAAAGAAATCAAATCTGATTTACATACAATGCACTCAAAAGAGCCAACCAAATTGAATTGAAGGGGAATTGTAAAAGTAGCGATTGCATCATGTTTGTGTTGTGCTTGTGGTGCCAGGTTCCTTGAACTTTTAAAAGCCATTTGGCCGTTGTCTTTTCGTCAGCACTTGTGACTTAGAGCGATACATTAGCACTGCTTAGCGGGTGTCCATAGTATCGTTGGCATTTACGAAACACAAACTTGTCCAGCTGCTTGGACTTCTAAATGACTGACTGGCTGGCTGACTGACTGACATCATGGCAACAACAATAACAATAACCATAACAACCGCAAACATTGTTTAACAGCTGTGCCTGGGCCCATTTAGTTGTGCGTCCGTCATTTGGTTTACAGCAATTTACAATTTAATCACAAAGATTCGCATCATTTGATAGTCAAAGTTGGGATAAGCTGGAGTAGCTGCTGCTGCTGCTGCCATCCACTAAAACTCCATGCAATGCGGTTCACCAATGCGTATAAAAACTTCTTTTTTTTTTAACAACGGAACTGCTTTTATTATAAAGTCAACAAAGTTTGTTTATTTTTCGCCCATTTATTTAACATGGTCTGCTAACGTTTTTAACTGCAAGTTATACAAAAGATAAAGCATGCTAATTTGATAATAATTTTGTATTAAATACTGATTTTTCTTGATAAGATGTTAGAATTAGCACGATTATTCAAGCTTATGTGAAAGTCTGGCAGCGCTGCATCAAAGCCCATTAAGCGATTTAATAAAAATACGATAAACAACTTGTTGACATTTGAGTTATAACTTGAGGTCAATATTTAACAACAAGTTGAATTCATAAAATACTATAAAATAATACTCGATTTAATTTAATTGGGTTTGAGACTGGTTAAGGGGGTTAAGCATCAATATCAGCTTGCATAAAATGAGCATTCCGAGAACTATAAAACCTAAACCTTTTTATACTTATTGTTTGAAATTCTCACAACCCTTAGCTCATTCAAGCGAGCTCAAAATGTACTATAAATGGAAGAGCAATGTGCTTTAACCTAGTTTGATGTACTCTCAATTATTGTAAAGCCGATTCCGCTTTATATTCATTTCTCACGTCTTCTATTTATTTCTTTTTTTTTAATATTTATTTCTAGAGCAATGAGCTCACCGAAAAAAAAACACATAACCATAAATTCCCATCACCATTTTTTTATGGATGGGCTCCGAGGGCAGAATATAAAGAAGTAATCGGCGGCATTGGGGAAATGGAAACAAATTTAAAGGCCTCCTACGGCGAAGCGAATGCAGCAATAAACGCAACTTTTGCGCTCACCCTCAAACCTACATTTAACATTTGACCGGTATAGTATTAGGTTTACTTTTGCAGCCTTAGCAACGCGCTACAAATGAAAGACAAATTCAAATAACAAAAAAAACAATGGAATGCTCAGATATAATAGGGATTATGTGTGGATTTCGAGGCGGAAATCAATAGACAAACGAAATTATGAACGGAACGGAAGGAGGCAAGCAAAACGAGGCAACATTAATGTTGCTGCTATTGCGACTGCTTTTTGCTTGTTGCTGCCTGCCGTCAGTTACCGCTGGCAAAATGAAAAGTAAAAGTCAAATAGAGCGCAACAAATGCTAAAAGTGGCCAGACAAGCAATAGACAACAACAACAACAACAACAACACCAACAGTAATACAATAAAAATAACTTAACAATGTTACCATAATAACAACAACAAAAAGTAAACGTTAGGCCTGCGAAACCGGCTGGAGTAAAATAAGAAATAGACTACAAAAAAAAATAATATCAAATGTATGTGGCAGATCTTTAGGTGCGCCGAAACTTTAATGCCCTTGCAAAAGTGAGTAAAAAGATATGTACAATTTTGGAATAGCATTGAGACAATTGAGACAAAGCAATTAAACATGTGCATATCTGCACGAAAATAAATACAAAGAAAGAAACTTTAAGAACGCTGAAAACAAATGACTTGACGAATGATGAATACTTTTGTTTCCTTTTTTCGAATATTTATAATGAAAGTGTACTTATGCAATGAAATACTATTTGTATGTGGGTGCTAACGAAACTCTGGCTAACGCGATTAAAAGTAAGCGTGCGCATATTATATAAAAATGGTATATGATTAAATTAAGCTGAAGCCTAAAGCTTTGAAGACATGAAAATTTGTTATTATTGTGATTAACATTTTAATGAAGAGCCAAAGTTTTGATTCAATTCTTTACTGAGCTTAGTTAAATGATATATAAACACAAACATAGCGCCAATAAACATGCCTTTACTACTTTATACCTTTGGCAAATAGGGTACAAGAACTCTGACTAGAGAGAACACAACGAAAAAAACAAGCATAATGCAACGCTCGTTTAGCACTTAACCGAGGTGTGAATTGGTTTCCAAATTGTTGTTGACATGACTCGCCTCCTTTAGATTTTGAGCTACGCACACATAAATTAAATATAATACTTTGCAAACGAATACAACGAAGTAACGTGCGTGGAAGGCCTAAATTTCTTACAAAAAAATAAAAGGTGTTAAATGCATGCAATGCATATTAGGAATACAATCGCTGACCCAGTTGATTGACTCGATTGCTCGAGATTGTGATTCAGCTCGGAAAATAAATCAATATATACATATATTGTATATAGACGTGACAGTGTCGAATTACATTGTAATCTGACTCAAATTAAATAAATAAGCTATAAAAATTGTTTAACTAGCTACGTCATGCTTTTGTTGCTATTTCAATTTGTAATAAAAAAAAAAACTTTCACTAAAGCACATCACATCATCAGAGATCGTAGACAGAAAAAAAAAAAATGAATGATTTTACACTTTTACACTTGAAGCTCAAACATTTCAATTGAATTGTACGTGTTAAAAAAAAATAAACAACAACAACAGAAACAACCACAAAAATCACAATATTCAATTGTTGGTTTTTGTTTCTATAGTTATGCTTAGACAAGAGTTACCAAAAGCGGCTGTGAAACGGGCCTGAAAATGCCAGCCAAGTGAATGGACAGGCAACACAACTATAGGAAAATTGACACACGCACGTGAGAAAAAAAAATGTCATTCATTCAAATAGAAAAAAAGGGCTAAGTTTTTGTCCATCGTGACTGTGAAGAGTAAGCAAAAAAAAAAACAATTACAAAACCTCATTTCTATATTAAAAACCTCGACTGAAATTTACTTCCTATTCGGTTGTTGGTAATGCTAACTATAAGATCAAAATTAAACTTGATGAATATTTATTTTATTTAAATTCAAATGCAATTTTACAATTTCAGGAACTAAGTCGCTAAGCCTTTAAAATTTTCAACCAAAAAGCGACAGCTTTCAAAACATAGTTACCAATTGAGTAATGTGTATAAGGGATTATTTCCCGGAAGACCTTCTGATAGCCGTTGGGGTGACGAAATCTACCCCATTATATCATAAAATTTGCACACCTTTTCGCAAAGCAAACCAACTGTTTTTAAAACTAAATACTAAAAACAAACATATTTTTTTTAGCAACCGTTGATCATCGCTGTTGTTTAATAACAGCGTGGAAAATGGGTTGTAAATATTGGGTGTGTGTGTGTTTGCCCAATGACATTGCCAGGTAAATAATAGAAAATTGCAAAATAGTTGTAATAATAATAAGATGCTGTGCGAAAAGCCTTAAAACGTGTAGCCCAAACAAATAACAAAAACCAACGACAATCAACAAACAAAACAAACTCGAGAGAAATATGTAGTTAAATTTTTTTCTTGATGCGTGAGGATAAGCAATTTATGTGCGTCATTCGATCGTTGCGTCTATTTGTGTTATCAAATCGATTTGAAATTGGAACACGAAACGTCATAGAGCAAAGAAATTGACCATTAAATAACAACAATACACCAAGAGAGTGACAATGCGTTCGATTGTGTGTGAATTGTGAGTGTTGTAGACAGGCGGCATCAGAAGTTTTGCTAAATCCCCCTACTCCAATATCATTGGACAATAGCAAGCCAAGCGGCACGTACGTCGCTCAAGTTGCAAACCTCCCTGGTAAATAATGTATGTGCATGAATGCAAACATGTACATACGTATGTATGTATGTAGCTTTTGGATAATGCTAATGTGTGTAAAACTGCTGGGACGGATCGGTATAAATGCGTTGGCGATACGCTTTACGCTTCTGTTTGTGCCACCTAATTGAAAGCGTTCAAATCGCTTTCATGGCCCAAAGACCCCTGCGACACAAGACGACTTAATGTACGTCTTCTTCTTGTGTCCCAAAGGTGCAGGAGGGTTAAAATATCTTCTATTGTCTTGTTTTCATTTCTTTGTAAAAACTTTTTTTTGTTGTTGTTGTTGTTCGTTTGTTGATTTCGTCTGGACATATTTTACAATTCCTGGGTGTGTGTTGTGGCATTGTTTGCGTTTTTATTGTTACCCCGTCGCCTGCTTTAATTAGACACGCAAAGGTAGAAACTAAATACTGTCGTTAATGGAAATGGGGGGGGGGCATGCGTGTGTGTGTGGGTGAGGAATCTGTTTCTTGGTCTGTGTTCTCAGTTTATTAGCATTGCTAACAAACTTGCCGCCGTAAGCCTGATAACAAAATCGAAGCTTAGTTCTTGTTGTTCTATAGAAATTGAATTTGGTAATCAAATAAGAAAACGGTACTCCCTGAATATATGAAAGAGAACACAACAACAACAACCGACATAGGGTTCTTCCTTAAAAGAAACTCGTTTGCAGCTGAAAGAATGTCAAGTAATAAAGTTTCGTCAACTCATCAGGAAGTCAATATGAACGAAGTAATCTGGATTTCGTGTGAATGATTTTTATAACTTTTTGTCTTTTTTATTATAGTAACCCAGCTCTATTATAAGTTTCGACAGCAGCAACTGCTTTTTACTACATTTTCTTCGAATAGCATTAAGCAATTCGGAGCTTTAGCTATGCTTTTAATATTATTTGTTTCTCCCAATGCAAAGCACAATTTTTTTTCTAATTGCTTTCAGCATTTTGTTATACAAAACAAACAGCTGTTTTAAAGTCGAGTTAATAGGCTAAAACAATTACTACAAAGCTGCACAAACTAATTATTGCATATGCAATGAGTTTTCTTTAATTAGACTTAAATTGAATAACAATACTCATATTTACTCTATTTTATTTACCACGTTTATGTTGTGTTTAATAAATGGACTACATCAACGGTCAACAATTGATAAGACGAGAATTGAATACAATAAATGTTTATATAAAAACAAAAAACGACCATTGCCTATCTCTCTTTTTATGTGTAGTACATGTTTCAGTTGTATTGATTAAAAGGCCTCAAGGCATTTCACCTTTGCTTATCAGTGCGCACAGAAGCAAGTCGTACAACAAAAACTGATAAATAGAATGTGATGCAACAGAAAATTAATTTATTTAACCATTAACCAAAGCAATTCTCATTTGCTATATTCCAAATAATAATTGACCAACATGTATTGATACAGAAATGAAGGCAATATACTTTTAAATTAAGTCAAAACGGCAAACTTTGTGTGCGCCAAACGAAAGATAAGATCAAACACACAATGACGACAAATTCGCGCTTTATCAAATTCAAAGAAATATACATACAACACTTTTTTTTATTTCCTTTAAGTGCTCATTAAACACACAAGAGATTTGAGTTGTTGCAGCGAACATAATAAGAACAATAAAATACACACTTAAGATAAGATAACCTTGGAGATTACAGTTTTTGCTATAGATTTCCCAATGACTATACAATAAATGTTAAAATTTGGATGCTGAGTTTTTGCCAGTGTGCTAAAAACATAAAAATTTATGACTTATGACAATAATGTACGCTTATTTAACTTTATCTATTACATTCCATGACATGCTCCCATCAAAAAGCCAACAAAACCAAATTATTTCACTTATTTTTTTTCTGTTACCAAATTAGTTTAAGCGATAAGTACGAGATGATAAGAAACAAGTAAGAAGGCTCTAGTCGGGAGAGCCTGACTAGAAGATACCAGTTGGAATAATTATATTTTGTTTATAAAAGTCTTCGCTGTACGGACTTAACTTCAATCGATTAAACTCGATATCTCTCGATATTTTTAGACGAAATTTTCAGAAAAGTTCTATCGTTACCCCATTTTTACATTTTCCAAATTCGATATTTTTTTGTTATCGATTACATGTGTATATCGGCAACCAGAATAGTTATCGATAATTTGAAACAAACTTTTTCTGCTTATGGTATAGGAGAACTTATATCCAAAATATGAAGTCTCTAGCTTTTGTAGTCTCTGAGATCATACAGACGGACGGGCAGACGGACATGGCTATGCCGTCTCGGCTGTTGATGCTAATCAAGAATATATATGGGGTCGGAGATGATTCCTTCTGCCTTTTACATACTTTTGTACAAAACCATTATACCCTTTATTACCCATTTTATGGGTTAAGGGTATAAAAAGTGGATTACTTGACTTTTCCGGTAAAATCAAGACATTAGCACTGACCCACAAATCGTGGAGCAGAAATGAGAGCAAGCAGCACTTAAATTTATTATTATGTACAGAAAATATATAGAGACAATCTACATATATGTATATGTACATGTTGTAGTTGGCGACGGTTGACAGTTGGAATTGTTGATTGTATTTTCACTATTGCCATATAGTACGTTTGTTGCTTAAAGTTGGATCGATTAGTTGTTGAATTATGGCAGCACTCACATAGCTTAACAATTAGCTCTTTAAATGTTGCGCATAGATTTCACAATATCCATAAAAACCCGTTATCGGCAATGACCAAAGTAATTAAAAGTCAATGCGTTTCCTTCGTTTTCAATTGCCATAACAATTTAAAGCATTTATGCGTCCGTCAATCCGACTGAGTTAAAAATACATACTGTGTAAACGCAGCACGTATAAATGACGCAAGGTTTCAAAAAGAGAGAAAGAGACAGAAAGACAGAGAGAGAGAGAGAGAAAGACAGACCAAGAGTAAGATTGCGTTTAATGAAAGTAGGTAGCGAAAGCAAACGGAAATGGGAATCAGACTGAGGTTCTCTCTTAACAGCCAAGAGGTTTTCAATGACCCTTTTGATTCATCTCGAACACGACTCGAATATGATCTCATCGATGTTGACTTTTCTTTATGTATTTGATAATATTTCTGGAAGAGCTTAATAAAGTTGAAATTCAATAATTTCATATTGTATTCTTTCTGAAAACTGTTAAATAATAATAATAACCTAGCAATTTTTGTAACGTTGCCTGTCAACTGATTTTCTCAAAATCAACTGCTTTAAAATGAATGTTTTTCTCCAAATTTCACTTGCTGCACACGCATTAATATTAGTTTGATGAACGCCTTTCTCTTGAACAGCCTGACGACCGCCTACCTTGGAAAATAATCATTAGTTTAATGTGAACGGCGTTACTCTAAATGCTAATGGATTTGTAACATCTAATCATTAAAGTTGAAATCAAAAACTGTCTATGGATAAGTATGTATGGTAATTACCAATAAATATCAAGTGAACATTATGCGACTTATAAAAAGCAATGAAATAATTACCAAACAAACTATATACATAGTAATATAGCCGAGGTAAAAGCATGGACTTAAGGTCAAATTATTTTTCATGCAACACCTTGACTAGCGGCCACCTTACACGCGCGCACACACACACGCGCACACACACACACCTTTTACATATTCACACAGAAAAGTAGTTCCCAGTCAATTCAGCAATGCGGGTATCAAACGGAGCGTGTACACAACGAGGGGCGAGGGGCATGCGGTTTTTTCTGAGGGTAACCGGTTTTTTTTTTTATGTTTTTGCTGCTGTTGCTCTTGTTGTTGCCGCACAACTTGCATGCCATGCCGCTCGTCGTCGAGCCCACCGAAAGCAATCGACGCTTGATTGGTAATATGTTTGAATTATTGTTGCCACTAACTCAGCCTGATCGCCAGTCATATCAACATACATACATACGTATGTATATACATCTATGCTATATTTATTAATGTTGAGGGTGCGACACTGATGACAGACGCTCAAGAACTTGGCGTAAAACTCCAGTCATGCACAAAAAGAAAATAATGGCTAAGATTCATAAAGTTATTTTAAAAATAATTTCACTGAAAGAAATAATTAGTAATAAAATCAGCATTTCGCATTCTTAAAAGTGATTTTCTAAAGTGAAGAAAAAGATGCTTTAGGATTATTCTATTTTTCTCTAACTTAAATATTAAGCTTAAAATACATTTTAAAAAAAATAACCGAATTTAACGACTGATTTTAACAAGGTAACATAATTAGTATTTTTTCACGTGTAGCTTGACTTTAATCGAACGGAAAGTAATGGTGACTTGACTTAATTTTTGTATACCTTGGAATTCTAAATTTTGTTTTAGTACTGGGGTGTTTTTGATGTGCGTGTTGATGCCACACATTTATACAAACATCGTAAGGTGGGTCGGTTGAGTAAGCTTTGGCTGGGTCGCACGCGATGAGGCCGTTGAGTTAAGAATAACAAATAGGCTACGAAATCAGTTGAAGCAAATGACCAAACATAAAAGCAAGGAGAAGTCAAAAGCATTACAAAAAAAAATATGTAAAGAAAAAATAAACATTAAGCAAAAACTCATTTTTAAATAAATAATATAAACTTACAAATGCATTTAACATTACATGAATATGTTTATTGTATTTGTGCAAAAAACAACAATTCAACGAGTTTAAAAACAACTTTTTCTTGCTTACAATTTTAACGGAAATCATTATAAGTCGATTAAACATTAATTGCAATACATGTCGCAACTATGTATATGTGAGGAAATATGATATTGTTGCGATATCGCACATGACTCAATTAACGTCTCAATGTCAACATGATTATATGCAATAGTAAGCACTTGAATTACAATAGAAGTTAAATAAACTTCTGAATTGGAAAACATGTTAATTTAATTTAGATTCCAACATATTTATGATACAAAAGGAAACAAACAAACACGAATAACGTAGAAATAACTGCCATATATTGAATGCTGCTGCTATCTGACAGTCATCAAAAAAAATAAAAAAAAAAAAATGGAAAGAAGAATATAAGAAAAGGCACGTCAAGTCAGTCAGTCAAATCCCTCATCCAGAGTCTCATGTTCGCATGCATTTATGTATGTATTGACGTTCTTTGGTTCGTGCCAAGTCATTCACAATGTGCGGCAAATAAATCACATTAAAAATTAAACAGACCAGAGCTAAGGGAGCAAACGAGAGGTAGCAACAACATAAACGTATAAGAGCCAGAGAATCACTGGCACGAATAACCCAACAAAAAGTAATTTTTTTTTTTTTTCTGTTGAAAAAAAAGTGCTTAAAATGTGCCGCTTAGCTACGAAACTAAAAATAGTATCATTCAAAATGCTCTTGAGTCAGCTTTGCGCCTCAAAGTGGGCAGTGTTCTAATTTGCCCTTGTTTCAAAGGGGCTCTTGAGTGAGCTTAATGACAGTGCAGCATGCGTTTGCAGCTTATGAAGTGTGACCTTTGCCATTTTACATATGTATATGCTTTTATGAGTGTGCTATAAAATTCCAAATACAATTCTCCGTCGCTAAGTTGAGTTTTTATTACATATTTTTCGAAATGCTGTTGTAAAAAGCTTTCACGCAACTAAATAATGAGAAAGAGTTGTCATAGTTGTTGTTGGTACTTACATTAAGCGTCCACACAATCATCTCCTCTAAAACGACGTCCATGCTGCTACGTGCTCCACTGAGCGCATACTCCACAGGATTATCAATTTTACGCTCTTGCTGTTGTTGTGCATTTGTTGATTGTTCGCTTATTATTGTCATTCTGCGTCGGCGAATTTGAGCTGGCTGCAATGGAACCTGTGTCGCTTGATTGCCAATTACAGCAGTCTCCTCGAACAGTTTGAGCAATTCCAAGTCGCCTTTGCCACAACAACGACACAAGCTTTTCATATTAATTGTTGGCATTCCCTCTTCACCTTGAACATCCTCTGCTGCATTCATTTGATCAGCTGTGCTGCTGCTGTAGCTACGTCGTCGCTTATTGGCACTCATTTCTTTTGATTTATTTGTTTTTGTTGTTGTTGTTGTTTCTATTGGATTTAGTTCTTTCACTTTTAGCGCTATCGACGCTGCTGCAGAATTATTTTGATTTTCCTTTTGCACACTCTTTTACTCACATTTGCATGAATGTCGAGCTCTCGACTTTATTTATATGCTCTTTTTCACGCTCGCTGCCGCGCTTTCGTTTTGACCACTACAGAGACGAATACCTAAAAACAGATCGGTGGTGCAAAGATGAACAGACATTTAAATTAACATATATACATCTATACTATAATATATGTACTAAAATCAACAACAAAAAGATTCTTGCGCATTTTTTTGTGTGAGCTGGGACAAGTTTTGCTTAGTAGGCCAACGGCCGCAATATTTGGGCCTCAACTCGATCTGTCAATGTTCTTTTTACGCTCATGATAAAAAACTTGAAAAAATGCCGTTGCGGATAGTTGTTGTTTTCCAGGAGAGAGAGATAGGCAGAGAGAAAACTACCGTTGCTACCGTTGATATTGTGCAAATAAGAAAAATAATTCTTTGCAGCATAGCGTGCGACCATAAAACCCCAATAAATTCTTATTAGGCAACTTAAGCACCAGTATCAACGATTAGTATTTTTTTTTTTAAGGTCCGCACAGCCCAATTAAAATAACTAGGCGGGCGACATTTACTGCCGCAAAATAGTGGCGACGAGAATTACACTCACGTACACATAGGCGCGGAGTTAAATTGACAAAATAAAAATCAGCAACAATTAAACACACACGCGCAGAAATGTAAAAAATTTGAGAAAGCGAACCGATTTGATTTCTTTTAGTTAGCGCACGAATTTATTTGACTTTCTTATTTTGCAAGATATACGAGACGAACTGAACGCGACGCGTTTTGCTTTGCAACTGAACAGAAAATTCAAGTAGATTTCAACTCAATTGCTGCTTTTTGTTTCCACATGCTCTCTCATGCTCATGCTGCTTGACAAAGAGAAAGAGAGCGCACGTCGTTTTTTCCTGTGAGAATGAGCGCGCACACATCTGATTGTGTGACAGAAACAGCTAAAGTGGCCACATGCTTGTGCTATAATTTTCACTTAAAAAATACTGCACTCAATGCTAAATAACTGCATCATGTAAAACAATACAAAAAAGGAGGCCACGTGCACAGGCTTTTCGCAGGCAACTTTCGCGTTGTTGTTTCGATTTTTCTTTTTATTTGTTGTAACTTGCAACCCATTGTAGTTATTTTTGTTTTGTCGTGTCTCTGTTTTTGTTGGTCTCCGCTTTGCTATCGACATTCTTAGGTGCTCGTTTTCGTTGCTCGTCTGCACGTTTGCAGCGACAGAAAAAATAGGAAAAGGCTACAGAAGTCTCGAGAAGGACAGTATCTTGATGCGAATTCTAGTGCACCTCGCGTTTTGTACCTTATTTATTTTACAGTGTAACGCTGTTATCGCTGTGTTCTTTTTTTTCCTTTACTTACATTTTCAGACAAAGTATCAACGCCACCGCCATGGCGGCGGCGTGAAAATTACACGACAGTGCAACTATAGATGCGAATTTATTGTTTTGCACAGGCCACGTGGAAGTGAAGCACCCAATCTCTTCAGCGCCGATTAAGTTTATTTTACGAGTTATTAAATATGACGAATTAAAAATGTTCAATTTAAAGCGGCGAAGAATATGCTCATAAGTTAGCAAATGCACACAAAAATACTAACAAAACGATTTTAGCAACAATGTGACCAGGCGTGGGTTACGCAAAATTGTCTGGTTATTCAATAAAAAATACCATGCACACACGCGCATGTAAGCAACTAGCGTGCTGCCAACTTGTTGTAAGCACTTTTGCTTTAAAATACTTACTCAATTATTCGACATGTTGCTCTATAGGTATCGATAGGAAACAGCTGTACTAGCTATAATTGTTGTACGTTTTGCCGCATTGAATACAACACAAATCGCATTTTTTACAATGTCAATGCAAAATACCAAATTAATCAATCAAAAGGAGTATTTAAAGAAATATCTTTCCGGCGACAAGGAAAAGAAGAAGAAAAAGAAGGATAAGAAGCACAAAAAGAGCGGCCAGGCCAAGGTCAAAATTATTGATGATGATGCGTACGATGAAAACAGAGAGGAAATGGACGAGGATCTGTTGCTTGGCGGCGAAGATGCGCCACAAATTGTGGGCGAATACATCGAAGAGAATGCGAATGCGATACGTAGCAAGTGGCGTAATATAGCGGTTAAAGATGAACCCAAAACGGAGACCGAAGAAATTAGCTTGCGAATCAAAGAGGAGCCCAAGGAGGAAGAGGAGGAATTGTGGGGCCGCAAGTCGCATACAGCTCAAATCAAACAAGAGTGTGAAAAGGAACTATCGAAAAGCAGTCCGATTGCCATCAGAATAAAGCAAGAGAAGCGTAGCAGTTCCCGGGAGCGGAGTCCAGTGCAAAGCAAAAGAAAAAATAGCTCGGATCAGAATTCGCCTAGAAGAAAACAGAAACGAGACTCGGATCATAGCCCAGTGAGAAAACGTCGCAATTCAGATCAATCCCCACCCAGGAAAAGACAAAATTCGGATCAGAGTCCGCCCAGAAGACAACGTAGTAATAATATATCTCCACCCAGGAGATATCGTGACAAGGATTCATTCCATCAGAGCCCACCGGAAAAGCGGAATCGTTCGGCTTTAAAAAGACGCGATTCAGATCAAAGCCCAGCAAGAAAACGCCCTGATGCAGACCAATCTTTGTCTCGTCGTGGTTTAGATCAGAGCCCACCGAGAAGACGTCCTGCTGCAAGCACCGATCAATCGCCGCCCAGAAGGAAAGCGGACTTCCCGCCAAAAATAACAAAACGAGAAGAACGACGCACATCACCACCACAGCGGGAGCGGAAAAGCCGCTGGGCCCGGACGGAGGGAAGTCGAACGCCATCGCCGCCGCCGACGCATAAACCGAAGGCGCAATCAGCACGCACTCTTGATGGCAAAAAAGCGGGTCTTCAGGATGCGCAATCTCTTAAAACTGAATCAGACATACGCCGGCGCGAAGAGCAGCGCATGTTTGAGCAAATGTCCAGCGATGTAAGCGAGGATTATAAAAATCTTGAAATTAACTTAATTCTAATAATTACTTTTGTATTTATTTTTAGGTAAGCGGTCGCAATGCTGAAGTTCAAATGCGAAGCACTGGGAGACGGGGGAGAAGGGCGCGCGAGGCAGCTGAAGAGGATCCTGTGGAACAGCAGCGAAAGGCAGCGCATGAAGAGAAGAAAAAGGAGCTATATAATCGTTGGGGCAAAGGACTCAAGCAGCTAGAGGATCAGCAGGCGCGGCATGCTGAAATGGCACATGAAGCATCCAAGCCGGTGGCGCGTTATGCCAACGATGAGGACTTGGATCGGCATCTGCGCGAACAGGAGCACGCCGATGATCCCATGCTGGAGTATATGCGACAAAAGCGCAAGAAGCGAGAAGAGCAATCCGACAAACCTGTGATGCCCGTATATGAGGGCAGCTATCCGGAGAATCGGTATGGCATACGGCCCGGCTATCGATGGGATGGCGTTGATCGTTCCAATGGCTACGAGCAGCGTTGGTTTGACAAGCAGAACGAACGCCGTGCTGTGCAAGACGAGGCCTATAAGTATAGCGTCGAGGATATGTAAAAACTGAAACTGTACTTTATGTAAAATGAAAAAAAGAAATTTATGTCATCAATGGATTTTTAATTTTAGGGAGATAAGATTTGCAATTTTATTGCAAAAGTTAAAGAATTGTAGCATAGATAATAATATTTTTAATATAAACTTCATTACATTAGCACTTAATATCGATAACCACATTTTATTTAAAACTCGCGCGCGCCTTAGGTGTTTTGCAGTACTGAACGATGAAGTGCGCGCGCGCCAAATGCAACACTGTGTGTAGAATAGAAAAGCAAAAGCGAATGGTAAATAGCTAAATAGTCTTCAACTACACCTGCGTGCTGCGTTGTGATTGCCTTAAAACTCTTGGAAGATAAATATAACAAAAAAGATAGACTACACTTTGTACGTTTCGTGAAAATTAGGAAGCATCGTTGCAAAGAAGTGTGCCATATATATTTGCAGCTAGGTGAGTGCTGGTAATTATCTCGTCAATATTATTGGTACCTTTGGTCTGCATGTGCATACGTTTTCTACATACATACAAACATATTTCAAAAAATGCTTTGTTTGTGACTTTACACTGTCGATGAACAGAACAAAGCGTACCAGTTCAAGAGTGTGTGCGTGTGCCACGCCCCCGCTAATTAGCATAATATGTTTGTCACAAAAGCATAACAGATTTTCAAAATTTAATAAAAGGTGATAAAAAACGTGTTGTTGCCTGCATTTTCTACACTAGTTGCATTGTATTGTTGTTGTTATGGTGTGTTGGGCTCTGGTGCTTCTATTGCAACCTTCACCATGGCAACCACTCGGTCAGTCAGCCGTTGAAAACCTGTTATTTGTTGTTGCTGGTGATGCTGCTGCTGTTGCTGTTGCTGTTTGTTGTGATTTTATGTGCTACACATTTTTTGTGGCCGTGTAAATTGGCGCGAAAAGTTTGCCAGCTGCAAAATGTGTGCCAGCAGTTTATCTATTTGTATGTGTAAGTGCAAGTTGCATGCTGTATGCACCATCTCGCTTGCTCGCTGCGTGACACACTTCCGCACTTGGCATTCATTCATGGCACTGGGCCCTCCCTCTCAAATGTGCATGTTGTTTGTCTTGCGCGTTTTGGCCCTGCGGAACTTTTTGAACTCAATGCGAGCGAGTGAGATGGCTAAATCTCACCTACATACATATGTATGTACATATTTGCATAGTCTTGATCTTTGCCTTGCAGCCAGCAATGACAAAGAGGGAGAGAGCGTTAAAAAGCTTTGGTTTGGAAGAGCAACGCTAATTGCTCTTTGTATTTGTTGTGAAATAAAAGGAGTTGTAATTCCAATTGCGAGCTTTCGAACAGAATTGTGCTTAACATGTATGTATGTATTGTAGATTCGCAGATATGTGCACTGAATTGGAGCTTTAAACTGTTGCTGACTTTGCATTTCTAATGTGATCGGCATTTTTGATGTATTTGAACGTGAGCTTGCAAAAAGCTCACTTTGCTGCTGCGACTGTTTCTGCTGCTGCCAACACAACGCAGGTCCAATCATCCCCCAGCATAAATGTGCGCTTGTGTGTAATTGTGATTTACTCATTAATGTTATGCTTCGCTAACTCGTGCGCCTTCTTGTGCTTAACTCCCCTGATGTTGAAGCTTAACCTGAACCTCAACCCTTGTCCCTCGGCACTTCGACTTCAATGTCTTCCTTTAGCCTTCTCTGCATTTGCCTTGACAATTGGCGTTTTTAGGGTGCTTCCAAGGACCCAGTGACATTGTAATGGCTTAGAAATTTACACGCATCTCACGCTGTGTGTGTGTGTGTGAGTGCGCTATAAATTTGCACCCCTTACATGATGGAACCCCGTGTGCCCACCGTCTTGAGGGGTTGATTTGCTTTGGCATTGACTGAAAAAAAACTCTGCGCGGCGTTTTCTTTCAAAAGCGAGTACATCGGTCTGGTTTTTAAAGCGTTTTTTAATTCCTTTACATGCCGACAAGGACAGCAAGTTATTCAAATGCCTTTTGTTCCACATAGTTTTCTGAATGGAATTTCTTTGCGCTGGATTTTTTTTCCCAACACTCATTCAATGGGGTTGATCGTAGTGGAATTGTATTGGAAGTACATTTCCACGAAACTCTCATATTACTTCCAATAAGCTTTTGAATTTGATTTGCTTTTGAATTATGAAACTTTTTTTTCGGTTCAAGTCGTAAATTAAAACTTAATGTATTGATTATTTTTCCACACCGACTCCATACAGCGCTTAAAACTCCCTGCTAGGTTATTGAAAACAACAGAATTTTCATAATTTCTTCCTGTTCGCCCATCTGTTTTGCCCGTTTAGAACAATGGGCAAATAGGTAAAAGCGCCTCCGGTGTAAAACTACTTTTCCTGTGGTTCTTTCCCTAATTCAAGAAAAACATAAGGCAAATGCTTGGAACCAGTTCTGCTAATTTGTGCACACGTGCAAAATTCAATGTACGTAACTGGACGAAGACAATGAATTCAAAATAGACAAAAGGACCCAGCTGCAACCGGTTCCCTAAGGCTTAAAGGAAAATGAAAAGAAAAGTGTTGGGTTCAAATCGCCGCTGGCCACTGACACTGTAAATTAATGTTAATTTTTGGTAGCAATCCGTCAAAAAAAAAAAACTAGGGAAAAAAGAATAGTAAAAAGCCTTTCAGTTATTTCTTAAGAAAGTTTTCTGGTTCATTTATCTTTTAAATAATTGGAAGCTTGTTAGGACAATAAACTCATTTCGAGCACTGAGTTCAAGGCATCAAGTGGTGTCGCGATGACTAGAAAACTTCTTTGTAAATGAACTTGAAGTTCAAATTGGTTAAAGTTCAGCGCGAACTAGAATAAAAGTTTGTTAACTACGAAACTGTTTAATTAATTGACGTTTTCATTAAGGAAATACTTTACATATAGAAAAATTTGTCAAACTTAAGCTAAAAGTAGACTGTTGTCTTTACAAAGATACTGACGAACTTCTTTACAATGTATCTGAAAGGGACAAGAAAAAGCTTCGTTATAGGAAAATTCATAGGTTTCTGATTGAACCAAATTGCAGTGTTTAGAAAACTTCGTTATTCGGAAGTTCTGAACTTTTTTATACCTTAAAGCAAAATATATTTCTTCGGTTTTAATATCTGTAGTTTCTTTACAGGCACTTTAAACTAACATTCAAAAACTGATTAGACGCTAACTGGAAAAAGTTTTTGAAAACCTTGTAAGCAGCTCAATTCTCAATGCCTTTTTCACTAAAAACAATGGGAGGGTTATGGTACAAGTCGACTTCTTGGCATTTTGAATTCATGTTCTAATCTCAAATTTGTATGCACCGTAAAATCGATTGAAAATCCATCCACTCCCTCTCTCCCTCTCTGCCTTTGCATTCAATTGATGCGATTTAAAACAGTTTATAAATCATCGAAGTCGTTTGCACTCAATGAAGAAACAACTCTTCAATCTGCATAGACGTGTGTGTGTGTGGAATATTACTTAAAGAACTGTTAACTGTGGGTTGCCGCATGCAATCCTGTAATAGGATGTATTGCCATCCACCCTTAGGCCATTTCCTTGGGCAAATTCATTTCAATTATTATTAAAATTTGTTATTTACATTTCTATTGAAATGAATTGCTTACCTTTAGCGGAGCGATAGAAGGGGGTTAAGGAAAAGCGCACCTAACTACTGTGTATAAATTTTCACGTAAATCGGTGCTCGTGAAAAATTGGGAAAGCATAAAAGTAACATAAAAATAAGCCGAAATAGGGTTGCCTTAACTTTATTGTCTTTGCCATTGTCTTGAACTTATTTGTATTCTGCTTGGGCGATCTTCAGTTAGGGTTTTTTTGTTGTTCAATGCTTGAATCTTTCCTCTATATGGCACTGGGACAAAAGTTAATGTTTTTGATGTGCAGCGCGCTTTTGTTCAACAAACTGGAATTTCGAATTGGCATAAAGCGTTCCGGGTACAATAATAAAAAATATAATAATAATCCCAGTTTCTAAAGATGCTTTTTCGAGACTCGATCTAGGGCAGCGGGTTGTCTCTCAACCATTCATGCTCAGTGGGAATAAGCAAGAACAATTGTCTTTACGCACACAAACACACACACACACACACACATTAGTCATCCAAGGGGAAGTAAGTGATCAGGATGAAAATGCCTCATGAATTTCTTGAAAATCAATATTATGTCTCTAATCACTTGGTATTAAATCAATAAAGCTCTTGTCTAACCACAAATTACCAAATATTGATTAAGTTTTGATAAGGGAATAGTTGGAGAATTTTAGTTTTATTTTTCTTTGAAAATATATAGATTATCGGAATCGGAACACATGTTTGCAGTTATTAGTTTTCTGATGATAATATTAAAAAAAACCTCTTAAAAATCAGCTTGTCCCAAAAAAACTTTAAGAAATTGAGTTTTGAGGTACATTAAACCAAAAGATTGAACAGTCAAAATCCCTTTAACTACTGCCAATTGTAATCTATGTACTTCCATTACCCAATCCAGATTATTTCTTCGCCCACCCTCCTTAACGTATCCCATTTCTATTGTCATCCTCTTGCTGAACTGTCAGCTACAAAAAAAAAACCATTGAAATTGGCAAGTTTTACTGTACTTTACTGTGGCTCATAGTTTTCTTCTATTACTTCGGTTACAGTGAGTAATAAATTCTGTAGTTATTAAAAAAAAAAGGAAGTCCTGTTGTCAAGCTCATGCGATTACTAACTCTCTTACACATACACACACACACAGCAAGGACCTGGGCTTCGGGCGCTTTATCCACCCCGCGACGTTTGCTGGCCAAACAAGTTAGCTAAATCGACACAAGACAGAAGGAAAGAAGACCATAAGATTTCGAGTTGCCATAGAAGAATACTCGGAAAAAGCATTCAACAGCGTTTTGCACATTTTTTTTTCTTTAGGGTTAGTTTCGTCTTTCATGAGATTACCCTTTAGTAGTGGGTAGTCCTATAAAGTAACTTAATTTGTGACATATTTCACGAAAGAATCCTTAAGTTGTATTTCATTAAAAGTTTGGGTATATATTTGCAATAACAATCTCCAAGCACACTGAAAAAAAAGTTATGGTTTTTATGCATAATGTTTCCACAAAGTCATAAAGGGTATTTCGTGTTCGACACCTTCAATAAAAAATGTTGCGTCTTGTTTTTTATATTATCTTCGCGTCTTTTGCCAGGATATGTACACACACACACACACACAATAACAAAATATTTTCTCAACGACTCATTATTCACATAGCTGGTGGTGCTTCATTTATGGTTTGGGTTGGTGGTGTTTGGTAGCTGTGTGTGTGTGTATGTGTTCGTGTTCCAATCCGCCCCGACACCGCCAACCAAATCCAACAGGAGAGCATCCAGTGTGATTCTGGGACTCGTTCGCTCTCTCTTTTCCATTTAGTGTTAGGTTAGGCATTCCGTCGCTCTAAACGCTGACACAGTTATCGAGTGCAATTCAGACAAGTCGGTTGTGTGTCTTTTTTAATCCTCGCAGCGTTTCGTTCGTGTCGGTACGGTTCGCGTCGCGTCGCGTATTTCGTATTTCGTAATTCGCATTCCTGTTTCATGTTATTCGGTCTTGTTGTCCGTTTTTTTATTATCACAAATAAATCGTTATTGTATTTGTTGTTTGATCCTTAGATAGTTATTCAATCTTTAACTAGTTGTTAGACCTTCTTGAATATCTTTCGTTTCGTTCGTTTTTGGCTTAAACGCATTTCGCTTGTCGGCTTCTGTTAATTTGTTATTGTTTTCTGGTAAGTTAAGTGTATATCCTGATCTCTGGCATTTTGGACTCCAGCTGACATTAATTCTCCAAGTGCCAACCATTAATTACTCTGTCAGATAATGAATATAAATACATTGTATATGGACATAGACCAATTGTCGGCGCTTTGTTACAATTGCAGATACAGATAAATCGAAACGATTTTCTATATAATTATATGTACATATATATTATGCACATGCAGTTTTTCTCTTTGTGTATATCTGCCTTGAGAATTCTTACTTCCGCATTGTCAAACATATAGTAAGCATATAGAACGTCTGCTTCTGTCGTCGCCCATGTCGTCTGCAATCAATGAACCGAGACATCACACAAGTTTTTACCATATGTACATATATATACTTCACGTACGTTAATGTTAATATGGTATGAGTTATTATATATAGATTTTAAGTTTAATAAAAATATATGTAAATTTTGATTATAAGTTCTAATTTAAACAGTTTCATATAAGCGCGTTTTTTACGGGTACGTTAAGTTCCGAAGTCTCAGAAAAAATATTTTGATTATTATATCTTTGTTTTCATTTTGCTTCTAGACAACTAGAGACGTTTTGAACTCTGAAAAATACTTGAAAATGTTATCTTTGGGAGAAGTTACTGAAAAAGTGAGTATTCAATCTTATCTTTTATCTTATGAACTGTGTCCTAGTTGCTTGAGTCTTATTTCCGTGCATTCCTAACTAAATTATATTTAGAAATACAATTTCACAGTTTGATGCCTGACCTCCGATTTATAAATGAGTCTCTTTAAGTGTTACTAATATAATTTTCCATGTACAACATTTGCCATTTGCCATTAAAATCTGCTGCCAAATTGTCACTAAAAACGCCCACATTTCGACTTGACTTTGTTTCGCGTACTCATTTCCTTGGATGATACAAATTGGACTTTATAAGTCAGCCAACATTCTATGACGTCGCCTAACTCTTTGCGATAATATGTATATGAACATATACTTTGCATTGTCTCTGATCATTTTCATATATTTAGTTGGCAATTGTTGCTGTTGAATGAAACAACAACAACAACCTCAATTGGCCCTGAACTTGACTTAAGCACTGTGGAAAAGTCAATGGCTCTCTACATTTGGTGTACGTTTTTTTGGTCTATACGGGTCTATATGGTACATACATATGTATATCATCTATACAGAAAAACGCTTAGTTGTTGAAAATGTAATTTTGTTGTTGTTTTGGGTTTATTTTTTTTATCAGTGATAAATTATTTGTGTTTGCACTGTGCTAAAGAGGCCAATGAACGTCAAGCGTACAAATCAGCAGAAAAGCAAAGCAAAGCAACAAAAAAAATATATAACCATAATAATTTGTTTATTTGAGCAAACTGCTGAATGGCTTTAATCACATGCCAAGTGCATGTGAATTATCTTGTTGCTTGAAAGTAAAAAAAACATCTTAAAAAACCGTTGCGAATAGTTCGAATGTGAAGTAAATTCCAAAAGCTCGACAAATCATCAAGAGACGTTTCCTTTTCTGTTGCCTCTCTCTTTCAAAACCATATTTTACCTGTGAAAAACGAAATTTGTTACCAATTTTGTTTGGCCTCAAAAACCCACGAGAATTGAGTGCGAAAATTTCCATTGTTGCTTCGCTCCCTCTCATGTAGTTATACAATGCCTCCCTTTATTATTTTTTCTTCATTTTTGTTGTTGTGCGAATTTTCATTAAATAAACATAAACAAATCGATACGCGTCACAACAACGCCAACAATGTCTGCATGCGCCCATCCAGTCTATATATTATAAAAAATACATACATAGTATGTATGTATGTATGTATGCATGAAGAATTTGTTTTTGTAATTTTGCTGTACTTACACATTTGCCGGCTGGCTCCCCTTTAGCAAAGTGGGGTTGTTCGATGTTGCGTGGGGGTTGTTGTTGTTGTTGAGATTTTGGCTGTCATTGTTGTTGTGGAGAAAAAATTACGACGCAGAAATTCATTTGAAATCCTTAAGCTGGACAGTCTCATTCGCTCTCTCTCTCTCTGTCGTATTATCGCTCTCATTTTGGCATGCTCTCGTACAATAAAACCTACGCTTTTTACAACCCCACAATGTCAAAACTCAAACACATCCCCAATGCCAACCCCACCCATGTCCTTGACAACTTTGGCAGTATGCGGTCGCATTTTTGTTGTGCTTCTGCTTATTCATAACAAAAACAAGTTTGCCTAAATAAATATATAGTATATGATACATTTTTTATGTAGAAAACGAAATTTAAGTGAAGAATAAACGGAGAGTATTAAAATATTCTTTCAGTTTTCTTAGAACTCATTATTTGTAACAAGTTTTAGAGCTTCATCATTCGCACTTTGATCAATATAATGAAAAAGCACTTACAATATTATTTCCAATTATTTGGCAAAACGTATCCTTCTGAGAGTTGACAGCCTTTTGTAAAACGTGGCGGCTTTTTCGTTAATTAAAACATATTTATGCTGTGGCTTGTCAAATGCTTTTCCATTTAATTAAAAGCGAACGCGTGTGGCAGCATAAAGAATACACAAGTAGAAGCGACAAAGCCGATGTCTAACATTTTTTTTTTTTTTGAGCTGGCAACACCAGTTCGATGCCTACACACTTTCAAGGTCCCGACGCTTCGGCCTGCCGTGAACCCTACGCCGACGACGCGACCACGAAGGGAAAGTGAAAGTGCTGGGTGGAAAGTGGGCTGCCCGAATAGTTGATAGGGATGCAAAGAGAGACAGAAAAGCAAAAAAATATAGGGTAGAAACAAGTAAATAAACCGGTGCTTGTCAGCCCACGCTCTGAAAGTTGCGTCGTAGGCGTCTGTCTGCTTTCTTCTTTTCCTTCCTTCTACTGTTGTTGCTGCTGTTGCTCCTTCAACTGTTTATAAGTAAATACTTGAAAGATACCGGCGCTGATGTCCTTGATAATCGTTACCCCCAATAGATCCTTGAAGTGGGCGCGCGTCTTTTTGTATGTGCTTTTTTGTGTGTTTGTGCATGCAGTCTGGCATCCTTGGCATTTCTGTTAATACATATTTATTTATTCTGGAATAACTGTAACTGATGTGCGACGTGACCCGTCGTTTCCCGAGCATATTTACTTCATTTACCAGCCGAGTGTCGTGTTAACCTTGTTTTTTTTGTTTTGCTGTGTCGCAATTTGTCGCATTCAAGGACATGGTGTGATACATACTTCAGTCAGGCTTCTTGGTAAAATTTTCCGTGCGTCAGTTCGATTTGCCAACATAATGACAAAATTTTCCTATTGCAGCTTGAGGCAAAAATTTAATTAAAATATTTGTAATGAATTTAAAATAAAATTAAAATTTCGATGGCTTTTGTGTTTTTAGAAAAATTCTCAGTTGCCAAACTACAGATAAAGTTCGATTCGAAAAGCTTAGAGCTTGTAATTATAATTTATACTATATTTATAAGTTATCAAATCTAGTTTTACAAGTTAATACTGTTTGAAAGCTTTCAATAAAAAACTGCATTAAAGAGTTGCCAGACTTTAAGACTGCAATATGTTGCCATAGTTATTGCTGATAGCTTTTGATTTTAAAAACAAGTTCTTTTAACCCAATTAATTAATGAAAAATTTGGTTGAATTGCACTTTTTGTATGACATATTGCATCAGCCATCAAAATGAGGCGTGTAAAAAAAGGCCGAAAGCAAACTCAAAACTATGCTGATATTTAATTCCTTATACATGCGCATTCCTGTGTTTATTATTATTGTTATTGTTGTTTGCTATAAGCAAACTAATAAAGAATTAAAAACGCAACGTCACCACTAAAAAAGCGAGCGCATGCAATGTTTCTTAAAGCGCAGACAATTCCCGTTTGCAGCGCTCTTCTTTCGTGTTCTTTTTTCACGCTATAAATAATAAAATGTTTTAATATTATTTTTAGTGTTACATATTTCAATGCTCAAGTGGTTAAGTTTTGCTAAAATTAAAATGCTAATCAAATCGTCAGACAATTTCATAACAACAATTTGCACAAAACAAAACAGAAATCAAAACTACATAAGCAATGAGCAATAACAATGCGCGCAAGAAAACGAAAACAAGCCGACTGGTCCGAAGTAAACAACAAAAGTGACGTCAAAAAAAAGGGTGAGCGCCGCAGTGACAGCGGCGAGCGAAAAAGAGTACGTGCGGAAGCTTTGTAAATAGAATTATTTATTAATCAAATGGGAAAAACGAAAACATAAACGCCCCAAGCAAAAGCGAGCTATAACAAATGCCAAAGGCGAACTACAAAACCAAACCAACAACAAAAGCAACAGACTGTACCCCGGCGCAGCCGCGCTGTCGCTGTATCCCACACCCGGAGACGGTATGTAAGAACCTAAGTGGAAAAGTGGAAGTGAAAGAAGCAACAGACGAAGAGACAAAAGCGACGTTCTACTGCTGCTGTTGCTTCTCCAACTGCTGCCTTTATGTATTTGTGTGGGTGAGCGACATGCGCACACTCTCTTTCTTTTTTCTCTTTCTTTTTTCGCTTGCTCGCCTCAACACAACCCACAGCTGAACAATCAAAACAAATTTACCAAACACGCGAGAGCTTTCAGTTTGGCGTGTTTTTGTCGCTGAGCTTTTGAAAAACTTTTTATCAATCGGTCAAGAGCATTTGACAAGCGCGGGCGAGAAACGTAACTAAAAATATTTTAACTGTGTGTGTGTGTTAGAAGAGTGTGATAATCAAAATAAAATAGTAAAACTATTTCCATTCGTTCTTTTCGAAATAGAAAGCAAAAAATACAAATAACACGTCAATGCAGCGCGTGTTAAACAAAGTAAAAACAAAAGATTATATGTATATGTAAAACAAATATTTAATTGTACTACAAAGTAGCTTTATACATACATTTTATTCATAATTTAATTAGCGTGCAATTGAAAAGAGTAAGCAAAATCGCGCGCGAGATTTTAAAGAAAAACACGCTAACAAATCGCGCTTGTCATACAAGTTTAAGCCTAAATTAACTTAGGTGCCAGGTATTTGGTTAAAACAAACTCGCTTTGACAACGCGCGAACTAGTTTCAAGACGGCAACAACAGCAACATTAAAAGCAACAAAATTCTAAGCCCATTTGCATAAATAAATAAAGCAACAAACATAAAAAACAACCAAAGCAGCCAAATTTTAAGAGTGCTGGAATCTAACTACAAAAATTCTTATGTCGCTGTCGACGTCAACGCTAACGCCAACGCTTGCCTAAACGCTCACACATGCCCTGTTCATTATATCAATACACATACACATACACAGATGCAGAGTCGCTCGTTTGCAAACATCCTCTTCGCAGAATCTACAAGTTCTGTTTCTAGCAAGGCCCATCTTATGTAGATGGTCGTTGCAGGGAAAGTGGCCTGTTAACGCCCCACAAAGTGACCTAAGTTGTGATCTGTTTAAGGATAGAGCTACCTTTGCTCTTGCTGCATCAGGGCAAACATATCTTTTTGAGTGCCTAAGACCCTCTAGATTGTTCCAGTGCATTATTTTCTTTTTTTCTAACCAATTGTGTATGTCAGATTTGAGTTTGTTGTTTGAATAACCAAACATTGGACTTGGGCCTATAAACGGGGCTTCCGCTCCTAATTTAGCCCTTACATCCGCGGCCTCATTACCTGAGTGACCTTCATGTCCTGGGACCCAAACCAGAGAAACTCTATTATTGGTTGCCAGTGCATTTAGCTCACGGTGACATTCATGTATGAAGTTTGAGCTATAGCTATAGCTGTTTAGTGCTTTAAGAGCTGCTTGACTATCGGAGAGTATACGAATGTTAACTCCTACCAATCGTCTGCTATTCAGTCTATATACCGCCTGTAAAATAGCGAAGAGCTCCGCCTGGAAAACGGTGCATTCGGCCTCAAGTGAGAGAGAGATGTGTGTGCGAGGACCCACTATGCCTGCTCCTACCCCTGATGCTGTCTTGGATCCATCTGTGAACCAATTTTGTGCATCGTCATTTAGCCAAGATGGATTTGAAGTCCATTGCTCTCTTGTTGGAAAAATGACCTTGTAATTTTTCGTGAAACTATGGATGGTTTGTATTTGGTCTAGGGTTTTTGTTTTATCAAGGATGTCCTCTACCCTATTCAATATACCTAGGTGTCCTCTAAGGTTGCCCTTCTGGTATTTGTTACCTACATAGAGCCCCAGAGCCTGCTTTACAGCCTCTTCCTCTATAGCTAGGTGTAAGGGAGTTAGGTTTAGAATTGCTTCCAGACCTGCTGTCGGGGTCGTTCTCAGTGCCCCTGTGATACTTAGGCAAGCTAGCCTTTGTACCTTGTTGAGTTTATTGATAGCGGTGCTTTGTGTGGCTTTTTCCCACCATACTGCCGCCCCGTACAGAATCATTGGTCTTACCATTTGGGTGTACGCCCAGTGGGCCATTCGTGGAGAAAGCCCCCATGATTTGCCAAGCATCTGCTTGACAGCCCAGAGAGATCGAGTTGACTTTGTGGTTACTGCTCTCAGGTGTGCGTTCCAAGTGAGTTTGCTATCCAGAGTTACCCCTAGATATTTTACCTCTGTACTCAGAGTCACAACTGTGCCACTAACCTTTATGTCTGGGAATTTTAGAATCCTTTTATTGGTGAACGGGATTATGATGGTCTTACTAGGGTTGATAGAGAGCCCTTCTGAGGTGCACCATGTTACCGTTTGATCGAGAGCACGTTGCATGAGGTCTGCTAGGATCCTTTCATCTTTGCCCCTGATGATTACGGATATGTCATCTGCATATCCTATCGTTTTGCATCCGTTTGCATTGAGAGACAGAACTAAGTTGTCTACTAGGAGTGACCACAGTAAAGGAGATAGAACACCACCCTGTGGGCAGCCTTTTGAGGCATGTATGCTAGCCGAGGCAAGTCCAAGATCGGCCTTTATCAGTCTGCGGCATAGCATTGCCTTCACCCAGGCTACTACCTTAGGGTTTACCCCCCTGTTTGTCAGAGCCCGGCTCATTGAGTCAAAGTTTGCATTATCGAAGGCACCCTCTATGTCCATGAAGGCGCATAGGGCGACCCCCTTTGCGTCAATTGCTTTTTCTATGTCAGTTGTCAAATGATGCAGTGCCGTCACCGTGGATTTACCCTTCTGGTAGGCGAATTGCAGTTTGTGAAGCGGGTTGGCTTCTAAAATGTCAGTTCTGACGTAGCAGTCTATCAGTTTCTCCATGGTCTTTAGCATGAAAGAGGAGAGACTGATTGGTCTGTATGATTTGGGAGAGCATGGTGGCTTGTCCCCGCCCTTAGGAATGAATATTACCTTTACTGCTCTCCAGGTCTTTGGAATATATCCCAGCAAAAGGCTGGCTCGATATATAGGAATCATTTTCCTAATGATGATCCCTTTGCCCTTTGATAACATGGCTGGAAATATGCCATCTGGACCAGGGGATTTGTAGGATTTGAAGGAGTTAATTGCCCATTCTACCCTTTCGTAGCTAACTATGTTTTTTATTATTGGGTCTATGATTCTTGTGTGCCTCAGTTCTTCTGTGTCAGGGTCTCCCTCTGTGCTACAGAATGAACAGTCAGGAAAGTGAGATTTTAGAAGAACCTCTAAAGTTTCCTGTGAGTCACTGGTGTATACACCGTTCGGGCCCATCAGTGTCCCAATCGGTCCTCCACTGGCTTTTGATAGGGCTCTATGGACCCTTGCAGTTGAGGGTATGTCCCTAAGATCTTCACAGAAATTCCTCCATGAGGATCTCTTGGATTTCCTTAACTCCCTATTGTAATTAGTTAAGGATGTCCTGTAGAGATCCCAATTGTTGGACCTTTTGGCCCTGTTGAACTCTGTCCTAGCTTCTCTTCGTAATTCTTCAAGTCGTGAATTCCACCAGGGGACCCTCTTGCTAGAGGTCTTAGCCCTTTGTGGGCAGCAGTCATTGAAGGTTGAGACTAGATCGTGCGTCAGGGTATTAACTGCCCTTTCTAGCTCCTCAGTATTCGTTATTTGTGGTCTATTACCCGATAATTTTCCTGTAAGGATTTCGGAGTATTTCGTCCAGTTAGTGGTTTTTGGGCTGCGGTAGAGCACAACGCTCCTCACCGGTCCCTCAAGGTCAAAGAGAATGTGTCTATGATCAGACATTGAGGCCTCCTCGGACACTCTCCATTCTTTCACCAAGTCTATGGCCCTGTCAGAAACCAGTGTTAGATCTAAAACCTCCTTCCTTATAGAATTAACAAAAGTTGGTTCATTCCCCCTATTTGCTACTGATAAGTTAGTTGATATAAGATAGTTTAAGAGAGACTCACCTCTGTTGTTCGTGTCTGTGCTTCCCCATGCTAGGTGGTGAGCATTTGCATCGCATCCAACTATCAGGTCTTTCCGGTGTGTTCTGCAGTACTCCACTAAAGATCTGATAGTATCCGTTGGAACAGCTTCGGAGTCACCAGGGAAGTAAGCCGAGGCCAGAACAGCCTCTTTCTTACCCCCTTCGATTTCCAGTTCCAGTAGTATGGCCACTGTGTCGGTGTCTATGAATTCTGTGAGAGGCAGAAATCTTATGTCAGTGTTAATGATAATTGCTGCCCTAGGTTTGGCCGCTTTCCTATCATATATTACCTGTGTGTTTTTGGTATTTAGGCCTCTAATGCGACCTTTGAAGAACCAGGGCTCCTGTAGAAGCCCGATGTCCTTGGTGTTGCTAGCAAACCTACTGCTGATTTCAGCCGTCGCCGCCTTAGCGTGGTGAAGGTTTGCCTGCAAACATCTTATTTTGGCGGCGGATCAGCACCGGAGACATTTGGAGAGCTTAAACTACTCTCTTCAATCTCCATAACGCTGACTTGTTTGATGAGCTCATCCTCTGTAGTATCATCACTTTTTATTCTGAGAGTAACTTGGCCAAGGCGGAAGTTCATCCTTCCCTTCGTTACCTCAATTGTGGCTGCCGACTTTTGGTCAACGGCTAGCACAAGCATGGCGTTTGAGCCCTTTTCCACTCTCTTTAGGGCCCTCCAGGCCGAGGTGTTTAGGCCTTTGTTTTGTGCCTGTAAAAAGTTGAGGACCTTGCCTGTCTCCATGGCTGCAGACTTGGGGAAGTAGCCGACCACAATTCTGGGGTGAGGAATCTTTGATTCCTCTGTCGACCAGAGTGTGGCGCCGTCCCACGGCGTCATTTTGACCACCGTCGCCTTCACCCACTCCGCTGTAACGCAGTCCTTGCAGTGAAGTGCTAGATACCCAGCTTTGTAGGTAGAGCCAAGGAAGGCCGGTTGTATCTGCCCATCCATCAGCTCCAGCACTTTGTCTTCAATAGCGGCTGATATGGAGTCCATTTGCGCGGTCGTTAGGGCCGTTGTTGGGTAGTCCCTTGCTAATACCGCCAACTTCACTCCTATACCAGCCTCATTTATTTTAGCATTTTGCTGTTTCTTGTCGGCCTGGGTACCTGTTGTCCCCCTAACCGGAATAGAGCCACGCTCCTTATGCACCTGTGCCTTGGCTGGGTGATGTGAGGCAGAGGGCTGCCTTTCATTACCCTTGCCTGCAGCCTTAGAGGTGGAGGGCATGTCATCCCTCATCTTCTTAGTGGCGACTACCTCTGAGCTGTGGTTTGTGGACCGCTGGCGTTTTGGGCATGCTGTTTCCCCTTTCTTCTCCATTGGGGTCCTAGCTCTGGAGTAAGCCTCTTCTTTGCTAAGCCCCTGCCGCAGAAAGAAAGCCAGTCGCTTCTTGCCAGCGCCGCTCAGTTTAGGCAGTGTAGGGCCTACAACACTGTCGGTGGTTGGTGTGCTTGTGCCTTGTGGTGTCAGGTCCACCACTGAGGCACTACCGCGTTGGTGTTGCTCGTTTTGAGGTGTTGCCACGTTGCATGCAGAGCGAGCTTTGTTTTGCTCTCGACGAGTTCTTGACTCATGCTTTGATCAGTTGTCCGCAACGCGCTCAGCTGCTCGGTCGAAATTACCGCAAAATTGACATCAACAAAACGGTGACAAAAAAAGCTTTTCAGTTGTTGTAAATTTTTGCCATAATTCTAGCGCAATATTTACGATACATATTTGAACTTAACGTGTGCCATCTAAGTGTCTGTGCTGTCTAGTTAGTAGCCCACAAATAAAGCTACACTTTTCAACCGTCAAACTTCAAGTCATACGTCAACAAACACAACAACAGTTTCCCCTTGAAAAAACAAACAAACATATATACGTACATACGAATAAATTTGTGCGGTCTTAAGTATAACAATTCTTTAAAGCTTATGTTTTTTTCTGGCGACAGGCTGATAAGATTTGTCGCGAGTGTATATAATATTATAATTTTACTTATCAAAGTGTGCATAGTTCTTGTGTTATAAATATTATACATAATACACACACACACACATACATACGTATTCGTATAATATTTATGTTTTAATCGCCACATGTGTGACCTAGTTAAAAGAAATCCAACCAACAAAATTAAAAGCGTGTCCAACAACAGCAATGAAATATACGATTTACATATAAAAAGCAACCCCCTTCCGTTTCTGCGCCTCGTGCTCATGCATATCAATTAATTAATGGAAGAAAATATATACAATAAACAGAGCAATGTTTGTATAAACATTGCAAGCAAATTGTTTAACAACCTTTTAATACATGGTCATTAAAAATTCAACGCGGAAGTCAAAACGATTGCAAAAAGAGACGTTTACCAACACTAGCCAAAGTCCCCAGCCCAAAACTGGAATTGTTTATAGCAAAAGTATATCATTTTAATACCAAATGGTGGTAAATTATAAGGTTGGTATTTAAACAAACATACAAATAATCATAGGAAATAATCAGATTTAATACATTGACCCAATAAACTACAAGAAAAAAAAAATTAAATGCATAAATGTTACAAAAAAAAGAGGAGAAACTGCCATAAAGTCAAATTTAAATTGTAGGCTTTGGGAAAGACTTGGACATCAAAAGAAAATATTTGGGCCCGCTCATAATCCAATTCTTAATGTGTTTATATAAACCAGATAGAAAGTTGAACGAAAAAAGGCTGCTTCAAATTTGTTTTGTAACTAATTAAATATTTAAGAAAGTCTCAAGCATTTCTTCAAACATACAAAAATGTACACAAATCTTGTAAGCTCGTAGATCATATTTTCCCTATTTCCCAATTCTAAGAGCTGTCACTAATTCGTTATTTATGTGCCCAGACCAATTAAAATGTTAACTCATCCTCATCCCAAAGTTTCAAAGTTGAGATTTCAAATAAATGTATATATATCGTGTAATGCGAGACCTTGCAACAGACCAAAGCTCAAAGCACATAAAACGATAAACATTAACGCGTTTGTTTATGCTTAGGCCATAAAATCGAGCTGAAAACTCTGAGCATTTCCTGTATGAAGCAAATGTGGTTTATCCCCACTGTAATCTGAGCGCTAAAATACAAACACTATCGAGCTAAATCAGCAAAAGCCAAATGATTTTTAATCTTTTGATTATACGATTATTCAAATCAAATATGCACATGTATTTAATGAAGATTTTGACGAGGATTTTGCATTTGTGCATTTAATAAAAATTCAAATAAAATACAATATTTAAAGCAAAGTTTCTATTGTTTGTTTGATCTTCTTGAAAGTACTCAACTACAAAATACCCTCTGTTCTTTAAATTGTTACCGTATTAAGTATAAAAAGTTGGGTAAAAAATGTTTATAATAAGTAAATATTAACATCAATAAAAGTAAACAACAAATAAAATTAATTTTGAAAATTATTTCAATTTGAATTTCGAATTTCAACGTGTTTTTGTTCAAAAAGTTCAGTGTCAGTTCGCCAAATTTCAAGGCTGAAAAACTGTTGACTCGTCGCAGCTGGAAGGGAGAAAGAGAAAGAGAGAGAGACGAATACAGAAAACAGAAAACAAAGCAAATAAATACAAAACACTCGTAACATTTATGCACACACTAGAAAACCCAACCAAATTGAATACTTAAATCCGGCCATATGTTTGATAAATACTAACAGCGGAGCAGCCTTTTCCCCCTCAACTTCCCCCCTTCTGATTGATAAACACATATGGACAGCCAATTGAATTTGTAGCTCTAGTTTGGTTGTTTCTTTAAAGAGACCCAAGCACGCTTCGTTTGTTTTAGGCGCCGCTTTATAACGTATACGATTGGGTATCCAGCTGTCTAAGCCGCCGCATGACTTAATTGACTTAACAGTGCCTGACAACCTTAGTCAATTGCTTTATATTCGCCATATCACAACAACACTTATACATATGTATATAAATAACGTTTGGTATTGCCAAGGCAATGACTCAACAGTTGAGTGCACGATAAAAGCCAAAAGCAAAACAAATACACAAATAACCACAAAAATAATTGTTAGCAATTTAATCAGCTGTAGACGATTCGCCTGATAAACTTATAGCTGATGATCCTTGAAACAACGTCAATTTAGATAAAGTATTATTATAATTATTTTTTAAGCAGCAGAGTTTTAGATTTCTTAATTGCTATTTAAATACAAAATTCATGTTGAAAATAATAAAAGCAATCAAATATTCTGAAAACGACAATCTTTTAAACTGTTTTAGTCACACGTTGATTGAATGAATTAAAAAAATTTGAGATGAGCATCGATTTCGACACAAAAAATCGAACAAAAAATCAATAAATAAAAAGCGTTGCAAAATGTATTAAAGTCTAACACGTCGCGTCGTGTCAGCTGTAGTTCCAGTACAATCCTATAATATTATTCTCAGTTTAGAATCCCGTTTGGATGCGTTTAAATTGCTGATTGTTTTTCTCGCAGTTATTGCATCATTTTTTTTGTTTTTGTTTTTATCTCCTTATGTCCGCCGATTGTTGTTGTCTATAACATTACTTTGATTGCGCGCATATTCAGTCCATAGTTTAATATGTAGTATAAGAAAAAAAGTATTCGGCGCTCGATTTGATTCACAAATTTCTATATGAGTACTCTACTGTACATATATAGACTCCATACGGTCATTGGTTTGTCGGCCTTCAACTTTCTTTGTTGCTGGATGGCTGGCTGGCTGGATGTCTGGTAATGTCTCTGCTGCGGATGCGGCCATTAAGTAAACTTGTTCGCATTTCTTTGAAATTTTCGTTAAAAATAATTATCTGTTATATATACATATACAACACATATGCAAAATATATTTATCTTTTTTCAGTTCCATTGACTCAGTTTGTATTTGTTTTTATCTGTTGATCAATCTAGCGCAAAATCTAAAGCCCTTTTCCTAGAATAGAATTTTTCGCTTGGTTTCAGTTTAATTTTTCGCGCTTTTGTTTCAGTTTGCGTTCTCCACTCCAAAAAATGTTGAGTGGACATTTCCGTTAAGTTTTTTATTTTGTTTTGCAAACATTTCAGCATCGTGACATTTCACAGCTGTTTTAAAGAGGCTGCCGATAAGATGTATAAATAAGATTAAGTTAAGCTACAATTATCTTTCGCGATAGATAAGAATGCAATATTTGGTCTTTCATATCGTTGTTCATATCACAAGTTCAACGTTTTGTTGACCTTTAAAGTTAAAAGTTACCCTAAAACTGTTTCTTATGATAACATTTCTTGTAATTTACAAATAACTAACAAACTTCAGAAACAAGGCCACTTTTTCTAGGAATTCGTAACTAGAATTCTTCTTGCGGTTATGCCTTCACCCAGTTCAATCAATTGACGACAATTCCAATTCCAGAAATTTGCAATTTGATTCGCCCAATGTGTAAAGTTGAGGCTGCTCATCAGCTTACAAACCCTGGCACGCGGCTGGGCCCTGATAAGAGGGTTGTTTAAGGGGCAGCTGGGAAATCCGACGACTTTTGCTGCTGATACGAGACTCACGTGTTCCTGCAATGTATCCGATGGAATTGAATGTTACAGTCGCAGTTCCATATAACGAATCTCAAGGGGACAAGAAAATACTTCGTTATAGAGAACTTTCATTATATAGAATGGGTTTTTGACTAAATCAAATTGCAGGGTTCTGATTTCTGACTTCGTTGTATAGAAAATAGTTCGTTTTATGGAATTTCGACTGTATATACTTTTTTGTTTTACACAGTAATGAATTTTTAGCTTTTTTTTTACATTTAAGTGGCAAAGTCGTCACGATTTTTCAAGTGCTTCAACTTTATGGTAATTTGCATTTAATGTTATCGGACTTTACTGGTTTAGGTTCGAGTTTTAGCTGATTTGTGCTAACTTTTTGTGTATATTGTGCCAAATCAATATAAATTGATTTTAATTATTTATCTATTAGCAAAACAGCAGCAGTCAAGCAATTTATAGATACATATTTCCCATAATATTCTTTATATGTGGCTTACGAACTCACATTGTAATTGATTGCTGAAGAATTCGAAATTCAATTAAATGAAAAAAAGAAAAAAAGCATCAATAAATATTGAATCAAGTAAACTGCAGGGGCTTATAATGTGTTTAGAAAAAATATGGTATAAAAAATAAGCTTTTTCTTATATTTTTGTCTATATTGTTTTGTGGTAATGTTAAGTGGGATAAATTGTAGGTTTGATTTAATGTAATGTAATAAGTGCTGCCGCCAACTATTGTGTTATAAAAACAAGTGCGGCATAGTTAATTTTGGCTATGCCAAGACTATGATACCCTTTTTTTTTGATAGTACGATATGGTCAATTTGTATGGTGGTCGTAGAATGCTCCGATCGGGATGAAATTTCATATTGAACAAACCCGACATGATCTAAGCAATCTGTGAAAGTTTCATCAAGATCGGTTCAGCAGTTTGGCCGGAAATCGTGTTG
Organism: Scaptomyza flava; assembly: GCA_030179655.1. NCBI lineage: Eukaryota > Metazoa > Arthropoda > Insecta > Diptera > Drosophilidae > Scaptomyza > Scaptomyza flava. Next base: position 19,892,840 of record JARNME010000012.1, read on the forward strand.
ATATGGTCAATTTGTATGGTGGCTATGTCGTAGAATGGTCCGATCGGGATGAAATTTCATAGTGAACAAACCCGACATGATCTAAGCAATCTGTGAAAGTTTCATCAAGATCGGTTCAGCAGTTTGGCCGGAAATCGTGTTGAAACGGACAGACGGACGGACGGACACTCAGAAATCAATTCCTGAGCTTGTCCTGATCATTTTGATATATAGTTTATGGGGTATTCCATCATTTCTTTAGGGCGTTACAGATTCATGACAAACTCAATATACCCTGTTTCACATGTGTGAAGGGTATAAACAGTTTACTAATCAGCTTTTAACAAAGCGATTCGAAACTTTAGCTTCGGTATCGAGTATAACAATCTAATTAAATTTCACAACTAAACGTAAGTTTGCAATTCCGATTTATATACAGTAGCATAATCCATTGGTTCCAACTAATTATTGGCGTCATTTGCGTCATTTGTTTGTATGATAGGCACGAAAAGGTGTACATAATGTGTTTATATCATATCAGCACCAAGTTATATCATCAATTGACAAGCACTTAAACTGTCCCTCCACCCCCCCCCCCCTCGCTGCCTTTGGCATTTCGTCCCCTTGACATATTAATATTAGGAAATGTGTATATAGAAAAAATAGAAAACATAAGCACTCCCCCCCCCCCCTCCGCTTGCCGCCTGCTGATTATTTTTGTAGATTTTATTCGAACAACAAAATTGGCGCCCTAAAATCGCGTACTAAAAATAATCAGCAGGTGGGTGGTGGGGGATGGTAGGTGAAAGGAACTTGCACTTGCCGTTAAATGTAGCTACCTCAACATCAATATGTGTGAGTGTATGCGTGTGGTGTATGTACATATGTTTGTGTGTCGTCTTAATTGCTTATGCCAAAACCAACTAAATATTCTACACAAAAGTGACTTGCACAAAAGCCAGAACAAAGAAATTCGAAGAGAAAAGCGCGAGAGAGAGCAATAGAATAATATTAAACAGCAAAATGCATGCACTCAGAACATGTGACAGAGTTTAAGTGTTGTTAAGTGTTGAAAAATCACAACTGCTGTTTAATAATAAGAGGTCGTTCGAGGGGTATGACGCTGGGGCTTGACCCATTGATAATGCATAACGGAAGTTTGCGAACGTTCAACGATCGAATCCGACACAAATGCAACGTATCAGTGCACTAGTGTGTGTGTGTGTGTGTTTGTCTGTGAGACTGTGTCACTCTCTCTTATTTTTATAGCTCTCACAACAACACAACTGATAATGCAAAGCGTGTCTATTGTTGCAACTTGTTTTTGTTCAACTAGTCAGCGTATTTGGCAATTTAATACATACACATGTACATAGCTTATTTGGTTCATATCTTTCATCAAACACTTGAAAATCGTATTATCAACAGCAGCCAGCTACACGACAATTCTGTATGCATACGCAAGTAAATAGTATATACACACGTAAGTTCATATATGTAAGTATGTATGTGTTCGCATTAAGTATAAGTTGTGGCGAAATGAAAAAGCTTCCTAAAGTGCTTGCGTTTTGTTGCTGTAAATTATATTCTATTTACACACAACAAAAAAAATACCACGTCCAAGCGAAAAAAAGCTTTAGATTATTTACTACACACACACACACACAGTCACATGCTCTTATGGCTACGAATATGGCGACAAAAGCAAACAAACGGAAAACATATGTTGAACAAAGCGTTAGTGAGAGGCAGGGAGAGCGACAGAGAGAGAGAGCGAACTAAGCACAACCCACGCTCTCGAAAGCTTTTTACAGAAACCCAGTTTTTGTTTACAACGCTTTGTTGTCGCAAGTGTATGTATGTATGTATGTGTATTAGTGTGTAAAACAAAGGCAACGCTGCGATAAATTATAAATTCAAAACAAAATATAAAAAATAAACAGTTTTGACCTTGAGTTTGGTTAATAACTGTGCTCTTACAGCCCGTACTCTCTCTCTCTCTCTCTTGCACTATGTTCAGGCAACTCTTTAATATCTCTTTCGCTTTCCTTTCATTTGTTGATAGCGTGGCTGGCCTAACTGTTTTCCTCGTATGTACATATATACATACATATACATTTTTGCTTTATTTCATTGTGTGTTGAAATTGTCTGACTGTTTGTTTATCCGAAATTTGTTATAATACTTTTTTAATGTTATTCAAAATTGTTTATTGTATCATTGTTGGACTTCATTTGAATATGACGTCATGATAAGCTGTTTTTGTGATTTGTGTATGCTTTTGTGATTTTATTTTATTTGCTTTGGTCACGCCTTGTAGCCAGTTTTGTACTTAAAAAGTTTAAATTCCCCTTTCAATGCAGCAAACAAAGTCCAAATAATTTTCACGTTCGTCCCACGCCTCGACTGTTCCATTCCACTTTGCTTACACATCTACATCGTGAATACATATGTTTGTATGTATATGTGCAATATTATTATTATTTTAACTGAAGCTCTATATATTTATTTTTTGGCATAAAACCTGTTTATATCTAGCGCTTGTCGCTTGACGTTTCTTATCAAATGTTTTGCATCAGATGTGTTTAAATTTTTTCCTACTTCTCGTTTTTATTTGCTTTGCTTTGCCTCATCTTCCTCTACAAACATTTCGCGTTCATTAACTTGTTTGCTTATTTTTTGTTGCTGATAATTATACATATAGACATGCTATTCTTTTTCAAAGCTTTATTTCGTGCTCTCTCCCGTTGCCTTTCTCTATCTTCCTCTATACGGGCATCATCAAAATGTTTGCTTGTCTTTCGGATTGTCTTGTGTGTGTATTTTTTTAACGTTTCCACTTAAGAACTTAAGTATGTATGTATGTGTGTAAGTAGTTTGTTATGTTATTCGACAGCAAATTTGAAATAAATTCTATTCGCATTCTTGTCTGTTCCCATTCGTATTGTTTGTATATAAGCGACTACCGTATGTTTCCTATATACATATGTATATGCAGTATGTACTTACATACATGATGCTTCTCTAATTCTCACATTTGTTCATAGAGGGCGCTTTCGTTTTAAAATAAAAAATAAATATATTTGTTTGGCCTTCGACGCGTTCGGCAACCTTTAAAGAATACTAAACAACTTAAATAGCAACAAAATTGAGGGTGAACAATTGCGAAGGGGGCGGCGGAGGGGGGTAGGGATTGTGTGAAGAGGCGGGTTTTCAGCCATAGGAATAATATGTAAAGAAACCAGAGAAACAAGCATATCACTTAGCTAAAATAGAATTGTTGCTTAAGTGCCGCTTAAGATGCTACACATCATTGTTATTGTTATTGTTATTGTTTGTGTGTGTGTTTGTGTTTGAGAGGTGTTCGGGGTTTGTCTGTGTTCTCGCCCGACCTTGACGAACTTGAGGTAACGTCCATTCCACTTTGTTGTTAGCTTTTTCAGCTATCAGCTGTAAAAATGTCGAGTTATTATCCTAAATAAATGACTAAGTTTCAAAGATAGGCAACTTAAACTTGGTGAAATTAATTCCAAGGTCTATAAAGTTATATATACATATGTACATATATAAAAAACAGATGTGCCATTCTCTCTCTAATATTAAATAGTTGCTGATATGATAAGTTTCAAGCGTTGAATACGTGTTGTAAATAAAATTCGATAACTTTATCGATTTAATTGATTTCAGCTTATTCAATTAAGATAGTGTTCATAAGCAAAAAATTAAAAGTAATAAAACTTATAATATAACTTCTTAAAAATGTAGTATATTTGTTTAATAATTTTATTTATCATTCGTTATTTGAAGAATCAAGATATTTGTTGCAAATCGCCGTTTGAGTTTATGATCAGACAAATGGCATGAGAATTTTCGTTTTCTCGTTGTCAACAAACTAATTAATATTTATAATCTACATAATATAGCAACAAAAGTCACCTGGCCAGCCAAAATCAAAAACTTAACAACAAAAATATTTGCAACAACAACAATAACAAACCTAAAACACATCGAAAAGGGAATCGAATAGCTTAGTTTGTTTTTTGTTTTTAATTTTTGTCTTGTTTTTATTTTGTTCCCTATTTTTGTTATTCGGTTTCTTTAGACTTGATTTCTTGTTGTTTTCAAATTTTATGCTCTTTCTATTTTTGGGTTTGTTTGTGCAAAACAAATTTGCGAATAGTCTGATGAAAAATAAATTTAAAAGAAGTCAAGTCACGCTGGCGAAAACAACGATAAGCAGAACAACAACAACAACAACAGCAACAAAAGTCAACAACAGCAAAGTTGAATAGTTTTTTATTATTATTTTTGATGTGCAAAACATTTTTATAAGTTTAAGATTCGTTTTTCTATGCCATTTTGCAGTTTTGCTGTGACAAGAAAGTCTTATAATGTATACTTAGATCAATCAATCTTGAATTTCATAGCTATGTATGACAATCTGACATATGTTCACTGTTGATAAACAATCATATATAGTCGAACTTCCATATAACGAACTTCCGTATAACGAATTTTCTATACAACGAAATCAAAAATCAGAACCCTGCAATTTGACTCAGCCAAAAACGCATTTATATAACAAATTTCTCTGTAACGAAGTTTTTCTTGTCCTCTTGAGATTCGTTATATTGAAGTTCGACTGTATATAATATAATTGCCTTACAGTACAATTGCGGCACGGGTTTTAGATAACAACTTCATTGAAATCTGGCATTGCTAATGTAATTAGCGTAAAAAGTTACGATATACGATACTGTTTCGAAAAGTTAATCAAGTATATAAAAACTATTAACTTTATTTGCATTTAAGAGGTTTCCATCAATTCAATGTTTCTAGAACGATATCTAAATAACATCAACAGTCGATAGTTATTATTTAACTACGTTTATCGATAGCTATTGTCGTCGTCCTTAAAGCGATTAAAAATATAATATTATATATGATTCAAAACAATCTAAAGCTATATTTTGCTCTCTTCTACTGTTTCATTGCAGCTAAAACTGTAAAAACAACTGCGCAGTCGCAGCGCAGCGCCTGCGCGCCAGGCGCACAACAACAACAACAAGAACATAAAGAACAAAAGTTGTTATTACTTGTGAATTTGTTCTTTGGAACTTTTGCATCGCCATGACTGAGAATCAAGTATATCCCATGTCATCGGAATTCTTTGATAGCGGCTCGAACAGCAGCAGCAATCCTCTAAAGTATGAACTATATGCACTGGCCACGCCCACACTAACCATACAAACAGGCGGCTACGTCAACAACAACAACAACAACGGTAACAATAACAACAACAATTCGAGTGCCATAACATCGAGCAGCAGCTATTCATCGAATGTGATGCTGAGCACAACAGCAATTAGCATACCGCGCAGCAATAATCCCAATCATCATAGTCATCTTCATCATCCGTATCAATTGAGCGGCACTCCCACATTGACACCAACGCCCACACGGCAACAGCAACATCATTTGCACAGTTTGCCCAGCATGGCACAGCACCAACACTTGCAACAGCATCAACAGCAGCAGCAACAGCAACAGCAACCATTGCAATTGAATGAAATGTCTGATTTTGGTTTGGATGCCTTGGATGCTGCCTCATTGTCGCCAACACTGTTGCAGGATGTCAGCTTGGGCGCTGCATCACCGCTCAGCTCAACGCTGTACAGCAGCAGTGCCAACAATGCGAGCAATGCCAGCAATTCAGGCAGCGCCACCGCCAACTATTTCACACCGGATCTTAGTTCTTGTCTAAGCTTAAATATGCCATCGGAGCAATCGCTGCTGCAGGAGGTGGTCAGTGGCAATGCTTTGCTTTACGACACGATGACGCCCAATTCGAATGCCATGTGGAGTGACATTAGTAGCGCCATTGTTCATACCAAAAATGAGCCATTCAATCTCGATGATGATTACATTTTTCCCAATGACAAGGCCGAGATACAAGCCGGCGAATTGGCCGATTTGAATGGTGGCGATTTTTTGGATGTTATGGGCACCATTGAGGATTTATTGCCCGCACAGAATGTCAACTTTTTGCTGTCGCCACAGTCGAGTACATCGGATGGACTACCCTTAGATTTGTTGCAGCAGCATCAACAGCAGCAGCAACAATTGCAGTTGCAAACATTGCTAACACAACAACAGCAGCAGCAACATCAGCAGCAAAATCAGCAGCAACATCATCAGCAGCAGCAGCAACAGGGACAAGATACTTATGAGCTATTCCACAGTACACCACAGAAGCCACCATCGCAGCTGGGCTCCAGTTTCTCACCAGGCAGTCAGGCATCTCAATCGCCGCTAACACCACCGCCGCCACCACCTCATGCCAATCGCTCGCAATATCAGCTGGTCAAGTCGCGCAACATGCAGGAGCTGCTCAAGAAGGGCATTGCCATGCCCTCGCCACCTGAACGTCACTCGATGCTCAGCCAGTCGGCGGCACTTAGTCCGGGTGGCAGCAGCAGCGGCTTTGGCAGTGCTGCCAGTGGCAACAGCAGCGCCACAAATGCCAGCAGCAGCAGCAGCTCCAATCAAGTGGTCATTACGGCCACATCAGGGGCGGCAGGCAGCGTACGCAAACCGTTTGGCTATCAACCTGGCTCCATTGACAGCTCACAATTGTCGCGTTTGTCGTCGTCGGCGCCAACGCATTTGGGTCTGGAGCACATTTGGATGCGACGTGAGCCGCGACAGCATTTATTATCAACCGGCTCGCTGGCCGAGGCCGAAAGTTTCTCATCGCTGTCCACCGGCAGCGTTCTATCCCCCGAAGGCATCGATTTCTCACAGGATGACGAGGATGATGCGTCCAGCGAGAATAGCGATAACTACGATGACTTTAGCAGTGACAATGGTAGGTTTAACTCTTACTTACGCTTTTGTAAGATATTTATAAAAATAAATCCCTTGCTCTTTTTTGTAGGTTCTGGTGATGAGGATGAGACACGCACATCGACACCAAATCACTTGGGCAGCAGCAAAGGCAAGGAGCGTTTCTTCTGGCAATACAATGTCCAGGCCAAGGGGCCCAAGGGTAAACGTCTTGTTTTCCAATCAAAACTAGAGGATCCTCATTTCCTTAACGAGGTCTCCGATCCAGTGTTTAGTCCCACTTGCTCAGTGCGTGGCATTAAAGTCTATAAGGTACGTCGAATGAATACACTCTGAAAAACAATTGTCTAACAGAAATCTTTACCAAAAAACAGCACAGTGGCAAGGCGCGCAAGGGGGATGGCAATGATTTGACACCGAATGCACGCAAGCTGCACAACATTGGCAAGGAGCTGGACAAGCTAAGTCGCACCATTAACGACATGACGCCCGTTTCGGAGCTACCCTTCAATGTGCGTCCCAAGTCGCGCAAGGAGAAAAACAAACTAGCTTCACGTGCCTGTCGCCTAAAGAAGAAGGCCCAGCATGAAGCCAATAAGATTAAGCTTTATGGCCTAGAAATTGAACACAGTCAGTCCAATAATTGTTGTCAGACCTTCAGATCTATAATAATCATTAATTTAACCCTTTGCAGAGCGCCTAATTAATGGCATTGCTGAGCTGAAACAGGTGCTAGCAGTTAAGCATCGCACAAAAAGTCAGGGTGAGCAAACGGAGGAGGTGGATCAGCAGATTCAACGCATTTATACGACGGCTTCATGTGAGTTGCAAATAAAATTTAGCTTAACGTACAGAAAACAGATATTCAACTTGTAATTCCTTATAGCTGGCATACGCATTGCGGGTGGCTCAACGGATTTTGTGAATAAAGTCTTGGAAAATATGCGCGGCGGCATGCCGAATGGCGGCCTTGAGGAATTGCGGAAATCGTAGACAAACAACGCATACATTGCAATTTGCAAAACTATTAACGAACCGCCCATCAATGTTTAGCTTTTAAGCATAAAAGTAGCATGTAACAATAGCCCATCATCCTCGCCCTAGTCGTATCCCCACGACCAAGCTCGGCATGAAACCAACAAACTTTTATTGATAACAAAGAAATTGAATGAAAAAAATTAAGCGAAGGATAGTTGTAACTGTGATTTAGGAGACTGGCGTAGCATACAAGCAAATAAAAAAGAAAAAGGGGGTTGGCCAGCGCTAAAAAAAAGCACTTGATAAGAAACGATAAACAAACTGTAAAGAAAGAGGCAACCACAAAAGCACTATGCAATTCGTTAAGCTACTAAGAAACGAAAGAAAACGAAGAGTTCAGAGATTTAAAATGTTGAGTTTGTGTGCGATTTAGGATTTAGCTACCAGTTTTACCTGCTTATGACATAAGTTTTGATTTGATTAAACAATTTGAATTGCGAAACTAAACTAGGCTAAACACAGTAACAAAAACAAATATATACATATACCTATACATAAATATATATATATATACATATATACAACTGCGATTTATTTGTTTAAGTTTTGATGCTATATAAACAATGTATGAATTGGTTCAATGTTAAGTAAGCACTAAGTTTTCTTCTTAAAATATTTTTTTGATATATTGAAGAGTTTTTATTTTAATTTACACAAATAAAACGATTATGTTTGTTGGTCCCACCATAAAATTTGGTCCTAGGTTTTGTCAGTTTTTAAGTTTTTGTTTGAACCTAAGTTACAAAATAACAAATCAATGAATGAAAATAATTGTTCAATTGAAATCAACGTGCATAATTGATGTTTAATTTTATGCATGTTTTATGCCTACATATTTATATATATATATACACATACTTTAAATTACTTATACTGTTTATCTATATAGAAACATATACATACATATATGCGTGGTGATATAATTTTAATTTTCTGTGTATGCTTTGATTTCTTTCATGTAAAACCTTTGGCTAAGGTTTTGCACTATATATGTATATGTACTTTTAAGTTTTCAAATTTATTTTTACGTTTCGCATATGAATTACCTTCAATATACATATATATCATAATTTATGAACTATATAGGCACACATACAATTGCAAATCTTTTCTAATTACATTCATTTCTTAAATTTAGTTGCGGGTCGCTCTTTGAAGTGCATACGAAATAAGTTTTAAATACAAAAACACCAAAAAAACAAAAACAAACTTAACACACTTTGAGTTTTATTATGTTGTTTTTTATAAATTTTTGATACACTTTTCTTTGGATTGTTTACTTTTTGAAGAACTTTTTGCTCTGCTTCAATGCTAATTTTGTGATATTTGTATTGAGTTAAATATTTCGTTTTCTTTCATATTTTTCTTGAGGAGCGAATTCTTAGTTTGGGTTTTAGTTGTCTAGCCTTATAACTGCTATTTGTTGCGCAACAAATTGTGTTCAGTTGATATCGAAAAATAGGAATACTATTCAAAACATTCAATGGACATTAAGTCTTGGCTTAATATATTTTGAGATTCGTTGCTTCTTTTTCTTTAATAAATGAAAACGAAAATACAAATACAAAGTGATTCAAGTTAAAAACTTAGAACTTAGGCACTCGTATCACCCGCTTGAGTTGAGCACGTGAAGAACAAATTTTAGTTAGCTTAGGATTAAAAAGAAATTATTCACATTTTAACTATGAAACTTTTTTAATTATTAAATATGAAATCAAATTAATAATTGGTCATTGGTTTTGTTTAGGGTTTTCAAATTCATGTTTTAGGAGTTTCAAATCCATAAGTGATATGAATACGAATTCAAAATTAATAAGCTTACGAATAATATTTAAAAAAAACTACACACACACACACACACAAAAGTACAAGCGCAAGCAAAGCGACTAAAAATGTTTGAAATGTAACATACCTGCTGTATATAGATGTTCATATACATGTATAGAACAGAGTTGCTTAGGTTTAGGGTTGTCTTTGTCCAATTGCAAATATGCAAATGATGCGCGAGATGGCATTGAAATAAGCACGACAGTTCCTCAGTGTTTAATATGTGTTAAAGGCATACTAAATATTATACAAATACTACTATAAACTGTACATTTATTAATAATAATTGTAAAGGGTAAACAGAATACAAAACAACAAACATAATTATTATGGTTATGTATTGTAAATGTGTGCTTTAAATAAATGTGCTTCATATTTACTTTTTTTTATACATACATATGTCGATAACAAGATCGTTATCATAATCGTAAAAATACCTACACAAAGGATAAACTACCTCAAAGTTGAAAACAAGTTTCATATTCGCTAAATTAGTATAAGCAAAAAAAAATATATTCGTCAAATATTTCGAAATAACTGTGGGAACTATAAAATTTATAAATATTTATAAAAAACAAATAACAAGAGCCTGATTCTTATTCATTTGTCCATTTAATTAATTAGGCATTAGGTATAACAAAAAATAACAAATAATATAAAGCGAAGCACTGATCATCTTGCAGTCCTGTTTCTGAGTAATGCAGATTTTTAAACTGCCTGCAAGTTTATCAGATAACCAAATAATAGTTGTAGTTTCCAAACAACAATTGCAACAAATTGATAAACAATTATAAATATATACATTATTACTTATATACAAACAGAAATAAGCTTACAGACTCTAAGTTGAAAATTACAAATTGTGCATGCCTTAAGGCAAAAATAAAACAAAACATAATTATTATGTTGAAAATAAACGGAACAGCGAATCAAATAACTTATTAAAACACACAAATTCGAACAACATTTGTGCATGTCAACCAACAATAAATAAGATGTGTCTATATATTATTAAAATACATACCAAATTTCTATATGAAAATAAATGGCGACAGCAACGAAAAACAAACCAATTTCCAGTGTATGTGTTTTTTTATAGATTTTCTCTTAAGTGTGGGAACAGCAAAAAAATGTGGAACGCTTCACGATTTTGCGTGTCATCCTTGCGCAGGGGCCATGCTAATCTTCTCTGTATCGTTCCAATTTTAGTATATGTTCTGCCGAAGCAAGAACGAATGTAAGAAGGAATTTGTGCTATTTAAATGTAGCACATGCCGAATAAGCACTTGCGAATTACAAGCATTTGTTAGTAAACTAGCGCCATCTGTGGTTCGTTGTGGCTTTGTTTTGTGACACAGCTAAGTCAGAATCGAAACCAAAATTCAACAAGAATGATTTCTCTTCGTATTTGCATATTATTCGTCTTACCTTCACTGCAATCAAACTTTGCATGATTTTGAATTTTTATTAAAATTTAAGAAACATAGCAAGCTAAATATATAACGTTAATTTTTATACATTTCCTTTTCAGTTTTACATAAGTAAGTCGTCAACACATAACAAAGCTTTAAGAAAATACTCAACTTGATATTTAGCAAACCTTTTAGTTGATATATTAAAATGCATTGATTATAGTTTAAAACACAAGTTGTTCGTTTTATTTAACTACATTGGAAATAAAAGATTTAGAAGCACGCTTAAAAGAATTTAAGGTCCAATGATGAAAGACAAAACAAGTTCGTTTCATAGCAATTATAAATACATAATTTTTTACACACATTAAAAATACAAAACAAGTTTGACAATATTCAATTGATTGTGCTCTGTCTGAGATTCTGTCTGGCTTCTTTATTTATATTTATTCATGCTTCAGCTCTGGTTCTAGATCAAACCAGGACTTTAGGCCAGCAGGCGTGGTAATTTCGCTGTCATCCAATGGAATTTTTAGCTGCAAAAGAAAAAAAATCAAAGAAAAATTGTTATAAAGCAAATATGTTCAAAAAAATGTGGAACGCTTCACGATTTTGCGTGTCATCCTTGCGCAGGGGCCATGCTAATCTTCTCTGTATCGTTCCAATTTTAGTATATGTTCTGCCGAAGCAAGAACGAATGTAGAAGGAAATTTGTGCTATTTAAGTGTAGCATACGCCGAATAAGCACTTGCGAATTATAAGCGAGCATTTGACAGGTACTCGAACTGCTTGCAGGGGTTGATTTGTGCCCGCTACCTAACTAAACCTTTTCGGCTTAGTATAGTTTCTTGTTTTTTTTTTCACCCCTATGCCTTTTCTTACCATGCCAATGATGGGACTGCCGCTGGATAGGAAACCCTTTTGAGTGCAGACGGTTACCTCGAGCTCTGTGTGCCTGAGCTCAGAAATCGAAATCAGGTACTCAAAGGATGCATCATAGACGGGATTGCAGTTGTCTTTAATGATGCTAGTCTTTCGCTTCGACTCCTTGCTGCGACCAGGCAGCAAATGCAGCTTGACATACGGATCTGGTATGCTGCTGGGATCGCGCAACGGTATATTCATAATCTTGTGTATGGTCACGTCCAGTTTTTGTCGCTGTGCCGAATATGTTATCGTCAGCTGTATGCGACCAAGGCCATGCTCTCCCGATGTCGAAATTGTATCGGGCATACGATGTGTCAACATCGTGCTGATCACCTCACTAATTGGTTTCTCCAGCGACAAGGATGCTGGGATGGATGGTGCACTCCTTACGGTTTCCACCTCCTCGACAATCGGTGTCTCGGCTGAGAGGCGTTTGATCTTCAAATGATCGTCCTAAAAGCAACTTGTTTAAAGGGTGTTGTTTAAATGAAATCAGTTACGCTCTCACCTTGGATACTTGGGGTGCCAACAGCGGTAGTTCTGGTGTCTTTACGGAAATACTCCGTTGTAGGGCTGCAGCCTGTTCCAAATTATCGGATTCCTTGTCAATTTCACCTGCCTTTAAAATGCGCAAAGATAGCGACATATAGAGTTTCGATTCGGGTCCTGACTTTTGCAGTTGAAATGGTTGCTGTATAATCTCCATATTGAACTGTTTCATCAAGGTGCTCAGAGTATAGATATATTGGCCAATATCGTTGCCAGTCTTCTGGTCATAGATCTTAATGTTTAAGCACTCGTTTTCGGGGTTGGTAACCAAGAAAGTGAAGCCCTGCTCCCAAACGGGCGAATCGTCGCGCAGTATCATTGCAGTCTGTTTCTTTTGCTTATTGACGCTGCACACCAAATAAGGATCCGGCTTGGAATTCGAACGTGCTTGCTGTAAACAGTAAGTATTATATCTTATTATAAGGATTGAAAGTGCAATGGAAATTAAAGAACATACCTTTAGATGCCTGGCCGAGTCAATGAAAACACTTATAACCGCTGAGCTCATGGTGGTTACACGCAACAGTTGCGTTTCCAATAAAATCTGCTGTAGATCATTGGGGTTTGAGGTAAGATTATACCATTGTAGACGCACATGCAGATCACCATGCTTAGCATCCTCGAGTGTAAGCCACTGTGGAAGCATAAAGACATAAATATAAAGATACATCTTCCAAAATTCATACTTACAGTATCTAGAACGCCCTTCTTGATAACGCTGGATATATCGATGGATGCTCTGCAGATTATGGCAATAAAAGAAGCATATTTAGTATTATAATATAGTTAACAAAGATTAGACAAGTTCTTGTTAAGTGTTTTAAGCGGGTCTCTGGCCAAAAGTGGAGCAGTGTGTTGGGAATCGAGTACTGTAAAAGGCTGTGTGAGTTGGTTTGAGTTCAGTTTGAATAAGGTTTGATATGTATAAATTTTTGCTTTGTCGGAAATACATTGATGTTGTTGTTGAGAAAACGATTGCCTAACCTGCCGAGCGACTCGTCATCACTTGTACGATCCCAATCAAAGAGCCTAAGCACGAGTATGGCACGTTGTGAGACCTCAACCACAGCCTTATCCGTTCAGGCAACAATATTAAGGTAATATATGGAAGACATTGTATTAATACTGTTAGTATTCAGCGGGCTTGGCAACTCTACAAATTATTTACACTCGAAACTCGAAATCGAATTACATACATTGAATTACAATACAGGGCATGCAGTGTGTTCAGTACAGGGTGCTCCAACTGTTTGTGTGTGCGTGTTTTAATGCGCATGCAATAGTTAGTTTACCTTTTTTTTATTTGTTTTATAAGTTAGTCGGTTTTGTTTGTGTGTCAACGAACGTGTCATTAAAGCGATTGCAATAGTATTATATCTGATGTGTTTAAGGAGACTGCCATGAGGCACGATTACTTTGGCATATTAAAGCATTTAAAGCAAAGATTCACGTAAACTTAAATGGCTTTGATTCTCTATTGGGCTACTCACAATCGGATCGTTATGCACACTTAATTTATTAATAGCTTAACTTTCGAGTCAAATTTGTCAAATCACGCAGTCAGTTTGTCTTGTTGCTATTGAATTCGAATAGGTAATTAGTTTGTTAAGAAGCGTAACGGGGGAACAAGATTAACAAATAACTAGAAATCAAAAACGCATTACAGGCAGTTTAATTTACAATATCAATGCAGTCTCATGCCGCAATACAACCTGCCCAATACATCATCGGCGTTAACGCCTGCCATACTTTGGTCATAGTCCCACAAAGAAAAACCAACCAAATGGTTGATGGTGGTAAAAATACACGCCTAGAAAAACAAGTGGGAATGAGAGATATAAAGATAGAGAGAGAGAGAAAGATAGTGATAGAGAGAACTGTGGGTAAACTTGGAATATACATATATTCAAATCATTTCGCAGTTAGATCTAAGCATGCATTAGTACAACCAACATAGAAGATATTAAGACTATTTACTCACATACGAACTTTGTTTAATAGTTGAGGGGAGTTTGGGAAACGGATCGAGGGTAGCAGCATTAACTCAACGACTTGAACCGATCCCGAACCGTAGAAGTAATGGTTAATTGGATAGCTTACCTGCCGAGGTTTTCGTCTTTCTTGGAATCATCGGAATCCTTCACTAGTATGTCGACCCATTGACCCATTTCAATAAAAACAGGCGTCTAATGGCAGACGCAAGGACGTGGTACAAACAAAATACGAGTACATAATGTCAAGAAATATGCATGGACATTAAAAATCATAAGCGATCAATGGAAAATGGAAGAAAGAAAATAAGAAAAAATAAACACTACGGCATAAATAATTCAACAATCCACTCAAATCGCATCTTGTGTGTTTGTGTTTGTTTATGTGTGTTTAGTGTTTGCGTCTTGTAGCATGCAGCAATCGTATGGAAAACAGCAAGAACAGACTAAAATAAGCAAGGCTGTGTGTCCGTGGAAGTTTCATAGCAGCGAGCATACGCACCTCACACCAATAATCCCACTTTGGATTCACATTGTTATCGATAATCTGTGTCCTAAACTCCTGCGAGCCCACGCTGATAATGGCATACGGATCCGATTTACCCTTGCCCAGCACACTAATATCCTTTTTCATTAGATTTTTAGCCTCCACAACATGTATGCGTAGCAGGCCCTTAAAAATGAGAAAAATGTATAAAAAAAATATATGATTTAAATCAGCCCACCCACCTCTGGTTCAGGCATTTTGAGTGCGACAGCGGAAACTTCATTGCTCAGAGATATTGGCAGTTTGTTGGGTAGAACCATAACATTGCCAATCTGTTCGACAATGATGCGACGCAATAGATCCGATAGTCCAGGCATATCCATAAAATCAATCACACCCACAAGATTGAAGTCAATATTGGGATTATTAAGGAAAAATATCTGCAAACCGCCAACAAGTGGCATTGAGCGTATTAGCGGCTTCATAACAACGCGCACCCAGCCATGTATCTGGAAATCCTTGATGCCACCCTTCATGCCGCCCAAGTAGAAATTAATGTCACAGTCGCTGGCATAAAACAAGTCCAGATCCATTATAATCTCATTGCGGTCCACGTTCTTATCGTAGATCTTAACACCGCCTATACGCGGCGGAATTGTGCCCAATATAATTCGATCGAATCGAAAGCCGTTCATTTTGTACTGAGACAAAGCCAATGCCACATTTGGCTCAATTTTCTCCTTGACCAAGGAGCGGGCGAAGTGATTTGCATTGGGCCACACCTGTTTCAGTATCTGTTGCGAGTAAATGGAAACTATAGCTGTACGATTTTGACGAGTGTCTGAGGAAGACAAAACTCACCTTATTCAACCACTCGGCGCGTTCGACATCTGGAAAATATACCCAGGCAGGTAGATCATCAATGCGTGCCAGAATTACATCCTTTTCGGAGGCCATTGCCGATGCCTTGGCAATCTCACGCCGCTTAGCGGACGTATTGGCCAGCTGATTGCGAGCCACAGACAAAATGACCGGAGCTATAAGCCATGCCACAGACCAGCCCATATAACCAACTAAATATATGGAGCCCACAATGGCAACCTTCTTGCCCACCGCATACAGCAACGAGAAGATACTATTATCATCGCTGTTGCGTGTCTTGTCCGCAACTTGTTTTGTGTCGTTGCCATTTGCAGTTGGTGTAGTTAACACAGTTGTTGTTGTTTTTGTTGCGGGGGCTAAAGCGGGTGTTTCGGTCATTTTGGAGGGCAGAGCAAACTTCGCGATGGGCTCCTCCTGCGGATCCGGTGGAACAGTAAAGTCAGCCAGCGGTACACTCGGATCAGCCGTGTTCGTATCGCTAGAAAAATGCAAAAAGATGATTTATACTATAAGTTGTTTTGTTGATGATATTAGTTGAAATGAAGGCAGCTGATTCATAAGCACAACTCGTCTAGTGATGATGTCATGTTTGAGATGCCGCACAGCGGTTTTATGGTGAGTGTAGTAAAACGTATGCCGGCTTAAGTTTATTTTATGTACATTCCATTTTGTGTTTACCTGCGCGCGAGTAATTTCTATTTTATGGCAGCGCATTACTCAAACGTCGCGTGGGCCAAGCAAATTGACACAGTTTTATGGCACTTTCAACTCGCACAAGTGGCAAGTAAAAGTTGCAAGAATTATAAGCAACTGTTGCCAGTTTGAACGACTAACAAGTCAATTAAACATTCAGCTTTAAACTGTGTTTAAGATTTTTACTTAATTTCTTAGTCAAGCCTGAATTTCTTGTCAGTGAAATGTCTTAAATATGAACTGTTGAAAACATTTTCGTACAAAATATAAACGAACTTCTACCAACAGTCATGCTAAACTTTAGAATAATTGAAAAGTCCGTGAGGGGCAAAGTTAAACTCCCCCTTTTGAAGGCTCATCAACGATGCAAAGCTCTGGGGTAAATTTACAGACTTCAATTTTCGGTTGCGTGTTGACTTTTTTCCTCGCGGAAAAACAATGTTATTTAGCTAAAGTTATTCATTTGCGTTTTAATGCTTCCTTAGGTGCTTTGATATTGTTTTAACTCTTTCCAATTGATTTTTTTTTGGCAATTGACAGTAAAAGCTTTTGACTTAACGATTTAACAGTGAGCTGGGATTTTGTTTATTTAGGTAGCACGCTAAAATACTTGTAACGGTAACCAGGCATCTTCAAAGCTTCGTCTACCAAGCTCGGCTAATTTGTATATATTTTTATATGGGGCGTATAGGGTGCATGCCAATTTAAACGGGTCTCTGGGCACCTGTTGATTTACCATTAAAGCCAGGCAACGAAAACAAACATACAAACGGAGAGCGAAAGTGAGAGAGAACGAGAGAGGGAACGAGAGAAGGTCAAGTCTGACATAACTTTTACGCTGACTGCCTTTAAAAAGCTGTACAATTGGCATCCCATTGCCAAGAACTTGAACTCGCTTAACGACTTATTCACATATAAATTTGTTATTTGTTGTATGTTGCTTCTTCTTCATTGCGTTCTACGCCTCGGCTCCTTTTCCTCATTTTTTTATAGAATGACGTCGTCGTCTCATTGCCGTTGTTTCGTTGGCTTTTATATATATTGTATGTATATTGTTATATTCTAGGGGCGACCCCGCTAAACTTAGTGTTTAATAAACGAACGAGTGAATAAATCAAATAATAATTGATATTTAATTGTTGCGTCACCTCTGCATTGTTGTTGCTATTGTGTGCTTTTCTTCTAAGTGTGGCACTTTGATTGTGTGGAATTTGTGTGAGAGCTAAAAAGTAAAAAATAAAGGGGAAAATGTATTAAATTAGAGGAATAAAACATCAAGATCATATTATTTATGCACAATTATATGAACGAGAAAAACAAAAATCAAAATCAGAGAAATCAAACGACATAAATAACTTTAAAAAGATATAGGGGTGAAGTTATGAGTTTATGATAATATTTATTTTGACTCATTTTTTTTAAAATTCTTTGCACATGATTCGAGCGTTATTTTAGCTCGATTCACCTTACTTAGCAATTTGCTGTGACTATTGCTTTATGCATTTTTGAGGCAACATGAAATCTTTTATGTATTTAATATATGTGTGTATCACTTTTAATTTTTTCAATCCATTTCATAATTGAAATAGCTTATTAATGTAAATAAAGAGTCTATATAAGCAAGCACAAGCGAATTTTATCTTTCATTTCGAATACACAAAAAATAAGCAATGCAAATACACAGACAATCTTCCCAAAAAAATTATGTGTATTTGTATCTGAAATTCTTTTGTGGCAAAAATTATATACAAACTTGCCAAAATGGAATACAATTTGTATATTTTAATCAAGTTCTAATTTTCATTCGCTCGCCAAACACAAACAACAAACAAAGTAAACAATTCGCATTTGTTGCATGTGTTTTGGAGAACCGGATTCAGATAACGCATTTAACAACATTTACAACAATTGCAACACCATATAAGTATATACTATATAGGAGAATATATATATTACGCACCCAAACAAATCTTTATAAACTTCTTTGTTGTTGTTTATTTGATGCTTCTTTATTTTGCTTCTTTTGTAGATTGCGCGACGCGTTTGACGAGCTTGCGTCGTTGGCGACGTTTCGAAAACTGAACGGAAATTCTGAGCGAAAGCCCCTAGAAGATTTATTTTATTTCGCTTTGAGTAAAAGCTTTGCGCGCTTGAGCAAAAGCTTCGCACAGCAGCCGGGCAATGCGGTGTTCACTGATGTAGTTTCTTTGGCGCCATGGGCCAGTATTATTGAGGCAGACTGAGCTACACGAGCTAACATAAGACTCTTTTTTTTTTTAGTTAATGATATTTTAAACGTAGACATATGGGCAATATTAGAATATAACTGTCTATAATGTCTATTTAAGAGCATTTATTTAATTAATATTATATATTCTTATATTGATGTAAAAGTTAAATTGCATTACTTAAAATAGTTGGCTTCATGCGCAATTTGTAAACACAAAACTCTTGCGCAATCCACAATCAGTGCTTGCAGCATAGTGTAATCAGCAACTAATTATACAGACAAATCAAGCGTTAATTGTTAATTGTTGCTATTTGCACGTCCTGCAGCCATTGATAGCAGCGGGTGATTCTTTTTTCTGGTTATCTGAAAAGGATTATTATAACTTTTTTTTTTGGCAATCCGACCGCACTAAGCTGCAAGCGGATTAAGTAAACGCAGTAACATTTGTAATGAATAACAAATGGGCGCGTTACACACGGCGTATGAGCAATAATCGTAGCATATGTATATTTAATGGCGCCAGCAGATTTAAACGTTAACAAAAAGCGCAAATCAAACGCAAACAAGCAACATCTGAGGCAATGCTTTAATGTGGCCTTGAACAGCTACACATACGCACCCACACACCCGCACACACTGCTGCACATTGTCTGCCTGATGGGGGTGGGTAAAAGCAAGCAGGCAGGCATACCTTGTTGAAGGGCACTCTTTGCTTCTGCTGTTGCTGCAGGCAAATGAGTGGAAAAACGTTGCAACAAATACCAACCGCTCCTTAGAAATTTCAAATTTGCCAGCCATTTACCTTGTGCATGAACATTACTTAAAGTTCAGCAATTGGAGAAGCAACACCAGAAGAACAAAGCATTCAAAGTTTAGTTTATGCTCTAATAATTTTAGTAATTAATATTTTTTGTTTGAAAATAAATTAAAAACCTTTCCCTTTCTTCTCTTTTCTTTCTTTCTATGATTTTTTGGTTTTTGCTTTAGTTATTAAATGATTGAAAATATTTGTTAGGCATTTTCTCTTTATATATTTAAGTTATTTGCCTTTAATTGTATACTATTCTAAGTGTAAAAGATGAGTTATTTCTTTAGTAAGTTTTAGTAAACATTGTCTTTAAAGTACAAGCCGTAAGAGTTTAAGTAAGTCAAGTCAAATCATAGTTAATCACGTGCGTGTAACTCGTCCATCTGCAAGGCTCATTGCATGTGTTGTGATTTAATTGGTCTATAAATATTTCATTTGGTTCTTTATTGTTTTTAGTTCTACACAATGAACTTTATAGAATTTTCAACTTTGAACTGTAGAAATTGAGCCTTCGTCAAATTGCAGGCATGATTGAACTTTGTTTGCCCAATTGATTGTCGCCTCACAACGAAATGAGAACAATGTACAAAGTGTTTTAAAAGCCGAAACGCCACAATAGATTGTAGAATCGGCAACATCAATTGGGGTCACAAGGTTGAAGTTGCCTTGCGGCTACGCTTGAGCGGCAACTGTATAAACAGGTCCTCAAGGCATCCTCGCTTTAATCTTCTGTTTGCTTTTGCACAAGTGACGTCACGTTGCCTTTCATTTATGGATGCACTCAATGAAGCAAATCCGATTGCTTCTAGAATATAAATGCATTTAAGAAATTACATTTATATAAAATTAGATTTTTGGTCATATTCATGTTAATATTTTGTAATCAAAAATTGACTTGGGCATTGGTAAAAATCTTTCGACTTCCATAACTTGGTCAAAAGTGACCCGATTTTCAAAAGCAATAGCTTAAAAGTCATGGTTTGGCTTCTAGAATAAAACTGCATTTAAGAAATTACATTTATATAAAATTCGATTTTTGGTCATATTCATGTTAAAATTTTATGACCAAAAATTGACTTGGGCATTGGTAAAAATCTTTCGACTTCCATAACTTGGTCAAAAGTGACCCGATTTTCAAAAGCAATAGCTTAAAAGTCATGGTTTGGCTTCTAGAATAAAACTGCATTTAAGAAATTACATTTATATAAAATTCGATTTTTGGTCATATTCATGTTAATATTTTGTAATCAAAAATTGACTTGGGCATTGGTAAAAATCTTTCGACTTCCATAACTTGGTCAAAAGTGACCCGATTTGCAAAAGCAATAGCTTAAAAGTCATGGTTTGGCTTCTAGAATAAAACTGCATTTAAGAAATTACATTTATATAAAATTCGATTTTTGGTCATATTCATGTTAAAATTTTGTAATCAAAAATTGACTTGGGCATTGGTAAAAATCTTTCGACTTCCATAACTTGGTCAAAAGTGACCCGATTTTCAAAAGCAATAGCTCAAAAGTCATGGTTTGGCTTCTAGAATAAAACTGCATTTAAGAAATTACATATAATAAAATTCGATTTTTGGTCATATTCATGTTAAAATTTTATGACCAAAATTGACTTGGGCATTGGTAAAAATCTTTCGACTTCCATAACTTGGTCAAAAGTGACCCGATTTTCAAAAGCAATAGCTCAAAAGTCATGGTTTGGCTTCTAGAATAAAACTGCATTTAAGAAATTACATTAAATAAAATTCGATTTTTGGTCATATTCATGTTAAAATTTTATGACCAAAAATTGACTTGGGCATTGGTAAAAGTCTTTCGACTTCCATAACTTGGTCAAAAGTGACCCGATTTTCAAAAGCAATAGCTTAAAAGTCATGGTTTGGCTTCTAGAATAAAACTGCATTTAAGAAATTACATTTATATAAAATTCGATTTTTGGTCATATTCATGTTAAAATTTTATGACCAAAAATTGACTTGGGCATTGGTAAAAATCTTTCGACTTCCATAACTTGGTCAAAAGTGACCCGATTTTCAAAAGCAATAGCTTAAAAGTCATGGTTTGGCTTCTAGAATAAAACTGCATTTAAGAAATTACATTTATATAAAATTCGATTTTTGGTCATATTCATGTTAAAATTTTATGACCAAAAATTGACTTGGGCATTGGTAAAAATCTTTCGACTTCCATAACTTGGTCAAAAGTGACCCGATTTTCAAAAGCAATAGCTTAAAAGTCATGGTTTGGCTTCTAGAATAAAACTGCATTTAAGAAATTACATTTATATAAAATTCGATTTTTGGTCATATTCATGTTAAAATTTTATGACCAAAAATTGACTTGGGCATTGGTAAAAATCTTTCGACTTCCATAACTTGGTCAAAAGTGACCCGATTTTCAAAAGCAATAGCTTAAAAGTCATGGTTTGGCTTCTAGAATAAAACTGCATTTAAGAAATTACATTTATATAAAATTCGATTTTTGGTCATATTCATGTTAAAATTTTATGACCAAAAATTGACTTGGGCATTGGTAAAAATCTTTCGACTTCCATAACTTGGTCAAAAGTGACCCGATTTGCAAAAGCAATAGCTTAAAAGTCATGGTTTGGCTTCTAGAATAAAACTGCATTTAAGAAATTACATTTATATAAAATTCGATTTTTGGTCATATTCATGTTAATATTTTATGACCAAAAATTGACTTGGGCATTGGTAAAAATCTTTCGACTTCCATAACTTGGTCAAAAGTGACCCGATTTTCAAAAGCAATAGCTTAAAAGTCATGGTTTGGCTTCTAGAATAAAACTGCATTTAAGAAATTACATATAAATAAAATTCGATTTTTGGTCATATTCATGTTAAAATTTTATGACCAAAAATTGACTTGGGCATTGGTAAAAATCTTTCGACTTCCATAACTTGGTCAAAAGTGACCCGATTTTCAAAAGCAATAGCTCAAAAGTCATGGTTTGGCTTCTAGAATAAAACTGCATTTAAGAAATTACATTTAATAAAATTCGATTTTTGGTCATATTCATGTTAATATTTTGTAATCAAAAATTGACTTGGGCATTGGTAAAAGTCTTTCGACTTCCATAACTTGGTCAAAAGTGACCCGATTTTCAAAAGCAATAGCTTAAAAGTCATGGTTTGGCTTCTAGAATAAAACTGCATTTAAGAAATTACATATAAATAAAATTCGATTTTTGGTCATATTCATGTTAAAATTTTATGACCAATAATTGACTTGGGCATTGGTAAAAATCTTTCGACTTCCATAACTTGGTCAAAAGTGACCCGATTTTCAAAAGCAATAGCTTAAAAGTCATGGTTTGGCTTCTAGAATAAAACTGCATTTAAGAAATTACATTTATATAAAATTCGATTTTTGGTCATATTCATGTTAATATTTTGTAATCAAAAATTGACTTGGGCATTGGTAAAAGTCTTTCGACTTCCATAACTTGGTCAAAAGTGACCCGATTTTCAAAAGCAATAGCTTAAAAGTCATGGTTTGGCTTCTAGAATAAAACTGCATTTAAGAAATTACATATAAATAAAATTCGATTTTTGGTCATATTCATGTTAAAATTTTATGACCAAAAATTGACTTGGGCATTGGTAAAAATCTTTCGACTTCCATAACTTGGTCAAAAGTGACCCGATTTTCAAAAGCAATAGCTCAAAAGTCATGGTTTGGCTTCTAGAATAAAACTGCATTTAAGAAATTACATATAAATAAAATTCGATTTTTGGTCATATTCATGTTAAAATTTTATGACCAAAAATTGACTTGGGCATTGGTAAAAATCTTTCGACTTCCATAACTTGGTCAAAAGTGACCCGATTTTCAAAAGCAATAGCTTAAAAGTCATGGTTTGGCTTCTAGAATAAAACTGCATTTAAGAAATTACATTTATATAAAATTCGATTTTTGGTCATATTCATGTTAAATTTTGATGACCAAAAATTGACTTGGGCATTGGTAAAAGTCTTTCGACTTCCATAACTTGGTCAAAAGTGACCCGATTTTCAAAAGCAATAGCTCAAAAGTCATGGTTTGGCTTCTAGAATAAAACTGCATTTAAGAAATTACATTTATATAAAATTCGATTTTTGGTCATATTCATGTTAAAATTTTATGACCAAAAATTGACTTGGGCATTGGTAAAAATCTTTCGACTTCCATAACTTGGTCAAAAGTGACCCGATTTTCAAAAGCAATAGCTTAAAAGTCATGGTTTGGCTTCTAGAATAAAACTGCATTTAAGAAATTACATTATATAAAATTCGATTTTTGGTCATATTCATGTTAAAATTTTATGACCAAAAATTGACTTGGGCATTGGTAAAAATCTTTCGACTTCCATAACTTGGTCAAAAGTGACCCGATTTTCAAAAGCAATAGCTCAAAAGTCATGGTTTGGCTTCTAGAATAAAACTGCATTTAAGAAATTACATTTATATAAAATTCGATTTTTGGTCATATTCATGTTAAAATTTTATGACCAAAAATTGACTTGGGCATTGGTAAAAATCTTTCGACTTCCATAACTTGGTCAAAACTGACCCGATTTTCAAAAGCAATAGCTTAAAAGTCATGGTTTGGCTTCTAGAATAAAACTGCATTAAGAATACATTATAAAATCGATTTGGTCATTCTGTAAATTTGACAAATGCTGGCTTGGAAATTTCGACTTCCATAACTTGGTCAAAAGTGACCCGATTTCAAAAGCAATAGCTTAAAAGTCATGGTTGGCTTCTAGAATAAAACTGCATTTAAGAAATACATATATAAAATTCGATTTTGGTCATATCATGTTAAATTTATGACCAAAAATTGACTTGGGCATTGGTAAAATCTTTCGACTTCCATAACTTGGTCAAACTGACCCGATTTTCAAAAGCAATAGCTTAAAAGTCATGGTTTGGCTTCTAGAATAAAACTGCATTTAAGAAATTACATTTAATAAAATTCGATTTTTGGTCATATTCATGTTAAAATTTTATGACCAAAAATTGACTTGGGCATTGGTAAAAATCTTTCGACTTCCATAACTTGGTCAAAACTGACCCGATTTTCAAAAGCAATAGCTTAAAAGTCATGGTTTGGCTTCTAGAATAAAACTGCATTTAAGAAATTACATTTATATAAAATTCGATTTTTGGTCATATTCATGTTAAAATTTTATGACCAAAAATTGACTTGGGCATTGGTAAAAATCTTTCGACTTCCATAACTTGGTCAAAAGTGACCCGATTTTCAAAAGCAATAGCTTAAAAGTCATGGTTTGGCTTCTAGAATAAAACTGCATTTAAGAAATTACATTTATATAAAATTCGATTTTTGGTCATATTCATGTTAAAATTTTATGACCAAAAATTGACTTGGGCATTGGTAAAAATCTTTCGACTTCCATAACTTGGTCAAAACTGACCCGATTTTCAAAAGCAATAGCTTAAAAGTCATGGTTTGGCTTCTAGAATAAAACTGCATTTAAGAAATTACATTTATATAAAATTCGATTTTTGGTCATATTCATGTTAAAATTTTATGACCAAAAATTGACTTGGGCATTGGTAAAAATCTTTCGACTTCCATAACTTGGTCAAAACTGACCCGATTTTCAAAAGCAATAGCTTAAAAGTCATGGTTTGGCTTCTAGAATAAAACTGCATTTAAGAAATTACATATAAATAAAATTCGATTTTTGGTCATATTCATGTTAAAATTTTATGACCAAAAATTGACTTGGGCATTGGTAAAAATCTTTCGACTTCCATAACTTGGTCAAAAGTGACCCGATTTTCAAAAGCAATAGCTTAAAAGTCATGGTTTGGCTTCTAGAATAAAACTGCATTTAAGAAATTACATTTATATAAAATTCGATTTTTGGTCATATTCATGTTAAAATTTTATGACCAAAAATTGACTTGGGCATTGGTAAAAATCTTTCGACTTCCATAACTTGGTCAAAAGTGACCCGATTTTCAAAAGCAATAGCTTAAAAGTCATGGTTTGGCTTCTAGAATAAAACTGCATTTAAGAAATTACATTATATAAAATTCGATTTTTGGTCATATTCATGTTAAAATTTTATGACCAAAAATTGACTTGGGCATTGGTAAAAATCTTTCGACTTCCATAACTTGGTCAAAAGTGACCCGATTTTCAAAAGCAATAGCTCAAAAGTCATGGTTTGGCTTCTAGAATAAAACTGCATTTAAGAAATTACATTATAATAAAATTCGATTTTTGGTCATATTCATGTTAAAATTTTATGACCAAAAATTGACTTGGGCATTGGTAAAAATCTTTCGACTTCCATAACTTGGTCAAAAGTGACCCGATTTTCAAAAGCAATAGCTTAAAAGTCATGGTTTGGCTTCTAGAATAAAACTGCATTTAAGAAATTACATATAATAAAATTCGATTTTTGGTCATATTCATGTTAAAATTTTATGACCAAAAATTGACTTGGGCATTGGTAAAATCTTTCGACTTCCATAACTTGGTCAAAAGTGACCCGATTTGCAAAAGCAATAGCTTAAAAGTCATGGTTTGGCTTCTAGAATAAAACTGCATTTAAGAAATTACATATAAATAAAATTCGATTTTTGGTCATATTCATGTTAAATTTTATGACCAAAAATTGACTTGGGCATTGGTAAAAGTCTTTCGACTTCCATAACTTGGTCAAAAGTGACCCGATTTTCAAAAGCAATAGCTTAAAAGTCATGGTTTGGCTTCTAGAATAAAACTGCATTTAAGAAATTACATTTAAATAAAATTCGATTTTTGGTCATATTCATGTTAATATTTTATGACCAAAAATTGACTTGGGCATTGGTAAAAATCTTTCGACTTCCATAACTTGGTCAAAAGTGACCCGATTTTCAAAAGCAATAGCTCAAAAGTCATGGTTTGGCTTCTAGAATAAAACTGCATTTAAGAAATTACATTTATATAAAATTCGATTTTTGGTCATATTCATGTTAAAATTTTATGACCAAAAATTGACTTGGGCATTGGTAAAAATCTTTCGACTTCCATAACTTGGTCAAAAGTGACCCGATTTTCAAAAGCAATAGCTCAAAAGTCATGGTTTGGCTTCTAGAATAAAACTGCATTTAAGAAATTACATATAAATAAAATTCGATTTTTGGTCATATTCATGTTAAAATTTTATGACCAAAAATTGACTTGGGCATTGGTAAAAATCTTTCGACTTCCATAACTTGGTCAAAAGTGACCCGATTTTCAAAAGCAATAGCTTAAAAGTCATGGTTTGGCTTCTAGAATAAAACTGCATTTAAGAAATTACATTTATATAAAATTCGATTTTTGGTCATATTCATGTTAAAATTTTATGACCAAAAATTGACTTGGGCATTGGTAAAAATCTTTCGACTTCCATAACTTGGTCAAAACTGACCCGATTTTCAAAAGCAATAGCTCAAAAGTCATGGTTTGGCTTCTAGAATAAAACTGCATTTAAGAAATTACATTTATATAAAATTCGATTTTTGGTCATATTCATGTTAAAATTTTATGACCAAAAATTGACTTGGGCATTGGTAAAAATCTTTCGACTTCCATAACTTGGTCAAAAGTGACCCGATTTTCAAAAGCAATAGCTCAAAAGTCATGGTTTGGCTTCTAGAATAAAACTGCATTTAAGAAATTACATATAAATAAAATTCGATTTTTGGTCATATTCATGTTAAAATTTTATGACCAAAAATTGACTTGGGCATTGGTAAAATCTTTCGACTTCCATAACTTGGTCAAAAGTGACCCGATTTTCAAAAGCAATAGCTTAAAAGTCATGGTTTGGCTTCTAGAATAAAACTGCATTTAAGAAATTACATTAAATAAAATTCGATTTTTGGTCATATTCATGTTAAAATTTTATGACCAAAAATTGACTTGGGCATTGGTAAAAATCTTTCGACTTCCATAACTTGGTCAAAAGTGACCCGATTTCAAAAGCAATAGCTTAAAAGTCATGGTTTGGCTTCTAGAATAAAACTGCATTTAAGAAATTACATTTATATAAAATTCGATTTTTGGTCATATTCATGTTAAAATTTTATGACCAAAAATTGACTTGGGCATTGGTAAAAATCTTTCGACTTCCATAACTTGGTCAAAAGTGACCCGATTTTCAAAAGCAATAGCTTAAAAGTCATGGTTTGGCTTCTAGAATAAAACTGCATTTAAGAAATTACATTTATATAAAATTCGATTTTTGGTCATATTCATGTTAAAATTTTATGACCAAAAATTGACTTGGGCATTGGTAAAAATCTTTCGACTTCCATAACTTGGTCAAAAGTGACCCGATTTTCAAAAGCAATAGCTCAAAAGTCATGGTTTGGCTTCTAGAATAAAACTGCATTTAAGAAATTACATTTATATAAAATTCGATTTTTGGTCATATTCATGTTAATATTTTATGACCAAAAATTGACTTGGGCATTGGTAAAAATCTTTCGACTTCCATAACTTGGTCAAAAGTGACCCGATTTTCAAAAGCAATAGCTTAAAAGTCATGGTTTGGCTTCTAGAATAAAACTGCATTTAAGAAATTACATATAAATAAAATTCGATTTTTGGTCATATTCATGTTAAAATTTTATGACCAAAAATTGACTTGGGCATTGGTAAAAATCTTTCGACTTCCATAACTTGGTCAAAAGTGACCCGATTTTCAAAAGCAATAGCTTAAAAGTCATGGTTTGGCTTCTAGAATAAAACTGCATTTAAGAAATTACATATAAATAAAATTCGATTTTTGGTCATATTCATGTTAAAATTTTATGACCAAAAATTGACTTGGGCATTGGTAAAAATCTTTCGACTTCCATAACTTGGTCAAAAGTGACCCGATTTTCAAAAGCAATAGCTCAAAAGTCATGGTTTGGCTTCTAGAATAAAACTGCATTTAAGAAATTACATATAAATAAAATTCGATTTTTGGTCATATTCATGTTAAAATTTTATGACCAAAAATTGACTTGGGCATTGGTAAAAATCTTTCGACTTCCATAACTTGGTCAAAAGTGACCCGATTTTCAAAAGCAATAGCTTAAAAGTCATGGTTTGGCTTCTAGAATAAAACTGCATTTAAGAAATTACATTTATATAAAATTCGATTTTTGGTCATATTCATGTTAAAATTTTATGACCAAAAATTGACTTGGGCATTGGTAAAAATCTTTCGACTTCCATAACTTGGTCAAAAGTGACCCGATTTTCAAAAGCAATAGCTCAAAAGTCATGGTTTGGCTTCTAGAATAAAACTGCATTTAAGAAATTACATATAAATAAAATTCGATTTTTGGTCATATTCATGTTAAAATTTTATGACCAAAAATTGACTTGGGCATTGGTAAAAATCTTTCGACTTCCATAACTTGGTCAAAAGTGACCCGATTTTCAAAAGCAATAGCTCAAAAGTCATGGTTTGGCTTCTAGAATAAAACTGCATTTAAGAAATTACATATATATAAAATTCGATTTTTGGTCATATTCATGTTAAAATTTTATGACCAAAAATTGACTTGGGCATTGGTAAAAATCTTTCGACTTCCATAACTTGGTCAAAAGTGACCCGATTTTCAAAAGCAATAGCTTAAAAGTCATGGTTTGGCGTCTAGAATAAAACTGCATTTAAGAAATTACATATAAATAAAATTCGATTTTTGGTCATATTCATGTTAAAATTTTATGACCAAAAATTGACTTGGGCATTGGTAAAAATCTTTCGACTTCCATAACTTGGTCAAAAGTGACCCGATTTTCAAAAGCAATAGCTCAAAAGTCATGGTTTGGCGTCTAGAATAAAACTGCATTTAAGAAATTACATATAAATAAAATTCGATTTTTGGTCATATTCATGTTAAAATTTTATGACCAAAAATTGACTTGGGCATTGGTAAAAATCTTTCGACTTCCATAACTTGGTCAAAAGTGACCCGATTTTCAAAAGCAATAGCTCAAAAGTCATGGTTTGGCGTCTAGAATAAAACTGCATTTAAGAAATTACATTTATATTAAATTCGATTTTTGGTCATATTCATGTTAAAATTTTATGACCAAAAATTGACTTGGGCATTGGTAAAAATCTTTCGACTTCCATAACTTGGTCAAAAGTGACCCGATTTTCAAAAGCAATAGCTCAAAAGTCATGGTTTGGCTTCTAGAATAAAACTGCATTTAAGAAATTACATATAAATAAAATTCGATTTTTGGTCATATTCATGTTAAAATTTTATGACCAAAAATTGACTTGGGCATTGGTAAAAATCTTTCGACTTCCATAACTTGGTCAAAAGTGACCCGATTTTCAAAAGCAATAGCTTAAAAGTCATGGTTTGGCTTCTAGAATAAAACTGCATTTAAGAAATTACATATAAATAAAATTCGATTTTTGGTCATATTCATGTTAAAATTTTATGACCAAAAATTGACTTGGGCATTGGTAAAAATCTTTCGACTTCCATAACTTGGTCAAAAGTGACCCGATTTTCAAAAGCAATAGCTTAAAAGTCATGGTTTGGCTTCTAGAATAAAACTGCATTTAAGAAATTACATTTAAATAAAATTCGATTTTTGGTCATATTCATGTTAAAATTTTATGACCAAAAATTGACTTGGGCATTGGTAAAAATCTTTCGACTTCCATAACTTGGTCAAAAGTGACCCGATTTTCAAAAGCAATAGCTTAAAAGTCATGGTTTGGCTTCTAGAATAAAACTGCATTTAAGAAATTACATATAAATAAAATTCGATTTTTGGTCATATTCATGTTAAAATTTTATGACCAAAAATTGACTTGGGCATTGGTAAAAATCTTTCGACTTCCATAACTTGGTCAAAAGTGATCCGATTTTCAAAAGCAATAGCTTAAAAGTCATGGTTTGGCTTCTAGAATAAAACTGCATTTAAGAAATTACATATAAATAAAATTCGATTTTTGGTCATATTCATGTTAAAATTTTATGACCAAAAATTGACTTGGGCATTGGTAAAAATCTTTCGACTTCCATAACTTGGTCAAAAGTGACCCGATTTTCAAAAGCAATAGCTTAAAAGTCGTGGTTTGGCTTCTAGAATAAAACTGCATTTAAGAAATTACATTTATATAAAATTCGATTTTTGGTCATATTCATGTTAAAATTTTATGACCAAAAATTGACTTGGGCATTGGTAAAAATCTTTCGACTTCCATAACTTGGTCAAAAGTGACCCGATTTTCAAAAGCAATAGCTTAAAAGTCATGGTTTGGCTTCTAGAATAAAACTGCATTTAAGAAATTACATATAATAAAATTCGATTTTTGGTCATATTCATGTTAAAATTTTATGACCAAAAATTGACTTGGGCATTGGTAAAATCTTTCGACTTCCATAACTTGGTCAAAACTGACCCGATTTTCAAAAGCAATAGCTTAAAAGTCATGGTTTGGCTTCTAGAATAAAACTGCATTTAAGAAATTACATATAAATAAAATTCGATTTTTGGTCATATTCATGTTAAAATTTTATGACCAAAAATTGACTTGGGCATTGGTAAAAATCTTTCGACTTCCATAACTTCGTCAAAAGTGACCCGATTTGCAAAAGCAATAGCTTAAAAGTCATGGTTTGGCTTCTAGAATAAAACTGCATTTAAGAAATTACATTTATATAAAATTCGATTTTTGGTCATATTCATGTTAATATATTGTAATCAAAAATTGACTTGGGCATTGGTAAAAATCTTTCGACTTCCATAACTTCGGCAAAACTGAACCGATTTTCAAAAGCAATAGCTTAAAAGTCATGGTTTGGCTTCTAGAATAAAACTGCATTTAAGAAATTACATATAAATAAAATTCGATTTTTGGTCATATTCATGTTAAAATTTTATGACCAAAAATTGACTTGGGCATTGGTAAAAATCTTTCGACTTCCATAACTTGGTCAAAAGTGACCCGATTTTCAAAAGCAATAGCTTAAAAGTCATGGTTTGGCTTCTAGAATAAAACTGCATTTAAGAAATTACATTATATAAAATTCGATTTTTGGTCATATCATGTTAAATTTTATGACCAAAATTGACTTGGGCATTGGTAAAATCTTTCGACTTCCATAACTTGGTCAAAACTGACCCGATTTTCAAAAGCAATAGCTTAAAAGTCATGGTTTGGCTTCTAGAATAAAACTGCATTTAAGAAATTACATATAAATAAAATTCGATTTTTGGTCATATTCATGTTAAAATTTTATGACCAAAAATTGACTTGGGCATTGGTAAAAATCTTTCGACTTCCATAACTTCCCCAAAACTGACCCGATTTTCAAAAGCAATAGCTTAAAAGTCATGGTTTGGCTTCTAAAACAAAACTACATTTAAGAAATTACACATAAATAAAATTCGATTTTTGGTCATATTCATGTTAAAGTTTTATGACCAAAAATTGACTTGGGCATTGGTAAAAATCTTTCGACTTCCATAACTTGGTCAAAACTGACCCGATTTGCAAAAGCAATAGCTTAAAAGTCATGGTTTGGCTTCTAGAATAAAACTGCATTTAAGAAATTACATTTATATTAAATTCGATTTTTGGTCATATTCATGTTAATATATTGTAATCAAAAATTGACTTGGGCATTGGTAAAAATCTTTCGACTTCCATAACTTCGGCAAAACTGAACCGATTTTCAAAAGCAATAGCTTAAAAGTCATGGTTTGGCTTCTAGAATAAAACTGCATTTAAGAAATTACATATAAATAAAATTCGATTTTTGGTCATATTCATGTTAAAATTTTATGACCAAAAATTGACTTGGGCATTGGTAAAAATCTTTCGACTTCCATAACTTGGTCAAAAGTGACCCGATTTTCAAAAGCAATAGCTCAAAAGTCATGGTTTGGCTTCTAGAATAAAACTGCATTTAAGAAATTACATTTAAATAAAATTCGATTTTTGGTCATATTCATGTTAAAATTTTATGACCAAAAATTGACTTGGGCATTGGTAAAAATCTTTCGACTTCCATAACTTGGTCAAAAGTGACCCGATTTTCAAAAGCAATAGCTCAAAAGTCATGGTTTGGCTTCTAGAATAAAACTGCATTTAAGAAATTACATATAAATAAAATTCGATTTTTGGTCATATTCATGTTAAATTTTATGACCAAAAATTGACTTGGGCATTGGTAAAAGTCTTTCGACTTCCATAACTTGGTCAAAAGTGACCCGATTTTCAAAAGCAATAGCTCAAAAGTCATGGTTTGGCTTCTAGAATAAAACTGCATTTAAGAAATTACATTTAAATAAAATTCGATTTTTGGTCATATTCATGTTAAAATTTTATGACCAAAAATTGACTTGGGCATTGGTAAAAGTCTTTCGACTTCCATAACTTGGTCAAAAGTGACCCGATTTTCAAAAGCAATAGCTCAAAAGTCATGGTTTGGCTTCTAGAATAAAACTGCATTTAAGAAATTACATTTATATAAAATTCGATTTTTGGTCATATTCATGTTAAATTTTATGACCAAAAATTGACTTGGGCATTGGTAAAAATCTTTCGACTTCCATAACTTGGTCAAAAGTGACCCGATTTTCAAAAGCAATAGCTTAAAAGTCATGGTTTGGCTTCTAGAATAAAACTGCATTTAAGAAATTACATATAAATAAAATTCGATTTTTGGTCATATTCATGTTAAAATTTTATGACCAAAAATTGACTTGGGCATTGGTAAAAATCTTTCGACTTCCATAACTTGGTCAAAACTGACCCGATTTGCAAAAGCAATAGCTTAAAAGTCATGGTTTGGCTTCTAGAATAAAACTGCATTTAAGAAATTACATTTATATAAAATTCGATTTTTGGTCATATTCATGTTAATATTTGTAATCAAAAATTGACTTGGGCATTGGTAAAAATCTTTCGACTTCCATAACTTGGTCAAAAGTGACCCGATTTTCAAAAGCAATAGCTCAAAAGTCATGGTTTGGCTTCTAGAATAAAACTGCATTTAAGAAATTACATTTATATAAAATTCGATTTTTGGTCATATTCATGTTAATATTTGTAATCAAAAATTGACTTGGGCATTGGTAAAAATCTTTCGACTTCCATAACTTGGTCAAAATGACCCGATTTTCAAAAGCAATAGCTCAAAAGTCATGGTTTGGCTTCTAGAATAAAACTGCATTTAAGAAATTACATATAAATAAAATTCGATTTTTGGTCATATTCATGTTAAAATTTTATGACCAAAAATTGACTTGGGCATTGGTAAAAATCTTTCGACTTCCATAACTTGGTCAAAAGTGACCCGATTTTCAAAAGCAATAGCTTAAAAGTCATGGTTTGGCTTCTAGAATAAAACTGCATTTAAGAAATTACATTTATATAAAATTCGATTTTGTCATATTCATGTTAAAATTTTATGACCAAAAATTGACTTGGGCATTGGTAAAAATCTTTCGACTTCCATAACTTGGTCAAAACTGACCCGATTTTCAAAAGCAATAGCTTAAAAGTCATGGTTTGGCTTCTAGAATAAAACTGCATTTAAGAAATTACATTTATATAAAATTCGATTTTTGGTCATATTCATGTTAAATTTTATGACCAAAAATTGACTTGGGCATTGGTAAAAATCTTTCGACTTCCATAACTTGGTCAAAACTGACCCGATTTGCAAAAGCAATAGCTTAAAAGTCATGGTTTGGCTTCTAGAATAAAACTGCATTTAAGAAATTACATATAAATAAAATTCGATTTTTGGTCATATTCATGTTAAAATTTTATGACCAAAAATTGACTTGGGCATTGGTAAAAATCTTTCGACTTCCATAACTTGGTCAAAACTGACCCGATTTGCAAAATCAATAGCTTAAAAGTCATGGTTTGGCTTCTAGAATAAAACTGCATTTAAGAAATTACATTTATATAAAATTCGATTTTTGGTCATATTCATGTTAAAATTTTATGACCAAAAATTGACTTGGGCATTGGTAAAAATCTTTCGACTTCCATAACTTGGTCAAAACTGACCCGATTTTCAAAAGCAATAGCTTAAAAGTCATGGTTTGGCTTCTAGAATAAAACTGCATTTAAGAAATTACATTTAAATAAAATTCGATTTTTGGTCATATTCATGTTAAATTTTATGACCAAAAATGACTTGGGCATTGGTAAAAATCTTTCGACTTCCATAACTTGGTCAAAAGTGACCCGATTTTCAAAAGCAATAGCTTAAAAGTCATGGTTTGGCTTCTAGAATAAAACTGCATTTAAGAAATTACATTTATATAAAATTCGATTTTTGGTCATATTCATGTTAAAATTTTATGACCAAAAATTGACTTGGGCATTGGTAAAAATCTTTCGACTTCCATAACTTGGTCAAAAGTGACCCGATTTTCAAAAGCAATAGCTCAAAAGTCATGGTTTGGCTTCTAGAATAAAACTGCATTTAAGAAATTACATATAATAAAATTCGATTTTTGGTCATATTCATGTTAAAATTTTATGACCAAAAATTGACTTGGGCATTGGTAAAAATCTTTCGACTTCCATAACTTGGTCAAAATTGACCCGATTTTCAAAAGCAATAGCTTAAAAGTCATGGTTTGGCTTCTAGAATAAAACTGCATTTAAGAAATTACATTTATATGAAATTCGATTTTTGGTCATATTCATGTTAAAATTTTATGACCAAAAATTGACTTGGGCATTGGTAAAAATCTTTCGACTTCCATAACTTGGTCAAAAGTGACCCGATTTTCAAAAGCAATAGCTTAAAAGTCATGGTTTGGCTTCTAGAATAAAACTGCATTTAAGAAATTACATTTATATAAAATTCGATTTTTGGTCATATTCATGTTAAAATTTTATGACCAAAAATTGACTTGGGCATTGGTAAAAATCTTTCGACTTCCATAACTTGGTCAAAAGTGACCCGATTTGCAAAATCAATAGCTTAAAAGTCATGGTTTGGCTTCTAGAATAAAACTGCATTTAAGAAATTACATTTATATAAAATTCGATTTTTGGTCATATTCATGTTAAAATTTTATGACCAAAAATTGACTTGGGCATTGGTAAAAATCTTTCGACTTCCATAACTTGGTCAAAAGTGACCCGATTTGCAAAAGCAATAGCTTAAAAGTCATGGTTTGGCTTCTAGAATAAAACTGCATTTAAGAAATTACATTTATATAAAATTCGATTTTTGGTCATATTCATGTTAATATTTTATGACCAAAAATTGACTTGGGCATTGGTAAAAATCTTTCGACTTCCATAACTTGGTCAAAAGTGACCCGATTTTCAAAAGCAATAGCTTAAAAGTCATGGTTTGGCTTCTAGAATAAAACTGCATTTAAGAAATTACATATAAATAAAATTAGATTTTTGGTCATATTCATGTTAAAATTTTATGACCAAAAATTGACTTGGGCATTGGTAAAAGTCTTTCGACTTCCATAACTTCGTCAAAAGTAACCCGATTTTCAAAAGCAATAGCTTAAAAGTCATGGTTTGGCTTCTAGAATAAAACTGCATTTAAGAAATTACATATAAATAAAATTCGATTTTTGGTCATATTCATGTTAAAATTTTATGACCAAAAATTGACTTGGGCATTGGTAAAAATCTTTCGACTTCCATAACTTGGTCAAAAGTGACCCGATTTTCAAAAGCAATAGCTTAAAAGTCATGGTTTGGCTTCTATAATAAAACTGCATTTAAGAAATTACATATAAATAAAATTCGATTTTTGGTCATATTCATGTTAAAATTTTATGACCAAAAATTGACTTGGGCATTGGTAAAATCTTTCGACTTCCATAACTTCCTCGTAGTTCGTTGTTCGTAGTTTCATATATCAGCTGAATCACACAGGAGACCTTAACAACTTTAGGCATTCCATTTCACCACAACTCACGAGAAAATATAATGGTTTTTTGCGCTATGAAGCACGTTTCAAGTGTGTCACACACAGCACACATTGGCACACTCCAACGCTCATATCACCTTCAATATTTAAACAAATTTCTTTACGAGCTGGGAATTATTTTGCCTTCCACACAGCCAAATGAATTATATGAGTAAAAGTTTTGCTGCCTGGAAATAGTGAAAAGCGATTGTTAACTTGAGTTGCGTGCGAACTGCCTGATGATTGTGTTAACATAAAATGGCCGCAGGGAGACGTAAAAAAAAAATAAATGTGAAACAAGCAAAGTTCGTCCGCAAATGAAACCTGAGCTGAGTTGCCCAGCTCGCGGGCAATTATATCAATTACCAAACATTCATATACATGCACAACTCCAAGCCAGAGTGCATGCAGACGTTTTAATATATGTTATTATTTCCCCAATCATTTGACGGCCGGACTCAAACACAAATTGAAAAACAAAGGCAGACAAAAATACCCACTAACAATCGAAATGTTTTTCTTATGAATTATACAAAAGTTTTTGTTTTGGTAGTGCAATAAAATGACCACAAGCTTAGACGCTAGAGCCACAAAAAAACAGGCAATAAAAATCAGAAAAAAAGCAAAGAAAGACACGCACGGAAATCGATGGCAGCAGTTAAGGAAAGCAATTAAGATGTTGCCACGACCACAGAATGCCTTACAATTAAATTAAGTATTTGAAAAACAAGACAAATAAAGCATTAAAATATGACTATTGTTTAGTTATCGATTATTCATATTAGTGAGCAAACTTTTTCCGTTTTATTTTAATATAGCTTAATAATCATTGCCTACTTATTAGGGGATTTTACTTAAGTTACATAAATTTATACTTAAAACCACCACGGCCCTAAACTGCTTGCATTCGACATGACCAAAAATGCAAACGTGGTCAGACGTAATGTGAACGACAATAAATATCACACAAATATATGACATGCCAGCTAACCGCAACTTTACTGCCTTGCCGCTTATTGTTGTCGAGCCAACGGAAAATGTGGTAACACTTTAATTATGCCTGGCGTCAAGTACAAAAAGTCAGCTACAAGAAAAAGCTTTTGTTTTACTGTGTTTTTGTTGAATCCTTCAGCATGTCATAAAGGCTTGTCACACTGAAATGTCTGCCAGACTGTCTGAATGTTTGTTTGTTAAGTCTCTATGTGTGTGTTTGCGTCAGCTTTAGCTGTTGGGTCACATCTCTTTTTATACTCAATACCGAAGTTAAAGAGTATATTGGTTGGCCGCATCAACACCTCCTTACTTTCACAGTTTCTGAGCTGGAGAGAGTAAAATATGTTGGCAATTTAGCTGGTGGCATTCGCGCAAGATCTGCTTCGGCCAGTCTTTGAACGCAGCGCACACCCCTGCCGCATCCGTACCCC
The DNA here is from genome assembly GCA_030179655.1 of Scaptomyza flava. Lineage (NCBI taxonomy): Eukaryota > Metazoa > Arthropoda > Insecta > Diptera > Drosophilidae > Scaptomyza > Scaptomyza flava. The sequence continues at coordinate 19,930,890 of JARNME010000012.1, forward strand.
TTTGCAATCAGGCCTCTTTTTATCCGTTTTTAAACAGGCATCGAGTATACCGCAGTCGGTTGGGTCTAACTGCAATGTTTCTGATTGTTTTGCTACGTATGCGTAATGTTTACAATTTTCACCTTACCACACCGAGCGGTAGCCGCAGGTGTGGTAGTAACCAAAGGACCTTCCACTTAGGCCTGCTGCATTTTTAATGTTAGCATTGCAAATTTTGCTTACAGTTTGGCAGGCGCTGCTGTTCTGCTGCTGGCACTTAAGATGGCCAAGTGGAATTAACAAAGCCGCGGCCCAAAACACAATTGTTGGCGACACTTTAACTTTTTTTTTTTTTTTTTTTTTGCTAGGGGGGGGGGGGTTCCTTTTACTAACGTTGCTATTGATTCGAGACTGGCGAGCCGGAATCGCCACTATAAAAAAGCGCGCCGAATTGTCCAGACGAGGCGGGCACGTAAACAAGCGCAGAGATGACAACAAACTCGCTTCGCACGCGTCTCGAGCACAACTGAAAAATGACTGAACGAGGCAACAGCAGCAATAGAAGTTTGCTTCTTACAAAAATGTCACTCATACGCAGCGTGTGACCCACATTTAGCTGCTCTTGTAAACGACTCAATGAGAACCAAGAGAGTGAGAGGGAGAGAGAGAGAGAGCTTTTAATGTACGCTCTTTGTTAATGCTAGAAACGATGCAAGGTCTCAATTTGTTTACGTTTCTTGCTATTTTTGGCGCCAAAAACAGCGAAACAACTGTTGCAGCAACTGGCAGTTGGACAAGGAGAGGAATGGAATGTGTATTCAGTGTGTGGCTGCCATAAATATTTGTATAATAAGCATGTGTAGTCGCATCACTGCGCATTTTGCTACACATACATGCGCAAATCTTCATCCATATATTTATCCGCAAACATATTTTTTTTTTTACATCTTTTTTCACAATGTTCGCATCGAAGACCTAAACGTTCAAAGCTAATGTTTAAATATTTTTCCAATATAAAAAAAAGGAAAAAGTTGTAAATCGCATAATCAAGAGAAAAAACAAGCAATTTGTCGAATAAGTTATTAAATTTTAGCCTCGAGCAATAGCTCAAAATTAATAAGCTGAGCTCGAATGAATAAGTTGTGCAAATAGCTATAAGCCTAAAAGCTCAAACATGCGCAACGCTTTGACAGCCATTGTGCTTTGCTAAAGCAACATAGTACAGTTTGATGGGAATTGTTATTTCATATCTGAAAGCAGCATTGGATGTTACAAGTTTGAATTTCTTGTAATAATACACAAAATGAAAAATATATTTTACAATAATTTTGTTTATTAATGTCGCATATTTGTACTAATTTTTGTTTTTGCTGTGCATGTCCAAAACTCTGCTTTACATTCTTAGCCTTCTTTTGGTGCTTATCGGGTTTGGAGGATAATTTGTAATTTTCTTCCTGCGATCAGTCAGCGTGTGGTATTTCCAAATTTAAGATGATTAACGAGACAAAAATACCGAGTAAGTACCGAGTATAGCTCCGAATGGCCAACCACAACAATAGCTACCGCAGTAGGTGCAAGCCTTGGCCAAATAAACGATAAAGATTCCGCTCTTTTTTAGGTATCACAAAAGAATCAGTGCGAGGAGGATGCATTGCAGATGTTTATGTCTAGCTTCCTTGGTACGGCGCTTATGAATGATTTACTTTGTGATCTCGCAGCACAAAATGCACGATTGATGTGGCTGCGATGGATGGCTGCTTGGCTCGCCTATTATTACAATTGTCCCTAGCTTGATATCTATCACAAGATGCTTTGTCATCATCAAAATCAGTCATTAGTTTCATTCATCTTTTTTAGACTATCGAGCTGCGTTCCCGTTACCTACTTGCAGTGCAGCAGAGTTTGTTAGAATATGGCATATTAAAGCATATTTATAAACTTACCTGGTGGTTGTCAAATAAACAATGACACTCATGAAACAATAGTTTGACCCACTGCAAGACGAAATCATTGAATTAGCAGGACTGCGAAACCCACGAATGTTTTGGGAGGTTCGTGTCAAGGGTTCGGCAACCAGCTTAGGGAAGAAACTAGCCATATAGTTTGATAAGTTTGGGTTCGATTAATACTTACTCATATGAGTGAATACAACAAGTTCAACTGCAGCCTTGCATTCTCCTGCTCGAATAGTAAATCGGGAAGTGGACGCTGATCTGCTAAACTGCAACCAAGGATGTCTGATGCTGATAAAGACAATGCAGTTGGTTGATGATAGTGAGCGAATAGAGGAAACTTGTGAATATAAGCGACTTGAACTGCCTCAGTCACAGCAACAACAGTTCTGCATTGTGTACTGTGCGATGACAAAGTTAATTATTCAATGGCGCCGTGCCAACCAAGCCAAAGCAAAACATCTGCTTTGAAAATTCCTCGCAATGTCCGATTTGTAATATCTTAAGTGTAGCCATATCTCAATCTGCCATCTGGCCAAGTATTGCTTCCGTTACGGTTGCTTTTGTTGTGGCTGACAATCCTTTTGCCATTTTTAGGCCTTTCTCATCTTGTTGTTCCCTCCTGTTTGGTTGAGTATCTTGAAATTTGTGCATTGGATTTTATCCTGGTCCATGCACATTCACACACAATTCAGCTAAAACATTGTTGTTCGACCGATAGCGCAATATTGAATAAATGCGAAGATGAAATTATTGAATTTTCCAAGAATCCCGCTAGCAAAACTTCACATCACTTTCGTCGCTTCTGATGGGTTTCCGTATTGAATTTTGTATATTTCTTCTGCGGCTGCCTCTAAAAACAACGTTTGCTGCTGCTTCTGATTTATTTTACTGCCCAGAAAGCGTATGAATTATTTTTTCCTTTTTTTTCGGAATAAAATTAATTTAAAATTTTTTTTTTGATGGGTTTCAGCATGAAATTTTGTATATTTCTTCTGCGGCTGCCTCTCAAAAATCGAACGTCTGCTGCATCTTCTGATTTATTTTACTGCCCAGAAAGCGTATGAATTATTTTTTCCATTTTTTTTTTTTTGTAATAAAATTAATTTAAAATTTTTTTTTTTTACAAAAGAACAAAACTATTTTTGAACACGCACAGCAAAAATGAGAATTAGTTGTTGACCGGGTTTACTCATGTTTCGGAATGAGCTTAATAATTTCTTTGTATATGTTTGTAAGCCAGTTTGTTGTACTTTTTCGCATGGCCTGCTAGTCGATTTCGAAATTGAAGTTACTTCTCAATTTATTTAAACGTTATCCGTAATTTCGGTAAAGTTTTGTGTGATGGTTTTTAAAGAAGATTCATTTAAAGTGCTGCCAGGCTCAGGTGAATTTATTACAAGATTATTAAAAACATGTAAAGAAACTTACTTTGTTAGCCGGAGTTGACAGCCTTGCGTGTTAACTCTATGACAGCTGCAGACTTTTAACAACTCGACCAATAAATTTTATTTTAACTTGACCTTAAAACAGAGACAAAATAACTTATAATGTCCTCACATTTCGCGTTTCAATTTAGTTGAAACTCAAAATAAAATACAAAAACAAAAAAACTTCGGAAAAAAAGCACGGAAAAAAAGTTTAATAAAAAAGCAGACAAAATATTCCCCGAAAGTTTGTTTGCCGTAAAATTTATGTGTTAGATTGAATGGAATTTGTTCTGTTTTTAAAAATAGCTAGTTGGATATTTTATTTCAATACTCGCGTGTGAGCACAAGTCTGTAAGATATAAGAAAGCACCAAAGAAACATTAAAATTTGAAATTTCTTTACTATTTATGACGCATGCAATCCAAATAACAGACAACAAATTAACTCCCACACACCCCCTTAAATAATCACCGCAAAAGGCCAAAGTATTGTTCTTCCTGTGGCGACACCACACGACAAGCATAATAATAAATAAGAGTGAATTCGCACAACAATCCAAAAACATAATAATAATATTAATAAAAACATGACAATAAAACCAGTTGGCAAAAGCAACGCACAATAACATGACTTGAGTCTTGAGAACAAAGTTCGCCTCATTGTTTTTACCCTTCGTCCCCATCGTCGACCCACAATCTTCAATCGCATGCTATGCCGCTTCCGATTTATGAGTCAACGGAGTCAGCTAATGCAATAATAAGAACAGCAGCAGTGCGTATATATAAGAAATATAAAACAAAATCTGGCTTAGCTCAAACAAGTTGATATAAAACTCTTAAAGTTATCAAACTGTCAGATACCCTTGAAATAGTTTTAGTTCTGTAATTAAGATTAAAATTCAATAAAGAGAAGTTTTAATGTTTAATACTTAAATTTACATTTCATAACTTAATACAATATCAAAATGCCGCTGTTACTAAATTATTTACAGGGTATTCACAGCATGATGACAGCAATGCCATTGCATTTCCACTGGGAATCTTGCCAACGTTTCAGAGTATAAACTTTTGATTTGTCTGCTTTTCACTCTGAACGTGAAAAACCTTTTGTTAAACAACTTTTTCGATATTTATAAGTTTATTTTACATATTTCATTGTTTAAATAAATACGCAGATAAATTTACATCATAATACGACAAAATGCATAAGGAATTTCATATTTATTTTAATCAAAAAATCTAATAATTCTTTGCTTCCGCTCTCAAACTCTAATGTTCTAGACATATTTATAAATGAGTTTATTTAGTACGAATAAGTCAAGTATCTGAAATCCACTTGGAATAAGTGTGTATTTATTTTTATACGTTACTTTACGTAGCTAAAGCTGTCACTTGAAGCTTATCGAGTGCACTTTAAATAACTCACAATCAGTCGCAATTTCAAAAAAAAAACCTATTCTGTTTTAGATCCCGTTGATGGCCCACTGGCAAACACACACACGCACACACACACACACACACTTCAGCAAACAAAGCAAACACAGCACGATAAACCGGAAGTGCTTGACGCTTTTGCATATCCTCAAGTGCCACTAAGTGGTGCTATAGCTTTCATTTGTGTGGTGCTTATCGCACTTTCACTCAAACAAACTCGTGTACATTCTACTTCTCCCTCTCTTTTACTCTTTTACTCTCTTCTTTCTTCTTTCTCTTTCTTTTGCCTATGTCAAGTACACAAGTGTTTGTTTGTAACTGTTCCATGCTAGTTTTTACCACTTTCCTCGGCAACTTGTATTTTATATTTCCTCGTTTCTTTCTTATCTATTTTTTTTTTTTCATTTTGTATCGCTGACCATGACAGCTTTTACCCGTTAAGCCCTTTGCCCTGACTTATGACCATGGCCAAATGTCCACAACATAAATGACATTTATATTGGTTATAGAATGTATTTGAGGAAAATTCTTGCTTCTGTTGCTTCCGTTGTTGTTGTTGTTGCCCCTTTAGTTTCTGCTGCTGCTGCTGCTGCTGTTGTCCTGTGTACGTGTGCGACTATTTTTGGCCATAAAAGCGTTACAATAACAAACACTGTTTACTGTACACAGGCGTTGGCCAAAAAGGTCAAGCTACGAAAAATGACAGCAACAACAATAGCTGCCGCAAGTAATAGTAAAGATTTCTGCTTCAAGAAGCATTGAAAAACTTTTGCGCAATATTGCCAAAAATATTAAATCAAAAACAACAACAACATCAAAAACGTGCAGCAATGACGAGAAAAAAGCTTAAAAAATCAAATAATACAACATCACAGGGGTTTAAAAAGTCGAAGCAAAGTACGGGGCTGTGCAGCAGTCAAAAATTGTGTATACGCCATGTGAAACAAATGTCAGAAAAGCCAGGTGACATATTCGAGTGTGTGGGTATGTGCCTGTGTGTGTGTTGTGTGGTTGGGAAGTGCGCGTGCTTTTGGTACACTTGTGTGCCTATCAAAAACACACACGAATGCCACACGAGCATGTAAAGATATGTTGAAAGTTCCGAAGTTCAAAATTTTGGTACAAATTGTATAGTTTAGTTAGTTAGTTTAGTTTCAAGACTATGTAAAACGAATCTTAGATCTTACTTTAAGCATTTTAAGCATTTCTTTCTTTAACAAAAATCCTCTAGTAGGAACTGGAGTGCTTCAATTGAACCAGTTCACAAGGCTTCGATACAACTCTAGTTTGTTGCTGCAGCCGATAGGCATTTAAAGCGCACATTAAACGATTTGGTCCCATAAATCCATCGCCGCAGCCAATACAAATAAACAAGGCCTAAAGCGGGTTTTGGTGAGTGGAGTGAGCAGTGGCAGCTGGCTGGCAGCCTAATAGTTGGATGGACAGATAACCACAGCAAACTCACTTCAACAGACATACTAACAGGCAAACATTCCAACACACACACACACACACATGCAATGCCATTAAAAGCCACAGCCTTGCGCCTGACACGTGCTGATTAAACTCTTTTTAAATGTCCGAGCAGCGTGCGTGTTGAATTTATAGGCAGTTTAGCTGAGCATCAGCAGGATGCACTCAAACAAAGGGTCCCTGTGTAATCGATTTCTATTAAAGATAACATTGAACAACTTTTGAGTTATGTAATGATAAAACTTGGAATATTTTGCGCTACTTGTACGATTAAATACTTTCGCTTAGGATACTTTGATACTTTGACTTTTCAATCTAAAACACACCAATTATAAAAATAAATACAGTAAATATAATAATAACCCTAACAGTAAGTAGATTCATATTCAATCTATACTGCTCATCGAAATTGTTAGGGTATTTTAAGTTTGTTCTTTTCAACTTTGTGGAGCGAGACATTTTTGATTTGTGCTATTTGTTGAGGCTTTTAGCTCATGTGACGAAAGTTGCCATGGTTTTTTTTGGGCTTTTGTTTTGCTTGTTCAGATTTTGAACCCTTTTTGGCCCGGTCGTAATTTAAGGGTCAGGAAAAGTCAGTCATGCGTCTGGCGACGCTAACCCAAACAAATACACTTTAAATAGCTTTCGACCCTTTGGAATGTCTCCTTTTATTTTTCATTTTTTGCTTTGTTCTATTGACCGAGTGTTGTTTTTCCTTGTTTTTTTTTTGTAGCCTGCAGGGGCCTAAATCATATAAAAGAATTCTCTTTTGGCCAATGTCAAGTCGGTAGTGCCACATTAATTATGCAAAATTAAATTTCATATCGTCGCATTAAGCGGCAAAAAACGAAGGGCACGCACCGACGCCTTTGCAGAATGTCTGCCTTTTGAGGCCCTTCAGCAGGGGCTTATTTTAAAATTTATGATTGAAAAAATATTAAATGCCTGCCGAGGCGAGCTGAACTACGTTTGGGTAATTAGGATGCACACACACACGTAAATTAACACAGCTGTGACTTTTGGTTAAGCGGTTTTCATGGATTTACGGGCATTTAAGAAAAAAAACAAACCGGACTGACCCTTACTGCTCATTAGCGTAGTGCACATTTGACAATAGTTTTCGTCGGTAGATTTAATGTTTATCTGCAGCAGTAGGTTCATAAATCACGTCCATATGCTGGACACGAACCGGCGCCGGCCGCCAAAATCCTGGCTGACTTTATCGGCACCGACTAAACGCACTAATTAGACCACAGCAAACAGCGAACAGCTAACATAGACATGGCACAGCAACAAGCAAACTGGTGGCAAGCAAATGCAAATAAATTGCAATTCATGTGCATAAATAATGGGACGACAATGGCCAACGGTGCGTATGAATGACAGCAGAGATAATGCTGGATTAGTTGAGTGACAGTTTTAGATGCCGTTCAAGCACTTTAGATTCATAAGAATTGTTTCCTGTATTATGTAGTATTATATAATAGTTAGCAGCTTCTTTAACACTAAATGCATAAATATTATTTATCCATCGTTTTAATACTTCAATGCTTTAAAGTATTTTAATACCAAGCAGTGCTAAAGATGTTAGAATATTTCCATTATGAACTAGTTAAAAGAGTTTTATATAATACAAGCACTCTCACATACGTGTCCTTGCAAACCTTTCACAGTTAATGCTCCTTTTAACATACTGTCAAATAGATTTATGCACATGTGGCTGCATCGCATTGAATGTTTGTTGCAATTGACAGTTAAATATTAAATCGACTATTTAGTGACCCAATTTTGTATTTTTCTGGTAGCGTTTTGAAACATTTCATAAACATAGAATTTAGTAAACTAAAATATGTTACTTACCTTCTCTCTTTCTCTCTCTCTCACTCTTTCTCCGTCTTAAACGCGCCTTTGTTACAGTGTTGCTAAAGACCTATTTTTTTTGGGAAAATTGTCAGTAACTGTGTTTAGCATCGATAACTATGCTGGCAGGCGAGGCATTAAGCCAGAAGGTGCAACCAATGGACCAACATCAATCCAATAACTTAGAACTCAATGGCCCTTCTTAGCCTCTGTGTGCGTGTTTGTATGTTATACGGGCTCGAATGCACCAACACCAATAACAAATAGTAGTAGTTGAAGCGCTCGTCTGCAGGCCAGCTGAAGCTGCTGCACGTAACCCACAACAGTTTTGGCTAAAACCAACTGTGTGTTGCCCTTGTCAGCAGTGTTTGGATGTTAGTTCCTTCCAATGGGGCAAGACCAACGTGTATTTGCGATTAAAAACTTCTTTCTTTCTTTTTTTGTTGTTGTTGTTCTATTTTGCTGTCGTTCGCAAACTGTCTGTGGGCAATCAAGCTGCATGAGTGCATGCCATGCACCTGCTGCACCTTCAGCACCTTTTGGTCTTCTGTCTGCTCCCTTGTCTAACACACAAACACACACACACGAATACTGAGAAGTGCACGTGCAGCATTCGCAGCATCATTAACGGCGACGACCCTGCAACCTTTTGTGCCTGTCGCAGCTGCCTGTGTTGTTATCTTTGTTGATTGCGTGTGGCGGTGGCTTAAATTGTAGCAACTGCCAAAGGATCTAACAGACGCAGCACGATTGCTATTTAAAAGAAAACAAAGAGCTGTTAATCCTTTGGCTTCTTGCTTTCTACATTTGCCCCAATTAATAACACTATCTAACAAAGTCTTGATAGCAAAATTTCTTTTACTACTTTTGTATTTACCGTTAAATTTTGCAAGACTTCCACTGAAGCAAAGTGTTGTCGATAACAAAAATCAACCAGAATGATGTCCTTAAGTGCTGCATACGTTGCGTATGCGCAATTTCGAATAAGAAGTAATTTATAAACGTGTATGTGTGAATGTTTGTGTGGTAATAGCTAATGTTTGGCACTGTAGAAAATCGCTTTATGCTAATTCAATTCAGCCCTCTGTCCTGTTAATATGTGTGTGTGTTTATTGATGTGTTTGGGCCCATCAAAGCTTGCATAATTCGATTGAAAATCAAATTGTTATTAGTTTGAGCAACAGACAAAATGGGGAAACGGGCCAAACGGTCCAACCGGGCCAATCGGGCAATTGTGAATGAATTGAATTGTGTACACTGCCGCTCGCAGTTATGACCGGGCATAAAAACAGCCTCATTAGCATAGACACGAAGCAAAGACGCGTCAGTGGATGCCACAGTAATTTACATACAACACTAAAAATAACATAAATACATATTGCCAAGCAGCAGCAGCAGCAGCAACAAGGCGACAAAATAAATGACACAAAAAAAAAAAACGAAAAAAGATGAAGAAAACCAACCGAAGCAAAGGAAAAACTACTCAAAACACAAAAAAAGAAAAGAAATTCAAATAAACCTTAAAATTTACTTAGCGTCGTCGGCAGCGGCAGCGACAGCGACAGCCGGCAGCACAAGAAATTAACACAAAATCAAAATACATGCATAAAAAATAAAAAGAAAAAGAAAAAACTTCCAAAATGATAAAGCAAAAACGTCAACAGCTCGGTCGCTAAAGCCATGAGAAATACGAACAAGCTAAATATGGAGGCATGTCTGCGTTGTTAGCACTAAGCGATACCCTGTAACTAAATTCACCCTTCCTAAGTAACGTGAGCTTTGATTCAACTTGCAGCTTTCGATATAAACCTAAATGTCAAATTAAAATTAAACATAGATCTCAACTCTTCCAGTTACATATTTCTGCAAAAATTCGAAACTCCCATTATTGCTGCTTTGAAATTAAATAGCATTGATGTTGCTATGGCTGTCGGCTGTTGGTTGTGCCTTTGCCATGTTGTAACAGTGCTATCATGCTGTTGGAGCCCATCGAACTTAAACATGTTGCAAACGAACAAGGGAGAGCTCGCAATAAAGTTTTATGGCTATATAGGTAACATGAGTAAAGATTGCTTTGCTGATTTCTTTCGGCATGCAAATATTTGTAAGATATTTTTATATTAAATATAGATTTTTAGTTAATTTAAACAACTCAAAGCAAAATGACCATTTAATATTATTATTTATTTATTTTAATTGAAGAAAATAAAGCTTTTTTTATTTTGTCATCAACAATTTTACTCAGTCTAGCTTTGCCCCACTGTGACGCTTAAAGCCTCTCTCCATACCACCCACTCACACAAGTACACAGAAACATACGCACTCACACACACACTCAGACAACAAGCAGCAAACAAGTTCTCGTCCAAAGTTCAAACGCAACCTGGTTGGCGTTAGCTGCCGGCAATGACGACGCCAACGCCAACGCCAACGTCTCCGTCACCTTTCAGTTTGTTTATAAATTTTGTGCTGTGCGGACGTGAGCGCATCACATTTCGTCTTGCATTCTCGCATTCGCATATTCATTTGTCGTCATTGCGTCGCGCGTTTTGTGCTTGACCCCAACGTGCTCCTCTCGTCTACCCGCCTACACCACAGCCAGAAAACGCGCGCGACAAGTGCGGCACACAGGTTATACGACACACAATAATACATACGCACTTATTTAAGCGTGCTTGTGCGTGTATGTGTTGTTGGTGTGTGTTCGCAACGGTTTGTGTTTGTGGCTGTATTTGCATTAGTTTATCGTGTTTGCCGTGTGTCGCGTTGATTTCTTTTATTTGCTGACCAATTGTTGAGCCAAATTAATTGCAAGTAGCATATGGCTACACACAATAGCAACAATAATAACAACAACAACAACATCTACAAAAAAACAATTAGAGAACCCACAAAGCCTGCTGTATGTGAAGGTTTGTGTGTATTTCGCAACGACTGAAAAGGTATTGGAAAAAAGTGCTTACTTCTCACTCCAACAACACACATACGAGTATCGAGCAGTAAGGCAATAAGCTAAGCGAAGCAGCAGCGAAAAGACAACAAAAAAAAATAAAATAAAACCAGTTTTCGACAACGCTGCAAGCAGCGCAGTCGCAGCGGCCAGTTTGCGGTAAGTGTGCATGTGAGTGTATTAGTTGTTGGTTTTCCAGTCTGTCCGTCTCTGTCTGTGGCAGACAATCATCATCATCGTCGTCGTCGTCGTCGCTGCCTTTGTCGCCTTTGTCGTCTACACACCTTCGTCACCGCCGCTTTTGCTGTTGCCTTCGACTTCGTTGATATTTAACTGGCTTCAGCTTTGGAAATGTAACTTTAATTTGATTAAAATCCGAACTCCAAAAACCACTAGTTTCCCTTACCGCCCGAACCACCCTCTCGCTCGCTCTTTCTCGTTTTTGGCTCACATTCAATATGACGACAACTTGTTGAAAGAATTTTAATTAGCTAACTAGTCAAACACACGTAAAAGCAGTTTTTTTTTTTTTGTAAATGACAAAAGCACGAGAAAAAACAATTTAAATCATTCTAAATTAAGGAACAAAATTAATTTGCACAGTTAAGCTTTTTTTTTTTGTTTTTTGTTTTGCTCCAACTTTGTCTGTCTGCTTCTTCTTTTGATAGCAAAAAAAAAACTCATTTAAAAGAACAGCATCAGCACAAAACAACAACAACAACAGCAACAAAATCCCAGTAGCAAACTTTTTAATTGTCAACTTTTAACCGAGTCGAACCAAGTCGTGCTGAATCTAGTTTAGGCCCAAAGTTCGAGCTGAGTTCTGTTCTGTTAAAAAAGAGGAGCTTTTAGAAGTTGTTTTTTTTCTATGTTTTAGTTGTTGTTGGCTCACTAATTGAAATTTAGTTTGTTATCTTTTATGCACTCTATTTCTTTAGAAACACAGAACTTTGTGATCCCTTTCGAGTGGGATTATTTTCAAAGCTTCATCAATATGCCAAATTCTTAGCTTACATAACAAATGAGAGCTGAACGGAAGACTAAAAGTCACATTTAATGAAATAAATATGTATAGATAATGTTAAGGATTATCAGCTCGAAAAGATTTAGTAAAAATCGCAAGATTGATTTGGCAGAAGCTCTTTAACTAAAGTTCTTATCACAATGCCTTTCATTTTTAAGAAAAAGTTCTTACTAAATTTTAGTTTTTAGGAATAATTGATGCTGCGGTTTTTTGATTTATGAGTTCTAACACGTTTAGATTACTAAAAAATGTAAGCTTTATCATGCTTTCAAAGCTCCTTGTTGTTTGTCATATCTAATGCTATTTTAAATTATTATGACCTTTTCACTGCTACTTGTCACAGCTGATTATTTGTTGAAAGTTCAACAAGTCAAGGGTTCAAACAACGTTATTTGCCTTATAGTATATAGATGTGTGAAAACTGCGTTTTATGCTACTAATTTCTTGCATTGCTTAACGAACTTTATGTCCCTTACTGGCATAAAATTCTCAGTTCCAACTGTTGCTCGCTGTCAACTGGCAATTGCTGTTTACATACTTTTACTTTTATCATATTTTATGTATCCTCTTAATTTTCCGGCCTTGTGAAACTTGGCTTTGTTAGACAAATGCTGCTGATGTCGCTTCTTATTTGCTAACTGAAAAGATTTTGCTTTTGTTTTCCATTTTTAATAGATAGTTATATAGTGTATGTAAAATGTGAGAACTTGAATCAACTACAAACTCGACTTAATGTGCAACAAAATAGAATTAGAAAAAATATTTGGCCAACAGTACATTTAGCTGGCGTTATTTAAAAGCTAAAACAAGCAAAAAAATAAACTTTGTCGTACCATAATATTCTACACTTTCACATTTTGGCCTGGCTCGGCAAATATTCAACACTTTTGCTAGTCAAATATTTGAAATATACATACATATACATTTGGATGTCTGAAGTGCCTTCGAGTTTTGCATAATTTATGCATGTGTGCAAAAATGCTAATAACATACATACAGACGAAGCCTTAACTTATTGCTCTTAGCCACCCCTTCCCCCCAGTCCTCGGTCAGCTGATGTCCTTGCTAGCTAACAGTTTATATTTTCAATCAGTGTCACAGCTTCTGACAGCATGATAACTTTTATTGCTATACGAGTATTCCACTAAGCCCTAAGCCCTTAAACTAACATTCTTTAATTGTACAGCATTTAATTAAATGGTGCAAATGTAAATTATTTAGGCCAAACGAAGAAAGCCTACAAAAGAAGAGTTACAAGCTGCAAAAACAAAAAACCCGAAACTAATACATAAACATTTATATAAACTTTGTGCAACAAGCGTAAATATTTTCTTTAATTATTTCCCTTGAACAAATGTTGTGCGGAAATATATTCATATATTAAATGGCATAAAATTCACTCTCTTTGCCAAAAAGTTTTCCCAGGTGCAGGAACTCATGCCGCAAATGGCACTGCCTCATTTCAGCTTCGTCCTTGTGTATCTGTAGATTAAAATGTAAAAAAAAAGATCCAAGTGCACAACGAAAATAGAGTTAAATGTTTAAGTATCAAACATGTTTAAAAGTTCTCAACAAACAAAAATGTTTATTTTGCCAATAAAAAGACTTGACTTGATCTTATTATCCAACTTATTTATGCTTTAAAATAAAAGAAACTATATAACTATTTAGAGCTAGCATCTGTTTGAGTTCTTCTTTTTTTTTTGAGTGCATGAATATTTGTTCGGCATTCGGCTGTGGTAACACCAAGAATTTCTGCTTGGATGACTTAAAAAGGCTCGAATTGTATTAGAGTTAAAAAAAAAGCTGTCATCCTTGCCATACGTCGTGAAAGAAAGTTGTTGTGCTTAGAGACAAGGTCACAGAATCAATAAATCAAAAACTTGTCTAACAAACTTTCAAGGCAATCGAAAGTTATCGTTGAATTTGCCAACATTTCAAATAAGGAATAGATAGATTGCTTTAAAAAATTATCCAACTTCCAAGTAAAGTTTTCTGTTGCTCATCATATACATTTTGTATTAAATTAATTTATTTCTAGCCATTAATTAACAAATTTCAAATCGAATTTGACAAGAACTGAATAAACTAGATCCATTGTAAGTTTAAGTTGTAATTGGTATAATTTATTTTGGCTTTGTGTAGCGACAAGCTCTCAACAGAGCTAGCGTCTTTCATATTTTATGGTTTATAGACAGTTTCAACCAAACTGCAGGAGAGAACGATTGAAAAATCAAACACAAACTTAGCACAGCCATGAGAATGCAGGAAGCTGGTGGCATGGGGGCAGTTACCTGAACGCTTACGAGCGACAAAGATAAGACGCAAGGGACAGAAGAAAAAAAAACCGATAAACATTAAAATTATCGTAGTATGTACATATCTTCATATGCGAATATTTTATGGTCCTCTGGCGAGAGCTGAAGTCAACTTGACGCAACGCTGAAGCTGACTTCACCGCATATATTTAATGGCAAAAAGCAAAACAATATCTGGGGGAAGCATATCTTAATGAATCATCAACAGGGCTGGGCATGGCAAGCTGCCTTCGGAACGAAATAAATATTTAATACAGCCAAACGGAGGGAATATTAAATTTAAATAAATACAATTTCAAAGTGCTCCAACAGGAAATTTGCATAAAATATCAATTACCTGCCATTTAATCGCATCGAAGTATCTTAAAAAGATTCACTGTGAATGATGGCTCATATTATTCATTTTCATATTGCAAAACTTGTAAAAAATGGCTTTTAAGCGAATTAATTTTATGACTCATAGCCGGCTTTATACGAGTACTAGTATCTTGCAGCACCGCTTGCAACTGCAACTGCAACTTAATTGGCACGCGTGTCAAAGAGGTGAGTTACTTTCGAGTAGTACTTCAACGAAATCGCTACGATTCTCGAGATTCGTGTTGCAAAAAGATGCTCCGAGTCAATTGTCTGGGCGTATTTGACTGCGAGGCATGCCACAAGTGCCAGCCAGTTAGCGTCAGGTGTGGGCAAAACGTGCTAGCAGCCAAAACGATTTCATCGCTTTACTAATTATCTTTTCTCTTCCAATTATATCCAGAAATAGCAACGAGTTCAGGATATGCCTTGCCTTAAAGTATTAAATATCTTTTTATCTATCTCATAGCTACACCCTGTAATTGAGACATCTCATTGCAATAAGGCAGATGCGGCATGCCCTGTAGTTACTTTTCTCGAGTTGACTTAACTTTATTGTTCTTTAATACATTTTATTCCTTTTTTCGTTATTGCTGTTGCTGTTGGCTGTCTACGGCTTATTTTGTAAATTATGGCGACCTTTCGAGCAAAGGTGGGCAGACACAAAATGTGTAAATAAGCAGCAGGATTACGCCTGTCGACTATTTAAGTGTATGTGTGTGTGTGTGTGGGTGTGGAGGCGCCACAGGCATCTGCTGCCGGTGTCTCATAATGCAACGATTGTGTGTAATGGGCGTCGCTGGCTTGACTTTGGCCTGGGTAAGGTCAATGCGACAGGCTGGCAGGCTGGCAGGCAGGCACTGAATGTCGAGTTGGAGCACCTAAAATTTACATTTAATTAGACATAATTGTAGCAATTTATACGGCAATTTGTTAGCGTGTTAAGGTTGGGGGGCGAAATTCCCTTAAAGTTATTCATTGGTGCGTCGTTTGATGAAGTGATTTTTTAAGGTATTTGCCCGAAGGGTCTGGAAATAGATTTTAAATCATTTATTGTTAAAATACATTTGCATTCTAAATAGACTGTTTGAGTTCTGTTCCTTCCTTAAGATTTAATAAGCATTAAAATATATTTTCTTAGTTTTGTAGCTTTTTCTTAAAGCTTCCAAAAATCTTCCAACAGTATTTTACCTGTAAACTTTACTGGAAAGTTTCAAGTGAATTTCAAACACAAGTTGGTTTTGACCCCGAGTTTAGCCCATCTTCTATCTTCGCCAGCTGCAATGCCATTATTCATTAAAGTTTGCCCCTCACACACACACACAAACAAACAGAGACACACATTTAATGGCATTGCTGTACAACATTAGAGTCCACCAACCTCTTCCCACTAACGCTCTCACCTGTCCAAAGTAGTTTCATGCCAAACTATATTCGTTTGCTAAACTTTTGGCCTTAACGTTAGATTACCAATAAGAACAACAACAATCCGTACTATTGAATTGAAGCTTGCTGAATTTGAGGCACTCAGATGCGAATGGAATGTATTCGGTTGTATTTAATTGCAATGCCTCCCATATGGGATCCGCTTCCCGCTCCTGAAATCAGGCATGATATATTCCTCCCTTCTGTATTTTGCAGGTTTTTTATCGACTGCATTTTTTCGTGCACAACTTTTGAATGTTTAGTTGTCCTTGAAGTTGTTGTGACACGAGTTGGGGACGGGAGGTTTGTTCGGCGGTCGGAGTGGAGATGTTTAGGTTGGGCGTTGAGACATGCATGGGCCAAAGAAATGCTGGCTGCATGTTAAATATTTGATTACCTGACATGCGGGGGCTGCAATATGGCAACTGCTTGCCAATGGCAAATATCAAATGTCTGATGTTTGCTAATATATACATACATACATAGTATGTATGCGAATATGTGTCTGTTCCTTTGTGTATTTGTGTTTGGCATTTATGAGCAGCATGCATGGCATAGCCTGATAAATGGAAGCGGCAAGATAGAGAACAATGGTTAGCGGGTTAGCTGCATTATTAAATTTTGAATGAACAATTTGTCATATTTGGAAAAGCAAACAAATACAAAACATTCATCTAAGATTTGAATACAAGTTGTTTAAATACTAGTTGCTTTGTTTTAGGACTTGTACAATTTAAATAATTGCTAGTTTCGTTTTAATCTTGAAATCTTTGTTTGCCGAGCTTAAACTGTCACAAAATAAATGATTTCAGAATACATTTTCTATGATTATATTTATGGTGGAGAGTAATCAACTTGCAGAGATTTGAATTGAATTGAATGGATTGCATTCCTCCATCATCCAATTTCACTTTTAAAGCATTGAAAAGCTGTATACATATTTATTTTATTTAATATTTCATTCGATTGGCAATTTTATATTCTCGTTGCGTTTTCTTTAGCGTGCTCCTGTCGAACAGGCTTGCCAAATCATTTCAACATTGATTTATTTAACCATTGCTGTTTGGCATGAAAAGTGCAACTCCTTGAGAGTTAACATTCGCCATTGCACTTCACTTCATCGCCCTCGCCGCATCAATATCTTGGACAGCTTCTACTACTTCTAAGTACATTCCATCTAATGGCAAACATATTTGAGTACTTCCGGGCCCCTGTCTCTGCATCTTTCTGTGCACTCCATTGAAAGCTGTTTGTTCCAACTTGAGCGATTTATTTGCTTTAACATGACCTGCAGTCACAGACTCTGTCGCTCGCCCCCAACCCCTGCACTGCCACACCCCTGCCATAAAGCAAACCCAAGAGTCAATAGCGCAAAATATATATAAACCCGAGCAAAACTCGTAAAAAATCATTTCTTATTTTTTTGAGCGCTGAACGCGAAATGAAATATTGCGCAAGCAATGAAATTACATTTTTTATATATTTTTCTTCTTCTTCTTGTGGGCGTCATTAGCGGTGCAGATGTTGTTGCTAAAGAAGGTGTGACAGTGGGTTGGGTGTTGTGGGTGGCAGCAGATAGCGCCAGTCGTTGCAGCGTAAATATTTGGACAAATCTAATGAGCACTTGTACTAGCGCTACGGTTTAAGTGGATGAAGGATGTGAGAAACTAAAGTCTATCTATTTAAATTTTAATGTACACATGTAAGAAATATTATCGAATGCCTCACAAAACTTGGTTTACTTCTAAAAAAATAAATTCTTTAATGTTTTTCTGTTACGATATAATAGATTTGTGATACCCTTGTTGTCAATCATAATGTCTACAGGGTACAAAAAAATACTGCACAGAAAGCAAAACTAAAAGAAAAGCAACCTCAGAAATACGAGTATCTTTTACACATTTGCGGTGGCAGCTCCCCAATGGCTGTGACTCCGCCCCCTTCCTTTTGGCCCTGCAGGCCTGATAAGAAACTCGAGTACTTTGCCATCTCAATGCCTCGGCAGTGCCCAACCTTCAACCCGGCTGAACTTTAGGCCACAGTCCTTTACCAAGTCAGCCAGGCTAACTTGGCCCAATGCGTATTGTTCCATTGGCAATATGGAGTCGTTTTCTTATACCCTCGCACTCCCCCATCTAGATGCTCTTTTATACACAAACACATGTATGCACATGTGTGTTTTCGTTTCGAGTAATGGCCATTGTGTGTGTGTGTGTGTGTGTGTGGCAGCTGATGTCCATCTCATCCTCCCAACTTCCACCCTGCCATAATCACAGTTATGAGTTTTCTGCTGCCCTTTGTTGTTCTTCGGCTTCTGTTGCTGCTGTCTTTTCATTGTGACTCGAACAGAGACTTTTGCTAACAGAGAGACTTGCCAACATTGTCAGCTTTCAGAGTAATGTAACGTGTGCTTGTATTCTATAGCTAAAGTATAATAATGATACGCTATGAGTATAAAATAGTTTTAGTCCACCAGGATGTAAGATATAGAAGCATATTTATTCAGTTGAAAAGGATAGTAGTTAAACGTTAAAGTTCATGTTATCGTTTTATTAAATTACACAAAAATTGTAACAATTGTTATCGATAAATATTATCGTTATAACTGAAATTTTAATCACACATCAACTAAAACTTTACCTGTTCCCGTGTCTTTTATCATAAGAAGGGTATACACACATTTTGTCTTTACCATGGCGTTTGGTGCTCGATTATTACGCTTGGAAGTTGTTGTGTGGAATGAGTCGCAGACTGATATCCTTTTCTGGAGTCCTTGCTCTTTTCATTTTTGGTCGTAATGCGCGACCGCTGGTATTTTAAAATGCGTGTTTATATGTATAAGGTGTGTGTGTGTGTGTGTGTATGTGTTTGCCGTACATTAACAATTTACAGTTTTTTATTTTTTTTATTTTTATCGCATTCCGCTGCTTGCCTCATCACCGCCTGCATTATATACGCCTGATTAATTTTCAACTTTAAGGCGTTGCTGACTGAAAGGGGCGGGGCATCTGTGATGTTTTCTCACGCGCAAGTTTCTTTCTCCTTATTATTTTGCCTGCCCATTTTCGGTTAGAGCCCTAATTGCATATTTTGGCCTTTAACATTGCGGTTATTATGTGCCGAGTTTGCTGTTGCTTTTGCTGTTTAAGCTGCTAAACTTATTAATTGTGTAATTTAGTTTGTTGTATGTTGGCCGGGTCAATTTCAAAGGGCCATAATAGCTGGCCAATTTAGGTTCATGCGCCGCTGCGTTTATGGCTCTTAAGATCTTTTAATGTTCTTTGTTTGCCTTTGTTTTACTTTTGTACTCTGCTTTCAGCTATAAACACAAAGTAGAACAATAAACTTTGTCCAATCGAATCCATTTGAGACATTTGACCAGATTAAGCTGCTTGTTGAGCCACAGTTTTGTGGCACGCTTTTTGGAGGCGTGTTTAGATCAATCTTAATTAAGTTAATGAAGAGCGCAGATATATTTATATGTAGTTTAAAATTAACTACTATTAAATGTTGAAAATGGTTGTTTAATGAAAAAATAAAAGTCAATCAAATTATTTGCAAATGAAAAAAAACAGAATTGATCTCATTGACAATTTATTGTTGAAAGGGTTTAACTGTACTTTTAACTGCTTTTTACCTTTCGCAAGAATATTCACTCAATAATATCGTTGAAGTCATTTATTTACTCGTGCGTGAATAAGTCAATAAATGGGAATATGAGATGCAAATAAATGGGAATATTACACCGATTCGATTCCAATCAGTTAAAACCCAAAATACATTTGCCATACAATTTTAAAGGGCACTTCAATTTTGGTCAGCACGTTGAGTATTCATCTGTGTGAGCTTACTTCTTTTTTTTGCAAATTAATATTTCTCAACAAAAAAACAAAAAAAAGAATCGCAGACAACAACATATAAAAAACGTGGGTAGAGTTTTTGCTGTTGTTCGCTGAGTGTTCATTTCGCGTTGTATTTGCTCAGTGACTGAGCATTTCATGCATGCGGCGAATATGGGGGCGTGGCAAACGGCAAAAAGCATAGACTGAAACTGTAACCGAATATCTAAAAAAGTATTCCTTAAATAGAGAAACTGCAGAAAATATTTCAAATTTTGCGTATTGCCTTAAAACGGATAAGCTCAAGTGTGCATTTCATACCTCATTAGCACTGCTCAATTTCATTTTTCATGAGCTAAATACTTTTATAAAAACCTTTGAAACTTATTAAACTGTTACTTTAATACACATTTTTAATAGCTTAAACAAATAACCTGCCCTGAAAATGGTTGCAAAGAGAAAATAAACACCAAATAAATAAGTAAAAACAAAACATACTAAAGCTCAGCTCGCTCCAATATAATACAAAAAAGAGCATTACAAATTCACTATGCTTCGATATTGTTTCAGTTTTTTATGCAGCTTTTGTATGCTGGGCTGGCAAGTCTCCTTTTCGACACGTTTGCCATATCGAGTGGCCACATATTTGCTGAACAAAAATAAATGCTGTATAACAAGTTTTTGTTCTGAGCCTTACTTGTTGAGGGAGTGTGTGAAGGTTCAGGCAGGGAAAGAGTGCGTGGATTATGCCGGCCATGGGAATGAGCATGAGAATGATTATTGTTGTCGGCAACAAGCCGGTGACCATGTTCACAGGCACTTAATAAGTGTTTACCATGCAGAACCGGATCATATTCGAAAAGTTGGCTTATGAATGCAAACGCGTTGAAAGTTGCTTTATTGAAAGTCAAATACAAGGATTGTTGTTTCCATATATATCGTTTGCTTGTCAACTCGTCAAATGCACACAGCGAATGATATTTTTTCTTTTTCTAACAACGACTCGAAATGGAATATTTTCAACTTGAGCCACGAATCACGTACAACATAAGACTAATAATGTTTTCACAGGCTGAAAATCCTTCAGGCAAAGCGGCCATTTATTTCAAATGCTGTTTGTTTGTGAGTTGCCATAAGTTGCCTGGTTCTGCCACATGCGAATATTATGTGTGGGGGTGTATTTTGGCAGCTATAAATCACGTTACGTATACGCAATGTGTTTAAGCTCACAAAATGCTCTTTTATGAATACAAGACTCAGCATACATCCAATCTGACATATATATGCGAAATGAATACGCCGCTACATATATATGAAAACGCTGTTAATTAGTTAAGGACTTCAATAATTTGTGGTAAGCAACGGAAGCCAATGCGCAGGACAGCTAAAGTGTCGGGCTTGGCAGTCCAAGGATTTTGTTTGGCTATGTTTGTGATGCAGAAAGCGTTCTATAACTTGGCTTGACTTTTATAAAACTTACTAAAAAAATAAAATATTCGTAAGAAATGTTGCGGAAAAGTAACAAAAAGAGATTCAACTGTAGGAGAAATAGCCATACTAAGCTTAAATTGGCAAAGGAGTGTAAGGAAAAGGAACTTAAAGAACAGTAAATTAAATATTTAGGCAATCTATTGATTGTGTTTCCTCAAAGAGAATTGTTTAATATACTATAAATACAGTGTTCAACTTTGCCACAGTTTGACTGTCTATAAATTATGGATTAAAATTTGTTGCTCTTTACAGAAAATCAATTAAACATTGCTCTTATTTTATAAGCATTTAAAAAACACATTCGCTTTTCATTTTTCGAAACATTTCACAGCAGCGTCAACAGAAAAGTGCGCCAGTTGGCACACTGTAGCAACGCTGGCGGCCATTTTGAATTTGCATTCGGCACGCTCTTTCATAAAATGACGCGAATGTAATTTAAAATTTACATTTACCAAACATAAACATAATTTTTAATTGCACACTGCGGACTCGTTCAGCTGCAAGAATAATCGAAGGCTAGACGTGCAGACGTTCAGGTTGGGTCCTTAGGCGACGCCTGGCACGTTTTTCGCACCTCATTCTATTTGTACATTTGAAATTATTGCTAAAGCGTCGTTTGGTATAATTAGACACACACACACACTCTCTCTGTTTCTCACACAAACACTAAAACTTCTGTCATGCATTTGACATTTGCGTTAAGCTGTTAAATGGCTGTGGTTATGCTTGACAGGCGGCGCCATATTAGAAAACAAAATGGAAAACGGTTTCGCATTTAATTTTACATGAGCCGCAGAGACAGCAAACATACACTTAAACACACAAATGAAAGTGTGTCACACTTTCGGTCGAAACAGTGCAAAGATTTTTTGGCCCAAAAATTTTAATTACTCTCCCTTTTAAAGGTATCAGTGTTAACATCGTTCCGACCAGACCTCTATTGTCACCGCATGGCAATGAAAAATTAAACATTGCCAATTAATTTAAGTCAAATGCTGTTTTATTTTGACTTTAAGCACGCTTTTGCGTCACGCTCAATATTTTTGTTTGCCCTGCGACAACACAAAATTCTCCTCGCATGTCTTTGTAATATTTTGTACCATACGAGCCATAACTTTTGATGCGAACTTTAAAGTAACTAAATATTTTGTGTAAGGGAGCGAGAAAGTTGAGTTTACTGCCTTTTAAAATAGCAAGGCTGGAAGTGCAATAAAAGTTTAACTCATATCCTTGGGCTAGTTTTATTATGCATAGTTTTGGAATGTTTTTTGATATGTGACTATTAAATCGGAGATTACCATACTTGACCTTAAACAATATCTTTTAAAGTTTCTTCAATTGCCTGTTTTGCTCCATTTTTGTTTACTTTTTTCTTAACTACTTTCTGCAAATTTTTTTGACCTTATTTTCTTCCTCTTCCTCTTCATCTCTCATTCACTTTCTTTTTGCTTCATATGCACGTGACCCAAGCGTGAGATAGTAAATTACAATCTTTAGTAGCTTAATTTTTCTTCTACTTCTTCATCATTGTCCTTTTTAACACGTTTCCGTTTTCATTATGTCAAATTTCATGACAAAGATAACGACTTTGGGTGACTATATATTCGACTATAATACGTGCATGATAATAATGCTACGCACTGACATTAATCATTGCTTTAGCTTGTCGCTCAACTTTATAATTTCGGCACAACTCCCTAACTGCCTCTATAACAGGGTGTATTTGTCTGTGTGCTTTATATGCAGCTACGATTTTTCATACGAAATGATGTCATTAAACAAAGAACTGTAACAAACCAACGACGACGACGACGACGCCGACGAAGACAATAATGAGCCCGGGTGCTGCACGAAAAGCCGACGCATTGGTGCAGGACGAGAAGCAGCAGCAGGAGAGTTGCTCTGCTGAACGAACTGAATCATGAGCAGCAACTGAAGGTGGCACAAAAATTGTGCGACAAAATCCCAAAACAATTTGTCTGAACCAAGCGAAACGACACGCCAGCTACAACAACAACAATTATATTATAAGCAACAACAAGAGAAAAGTGACACAAACTTGGTAATACGTTGAGGTCATAAAAACACACATACAAAGCACAGCATACTATAATGAAGCAAGTGATATTGTTGCAAAATACGTAATTCCCTACTTTTGATCAGGTATAGTAGTTCCAAATACTCCAGAGAAGTAGTTTTAAAATAATATTATTATTCATCAATTAGGTTTTTATAGCATAAAAGGAACAAAAAGGCATCCTCAAAGTTCTATTACTTTTATATTTTAACAAAGCCGTTTTATAGAATATATCTCAAACTTTTTTTTTTGTATATTTAACCAACTTAAACAACTCAAACATGCCATTGTTATAAAATCACCTTACTGACTGACTGGCAGACCAAATATTTAAGCACCGACTCTTTGCTATATAAACAGAGTCAAAAAGAAAAAAAGTTGGCCAAAACGGATGCGTCAAGTTGAATGGCTATAAAAGCGTTGAATGAATGTTGTTGTGATCCGCCAGTGGAGTCGACTGCTTGCCTCCAGCTATAAGGCATGGCACACGGCGCATTATGTATGCAAGTCGGCTACGCATAAAACAAATATATAGACACACATACTTGTATAGTGCTTAACCGGGCCCAGAACATGCAAACATACAGACATACAGCCAGAACATTTGCCCGCTTCCGATTCGGGTCCGCTCCAACACAAATCACGAGGCGCAAGCATTTTGTCAACCAGCCCTGGACTAGAAGAGGGTATTGAGTGTGTGCGGATTGAGGAGGTATGGGTTTATTGTGGGCGTGGCTTAGCTGCGAGCGAGAGAGAGAGAGAGAGAGAGTGAACCCGGCGATGACGTTGAATGACGACGAATTTTGAATACGAATTTCATTACACACAGCACTCAATTATTCAGTAATCTAGTTGCCGACAACAAGAGCTTGGTAGGAGAGGAGAGGAGAGATAGGTGGTGTAAGCTGGCAAGGGTTGGATGGAGGTGCTGTGAGGCGGACAATGTTGATTGCTACTCTTGCCTGCGTCACGTCGCTTCACATTTTGAAATGTTAACAAAATGTTGCAGTTGCTGCGTCGCGTCGCTCAGCTAATTAACGTACCAATTTGTTGTTGCTGTTGTTTGGATACGTTTTGTTGTTGTTGTTGTTGTTTTGCAAATGCAAATCTATACTTACACACTATATAACACGATGAGAAGGCAAAACGCACACAAATTGCCGCATTGGTTGGCAACGCGCACAAATTGCCAATTCTTTTGAATTATGATGAACTTTTTTGGGCCCAGCTTTTGTTTTTTGCTGTTGTTTTTTGTTGTTGTTGCCATGTGACCGTTTTTAGCTTAGCATTGAATTTGCCGATGGTAGCGGGTAAGGGAGGGAGGGAATGGCAGCTAACAACTCATTAGTTGCTGCCCGTAATTAGAATTATGCATGTGTGTGTATATACTAATTAATTATGCATGCGCCATATGAAGTTCAAGCTTATTTTGGTAACAATTTGCTTGTTGTTGTTTCTGTTTGGCTGGCAAAAAGGGGTAATGGGTTAGTGTCAATGGGGATAAATCGGGATTTTAGTTGTGTCAGATAATTGATGATGTGGTATCATCGCAGTGCATTGAGGCATGAGTGCGTGTCTGAAATTTGATTAGAGCATTAAGCGTTTGGTTTTGCAGTTGCCAACCGTTCGCATCATCAAACTGAAGAGAGAACTTTAGTGTTTAGTGTAATTATTATTTGAAAATAAACAAAGAGATAAACCTAAATCGATAGCTTCATATGCATATTAAGTTGAAACAACATAGTATTACACAAACCTCTTTGTAAGTCAGCTCTTAGTCGAACTTGCATAAACTATTTCCAAAGACTTCCAACTTGCAACCAATTATTATGCAAAACCCGATCGTCTACCAGCCAAATGGCGAAGCTTTCATTCTTACTTATGCATTTGCAGTTAAATGCGATTTGTTAGTGGGGGCCAAACGTAAAAAGACTCCAATTTATGCAACTTAATTTAAATGCACTCTGTTTCTCTCGCTTTCCCTCAATCTTGCACCAGCTCTCTCTCTCTCTCTCTCTCCTTTTCGTATTCCTACTATGGTGTCCTTTTGCTATTTGCGTGTGGAATATGCAAATGTAAATTATGGCAAATAAGACAACAGACTGCAGTTATGCGCTGTAATAAAGAGATAAACAGCAAGGGAAAATATGTTAATAAATAATATGTGCCACATGCTGTTGCCAGAGTGCCAGAAACTTGCGCTGCAACATATTGTCATGCAGGTAAACAGAAAAAAATGAGAAAGTGATTTTATAAATGTTGCAGCCTGGCATTAAATGGCAACAAACTGTGATATTATTTTTTTTCAGTTGAGCTTAATTTATTTTTTATTATATGTATTATGCGTAAGCTTGTGAAATAAAATATAGGCATAGATAGATGAAGTCTACAAGTCTGGTAAACTGTTTTTTGTATTGTCGAGTAGCCAACTTTTCCCCATTGAACCAATGTCCAGTTAGTGTTGCTGCTACAAAATTCAACTTGAGCATGCTTAAAACTTTGTATATTTGAACAGTCTATCTTTATTTTGTTGTTATCAAGCAACTAATTTCCGAAGTCAGCTCTTGCTAAAAGTAAGTTAGCAACTTTTAGTAAATACGAAACTTTTGCGCTGTTTTTTTTTTTTTTACAACAGCATTCGTCTGGACCTTGTCAACGGAGGTAAACGTTGGGCTACGTTGCGCACCGCTGACATTTGTGACAAATGACATTGGTAATTGGTGTTAACAAATTTCATATCGGATGTCGAGTGTGCAAATGTCAAACCACGCAAAAGTTAAATCAGTCAACTTTAGTTACAAACACACATTTCGTATACGTTATGTCCTTTGTTGAAAGCAAAAACGTCCAAATAATTATTAAATAAACCATTAAGTGTCATTATGAGCATACGACTGGCAAATTAAGGTCCTCGGTGATGATAAAAGGTATATTATATTACATATATAATAAATCAATTTCCTTTTTTTGGTTATGCCCGTCAGTTTATAAATCATAGCATATGGCAGTGCCTATCTTATATGAACCATATAAAGCTATTTTTTTGCTGTCTGCCGCCTGTTGATTAGGGCTTTGTTTATTTAAATTCCATGCATTTCATATGCACTCCGCGTTTGATTGCCGTGCACATTTTGTGTCGTTGATAGAACAAAAACATTTTTAATGAAATTATATACAAATGTCAACCAACCGAACCAAAAAAACAACGAAAATAGAAAACAAAAGCCCAACTGTGAGTGCAACGCTAAAGTTATCGAGTGCCCCAGAGTTTTAAATTACAATTTCCACCACTGACAAAAAGCCACAGGAACGCCGAAAACTTATTTTACACGCGTACATACATACATATATGTATAATTTTCTTTGATGAGTTGAAATATTGGTTTATTCAGTGATTGTTTTAATGGAATTTAGCTTTAAAATAAATACGAATTTTTTGTTGTTGTTGCAAGTATTGAATAAAACCGCAGCGGTCGGCTAAATGGCCAGTCAAAAAACAAAAAAAAAGAACACCAAGCAAATTAAATCATTTATGACACCAAAGCAAACAAAAACATTACTTTAAAAGCAAATAAAATCTGAATTGAAATTGATATGCACAATTAAATGCAAGCAAATAAAAATTTAGCGTGCCAATTGATCTGTTAAACACAATATATTTCACACTGAATTCGATCATATTATTAATTGAGCTACAGGAAAATCCAGAATGCAAATAAATATTAATAGATATTCTTAATTATTTCCATGAACAGTTGTGTAATTTAATTAGCTTCTTAAAATATTTATTGGTTAATCATTGAATGTATTATTATTATTAAATACAAAATTCTCAAACTGAATTTATTGTATCAACTGCAAAATCCATCAAATTATATACGTATTTGCAACATGCCAATCTCAAATAGAATCTAAAACAATCTTTTAAAAGATTATCCCATATCAATCATAAAAAAAAATTAAATAAAAACTTACTTATCTTGGGCTCACCTCAATCAAGTTGTGGAAATTTATGCCAGCTCGCATTATGACCCAAAAATGAAGAGTTTCTATTAATAGGAACATGCTAAGTATAGCGGTAAATTGTGCCCAATGCTTTCCCCCTTAAAACAGTTGACGCCCACTTCATAAGTTTAGATAAAGTGAAACCCGTTGTTGTTCTTGCTGCTGCTACAGCTTTTTTTTTGTAAAAGTTTTTCTTGTATCTGTATTGAATTTTTCTTTTCTAGACCAAGCCAAGTCGTGCATCTTTTTCTTGCCATGCCGCCGCATCTGTGTGTGCGTGTGTACTTTAACGTATGTCACCAAATGTCATTGACACGATTTGTTTTATGCTGCATTTTTTTCTACCATCGCCACAACAGCAACGACAACAGCAACGTGTGTAAGCATTATACTTACAGACTGACTATATCTGTGCCGTCGTTTTACACACCGTTTACTCTGTGCGCCGGGGCCACCTCAGCGCTTTTACTCTCTCTCTCTCTCTCTCTTTCTTTCTCTTCATTTCTCAGTGTTTGTTTTTCGTTCGCCTTGCTCTCTACCCATTCAGTGATAGCAAAAGAGGTAACGTATTTGTAAGGGGGTGTTGGCAGCTACATGCAAGCTGATTGTTATCAGCTTTGAGAAAAGTGCCGACAAAAACAAACAAAAGCGAGCTAAAAACCAAATAACAAGTTAAATGCAATACAATTTTATTTCTATAATAATCGAAATGAAATATATTATGCGCCAGAGCTAATTTGCCTTAATAAGAATAGCACCAGGCACAAAATGACTGCATATTTAGCAATCAATCAATCAATCATTCATTAAGTCAGTACATCAGTTTGAGTCAGTCAGGCGTAAAGTCATTTGGTCAGTCATTGAACAAATGGAAATCAAATATTTGATTTACATTTTACGGTAGTCATTGTGGCAGATATTAATTGTATATATTATGTATGTAAATATATATATTTATATATAGTATGCAGTGTTTGTATAATATAATCAACCATTTAGTTAGAGCTATTTGTGGCTGCTGCCCTGAGGGCTGTTTGAAACTAAGCCTTTTATCTGCTTTACCATTAAACATACAGAGTTTAACAAAAATCATTCGACTGCAATTAATTTAATGAGCTGCCATAACAGCAACAGCAGCTGCAATATGAAGCTGCATAATTTAAATTTACTATTACATAGCCTCATGCATAAGTGATAATTACTTAAAATTTGTTTTATGCCACATGGCGGCTTTTGGTGAAAAGCCTTAAAATTGCAGTTATCATTGTCCATGCCATAAAATATTTACTGGTATTCTTTGAATTTTCGATGATTTTAAACTATAAAGAGGCCTGAATGTTTCAAGTAGAACAAAGCTTACTTTACGAAGAACTAATTTAATTATTTATGGAATTTAATATAGTATATACGTATGTAACACAGCGCTTTATTGCTTTTGCCATATTAATTTACAAAAAATTTCATTCATTATTCACATTAAACTCAATTTACATTTTTCTTTTAAATATTTTCATTAAATGCACAAATGTGACAAAACGCAGAACTGTTTAAATTGCTGAGCTTCGAATTTCTGGCAAGGGCAATCGATTAAAATTGTTTACCAAACGTGTCAAATTGATTGAATAGCTGATTGCCAGAAAATAAATATAAATGCATAAAGTATGAGAGTTGAAGAAAGAGGTTAAATGTTGACGGGAAGGAAATAAGAGTTGTTTGTGCAATAGTTTTGTTTAAGTTACGCAATAATTGGTTGGTAGTAAACATTTTTTTAAACTATAAGTCAACAAGATTCAGAGCTTTAACAAAAGCATATAATTTGTATAATGACATAAGTAGAACATTTTCTAGAACACTTTGGCATAATGCAGCTTTTATGACAGATTTTGTCACATTAAGGATTGCACATTTCTACGCGATTTATTTCTTGTGAATGTCGCTGTTCCATATTCGCTTACATATAATATTTACACGTTTTTATAACATTTTAAAAAGTCATTTTCTCTTCATCATAAACTTACGGCAAGTTGTCAAAGACACCCCTTACTCTTTCCCATTCATTCGTGTGTGGTTTATTTAAAGAACATAAAAACTTTGGACTTTGTATTAGAGTCGCGCAGAGCAAAAAGCAGCAGCATCTACAGACAATATGAAACTCTATTTATGCTTGGATATATATTTATATATGCATATGCATATATATCTCCCTATGCGTGTGTGTGTGTAGCATGGTCTGTGAAATGTTTTGCATGTTTGTTCATGTATTTGCATTCCGTGTGACATAAATCACGCACATGACACAACACACGATGCGATGCGAGGCCCAAGGCACAAAAGAGAAATACCGAACAGCAGCAGCAGCAGTGTGGTAAGCGGTGGGCGGTAGGGCGCCCACACAACCCACCCCCACATATCCAATGCCCATTCCAACTCTCATTCCCGATCCAAAGTCGCTGCAACGGAAATGTCACGATGCATTTTTCAATGAATGCGTTGATTATTCCGACAACCTTCAACCTCGCAGCACAAACACACAGCCCCAAAGCAGTCTCCAGGCAATCATTCGAAATCGGTTTCTTTAGCTACCAGACGCTGAAAAGGGGTAACAAAAAACACATTGAGACAAAGCACAAGAAATTAATTAAACTGCCAGCTGCGACTGGATTTCAATTCAAATGTTTTTCACTTGTCCTTAGTTCAAACAGTTGTTCCGTTAAAGTATATTGATTAATTGTTGGAAAAAATATAATAAAAAATTTATTTTATTTATTAATAATAATGGATAGTCCCAAACATTTTATGTTCATTTTGAGAAGAGTTATGCCTAAGAATTCATACTTTGTTAATTTATTTCGCATTTACTTAATTATCCAAATCACTTACCAATTATTATTCCCGAGAAAGAGCATTAAGGCTTCGACTGTACCCGTGGGATTTATTTGAGGGGATTTCTTGCAACTCTTGCTTGGCTCACTTTTCATTTGCATTTGTCGCTAACGAATTTCGAGTATATTAATTTCGCATTTATTCCATCGAAAACTTTTCTTGACATTGATGGATGTTGAAGCAAAAAAAAGCTGAGGTAACTTAAATCGACTTCAGCCATATCTGTAAACCCAAGATGTGCTTATGTCATCGTCTTATCCTTAAGCAATTATCTAAAGAGCAAGTCAAAGTTTTCAACTAATTTGCGTCTTTGGTATGGAGCTTAGAACTGCAACAGAAGCCAGTAAATCACTTGATAACTAATTTCATGGAGCTTTGGCTCTACTAACTAACTAACAGTTACAGTTAGTTCGAATTCAGACAGCTTATCCTATGGCTGCCACCTGGAATTTAATTACAACCAAAGCCAAATTGATGTGTCTGCCTCTTCTAACCCACAACCCACACCCAACGTCATTTGCATTCGTTCGCTTGCCACAACTCAATGTGTCATAAGGCATAAACCGCACTCCAATTCCTAATTGGAGGCAAACAATCCATCGACAAACAGATAAAATACAGTTTTAGTTACTGCTGGGGGTTTGGAATTTTACAGTTGCAGCTCCTGTAAGGGTTATATTATCATCAAATCACAACCATATCCTCAGAGGAGAGCAACCGAGCAGTCGCTAATTCAATTAGCGGCCAAAATCTAAACCTCTTCCTCTCAGTATTGCCCGCCTTACACTACCACTTAAAATTGGAATTAGGCTTAAAGTTGAAACCGCTGCTGGCACTTCTGCTTAGCCGTCTTTTGTAATTGGCTATAAAGTGCACATAAATCAGGGGCGTTACTTGTGGGCGCTGTGAGAATCTCAGAAAACACTTGCTCTCATCCAACATAACGCATCATGTTATGCGGCACAACTCACGACTTACACTATCCAGCAAGCAAAATGAATTAGTTAAGATGAAATCGGTAAGAGTTTACATACACTAAAAAAAAAGTTTGTAAATATAGATTTAGAAAATGTTTATATACATTCTTAACTTTAAGCTCAAAAATAATTTTATTAAGAATTAAGCAATGTTATAGATCAAATAATATCATATGTTTATGTTTCAAACTAAACATTTGTAGTTTGATAGAAAATTAAAAATACTTCCGAAAAAAGTTTTTAACCTACAGTTAATCTTCCTTTAAACAATCACCACAAATTTGTTGGATAGTGTTGCGAATCGTGGCAGTGAAATGCAAATGCAAATGCAGAAGCATGAAAGTGCTTGCCACTGCTAATAATGGGCATTATCATTATGTTAACGGGGTAAATGGGTGTCAACGGGGGCAAACTCGATAGCTATTTCAGGCAGGCATTTCAACTTACTTTGGGGAAGTGCTGGGTGGCAACAGTGGCTGTCACTTGGGTTTAAGCTTGTGGTTTTGGTTACTTACACACACGCACACACACACACACACATATTAACCTTTTACACATTCGCACTGACATGCATTTCTCATGATGCAAAATTTTGTTCACTTGTCATTTTGACATTTGACAGCTGGCGCCAAATTAACGCGACAGTGTCAGGGGAAAGAGAAAAAGAAGAGACGGATATCAACCAGTTTTAGTGGGAGAGGGCTGTGTTTAAAGATGAAGCAATGCGCATGAACTAAACCAAATTGTAGCAGTCACATTCTGCAAGCGGTTGTGTTCTGAAGGAGTCTGCTTGTTAAATACAACTGTTAGACGTTTTATACTTATCAAGTTTGTCAGTTGTGATTGTTGTCATTTTGACAATGGTCGTGGGCGTGACTGCAGACAATGCGAATACAATGCAGTCATGTGCTAAATTCACCGGACATGATGGCTTAATCAAAGTTAGATAGATACTCTATACTTTCCTTTTTCGAGTGCATGCTGTTGAATGAATAAAATATGAGCAAGGCATGTTAGAGAGATGCACAGATTGCTGAATAATATAATGCAGCTCATTTTGCATAGAATTTTAATGAACTATGCAGTAGCTCTTACCTTGATGGAATTGGGAGCCATAATGATTTGCAATTGAATGCGGCCGAAGCATGCTAACGCATTCAATGGGCAAAGGGCGGTTGTGTAGAGTGGGATAGGGGAAGAGGCTTGTCAAAATCAGCAGCTAAACTCAACATAAAGGCAAACATGAAGGCGACGCATCGCAGGGCGCAAAACAACAATAGATAATGCTAGTGACACATATGTGAATGTATGTACAACAAAGACTGGCATAAGGAAACAACCCACATACTACAACAATAGCTCCTTGCCCTAAACAGAGACGCAACAAAAGCAACTTGAGGATGGGCACGATTTATTGTTGGTAGGCAAGAGCTGTAATAAATCGAAGTCAAGCAGACACGTTGCGGCTTCTATTGCCATTAAAAGATAAAAAATCAATTTACTAAACAGATGAGAAAAGTAAGAAGAAAAGAAGAGAAAAAAAAAACCTAAACATGGCATGCATTCCGGCACATTCAGGATTAGCTAACAATAAGCTAATAAGAACTTTATAGAAGGCATCGAAAGATGCAATTGAAGAGTTTAGCATATGCTGAGAGCTAAAAACTTGGTTTCTTAAGATACTACGATCAAGATTCTCTACTCAATGCAAGTCCCAAAAACTAATCTTGTTGTTTTTGTGTTCTATATAATATGCTACAGTTTTGTCTTATCTTGGTATCGCCTTATACTTTATGGACTTGAAAAGCAAACACAAAACTACTTCGTCCTTTATATCTTCAGCAGAATTGCAAACAATCTGAATCTCAACTCAAGTTAACTTGACTCAACTTGACAGCAACTCTGTCTATCTTGTACTCAATTTATGCAATAAGTTGCAGTCAGAAGCACCTCGTCTAAATCTTTGTCATTGTTGGATACCAACTGCAAACGCAAGTGGCTCCTTACTTTACTCACATTTCTTTCGTTTAGCCACTCGCATGCATTCATAAATCTGGCTGGTCCTTAGAAACTTATGTAGGCAGCAGCGTCGGCAGACCACAAAAAATTGTTCTGTCAGTCAACGTGACGTATGCGCAATGTGCCAACACTTCAGCTGAGAACTTAATTTAATGATCCCTTCACAAACAGAAACCAAATCATGTAGTAAAATGGCCAGGATGAAGAAGTATCTTCATCTCCTTGGCAAACAATAAGCAAACAATTTGGTTACGCTCAACTCGGCCTGCCTCGCATTTCAATTAAGCTGCTGGCCTTAGAACCGTTTTCAGACAATTAGTTCGGACTATGAATTATGACTTTGGTCTTATAAGTAAATTATGGTCAGTGCTTGCTATAAAATAATTTAAAATAATAGCCAGAAAAAAAGCATAAAGTGCAGACGTAAAATATTAAAAAAAAAAAATAACAAATCCACAGCTGCATGTGTGTGGGTGTGTGTTTAACTATTATGGCAGGGTCTTTGCCAAACTTATGCTATGCAACTTTTGTGCTTCATTTCCGTTTCCGAATGCACACACACACCCGCACAAACACATACACACACACACTCATGCAGCCAAGTCAAAGGCCAAGAAGAATATGAGAAAGCGAGATGTGAATATAAAAGCATATGCAGAATGGCAGGCGTGCCGAAAGCCAAAACTTTATGCCCAAAGACAAAGCTTGGACCAAATAGTGGGCGGTTGTGTGTGTGTGTGTAAGGGGGAGTGGCAAACTGCAGCTCGTTTGTTTTGACTTTCAATTGGAGAGCTGTTGCTTCTGGCTGCTAACTGCTGTTCGCTGCCAGCTAGACCTGCCTGGCTGCTCGACTGCCTGACTGTCTTACTGCCTGTCCGACTGCCTGCCAGACTGTTTCCTGCATCCTGCCTGCTCCTTGCTACCAACAGCCCAGCTGCTACTACAGCTACTGCAGGCTCCTTGCTGAACTTTGGCCATTTGTTTGGTGCCTTTTGGAAAATATAATAAAGACAGCACTGGGCACATAATGCATTTTGCTTGTTTACATAAATATTTGCCAAAATGAAAAAAAAAAATGTAGTTACCGGCTGCAGCGACGACAGGATGCTCGCCCACAATGAAAAAGAACTGTACAAAATGAAAAATAAATAAAAAATGATAACCAATTCCCATACAGTTTTCTAGCAATTTTTAAAGAATTTAGTCACGTAATGCGCCAGTGCGAGTGCCTTATAAATTCAGTCAATATTTGGAGTATATTAAATATTTCTACATAGCATTTTGATGTTTATTGTTATACAAATTTTATTGTGTATATATTTTATATGCTTCAGTCTCACGTTTCCATCTCTAACTCAGCTCAGCATGCTATATTCTTTGTTCGTTCGCCTGCTTCTTGTTTTATTTGTCCATTCTACTATTTTTGCTGCTTATCAATTGCACTGTCTCGTCTTGTTTACTTCTTGGCTTGCATTGTTGTCTGGCAAAAGATGGGTTCAACTTATTCTTAGCATATTTGTTTTGCCCCAGAGCCAATGTCCTTTTGCTCCGTCGTGTCGTAGTTTATTTAAGATATTTATCCATAATTTTTATAGGACTTTTTATGTGGCAGAGGGATCAAGAACAACAACAATAACAATAACTACTTTGAGCATAAAATGGACAAAGTTTCATTTGCCTTGATTAGTCAACCAGGCAAATGAGACATGGCAAGAACTGAAAGTGGGAGTAACTCTAGAGATTTGGCAGTTGACAGCTGGCAAAAATATAGATATGTGTGTGTGTGTATGTATAAGACAAATAAAATACGAAAATGCGAAATGAAAAAGTCAAAACGAAAGTTGTTTTAAATAAATTTGGTAATGGTCATGCAAATAACTTGGGGCCATTAATTGTTGAAAACTTTTTGCATAACTTTTGGCTTGCGGTCAGCAATCAACCGTAAACTGTTTTCTCCTAACTGCAATATATACGAGTATATAAGCTTATACTTATTCGGAAAGTCCAAAAAAGGTTTTGTCTTTAAGACCATTTATAGATAAATTTGTATATTTGATATACTTTATATTAAAACAATTGAGTTCTTCTTTTTCTTATTGCAGCACCAGCTCCTTAGAAGCAAATCCACAACACATAACCAACTTAACTTCATCTATCTTCTAATCAAGGTAAGCTTTCACATTTCAAAAACTCACTTTAATCCATTTGTTTAAGTTATTGTTAAAGTTTCTTTAGAAGTTATACTTACAACTCTATATTACCTGCGTGACTTTGTAAGTCTTAAAACATATCCCAAATTCTTTTTCTAAACTTGCAACATTTAAATTTTTACAAATCCAATGGCTGTGTGGCATACTACTTAAGTTTTACTTAATTTTTTTCACTTGTAACAAGCTTTTGCATTAAATGTTTTGAATTGACTTTGACTTTTGGGGCTTTGAGTATACTCTTTTATATCTTTGTCTCAATATATGAATATAAATAAACACATTGATTCTTAAAACATATTATTTGTTACATCATCCAAAAGATACTTGTAAAGTTAAAATTTGCAAGGAAAATGTCTGCAAATGAGAGATGTTACCCTCTGCAGCTCCTTTTGCAATTATCCTGTCTGTGCCCTGGGCTAAGCAAAGCTTAAGGAACCATGTCAACTGCGTGCAGCAGCACTTGTGTTCCTCCACAGAAAAGAAACAGAGGGCGAAAAGCAATAGTAACAAAATAAAAGCCAAAAAGTGCACAGCTCAAAGTCATTTGCACTGTTTGGTTGTGACATCCGCAGTTCCAATTACGTTTTGTGGTCGCCAAGGATATGCTTATCTGCAGCAATCTTTCGGTCATTCTGCGATAAGCCTTAACCCACATTTGAGCATATATATGTATATATGTTAAAGCAAAGTCAGCTCCAATGATATAATTACGTAAACAGGCAGCTGCCTCCCCTTTCTCCGCAGGGATATGTCATAACAAATATAAAATTGCAACTTGTGCCACTTGAGTTGCAAGTTGCTCATACGCCGCGTTTGCCAGCCTTGCAGATGCTGGCCTACAGCTTGCTGTGCGTCTGTCTGAATTGTCAGTCTACTAGTCGAGTGCTTCTGTGCATTTATTTGCCCCTTGACGCAACTCTCTGCCCTACGCTAACTTCCCCTTGGCGAAATTTCATCAGAGAGTGAGAGACAGAGCGAAAAAGAGATTCGCCACCTTGAACGTAAAATGCAATTGAAGCAATTTTCAATTTTCGTTGTTCGTTGTTGTCTTGCCCCAAAGGCAGTAGCAGAGTTGTTGCCTGTTCCCTTTTTAACCTTTTATTATCTTTCGTTCCATCAAAGCCTGAAAAGCAAGATTGTCGCGCGAAAAATTCTCATCGTTCCGGAGGTCTACTGCCAATTTTTAGTTTACAAATTTAGCAACACCCCCTTTCCCTACTTATACCCCCTATCAAAATGCTTGCGGCACATTACAGTTGGCTTAAGTTTCCCTGTGACCTCCTCCTGCCTGGCTTTCCTCTCATCCCATTTCCAGCTAGCAGCACTCTCATGGCTCAAGCAGCGCTTTGCAATGCGTTAAAATCGTGCGAAAACTTTTTGCACAAGATTTTATTTTATTTTATTTTTGCATCATTTTTCTCGCGCTCAAAACTTGCTTGTTAGCCCTGTTCATTCGTTCTATCTATAAAACACACTCATTTTCCTCACTCGCCCCGTATCTCTACTTTTGTTTCACTCTCTTTTTAACATAGTAGCTGTCCTTGCGCGCTTGCAACTTTCGCTGCTAAGCTCAAAATTAAGGCATTAATGTTGGTTTTATGGGTTCCTCTGAATTGGTTTCTCTTTCTCTTGGCACTGCTTGAAGACTTGCTGCCAGTTAGTTAGGGGTTTGGGGGTTCAAAAAGTATTTAACGACCAGCAAACTGTTTGCAATGAGCTTTGCTGAGTGCCAAGTGAGTTCAAATAACAGTAAAAATACACATCCCTTTAATCTCTTTTACTCTCGCGATTGGCTGCCTTTGTACTTTAGCAGCTGCTGCTACTCATTGCCGAACGAACTTAAAGAGCACACAAAAAGGGTTAGTTGTCTGATAAGAGAGAAGCGAAAGAAATGATATAAAATAAGCTTCTGATTATTTGTTGAACAAATTCATTTGTAAAGAACTTTATGAATATCCATTCGCTGGGTTTAATCCTTTCAAAACTGTTACAAATTAGTCATGAAATTAAATGCAGAAAAAACTTTCCCCATTAAACATGAATTCCATTTACGGCTACTACTGGTTTGACTTTTGCTCTCGAATTCTGCCAGCTTTGAAAAAAACAGCAAAAAATGTTTGCTTACAATAGCAAAAGGAAAAGAAATGGAAAAGAAACTACGCACAGCCTATTCTTTTGCCTGTTTATATAAACATTTTTTGCTCGATGCCTTCAAACTTTTTTTCATGCCCAACTTGTTGTGAAACAAAAAAAAAGAAGCAATTTACAATGAGAAACCTAGACTCGAGAGGCTGACAAAGCCGTCACCACCCAGAAACCCAATGCAAAAATGAAATTCTAACCCAACACCAACAACTAGAAAAAGAACAATAAATACGACAACGATAACAAAAGTATTACAAATGACTGCAAACACTAGAGGCAAACGGCAGCAAGCTAAAAAAAAAAAAAAAACACAAAGAAATTAAAGAGTTGTTCCAAAGTCATTTGGTAAGTGGGCGAAGAAAAAATTACAACTGAGGCCGGGAGTGTGAAGTAATAAAAGGCGTTTAACAAAAGACAAGCAACGGTGCACTGGCGTTTATTGTGCAAACAATGCAGCAGCAGCTACAACAATTTGAATGAGTCTAACGCTTAAGTATTTCGAATTAAAAAATAGGAATCTTACAAAGAAAAAAAGTCATAAAGCACGTACCAAAGCGGAAAAATCAGAGACCAAACAAAGCTTTTAAAAAAAGCAACACAAGCTTGGGTAAACTTATAGCTTCAACAAAATTTTACATTTACAGGGTATAACTATCGCCATTTTTAGAGATTCAAGGAAAAGAAGTTTGCTATATTTACTTATAATAATGTCCCGCGTATGCTGGAAGCTAACAAATAAATATGACCTGAAGAATTTGAACAAACATTGTTGATAAAGAAAAGAAAATATGTCTACTATTTCTGTACAACTTGATGATGTGACATCTTTTTAAAGTATTTATCTTTGGTTGAGTTCTGGGAATTACAATTATTAAAATCTCCGAAACAATTGCAATGTTTAATAACAACTATCGTTAAGTGGCTATTTCTAGAGATCCTTTAAAAAGCATAT
Source organism: Scaptomyza flava (assembly GCA_030179655.1). Lineage (NCBI taxonomy): Eukaryota > Metazoa > Arthropoda > Insecta > Diptera > Drosophilidae > Scaptomyza > Scaptomyza flava. The sequence continues at coordinate 19,969,686 of JARNME010000012.1, forward strand.
TGCTGACAGCCTTAAGTTTGTTCAAAAAGCTAGCAAGAACTCCTGGCAGCCCTTTGTCGGTCAATCAATCTTGCAGGCTCAGTTGCAAGCTTGGCCAACTGGCATTCAAATCAAACATGTCTGACCATTTTCTTGTTTTATGTTCAATGTTCTTTGTCCCATGTCCTATGTCCCATGTCCCATGTCCAAATGTTTCGTACCGTTATGCCGGCTGCTACTTCGTCTTCATTCATTTCGCCAATTGCCTTGTCGGTTGGCTTTTGCCAGTTTCTGTGCTTTTCTTTTTTCTAATTGCGAATTTTTTGCTTTGCTTTTTTTTTTGTGTGCATGGTGACAATTGCAAATACTTTGCAATTTTGCTGTTTTGTTAGTTGGCCATTTCTCTTTTCCTATTTCTTTGTGCGCTGCTGCTTCAACTGTTTCTGTTCGTTCCTCTACTTTTTGATTTGCATGAATTTGGCATGAAGATGAGCTTCATGGAAAGGGTTTGCTTCGCTGTTTGCTTGTTTGTTTCCTCTGACAAGTACATGTGCCCGACGAGTGGAGAAGGTGGTGGCTTGTCATGCATGAGTGCCGTTGCCTGCAGAGTTGCGAATTTTGTTGTAACAGCCCTTGCTCAGCCTGGTCCTGCTTGCCACCCTTTCAACCCACTGCAATGAAGATTGATCACAGTTGCTGCAAGTTGTGCGCCGTTTTTGCAGCCCCAAAACTGCATTTTTTATTTTTGCCACTATCTGGTCGACCTTCTGCTGTCCGTTCCTGCCAAGGGCCCCATGCCCCCTTCCCTTGCCTGTCGTTTAATATGAAAAATTGCGGCAAATATTTGCGAAGCACGACAAAAGATGCAGCAAATGTTAAAAGTGGCGTCCGCTCTAATTGGAAGAATTTGTCAGTATTGTTAAAGGGCTTATAAATTAATAGTTGGAACGGAGCCTCACCCCCAAAGAAGCGCTGTGAATAACTTGCAGATGTTTAGATTTCCAGGAAATTTTCCATTTACTTAAATGATGATGAATGAATTTAATCAGAAATTCTAAGAATTACTTATGTTAGTTTTAGCCCATCTCATTTCCTAAGAAGTAGTCGATGCTAAAGTTAGACCTTAAACTCACAATTTTTTCAGAATTCAATTCAATTTTTAATTTCTATCTCTTTGTTGATCTTTTACTTAAGACAATGTGATTTACTTGAAATGTTTGTTTAAATATGCATACATTTCCAAGCGTAACAGACTTTATTAAAGCAAAATTTTATTCCCACTTTTCAATAGGCTGTCTTAAAAAATATTACATTCTTAAGTAAATACATCTGTTATTCAATTTATATGCTGCTTCACAACAAGTGTGTTGAAATGTAATCAAAAATATATTATTCAAATGGTTTTTAATGCTAAACCAAGTCATTTTTTATTTGAATTATTAATATTACGTATACGCTGTGTCGAACATATTTACATTTATGCAGGGCACAGAGAGATAGGCGCAATCATTTCTAAGCTGACAAGTAAAAAAGTTATTACGGATTTTACAACTAGCCTCGACAACACAAGCATGCTGCCCACTTTGTTTGTGGGTGCTTGGAGCCCGTTTTATATTGCCGTGTTGCTGCGGTTGTCATTCTACAACTGCATAGTGTGCCAAAAAAAAGAACCGGGCCCAATGAGTGGGTGGCCAACTGTTGCACAATCGGCCATTGACTAACAGTGGGCTGTCACACTGACCCTTGCCATGTCCCCTTATGCCATCTACACTTTGGCTTCTATGCCATTTGGTCTCTGGCTTTTTCTCGGCTTTGCTGTATGGCTGCTGTTGTTTTAACCTTAAGTGCCGTTGGCATAGTTTTAGCAACTGTCTGATGATGAAGCTCCCAAGGCGTTTGCCACTATTTAAAGCCGTTTCACTTCGCTCACATTCTGTTACCTTTTTGCACTAGCGCTCAAAAGCATGCTATAGTTGATATACTAAGCCAACCTGAATATAAAACGGCATATTCAATGTGAGCTTTAAATAAGTTAAGAGGAGAGTTAAACGAATGTGATTTTGACTTTTCAAATAAGTGCAGATGATTTTCAAAATGATTGACTTTTCTTCTTGTAGATACAACACGGTACGTTCTCAGCAACGGATATTGCAGGGTATTATATAGCTTTTACCAGACTCGTTGCTAAGATCTTTTACTTTTACGAGCCACTTGTCAACTGTTGACGCGCTTTTGTCGCTGACTTCGCATCTTGCTCTACTTCCACAACTAGATGGCTGTTCAGCTTGTTGTCGTTGTTGTTTTTGTTGTTGACTTTCCATTTTATATTGCCCGACTTTAGCCCGATGCTGGCTAGGTAGGTGCTCTCAGGGGAACTGTCCATTTATCTGTTGGATAAAGTGTAAAGGCGCATGGCAAACGGCAAAAAGCAAACAGTGAGAGAGCCTTGGACAGACTCTAGTGAGCCTTCATCTCTGGCAGGGATGGATAAATGTGCTGGAACACATGCATGGCAAACCAATTATCATACGCCCCGTGGTAGACGCTCTAATTGGAAACAAACAGCTAAGAGTCAAAAGTCAAAAACGCCAGCATAAAAAACATTTGGCAGATTTACGTTTTTCAAACAAGCGGCGAGTTTTATATATATTTGTTGTTCTTTTGTTTCTTTACTTACTTATTTCTGCAGTGGTTTTTTGTTTTATCAGCATGAGCTCGAAAACAAACGCAGCAACTAAAACTTTATGGCTGGCTAGCTGCACACAAATTTCAAATGCAAAATATGCCAAGAAAGTGCAAAAACATAAAAAACAAGTACATAGTAGTCTTGTTCCTTTGCCATCATTTTTTACTCGCTCTAACGTTTTTTAAAAATTCATTCCGAGTTTTTATAGCTTTCAAATTGACGCACGCCTCACCCCCACCCAAAAAAAAAGCACTCCAATTCCTGACAACGATGATATCGAAAATATTGTATTGGAGGGCCGAGCGTCGACCTTACACAAACACAACAGTCTGCATTTTTAGCGGTTTTTTTGGCAACACAATATAGCAACCAAAAAAACAGTAGTTCATAGCGAATGCAAAACTTCCATTAGAAGCCACAACAGATGTACAGCAGTTAAAGGGGAGACTGTTGGGGATTCAATAAAGTGTGGCGTTGCTTTCACGAGCTAGACAGAAATTGTTTCTGTTCGCTTGGAAGTGTTGCGAATTGAATTTGACTAAAAGGGAAATCAGTTTTTCAAGCGTTTTCTCGATATCATCAACAGACAAGGCCATACAAGGGCCATTGAAATTCGAAATCGATACTGGAACAGTTTTGTTGTTTTTTTTTGGGGAACTTGTGCAGTTTGTGCGGTACGTTCATGTTGATTGACATGGACTAGATCAAAACACAATATATTGTATGCAAGAGTCTTTCAATTTGTTGTAGATTTTTACAAACATATTGGCTGCCATGCATAGTTTGAAAAGTATTCTCTTTTGCCTTTGATTCCCAATCGTTTAGCATGCAAATTATTTATTTTTTAATTAATTACAATTCAATAAAACATAAAAAATGCTAGTGATGTCAAAAAAGCTTTGAGTCTGTACGGATTTTTGTTTTTTGTAAGCTGTTAACCGTTTACCAATCCTGTAAAAGATTTTTTTGGGTTTTTCATGCCGTTCAAAGCTCCCTAAGCGCACGCCTAAAAATATGCAAACGAAAACATTGCTGTGCCAAACAAGAAATAAAACAACGCAAAAAATAAGAGCAACACGAAAGCAAATAATATCAAATTCAGTGAACTAAATGTTACAAACCATCCAAGCCAACCACCACCCAAGCGAATTCATGACGTGAATTTATAATTAAATGCGACCGCGTTTTAATGCAATTTGTAAGTGTCGCGTGGGTTGGGCGCGTTTCTCGAATAAATTTGCCAAATATGGCGCAAGACAGAGACAAAAGGAGTGAGAGTGCAAAAGAGAGAGAGAGAGAGAGCTGCTGATAGTGCAAGCGGGATTACTGCAAGGCAAATGCATATTTGAGCTGTTTTTGTTTCGATCTGGCAACGTTGCCTTGGTCGAATCACAACCACTTCCACACCCTAGACAATGCACACATTCACACATTTTCCCACACCGCAACGAATTTTTTAAGCAACGGTTCGCGCTTTACATATTTTGGAGGCTGGGGTAAAACTCGTCGTGGATCGAAACTGACAGCTGCCGGCTGCCTTCTGCTGTAAATGCTATTCAAATAAGGATTGACGCTTCATTCATTCTATCTATCAAGCGTGTTTTTTCTTACGGCTTGTTGCGCAACACGTGCAATTCTACTTTGAGCTTATCCACACATACGTACAAATGTATGTGGAAATGTTATTGCGTGTTTTTGGGGTTCTGGGTTTTTTGTAGTTGCGTTTTTTACGCATTACCAATTCGGATTCGATTTGCGCTTTAAAGGCTTCAGTTGCTAGGACAGGTAACAGATGATTGGTAGCGGGTAGGGATCGTTTGAAAATAGGCAATAAACGTCGATTTTATGGCTCAATATGTTGAGACGTGCATGGACTGAATGTGAGAATACTTGAATTCAACAGATCTAATACTGTATTTTGCATTCACAAAGCTTAAAACCTTAACCACCGAAAAGCACTCAATTACTATTAAAATTTACCATACACATTGCATGCACAGACCCTCACAGCTGCTTCAAAAACTCACAACTACATGCAAAGCACACCAAACCCAACCCAACTTTAGTTTTAGGCAATTCTTTATAGAGCCACAAGGAACTCACACACACGCACATACGCGACTTGCGTGCGAAAACTTTGCAGACACAAAGGAAAGACAAAGAGATAGCAGCAGAGAGAGCAAGCGAGAGAGAGAGACAGAGAGACAAAGGGAGAAAGACATAAAAGCTACACAAAACACTTGAAAGTCCCAGTGCCCGAGTTCCCTGAACTCCTTGAGTTTCTGAGCACCCTTAGCACTCGAAGTGGCCGTTATGGCATTTACTTTTACGCTGGCATTCGAGTGCAATTAGCAGTCTGCTAATTAGTCTAAACGGACCCAGCCGGACAACACCGCAAGCTACGGCTACGGCTACGTGAGACAACACAACACAATTTCACACCGGACTCTTCGAGTCTTCAAAAGCCGGTTTGCTGCGCGCTGTCTCGTATTTTTCGCATCACGCGGTGCAGTCATAATAAAATTATGAAGCCAACGTGCGCCAATTTTGTATTGTGTGGCGGCCGGACAGCCGTTGGTGCTGCGAGGCATTGATGTGGCCAGCAGACGCTTCGCTCTTTGAAGCCACTCAGACAAAGCTTCCTGAATATGAAAGAGGATGTTCACGTAGACATGGACGTGCCCGTGTCCGTGTCCTGAGTCTCCTGTGTCCTGTGTCTCCTGTGCGCAACTTTACTAATTGAGTTACCTGCAGCTCGTCTAGCGACTGTATTTAATTGCATTTGAAAAGAGCTGGCCTTATTGTTTTTGCTCAACTGCCTCCCACAAAACTTGACAAAATCGTAGACTTTGCGTACGCATGCGCCGCCTCATAGGCACATAATTTATGATAAGTTGGCTGCCACTTTGCCACTTGGCCACTTAGCCTGCAACTCCGTTAGCTTTCTTGTCGGTGGTGGCCAAAAAGGCTACGAACTTTTTTGTTTAATGACTGCAGTGCCAAAACATTAAACTCTTGTTGGCCGCTTTAACATTTCCCGTACTTTCTCACAGCAATTTCACGTAATGCAGTTGGCAACATGTAGATGCTGCTGTTGCCAAACAGATTTTCTCAGCTTCAGTTTACGATTGCAATTTAAAAGCAATTTGACACACTGTATTGTAGCTCAAAGCGTGACTAGCGAGTGGCCCCAAAAAGTAGGCAACAAATTGCTGCCAGTAAGAGCTCTTTCTGATGATGCTCAAGAAATTAAGTCAAGTGACTGTATGAGTGAACAAGACTTTTGAACCAAGCTCAGTTTATGCAAGATAAAATAAATGGTCCAATTCCAAATTCATAATTCGCTGTAATAAACACCACAACAAATTTAAATACATTTTCAAAGATATAGTAATACACTTAAAGCGACTTTTGACATTTTCATCTCGTTCCACATTCAACTAAGAGTCTTAAACCCAATTGTAGTCGAATGTAACTATGCAAACTACATGTGCTTAATGATACAAACCGCATGTGCCTTATCTACAACAGTTGTACTACAACTTGGGCTCAGTTGGCACTCCTCTTAGCGTTTCCTCGCTCTTTCGCTGTGCTCTTTCTGTGTGTTTGATTCAGTCTACATTTATGCTCTAATTAGAGTACACTGAGGCGCTGCTCCATCGCGTGTTACAAATTGAGTGCCCACCCCAAACAACGCCCGCCACCACCTTTAGCTAACTGTGTTCCGTTTTTGCACTGCCATTTGATTCCCTTCACATCGTGTTATCCACATTCACAGTGGCTCCTTTATTCCACAAACCCATTTTGCCGTCGCAATGTTGCCGTCAGCGGCAGCGCCTCTAATGCAACTGTTAAGTGCCCGGCACTTTGTGACTAACGAATTATAAAAAAGAATTGCAAAACACCAACCTCACCTTTTTTTATACCCTTCACATGTGAATCAGGGTATATTGAGTTTGTCATGAATCTGTAACGCCTTAAAGGAATGATGGGAGACCCCATAAACTATATATCAAAATGATCAGGACGAGCTCAGGAATTGATTTCCGTCCGTCCGTCCGTCTGTCCGTCTGTCCGTCTGTCTGTTTCAACACGATTTCCGCCCAAACTGCTGAACCGATCTTGATGAAACTTTCACAGATTGCTTAGATCATGTCGGGTTTGTTCACTATGAAATTTCATCCCGATCAGAGCATTCTACGATATAGCCACCATATAAATTTACCATATCAACACGATTTCCGGCCAAACTGCTGAACCGATCTTGATGAAACTTTCACAGATTGCTTAGATCATGTCGGGTTTGTTCACTATGAAATTTCATCCCGATCGGAGCATTCTACGATATAGCCACCATATAAATTTACCATATCAACACGATTTCCGGCCAAACTGCTTAACCGATCTTGATGAAACTTTCACAGATTGCTTAGATCATGTTGCTTACCATATCGTACTATCAATTGTTGTCTCTGTCGTGCACTTTCAAGTACCTACATGTCAATGTGTTGTTTTTGTCGAAAACGAACAAGTAAATGACGCTCAAGAGTAAAAATATTAGCGAAAAATTACCAACAACTGCACAGAAACATAAGAGGGGGGAGTATTGATTTGGCTGTGTGAAGGGTATCATAGTCTTGGCATAGCCAAAATTAACTATGCGCCACTATGTTTTCATTTACTTTTTTGCGCTTGTGCTTGTTAGTATTATTATTATTTTACGCGCATGCATAAATTGAAGTGTGGTGAAGGGAATCGCACATAAAAGAACATTAAAAAACAACCAAAATGCAAAGTAATTGCCTTAACTGTACGAAGTTAAAATTCCCTAACAAAGCATAATCATATTTTGCGATAATACGAAGTATACACAAAAAACAAAAAATAGCAGAAAAAAATAGCTAAATAAAGAATATTGTAAAAAATGTGTTACAAGTGCCGTCAAACCCAAACATAAAGCAGTTAATATACTTAGTAAAAAGTATTTATGAAAATGTGTGCTCAGTTAAGGAAAGGAAGCATTTGTAAACAAGTACTGCCGTTTTTTTTGTATTATTGTGGCAAGCAGGCGTGGGTATTTTGCAAAGGTAACCAAATATACAATGGAATGGAGCAAGTGGAATATTATTGCTACAGTTAACACATACAATAATCGTGTGTGGTACAAAGTAACGAAAAGTATACGCGAGTTAAATTTTAAGCATGTGGAACTGCTTTCATGACATGTGAAGGAATGTGTGCATGTGTAGGTGTGTGTGTGTTTGCGTTAGTGTTTTGGCTTTTTAGGCAGCCAAACAGGAAGTGCCAAACACACACAATCACACACTCGCACACACAATAAACGCTTAAGCTTGAGTTCAAGTACGCCATCGTCCGCCATTTTGTTTGGCTTTTTGTGCAGTTTCTTTTGTTGCTTTGTTTTGGGCATAAAAATGGCGTTTATGCATTGCTTGCTTCACAACAACAACATTAGCAAACTGCACTGTGCGCTGAGTGCAAACACAACAAATAGAAAGAGAAGAAAAAACTGCACTAAATGCACCAGCTGCCAGTGTGTCCGTTTCCGTGTTGGTTAACGTCAAATTGACACACCACTCTTGCTCCTTTCCTCGCTACGTCAAGCTCGACTTTTGGAACTGTTATTGCATCTTGTTCTTTTTTGGTTTTGCATACTGTTTGTCTGACATTAAAGTGTCAATTTGTGCGCTCGCCTGTTAGCCGAAATTGGTTTGCAACTGCAACATATTGGCTAGCAACGATAATTGGAAACGGGGCCGAAAATGGAGGCCATTAAATTGCCGTTCGCTTTCAATTTAGCGCCAGGTATTCGTTGCGCTCATTAGCATTGAACGAACCCAGGCCACATCTGGACATAGCAGACATGGCCAAACGACAGCTGCAACTACAAACTACTGTGAAATTTGGAGAGATGAGACAGCAGGCAGTCAGGAGCAGGCGGCAAGAGCGACTAATTGAGCCGCAAAACAGTGGCCACAAAATGTGGTAATCAATGGGAACGAGAAAACGACGAACATCTCTCAGTCTGTTAAATGAATGCCAGCCTTATACCAAATGACATGATGAGCTCGAGTTATCAACAGCTAAAGATGCTTAGTGTTTTGTTTCGTCTTTCAAGCAAGTAAACACTTTAAAAGCATATTTTGAACCGAATAAAAAATAATGTAAATAAAGTTTTTTTTTAATTATTTCTGTGTTTTATCAAGTCTAATTTCTAGCTTGTTCATGAATAACAAATATTGCTTAAAACACATTTCAACATCAACATTCCAAGTGTTAAAGCTAAAAGTCAACATTGCAAAAGCACACGGCAGATGTTGTATATTATTACAGGTGATATATAAAATACAATGATTGTGGAAATTTTAACGTGGAAACCCCTAAAGCTATACTCATGTGTATTGTGTATTTTTGTTTATTTGAGCAGCACAAATTTTGCAAATAATCTTATTAAATTCGTCACCTTTAATTGATTTCTCTTAAAACACAAAAATACTTGCCAAATGTTTAGGAAACTTTCGCCTTAAAGCGCATTTATTATTTTCCATGTGCTTGCGATGTGTTTTTGGGCATTTCAGTTACTCGTTTTGGCTTCATTCGATGCTAAACCAATAACAATAAAAGCCCAAAAATAATAAGGTTTTCTGCTGACGGCGGTCGAAACGCACAGCTCGGCAGAGGTAGCAAGCAAAAAGTGGGTGGTTTGATTGGGCTGGATTGAACTTTATGTTGATACCTCGTCAGCTCGCTTGAGTGCCCTTTTGGCGTTTATTGCGGCCCACGCTACCAAAAACTTTGGTACTAAACAGAAATTACCCATACGCCATGGGTGCCGTTGATTGGCCGCGCGAGCCCAAAAGGAAACGAGCTGAATACCAAACTGAGAGAGGGGTTAGCGTTAAGAATATATATGTTTTTAGATGCGCTGCTGCGGTTGACGTTGGGGTCGAGGTGGTCGCGACCGCTTACTGTTGAACATTGTTTAGCCTTTCACAAACTCATAAATCTGCAGGTTGCAAAACATAAATCTGCCTCCAAGAGTGACTGCCATGTGGCAGGCAACAGACAGCAGACAGCAGTCAGCAGTGATGTCAACTTTTGATAGAAAAATCCAGTTTTTAAATAAAATAATACTTACTCTGCATTGCTGTTAAAATTGTCCAAGTAACGCACAGAGTTAGAAATTAACACAATGACTTGCAGCTGCTAAATTTATACATTTTCTTTACTCAATCAATCATAAGAAATTATCTTTAAAAAAAGTTGATTGTTTTGTATACTTTTTCCTCTGGCATGGCAGCACTGATAGGCAGCTCAGTGGCAGGGAAACTGTTTGTGTTTTGGGGTTTTAAGCATGCTTGAAAATGCATTCGAAACTAATAAAAACATTGCACTCTGGTATTAATTGCAGGAACGTCAGCTGTTAGTACGAGTCACAAGGATGGCCAACGAACCGCAGGTGCAACCCCAAATGCTGGTCATGGCTTTCCTGGCTATTAGCGCAGCGTTGTCGCTCAGCAGTGCCGAGAGCTCGTCGAGTTGCGGCCCCAATTTCCCAGTTGCCTGCTCCTGTGGCAATGAGATGTACGAGGGTACCGTCCAGTTTATTGTTAACTGCACAAATGCGGGATTGCGTAACACCAGCGTGCTAGAGTTCATGCCCGAACAGGTGGAGATACTCATCTTTACGGGTAACTTTATTACTGAGCTGCCATGGAATGTCTTTGGTAGCATCAATGACTACAAGCAATTGAAGATCGTCGACATGAGCAGCAATCATATACGCGAGATACGTGGCAAGAGTTATCATCATGTGCCGCGCGTGGAGCGTCTTATTCTCAATCACAACAACTTGAGTATTTCGCGCTACGAGGACGAGGTGAATCATCATCATCCGCGCGTCTTCTCAAACTTTGGCAATCTGCAGAGTCTCCACCTGACCGATGCCTTCGAGGATCACAGCTCCCCGCAGCTCAGCGAGGACCTGCATGATATCTTTGTGAATAGTCAGCTGGTGAAGCTGCAAAAACTACATCTGGAGCAGAATGAGATAACGCACTTCAAGGATCGCAATGTTTTCTGTGATCTGCCTGCGTTGCATGATCTTCACTTGGGCGATAATCTGCTGAAGGACATTAACTTTGAGGTGCGCTGCTTGAATAATCTACGCTTTCTGGATCTAGAGCGTAACAAGTTCGAATTTGTTAAGCCAAGCGATATGCATGTTCTAAACGAGCTGCAGGAGCGTGAGAACCGCACCGTTGATCTGATTGTCGACTTTAATTTGAATCCGTTTGTGTGCAATTGCAAAATCTCACCATTCCGTACGTGGCTGCAAGCGACGCGGGTTCAGGTTCGCAATCAGGATAGCATCATGTGCTTCCATGGGCTACAGCACGTTGATCCGGCGCCGGCACACCTCCTCCAGCTGGACATGAGCGAGTGTGCGGCCGAGATGGCAGCAGCCGCCTCATTTCTTAATATCGCCGAGAACGAACAACTCTATGGGCAGCTGCAGCCGCATCTTAGTGGACACACGGCCACATTAATCTTTCTTCTTATTGTGCTCAGCATGATCCTGCTTGGCCTGCTGGTGGCTCTGGTTTATGTCAGTCGCGATAAGTTAAAGTATATGATGACACCGGTATTTGATAATGTGGCCAAAAAAGTACAGTATACATCAATTAAGGATGAGGATTGCCCGGAGGTGCATGTCTAGGAATGTACAGGAAATTCAACCAACCCCACGTCCATATCAAAAACAGTAGCAACTGTACTACATAAATACATACATAAGTACAGTTTCGTGTTTTTTTCTCATTGCCATTCGCGAAGCGCAAAATGAGTGCCATTCACAATGAACGACGTCAGCGACGAGCGCATATCACTTAAAAAGAAAAACATATTTTCAGTTAAATCTACTTAATACACACAATCTTATTGTTTAATAGCAAATAAGTGAATTGTTGCATTTAAGGTAATAGAACAGCAAGTTTGGCAAAGTTGATTACAAGCAAATACAGCAATAATGTTAGCGATTTTCTAAGTAGAATATAAGCCGTCTTGTTATGCGTTCTTTGATTTCATATGGGCGAATAGCCAATAATTTCGGCACAATATAAAACTAATTTAACATACATACACACTTATATTGTAACAAACACGTTAGTGTTATCTGTGATTTAAGTTTAGTAGATTTACTTTGTTAACAAATTTTAATTAAAACTCAAGCAAACGAATATTGATGCAAGTACATACATTCAAAAATATAAAAACGAAAATACTTCACTGTATAACATATGACGTACTTACTTACATATAAATTTCACTTATGTTAAAAATATTTATAAATGTTATTAATCATTTTCCAATTGTCAATTGTACCATTTAAATGATTTTCACTTAAGTTTTCTGTATTTAACACGCAGTTTTTATAAATAAACTTTGAAAATAAATCGAGTACTTTTATTGTTTGGCAGGCATATTCAAATGCGCGCCATAATGGTTGTTGTATAGCAGCCCTGGTAAGAAAAACCGGCACTGATAAGATTACAGCTGTTCCTCTACAGCGAATGGCAGCCGCAAAGAAGAAGACGTTAACATAGATAAAGCGCAAATGTTTTTGTGGTGAGCGTTTTACAATTTAACAATTATAACAAAAAATTAAGCAGTAACAGGACATTTATTAGATATGCCTTTTTTTTTGCCTCATGCAAAACCATAACGACTGTCAAACGCAATGCCATTTGCATGAAAACATGATTTGCGCAAGCGACTTTACATTGTATAGTGCATGCTTGTGTGTGTGAGTATATATACAAATTAGATTCATTTTGTTGAGACGTTCCTGTCTTGTTGTTTCATTATTTACATTATGCAACGTCATATCGCTGCATTGTTTTAGTAGAAGTTCTAAAAGAAACTCAGATTCTCAAGAAACGATTGCATTTAAACATATGTGATAGCACACACACGCACAGGAAAAATACTAAAAGTATGTGTGCCCATTAATATGTTAAAATGTGTAACTGGTAAGTCTGTTTAACAGATTCTGAACAAACAAGTGTTTTTACTCCAGATGCTCAAAAACTGTCGACGTGTGTGCGCCTTGAATCGCTCAAATATCTTTGCGAACTACCAGAGCAAGCGATTTAACCAACCCTCACCCCATTTCAACATGGAAAAGTTTGATTTGCCAAAACGTTTGCAAGGCAGTACGCCCAGCGTTTGGAACGAGTATATTGCTCTGGCCATGCAGTATAAGCCACTTAATCTGGGCCAAGGGTTTCCAGATGATGCTGCGCCAGAATATGTAACCAGTGCGCTTGCAGACATTGCCAGGGATGAGAATCCTCTCCTGCATCAGTACACCAGAGGCAACGTAAGGAATAAGAGGCATGGCGACTATTATAGCTGAGCCATTTTTTTTTATTTTATTTTATCGCAGGGTCATGTGCGTTTGGTGCAAGCGCTATCTAAACTGTACAGCGGCCTAGTTGGCAGAGAGCTAAATCCGCTAAGTGATATATTGATTACGTCTGGCGCCTATGAGGCACTATACTCCACTATACTAGGACATGTCGATGATGGGGAAGAAGTCATCATCATTGAACCCTTCTTTGATTGTTATGAGCCTATGGTCAAAATGGCAAATGGCGTGCCTCGATTCATTCCACTAAAACCGGTTAGCTTATATATGTTAATTTGTTAATTTTACAACACAAATTTGCTTCCGTAGAAAAAGAAAAGCGGTCCTTTAAGCTCTGCGGACTGGGTTTTGGACGATGCTGAACTGGAGAAGCTGTTCAACGAGAAGACAAAAATGATTATACTCAACACTCCGCATAATCCCACCGGCAAGGTATTTCATCGCAAGGAGCTGGAACGCATTGCTGATCTATGTCGCAAATGGAACGTGCTATGCGTATCGGATGAGGTGTACGAATGGCTTGTCTTCGATGGTGTCGAGCATGTGCGCATTTGTACCCTGCCTGGCATGTGGGATCGCACAATAACCATTGGGTCGGCAGGCAAAACCTTTTCTGTAACTGGCTGGAAAATTGGATGGGCCTACGGACCGCAGCAATTGATTCGAAATCTGCAAATGGTGCATCAAAATTCGGTATACACATCCCCCACGCCACTACAGGAGGGCGTGGCACGCAGCTTCGAGCTGGAATTGGCGCGTCTGGGCAAGCCAGAAAGCTATTTCCTCAGTTTGCCGCGTGAGCTCCAGCCAAAACGAGACTTCATGGCAAAGTTTCTGAGCGAAGCGGGCATGCGTCCAACGATTCCAGAAGGAGGCTATTTTATGCTGGCTGATTGGACGCCACTGGCAAACAAAATCGATCTAAGCACAGAGCCGGATCGGCATCGTGACTACAAGTTTACGAAATGGATGACAAAGAACATGGGTCTGCAGGGTATACCGCCGAGTGCCTTTTATAGTGAGCCCAATAAGCACCTTGGTGAGGACTTTGTGCGCTACTGCTTTATCAAAAAGCAGGCCAATCTGGACAAGGCAGCCGAGCTGCTTAAGCAGTGGAAATAAGATTTGTTTATATGTAGTGCTACACTACTCACATTTGTTATTAAAATAAACGAATGTTTTGAAATTTGTATGGGGGTCTTGCAACTTATAAAACTATCATCATGCATGTTGGATCGTGTACACAAAAGCATAACCTGCACACGGCACCATTACATAATCCAAAATAAAAGATATTAAATGCATGAAGTTTTCGTATCGTAGCCTTACTCCAATCTCCTTTTTATTTGCAATCCAATGTCATGTTCATCCGCACAGAGTGAATTGGAATTGTTTGTTTTTGTAATTCTTTTTGTATGTGTGTTTTAATTAAACTAAAGGAAAACGTTAGAGCAAACGCCGCTTTACATATCGTAAACGGACTTCAGAGCCAATTCGGGCTTATCGTAGCCCAGCTCCTCAATGGTTGGCACACCCAGCTCCTTCAGGGTTGGTGTGATCTTCTCAAGCAAGTAGGGATACAGAGTAGCCTTCTGGTCCCCGCACTTATCCTTGCAGCCTTCCAGCCACCTGATGGCAAGGGCAATATCGTTGACGCGGCGACAGGCACGCAGTCCAGACTCAATAACCTTGGGGCTGGGCACCAGATCCATGCCAAGCAAATCGTTCATGCCCTTGCGTACCTCCCAGCCATCGATGCCCTCGCGAGCAAAATATTTCTCGTAACGCGAATCGAACTGCTCTGCCGATTCTTCAGTACCGTGCTGGCGCACAGCAATGACACGCGAGGATGTAACACCAACGTTGCCGCGTAGGGCATTAGCGAGTTTACCGGCTGTTACACGAAACATAGCTGTCAAGAGGAATACCAAATAGAAAAATACCTAGTTGGTGCAAAAATATTGGTTAAGTAACAGCTTCGACTCACTTGTATGCTCTTGCTCTTGCTATTTTTTTTTTTTTTTACAGGGATGACAAAGTGACTAGTGTTGATGAGCAACAACATAAATAAATAAAATGTATTGCTAGTACCGATACAAGTGCTGGGAAACTGTTATCGAGACAGTGCTGTGCATTGCAACAACTGTCAGTCGATTGGATGATTGTTCTCGAACACTGTGTGACTTGCTGAGCAGTGATTCTCATTTTGTGCCCGACAATTCGGTTAAAAATCGCACTTTCTGCTGAAAATAGAATTGCGAGCAGCGACCGCGGCTTTATTAACTAACTTTAAGCCAAGTATAAACAATAAGATGTCGGCAGCAGGGTAAGTGTTAGCATAAGCAATGTTCTTTAATTATTGTTGCCTCAATTTTCGGGTCGCTCTTCTTTTTGTGGCTTCTTTGTACGACGCGTGCTTTTTGCTGCGGGTATATTAGCGGCGTCTATTTTTTGCAAATGGCAGCGACAGAGATACTGCAAATTGTGATAGTTTTCAACTCCTCTTTTACGCATCTGAAGTGCACCTCGGTGGGCGTGTCTTATGCGCAAATGCATTGTATTTTTGGACGGTACGCGGTGCCATCAAAATGTCGCTGAAGTTTGAGGTTATGTTAAGGTTGGCGCTAACTTTGTTTAGTGTGTTGCCGCAATGCTGGAATTTGTACAGCATTAACTTTTTTCTATGCAAATCAATCAAGTAATTTAGCATAAGTTTGCACTCTAGAACTTTTACAATAAAATATTGATGCCGGCGTTGCCATGATACCAAATACTATATTTTATACGCACTACGCGATAGCGTTTCCAAGCCGGCCTAAAAAAAGGTTTTTGTTTATCTTATCCAAAATTTGTTGGTTTTTATTGCAGTTTGATTCCGCCACCAGTTTCGTGGGCTCAGCGCAACGACTTGGTCTACGTCATCATCGATGTAGAATGCAAGGATATTGATCATAAGTAAGTCCATTTTGATGAAAATAACTAACTATCTATTAACATATTGCTTAAACTATTATGAAAGTTGATATGTTTACTCGATAGAATATATCTATTAAAGTACCATAAACTGCAAAGTCTAAAATTGATGCTTTCTCATTTGATGTAGGGTGACAGAAAACAGCTTCTATTTCAAGGGCGTGAACGCGCTGGATGCATCCAAGAAATACGAAATCACACTTAACTTTTTTGGTTCGGTTGATCCGGAGAAAGTGACAAGCAAGAACATTGGTCGTTGCTTGGAATTCACAATACCCAAAAAAACAAGCGGTCCCTACTGGCCCTTCCTGACTACTGATAAGACCAAATTGCATTTCCTTAAAGCCAATTTCGCTAAGTGGCGCGATGAGTCTGACGAGGAGGAAGGTTAGTAGCTGAACAATCCAAGATATCAAGTTTAACTTCTTGCTAATTTCTATGTATTATTTGTATAAATGCAGCCGACACAAAGGATAACATGTTTGACAACTTTGCCAACGTTGGCGGAGATTGGAACAACAAGTTTGATGATTTTAATCTCGACGAAGATGATGACTCTGACGATAACATACCCAGTCTGTCGCAGAATGAAGAGGATGAGGATGACGGTGGGGAGGGTGACAAGGAGTCAAAGAAGCCAGATGCCTAAGTAGCTAGCTAATTAAGGCAGTTTTTGGAGTACTAGAGTCGTAGCGTTAGCAGGACCCTTATACCGTTAAGTCATACACAAGCAAAGAAACACAAACACATAAAACACAACACACACACACACACAAAGTACACACTCACTTATTAACTAGAGCAGCAAGTGCGATATGTTAACGACAACAACAACAACAAAAAGGATAAAGGAACAAGAGTTAAATACATAAATTTTACGCTGGATTTTCGCCACAACAACAACAAAACTGGAAAAAAAGCTACAACCAATTCATTGCGAAGTTTCATTTGCAATTTAATATTTTTGTGTTTCCTGTAAATAAAGGAAATTAAAATAAAAAACTAAAAAAAAATCTAAAACGATTTTCTCATTTTTATTTGGACCTACGCAGACATACGCACACAAATACATACATATATAAGTCGCTATTGTGGAATTATGTTGGTGTTTAGAAACTTTGGCAACTCTGTCGCTTTGACAACGCGGGCAAGAAGAAGCACGCTTTAAAATTTTGTTGATCTTGACAAAACATGCAAAGTAAAAACAATTATTCAAAAGTTGTAATTGTTAGCAATACAATACACTTATTTAAACTGTAAGGATACTAAATAATAATAATAAAAAAAAGAATGACCGCACAAAGACTGGCCTTTATAGCCGAATGGTTTCACGCTGAAGCGGGAATTACACGCACCTACCTTTTAACATTTCACTTAAGCGATAGCGCCGTCGAAGTGGTAAGTGGTATTATTTATAACAACAACACAGAACAATTGCAGTAAAGTTGTTTGCGTTTGCAGTTCGATCAGCGCAGCAAGAAAACTTTTTTGCGCCGCACTAAAATCCCAGAGCTAACGCGACGCGACTTTTTTGTCGGCTCGAAGATCAATGTGTTTGGGCGTCCTTTTGATATCGTCGACTATGCAGACGAAATAACACGTAACAATTTGGCCAAATATCGTAAGCGGTAAGACCGCTCAATCGTGTCTATGTTCCCATTGGTTTCCTTAACACACTCTTTTTACAGGGGGTTTTTGCTACTCAAGAGTAGTATGTGGCCAAAGAACTTGGGGGAATTTCTTAAGACGCTGATTGAGAACAAGATCAACATAAATAATGCCTTGATGGTTCAATTCACGCCCAAAACAGTCACGCAGTTTCTGGCCAGCAAGCAGGATGACGATGTGCACACATCGTGAGTTTACTAAACCTAAAACAATAACATAAATTTAAACAATCAAATAATAATATTAAGGGTACTCATGAATGAGCTACTGACTGGACCAACAATTGGCTTGGAGCTAACCGGCGACAATGTGATTGAGATAATGACTGCCTGCTCTAAATATAACACAGAGAATGCGTCAACAAATATTGTGCTATCGCCCAGCATGCAGAAGCTGTTCGAGCGAGAGGAAGTGCGTTATGGATTCTATTGCCCGGAGAAGGAAGAGAATGTTGCCAAGGATTTAAAGTTCTTTTTTGAGGAGCGTCACGGCATCATGAAGGATTGCAATTTTAAAAACAGCACATTGGCTATTATAAAGCCTCATATCATCAAGGATGGATTACTGGGCCACATGATACAAGAAATAATTACGTCTGGTTTCAAAATTACAGCTATGCGCATGCTACTCGTGGCTCGTGTTAATTGCGAGGAGTTCTACGAGGTCTATCGTGGTGTTTTGCCTGAGTTTATACCCATGGTAGCTCAGCTGAACAGTGGTGGATGCATGTTATTGGAAATTGTCAGCGAAGATCCAAATAAGAAGTCGCACGAGGAGTTTCGCAGCTTTTGCGGTCCCATGGATCCCGAAATTGCTAAACTATTGCGCCCTCATACGCTGCGCTCGAAGTTTGGCAGCTCAAAGGTGTTAAATGGCATCCACTGCACGGATCTGCCTGACGACACAAATCTTGAACTGCAGTACATGTTTAAGATACTTGAATGATCTCACTTAACATTTTAGTTTCATTAATTTTACACACACACAAAGTGCGTGCGTGTGCTGGATTAAATTACAAGTATCATTTGCATACAACATTTTCAATATTGTTTTAATTCTAGTAAACTTTTAATGGCCAAGTACCAACGTTTTTATTGAGCAGCCTGAAAGTCTGCTACACTTTCTACGAGCCTAATATGCGCTAAAATTGGCTGAACAGTATTAATTTATTTGATTTTATACATACATATGTATGTATATAAAAATATGTTTTGATGATACATTTTTGTACATTAAACCACAGAGATTAATAAAATCAAAACCAATACTTAAGAGGTGGCAGAACTAGAGCATACTTGCCAGTGCTGATTTTCATACACTGAAGTTTTGACTACTTGAACAGGGCACATCGTCCTGCCTATTGGGCAGCAGAACAACCAAGTCTCTGGCATTGAAACAGCTTTTGCGCTCCTGCAAGTTATAATCATAGGCTAGCAGGGCAAAGATGATGATGCAGACCAGCATAAGCATAGCATAGAAAAAATACTCAGCTTTTTGTGAGCTAAGTGCATCAAATTGGGTAACTAGCACAACAATGAGATTACCGAAAGCATTGTTCAAGAACCAAGCAGCAGTAACTACTGATTTCATCGAAGCCGGCGCCTGGGTAAACGCAAACTGCAGTCCAGGAATCGAGAGCAGTAATTCGCCCAACATGAGCAGCAGGAATTGAGGTAGTTGCCAGGCAATATTAATGGTGCCAATAGGCGATTG
Organism: Scaptomyza flava; assembly: GCA_030179655.1. Lineage (NCBI taxonomy): Eukaryota > Metazoa > Arthropoda > Insecta > Diptera > Drosophilidae > Scaptomyza > Scaptomyza flava. The sequence continues at coordinate 19,989,152 of JARNME010000012.1, forward strand.
CTAAAACAAAAAAATGTATATTTAAAATGAGATTACAATAATAATGAAAGCTTGTTTGCGTACCATAAGGCGATCCTGCAAAATTCCAGCGCAAAAGAAAGCGCCAGCTGAGCAAATGCCACCCATGGTGACGCTATGCAACGGTTTTAGCTCCCAGTGGAACCATCGACGCAACAAGGGAGCGCTTACATATTGCCAAAGCGGAATAAGCATAAATAAAAAGATGGGTCCCACTGCCTTTGCCTGATCTGGTTGTATGGTAACATTCATAACTGTGTTATTCATCATAGCTGCCTGAAAAGTCCAACTAGAATCCTGCTGGGCGAGCAAGGCAAAATAAACGGGCAGTGGAATAAAGAGCTTGCTGATCTGTAATGATACAATTTTTAATATATTTAATGTATAGTATATGTAGATATGTCCCACTTTTTCTTAATGTACTCACACGCAAAACTTTGGCTACATCACCCACAAAATGTGCATCATAGGTGCCAACAGCATTGTGTAGCCAATAATTGCATTTCTTGGCGGACTTTCGGCTGCGCCACTTCATCAACAGGGCAACCTTAACGCAACCACAGAACTTGAAGAGTATATTATCGTCGGACACCTTCTCCTTCTTGTAAAAGCATTTGCCAATCAGAAAGACGACTGCAATTGGCATTTAAATGTCAGTATAAGGTGATGGATTCAATTTAAGATCTACCTACTCCACGCCACCATGAAAGAGCTGCCCAGTGTTCCAAACACAGCCGGATAGCAGGTAGTCTTGGCAAAGCACTGGGTGTTCGCACGAACCAACGGAGGTAGAATTTTACTAAGAAATATGCCAAAATAGTACACAAAGTAATAGATGGAGAAATATTCGGCCAAGTAAGCGGCCTGCTCTGGCAATTTGAACTGAAGAGCGCCCAGTGAAGTTATGCAAGCGCGCACGGATCCATTGCCACAAGCTATAAAGGATATCGATACCAGCAAGCTGCCGAGAATAATGACATAATTATTTCTGAGTTAAGAGCTTTATGATCCTGTATGTATTTTTAAATAAACTTACAAAGCTATGACAGGCATTCCTGCATATGGCACAGATGTCATGATTAACAGCGCCCAGCCAAAGGCATAGAGAAAACAAAATCCCGATATTGTTCGTACATTGCCCATGTAGCTATCCGCCAGAATGGCACCAATAATCGGACAGAATTGTCCAAAAAAGTTAAAAATGTGCAAAACAATTGTGGAGAAGCTTTCGGAAAAGTTAAGATCATCGCGTAAAAATAGCACCAATATGGCTGTGAAGTGAATCGTAAAATAATAAATCATTTGAATTTGTTATTAAAAACATTGTTTAAATAATAAATAACTTTAAACCCAATTAATGCCAATCTGTGAGTAAAGACCTTGTGATCACAGATCATTCATATACATATGTAATGCATTTGTATGTATAATTGACAATGAGACCTTCCATTGTACATACGTGCTCGTCTTTTCACTGATAAGCTAGAGTTTTGGAATATTTTTGGACAGTACAATGGCAGATTACTGTGGACGACCTAAGGCAACTGCACTGCATTGGTTTGATAAAGTGTGTCATCTTATGAATGGCACAGTTGAACATTGTTTTACTTACTGCGCATGCCATTCGCTGCAAACGCCTCAAAGAACTTGGTGGCTAGTATAAAGTAGACAGCACGTGGATATTTGTATTCGAGGCGTATGTTGGATATGGGCGCGAATCCATAGTTGGGCAGAGAGTTGCGAGATTTGCTTAGCTTTGAACGCTCTCCAAAATCCAATAGTGGATCAGCAGCCGAGGTCTGTGTAAGTTCCGCCAACGCTGGCAAGGCTATAAACCGGCAGAGATTTAAGGTTGATACAACATATCTTTTAATCATATCTCTTTTATCTAATCTTCACCACTTACTTTCTTCGCTGCCAATTTCCGTCGCGCGGAACATTTTCATAGGTGTTGCTATTAAACAATTACGAACTCAACTGCCACGCTGAGCAACTTTGTTTGCCTTAACCTCTCTGTAATCTTGGCAGAGCTCAAGTTACAAGCGCTGTGTCCGATTCGTTTGCTTCGCAGCTTTTAACGGTTACGGTCTGCGGTTATGTTTTGTCTCACAATGTGCTTCTATTTTTCTTTAAGTTGTTTGTTGTTTATTATTTAAGTTTGCGTGGCCCACGCCAACGTCTGTTGCGCAGTAAGAGCAAGAAGCTACTAAAATGCCCAAAGACGCGATGCCGGCGACGGTCGTGTTTCGTAGACAGCGTGCACTCAAGAGCAAACATTGCGATAAATGTAATAACAAAGCAAACCCATAATGGAACTACGGCAGGTTATCTCTCTGTCTTTGCATGTCATGTGCTTGCTGCAGTCGGGCTCACACTCTCGCTTTGGCTGATAAGTCCAAGTCGCGCTCAGTCAGTCAATCAAATCTAGTCACGGGACTAGCTTAATGATAAGGACAACAACACTGCAACAGCAATAACAACACTGATACACATTGAGGTACATAGGCACATTCGTATTTTACAATGGATTTTTATTAAATTAGGCAGAAAGGTTATTTAGTTTGAAAGACGAAACCAAACTAGATCATTATTAACTAAACACGTTTCCGGATGATGCATCGATGAAATTCGCACTTGGCCAATTTGGTTGCATGAAGAACGAGATGACGGCCGACAACCAAGAACCACATGCCAAAATGTCTGCCGCCCACCACTCACACTAGTTTTTTCGCCTCAAAGAAGCTCTTCAGATGTCGCATCTGCCAGAAGCCCATGCAGACGAGGACAACAGTCTGTGCCAAGGACCACCATAGCACACGCGAATTTGTACTCTCGCTGGTGTGACGGAATCGCTCCTCGCGATAGCGCTGATAGTTTTGCTCCTTGGTGATCTGTTCGACCTGGTCGAGCAGTTGACGTATGCGCAGCTGTAGCTCGGTCAATTTCTCTTTTTGTGCCACATTGGCATAGTCAATGGCGTGCTCGCCCACCTGAATATCCAGATGCACGCGCAGCTGGGCGCCATTAAACCAGGCAGTGCTGTTGGAGTACATGCAAATTACGTGCTCGCCGGGCGTATGCGATGTGAATGACATGCGGCCCTGTGAGCTGTACACGCGCGATAGGATCACTTTGTCGTCGCTGTCGCGCACCTCCACATGCATGCCAATGCCAGGCGATGATGGCATAAAGCCATTGGAGCGCGGATCATACAACTCCACCTTGTAGTTAACTGAAAGAGACCAGAGGCTTAGAGTCTGAGCGACACAGCTTTAAAACCCTGCTTACCAATTACAGTCGTCTCGTCGGGCACCTCTTCAATAAAGCATTTGCGCTCCGTTTCCGATATGTGGAAATACAAACCGCATGCGCTGTGTAACGCGCAGAGCACCAGTGCCACGCAGATGAATTGATTGCGCATTTTGATTTTGCACAAAACTACACTATAGCTTCGAATATTTGTTTAATAAAAACTAAGCTCGCCGACACGTCATGAGAAAAACGCAAAGTGGCTACATTGACAATATCTACTTTGACAGCTGCGAGAGAGCTGCCACTTTGCAGCAAACACACACACGAATACATACGCATCAAAAACAAACAAACGAGCATGATGGCAGCATTGTCAAAACAGCTGTACAAATGAAAATTGTATAATTTCCCATTTGCTATTTATATATAATCCTGATCGAGGTGGCAGCACTGGTAAGAAACAGCTGTGCGTTTTGTTGACGTTTAACTTTTGGGAATCAAATTGCATTCTTAAGTAAATAATGGACCTTATATTGCTAATAGGCATTGCAACAGCTCTGCTGATTATTTTGCTCACTCTATACTTTTTGCAAAACAGAATTGCAACGACTGGTAGGAAATTTTGTTATCGAACCTTTTTATTTTTATAACTATGCAAATCCTTTCACGCAGAAACAAATGCAGCTGCGCAACCACAACGTGGCGTCCCACAGCGCGCTCAGGAAGGTGTGCCCAGACGTGCCCAAATAGCTCGAAATCAACGCAATCGTTTGCGTGCGAATCAAAATGCACCGGCCGCCGCAGCTCCAGCGGCAGCTCTACCCGTCGCAGCAGCCAGGGATTCTGATGAAGACGGCGAAGGTGTTGACGACGGGCCGCGTGTGCCGCAGGGCGCAGTATTGGATGAGAAGATGGGTGCAAAGAAACGTGCCAAAATGGAGGCAAAAGAGCAAAAGCGTATACAGCGAGAGCAAGAGCTCCACGACCGTGAACAGCGCAAGGTGAAGGAAGCAAAGGATGAGGCGGAGCGTAAGCAACAGGACAACATTGAGGCGGAAATGGAACGCAAGAAAGCCGAAATCGAACGTTTAGCCAAGGAAGAGCGCGAGCGCAAGGAGCACGAGGAATATCTAAAAATGAAAGCAGCCTTTAGCATCGAAGAAGAGGGTTTCGAGGAAGGCGATGATGATGAAAAGGAAAGTCTGCTGGCCGACTTCATACAGTACATCAAGGACAACAAGGTGGTTGTGCTGGAGGATTTGGCCACTGCGTTCAAGCTTAAGACGCAGCAGGCAATCGAACGCATTCAGGAACTGCAGGCAAATGGCACCATCACCGGCGTCATTGATGATCGGGGCAAATTCATCTACGTCTCCGAGGCAGAGTTGGCAGCTGTGGCCAAGTTCATAAAACAGCGCGGTCGTGTTTCCATTGCTGATTTGGCAGAAAGTAGCAATAACTTGATCAATCTAACTCCTGTTTCCGCCGGTGAAGGTGGTGCCCAATGAGATTTGTTAGCCATTTATAAATTACCTACTAACATAAATAGTTAAAGTGTGTTAAAGTATAATATACATATAGTATATTGGTGAAATTTATAACATCTTGATGAAGCAGCTTTATACAAATTTCTATCTATGAGGATTACTTTTGCTTTCACGAAATAGTTTAGTTTTATATAACTCTACCACATTTTGCGGTATAAAAACAGCATATTATTTGACGAGAACATTATTTTGTTATGTCATATCATCATCACAATCGTCCATATCCTCGTCGTCGTCATCATCATCCTCGTCACTAGTGACATCAGGATCTGAGGCTTGTGCTCTACACTTTGAACACTGGCAAACGAATATGTAGTTATCGCGCAGTATTTTATGCCTCGAGTGCCGACTGCGTTCCAGCTGACACTCATCCAAATAGGATATGCAAATCTCATCGCCTTTTTCAATGGGCGCCACGGCTTTTAGTACGACAATGTCGTTGGAGTAGGGAAATGTTGACTGTGCGTTTGGAACGCAGCTATGGTTGATCTTGCTTTGCAAGATGTACAGACCAGAACCTTCGTTATTCAGAAATTCGCCAGCAACTGATTAAAGTTTGGAATGTTAAAAGTTGTCTGCTATCAAAACGGTTGCTACTTACAATCACCCACTTTGGCATAGATTTCGTCTATGACAGCATCCAGCTGTTCCTTGTCCGCCTCAGGCATCGGCAAATCGGAGACTTTGGTAACCCACTGGGCCAAAACGCTAGTAGCAATGCCTTGGCTGTTTGTGCCCAAAATTCCCATCAGTGTTTTGAATGCATCCGGTGTGGTGAACTATAAAAGATTGGAAATATTTTAAAGCTGTACGAAGAGTAAGCAAAGGCTGTAACTTGCCATACTAAGCGCCTCGTTCTTGAATGCATTGCAGAAGGCGCCATACAATTGCTCCAATTGGCATTCAAAGTTCTCTCCTAGCATCTTGTGATAGATTTTCTGTTCACGATTAACGATTAGGGCTTGGAACGATTGCAGTTGTTCCAAAAACTCCTCTTTTTTCCTGCTCTGTTGATACATGGCCATTAGGCGGACAATAAGCATTATTGTGCCCGTCTCCGGTGGGTAGTGCATCTTCTTCCATGTCTCATTCAGCACATTGATGGGATGTGAATCGTCAGCGCGAAAAACGCCCAAACAGCCCGCAAGATGATATCGCTTCTGTGCTTCTATCATGCAATCTTCCGAGCAGTAGCGCACCTTGCAGCGTGGGCACTGAGTGAACTGTGGGACCCAAAGAGCGGTGGGATCATGCTCCAACAGTGGTACAACAACCGCCTGGTTATTGGCCAAGCGCCGCACGTTTTCAATCAATGTCTCAAGCTAAAAAGAAAGATTCATTGAGTGGAAGATTTGTTAGGATCTATGCTTACACACCGGTCGCATACAATGATCACAGGCTGCATAGCCATATGCTATATTCCACGAGAACTGATGTGACACAAACGGTTCTTCCTCGAATATGATTTCACCGGTTGCAAAACTTTTTGTTGCTATCATGGCTCGCCCCTTGCCAGGCACCTCGAGTATTTCGAAATTGTTCATTTCGCTTCTAAACAAAACAAAATTTCAGATAAACAAAGCAAGTGAAATGGTCTTTGAATATGCACGTGCGACTTGGTTTGTTGTTTTGTTATCGACACAGCACTGTTAATGGCTTGATGTGGCAACATTGTTGTCTGAGTTTCTAGTCAACATATCGATATTGCTATAAATAAGTTTTTATTTAAATTAAGGCATATAAGGCAGTAATTGGTGACATATTTTACTAAAAAAAAACATATTTAATAAATTATTTGTGTTTTTCTTTTCCAGATTTCACAAATTTGCAATTTTTCAGCAATTGCGCCTTGATTTACTTTAATAAGAGATGAGAGCGTTTGATATATTAATCGATACCTTCTGAGCAGTATCGGCAAGAAACCGCTAAAAAATATTTATGTGTACCATTTATTTAAAAATGCTGCCACTATCCCACCTTATTTAAAAAAAATTAAATTGAAACAAATGCAAGATTTTTATATGACTTGTACTATGCTATTATATAATAATCAATTACATAATTAAAAATTTTTAAGACATGCTAATGAAATTTGTTGGTTTTGTTTTGAATTATTATTTTTTTGTTTTTAAATATATAAACATTTTTGTTAACAGGTGTGTGTGTGTGTTGTTTTAAGTTGAGTTTTGTAAAATACATAATTATAATCATAATTAATAGTTTATAATTGTAATCATATTTTTTTTTCGTATATAATAACTTTGCGCCTAACAACTAATAATATTTAAATATATAATTTTGTTTTTTTCTCTCTTTCTCTCTTTCCGTTTGCAATATATTGTTGTTGTTATTTTCTCCCTTAAAGTGTGTGTGTTTTTCGGGTTTGTATTGTTTTAATGTTTTATTCCGTAATTAATTTAAATTATTTATTCACTAACCAGCGCCATTTCGCGAGCCGTAGGCGTGGCCATTTTCTGGCCGAGCGCCGAGGCAGCCGAAACGGCGCTGTTCAGCCCATTATCCTCCTTCTGCTCAGCATGGTTGCCGTCTCGCGCTGACGCTGTAATTGCGGCATGATCATCATGCTCATCATCGTCCTCATCATCCTCATCAACATCATCCTCATCAGCATCATCATCATCATCATTATCATTGTCATCGACTTCGACATCGTTGTCGTCATCGGCTTGCGCCTCATCGGCAAAGGACACTTCGGCTGGACTGTTATTGCTATCACCATTGATGGCCGCTGTCGCCGCCGCCGCCGACGTCGCCGTTGGCGTCAGCTCGTTCAGTTTATTTTTATTGTTATTATTATTATTGTTGGCTTTGTCTTCACTGGCGGATTTATTATTATCACTATTAGCATCGCTCTTAGCAGCTCCCGGTCCCACTGTTGTTGTTGTTGTTGTTGCTGTTTCCTCCTCGGGTATATTTTCGATAAGGCTACGATTGCCGGAACTGACTGCCGATGGGCTGCGTGGCGGCGCCCCCGTCGTCTCTGACTCAACTTCAGCAACTTTACGCAACAGCACCGGATCGGAGGCACGCAGCGAACTCTCAGAGCCACCAACACCCTCACCGCTCGGCCGCAGCACCAAATAAAGCAATATATCCGAGAGGGAAATGATGCCAATCACCTTGCGCTGATCATCAACAACGACAAGGCGATGCACCTCGGCGCGCACAATGCGTTCCATTATTGTGTAGAGCGATTCATCCAGATGGCACTTTTGTACACCTTCGAACCACTCGTTGCGATGCTCGTTCGCCTTGCGCAGCGAGACATCGAGATCGTTGTAGGTCTTCTCAGCAGCGAGATTCTACATTAAAAGATTTGTAAGTATATTGAACTGTTTGCAACTAGGAATTTTTACTTACAATCACATCAAACTTAGCATAAATATCAACGAGTCGGCCCTCAGAATCGACTAGCGGCAGCGCAGAGACGCGTCGCTCCACAAACTTCTTGAGCGCTGTAATGATGCTAGTGTTCTCATCGGCAGTCTCGATATTATCATATGTGCCAATCTTAAGATCGCGCAAACTCTTCTCCATATAAGCGGGCTTTGGTAATGCATTAATCTGCACGAGAATTGATTAGCTCAAATGAATGTGATATATTTAGATAAAAAGCAGTGCTCACATATAAGAACAGGAACCTCAGTATGCGTTTGTGTGTCAATATGTACAAAACATTGCCATTCTCTGGATTGATTACAGGCAATCGATGAATGCGGCTGTGTATGAGAATTTTGATGGCATCGTAAAGAGAAGCGTCGGGTCCGATGCTAACCAAAGGCATCACCTCTTTGTGTAGCACACCTTTAAAACGAAGAAGAACCGATTAGGATTACTTTATTGGGTATATAAGGCTTATACTTACTGCGCCACGTGTCCAGTTTGTGCTCCTCTAGTTGCTCCATGGACGCATTGGGTGACTTATAATACATTTGCAAGATCTTGATAAAGTCTGTAATGGTCAGCATGCCTACAAACTGTTGCTTCTCCGAATCCCAGAGTGGCGCTGCACGCACACCATTATAGACCAGTGCATAAAAGGCCTTCTTCACTAGAAGCTGTGTGTCAAAGACGACAAGTTTTGCAGACGTGGGTATAAGATCATAGCTCTTGTGAAAACGAAAGAACTTTACAAAGATCTGTGAGTCATCCTCCTCTGTTAAAAGAAGAAATGAAAGATCGTTATATCAGCTGAATTTGAGAAACATTTTTAAATTCATAATACATAATCTAATCAATCAAAACGTTAAGTCAAATAACACAGATTGGCTTATATACTATTTGGTCGTGCAGCACCTTTGTTGAGTAACTGGGCAAGCAGACGCTTCCAGCCATCGGAGACTTGTTCGAACTCCTTGATACTCTCGAGTGGATAATAGAGTACATCTGTGGGACGACCGCTGCCGCCGAGCACCAAGCGGCCCGCATGATTCGAGTAAAAGTGCAGCTGTAACATGCGGGGAGCAGGATGGCTGCGCGGGCAAGCGGGGGGCTTGGAATCAGCCACAGCGAGGCAGCAACATTAGCTCTATGGATGCTGGCAATCAACTGGCGCACAATTTTGAATTTTGATATTGATTTTAACACAGCGCTAATTGATCCAGTTAATTGAGATGCAGTGTCGGCGCCAATAACAGCGGCGTAACAGCGACTTAACAGCGTCGCGCCTTTCTACGCCGTTCTCACTTTTGTGTAAATGTTGTTGGATGTAAACAATAGACAAATGCAATGACAACTTAATATTTCTTGTCTTTTGTTATTCTATTCGTAGCTCTCTTTGGCCACAACAAAGTTTGTGCCATATATTTGACTTTTTTCGTCTGTATTATAATAAATTACATTTAGACATTTTAATTAACATAAATTTAGCGTAGAAATAAAAGAGTGTGGCAAGAACGAGCAACAGCAACAACAAATTGACAATTATACAAAAATAGTTTATAGCTTTAACAATTATTCAGCCATAAAAACGTTTAATCAAAATACTGTCTAAACCTAGAAAGTGTTGGATGCGCTCTATGCTCACAAATAAACATTGAGGCGTTTCCAATGGCTGTTAATCAAATACATATGTATGTATGTACGCTCATTACAAATATCAACTGTCAGCGTCTGCTAAATGCTGAGGCCGATTCCCAACTATTATTATTATTGTTATGCATTGTCTAAGTGTGTCAAAGCGCCTTTCACAGAACATTTGGTTAGCATTTGTGCCAATAACTTAATACAAGCAAATAGTGCTTTCTCTTTCTTAATCTCTCTAGGGGGATGCGCTTTACTCATATCGAAAAATTTCGTACAAATTAAATGATTAATTATGACTTTGATCCAATGGAAAAATGTATAATATTCAAACTATTTGGCAAATTGAATATTTCAATAATTTCGACTTGCAAATGAATCAAAATCAATTTCTGGCTCATGTAAAATCAAAACTTCTTTGGAATAATGCTTGTTTTCCAAGTAAGAATTTGTTTTTTGATTTTTTTTAAATTCAAATGCCATTTTGTTGGAGAGATTCATTAATTATATTTTTCTTAATCTTTCTCATAATTTCATCTGTCTAACAGATTGACAATTCTGCCAAGAAAGTCAGAGATATATTGAAATAAAAAACAAAATTTAAAAAAAAAATATAAATTAAAATATCAAATATATATCCCAAGAATAATGTTTGACTTCAAAATTTAGCATTTAAAATTGAAAGAGTTTTAAAACTAAAGCGCGAAACAGATTGCAAAAATATACAAATGTGAAGGCTTTTCCCACAAACAATTTCAATGTTCATTTTGTATAAATCTTTTATTGTTGTTATTTTTCTTGCTGTTGTTGTTGTTGTTGTCGCTGTTCTGATTGGTTTTTCTTTTCTTTTCTTTTGTTTTGTTTTAGCGCGTCGCGTACACAAGTTAATTAAAATGCTTCGAGTTCGTTTTTTCTCTTTTTTATTATTATTATTATTTCTTTGCTGCTGTTTTTGTTTTTGTTTGTTATCTTTAAACAATTGCAAAACAATTTCAATTGCTGGCTAGCTGGCTGATGGCGCGCCGCGGCGCCTCAATGAATCTATAGACGATTTTCTTTTTAAATTCTTCAACAATGACTAATGATTGAGGGGCACAGAGCGGATAGGTGAGAGGGCGGTTTGTGTGGGAGACCTTCAAGTGCACTTTGGATAGCGCAATCGTTAGTTAATTTCCAACATTTCAAATATTTTATTTATTATTATAATTTCTGGTTTCTTTTTTTTGTTTAAGGTATAATATTTATTTTGTTAGTATAGAAATATATTTTTGTTCGTTTTGTCCGCGATGCTTTTGCTTGGTTAGCTTATTTTGTCGCCCGTCTAAACGTCTCGAGATTTTATCATAAACTAATTCTATAGTCTGTTGCTGTGTTTTTGTATGATTTTCGCTTTTCCCACTGGTCGGAAAAGCGAAAAACTTTTTCGCCAAAGCACAAAACCAAATAACAAAACATACACAGCAAAACAATAAAGAACAACTAACATTTTTGGCAATGGCCGAAGTAAAAATACTCTTGCAACTAGAATTTAAACAACTCATTTAACATATTACTTTATTTTGATATAAAAACTCGAATTTGGAAAAATAGTAAGAATCCGAACTTTTGAAAAATTATTTCAATTTGTGTGTTAAAGCTTCAAGAAAATCATAATACCCTTATTATACTCTTAACAAATATAAATAAGTATACAAAGACTGAGAGAAGATGTGTATTATACATGCATATATGTATATTTAAAATCAATTTGTAAATTACTCGCAACTCGCTGGGTGCCGAAATAAACAACCGAAAATTGCGGGACAAATTTTATAATCTATAACCAAACCTCAATCATATATGACGCTAATGATGTTCATGAAATGCCTCAAATTGGCAGCAAATTGCAAACGCCAGAGAACGAGAGAAAATAAATGCAATGCAACTGCTTTTTGGGCGTACTTGTGAGTTTAGCAGCTACGTCAACTAGCTCCGAATCACTAATAGACCCTATCTATATAGTTCACACCTACAATATATATCGTATCTGTTCGTGTCGCCTACTCAAAATTTTGTACATTTAATCCGTGTGATGTATAATTTTGATTAGATCAAAATATGAATATACCACCGACTCTATACTACATAAAACAATCAGTGGTTTTTAAACATATTCTATGTTATGCTATAAGCGACGTGTGCCGACAGGCAGCCAGAGGAAAAAAAAACGAGAATATAATTCCGTCAAGCTTTTGATCGCTTGCCAAGTGTGGCGCTGCTAATTTATTTGAACGATATTTGCATTTATTCAACAGTTTCACCATTTTGTTTTCGCCTTTTTGATTTGACTTACCGAAATCTGATAGATTGACTTTGTCCAAGAAAGGATCGGCACGCGGTAACTGAAATGAATAAATAGGTAAATAATTTTTAACAATTTAATCGCAATTATAGTAATAGCTTAAATATCTTACGTTATTTAGGGATATTTTATGACGTTGCGTAGCAATAAAAATCCCTTTGTTTAACGTAACGTTGTTAATTAGACAAAGCTTTCTTAACGTCATTGAATATCGTACTTACGTATATGTAACGCAATACTTATTTTTAATTGGAAAATTAAACTTTATGCTCTGCACTTAAAATATTATTATTATTAGTTCACGATATAATTAAAACAAACGTCTGGAAACCTAATAGCATTAAAGTTGTTGTTTATTCAACGTTTTATTACGTTTGAATAAACATATTTGTTTCAAGAATTGAAGCGCCTACAAAAGTTGTTATGCTAAATGCAGAAAAGCTGTTAGTTGAACGATTTAAGTATAAATTTAATAAGTGGATTCACAAATAATCCACAAATTATCAATTACAAAGCGCAATTGAGAAAATTTGATCAAGCACTGATTGTATTGTTATCATATCATCAAGTTCAATTTAACTGATAATACAGGTACAACCTACTGATACAGTATCCATATATGGTTTTATATGCATAGTTATCTAGGACATAACACTGTAATCAGAAAACAAGCAACGCAACAGGCAATCACTGATAAAAAAAAAAAAAAATGCAATTAAGTATTTATGAGTTTTTCCCTCGCTCTCTTTTTAACGCTTTGTTTGTTCCAGTGTGAAGTGTAAAAACAATAATAGTTTTATTTCAAAATTAGCATTGAAACGTGCTGTTGTGAAAAAAACTGACATCCAAAGGCAACACAACGGACATTAACAATTGTATATGTAAACAATTAAACAGAGATTTTAAGTGCTTACAAAGCTTTCTCTCTCTCTCTCTTTCTCTACCTCTATTTAACTTGTCAGCTGCTAAATATGACCAAATGCGACAGACTCGTCAAGGCAATGAACTGACAATGAGAGTGTCCGAAAGCTGTTAAACAAAATAAGGTGTACACAAGATGCAAAGATACAATGAAGACAAAAAGCTAAAAAGCTTTATTGTGAACAATGTCCCAGAATCAATGAAATTCCTCCGAAAAATGCATTACAATGCAGCCAAAAATAAGCTTATTTGAGCAGAATTTCCCTGAGCGCTCTCCTGACTTACGCTGATTTTTCGACCTGGCTGCAGTTGTTGTTGCTGCTGCTGCTGTCGCTTCCATTGCTCGATCTGTTCAATGCTGTAGTCGCTGCGACGTCGCAGCAGCATACACTGATGGACTGGCGCTGGTGACGAATGGCGGGGGGAATTGTGGGTGCTTTGTGTGCGTCGCTGATAGACTAGCGACTGCTGCAGCCCAGTTGCAGCCAGTTCGCTCTGGGCAGCGGCCGGTGAATGACCTGCGGACAAACGTTTGCCCGGCACCAAACCATTTGCAATGCTATTGCTATTATTGTTGCGCTGCTGAGGCGGCAGCATCGATGGCTTTTGCTGCTGATGTTGCTGTTGTTGGTTGTTGTTGTTGCTGCTGTTTATTGTTGCTTTGCGTCGAAGCAGTACTGCCGGCATTGCTGCTGACAGAGTTGCTGAAAGTTTTCTGCTATCTTTTTGTTTAACTTTAGGAGCTGTTGTTGCAGTTGTTGTTGTGTTTGCACTGCTGGAACTGTTGTTGTCATCGCGTCTGCTTACGTGCTGCGAATGATGTTGACCATCAACGAAATCTGTTAGATTTGTGCTGTTGAGCAGCTGATAGTTAGCGCCGGCCGTTCGTCCGTTATTCGACAATAGCGTAGGCAGATTACTGAAGCGCTTCTTACGGTACAATGGCGAATTGCTGAGAGAGCGCGCTTTGCGCACAACTTTTGCATGCAAACTGTCATAGTTGTTGCTCTCGCTATTGTTGTTGCTGTCATTATCAGGCAGATTTGGGTCAAAGCGCACGCATAATTTGTTCCCATTATTTTTGTTGTTGTTGTTCTTTGAAGTTGTTTGCTGTGACACACCTGAAGCAGTCGCTGCCGCTGCTGCTGCTGCTGAGGGCAACACGCCAATGCGAGGAGTGCTCGACTCAAATGCGGAATAACGACGGCGATACATGTGTAAATAAACAAGAGAGCACACACAGTCTAATTTATATGTATATAGCATATGCACCCACACAGCCACACGCATGCACTGATAAACACTCTCGCGTGTAATGGAAACAATGCGTAGACGATGAAATTTCCTCTGAGTTCCGGGCACGTCTGCGCGCTCCCAAATGTAAACGTAAACTGGTTAACAGTTTTGTTGAGCGTTGCCCGCCATAAGATCGTCACATGTGTATGTTTGTGAGAGTGCGAGTGCTATTGCTATTGCGATTGCTAAAGCTTAAGCAAATACATACACAAACGGGGGAAATAAAGAGAGGACAATCTATGGCGTATCGAAGTATAAACACTCTAGGCAAAAGCCTTTAATGCCATTGAATACTTAACATTGTTTACATATTCATAGTATATTCCTCATGGTCTATTACCTCGATAGTAAAAAGTTTATGGAGCAGGAAGCTTTAGTAAAATACTTAATTAACTTAGTACAGCTGGTCTGTTTCACTACATTCCCAGTTGCATTGCGATAAAGTAAATGCTCTGCAATGGCAAGTGTATAAAAAGACAAAAAAAAAAACAAAAAGCATGCCATTCGGTTGTTCGCATTCTTGAAGCTTCTTCAACAAATCAAATATACCGAGAGAGAGAGAGAGAGAGAGAGAGAGAGAGAGAGAGAGAGAGAGTCAAAGAGAATGAGAGAGAGAGAGTAAAAGAGAATGAGAGAGAGAAAATCAAAGAGACTACGCCAAGTGCTAATTGCTCACCCACATGCAGGGATAAGCTGTGTGCGACTGCTAACAGCGCTTTTATAGCGAGAGAGTGGTAGAGAAAAAAGGCCGCAGCAGCAGCAATATTAACAGTGGAAAGCTTCTTTTATAAAATTACTCCAGTTGCGGACTGATAAACAAAGTAAACTGTGCCATAGATTGTGGGCCTCGTTTGAATGCTGAGAAAGATCGAAAGAGCGAGACAACTTTGATTATAATTCGTATAGATTACGCATTAAGCAATGAATTGTCAATATTGTGAAATGTTCACGCTAATTAATCATCATTAGCAGAAACAATAACAAGCACTTGAAGTATACGGTGCTTTCTCCACAGGTGACGTAATAGGCTAGCAAAAAAATGTAGAGAGATAGCAAAAGAGATAATAGCAACCATTCTTGGCAAGAGCGTAAAATGTGATAATTGCAATTACAGTGAAGACTTGAAAATAAAAGAAACGGTCTAGGCGTAAGAATATTTTCTTTATAAAATCAAATACCCATAGTAACGATCCTCTGTTTATACATAAAAATATTCTAGAAACAGTTTTATGAACCAGTTCTGCTTCAAAGTCCACGTTGCAGAGTGTGTTAAAAAATATTGTAAACAACGACGCGCTGTAAGAACATTTAAGCCAATAATGTTGACCTTGCCGTTGTGTCAACAAAAACATAAAAAAAATGTTTGATTTTGATGACAATACGGGCAAATCGAGGAGTTTCACACTCAACATGATTACATTCATAAAATTATGACTAATTTGCTGAACCGTTGATACACCACTACTTAGATTATTTGCTAAAAACAATTTGAAGCTATTGCCCATAACAGCTGTTAACCGGCAATGTTAACAGACAACTGCAAAGCTTGTAGCATACGCGAGGGCGCAAAAGAAAAATAAGAACGAAACGTAAGCTTCTTAACGCTTCTTGGTGGTAAGCAAAAAAAAAAAAACCAAAGTCTCAGCTGACCTAGATGAGAAAATTATGCAAACGAACGCAAAAGGCCATTGGCGGCAGGATATACAACTAATTGGATGCTGCTGCAAATCATTTGTCAATGTCAGACAACAATCTACAGGCTAGAATACGAAGGCAGAGTGCAATTCTCTAGGGAATTTGTTTTAAGTATAAAAAATGGGGATATTAAAGTCTATGATAGCAAGAGATGGTTTTTGTTTTCAAATTTGTTTTCTAATAACCTAATTTAATTAGATCGGTAGCAATAATTAGTGCCAATGTCAAACTTCTGACAGGGCCAAAATATCACCGGAATTTAAACGTTTTTTGAAGTGTTGATGATGTTGATGTTTTCAAAGGCTTTATCTTATTTTAATATCTACTTACACCTCTGGAGTCTCTAAAAAGTATGGCTGCATGATAGGGATCAAGTGTACCATCGCCGCGATAGCTGCGACCAGCAGCACCAACTGAAGCTCGTCGTTTCTCTAAATCTGCCGAAGCGCGCCGCATGTGAGCACCTGATAAAATACAAAAAAAAAAATTATAAGAATTAGTTAAGTAACTCTAAAAAAAATATATAGGTTTGTGAATAGGCCTAAACAGCAAGTATCAGTATCAGCAAGAACATATAATTAAGCAAGTACCATTTTCTAAAATGTTTTTGTATCGCCGCTTTTTACCTTCTTTAACAATACGTTCGAAGACCTTATAGGTCTCGCCACAATCCTCCAAAATGCGATTGGGTCTGCTGAGTGTATTGACATCCAGACTCTTGGAGCGTGTGCGAAAATTCTCCTGAGGATCATTTTGTGGCGATGTGCAAACACTTTGAGCATCATGATGTTTACGCGGCCACACATGAATTTTCTTGCCAAAATGCTTGAGCATCTCTTGTATGGAGTGATGATGCTTGTGCTTATGATGGCCATCCTTATGCGGAGACTGACCATGTCCATGTCCATGTCCAAGATGTTTGTGTCCCTGTTCCGACTCATCAATGCTGAGACTCTTGGCAAACGATGTATTGTCTAAGCGATGACGATGAGCCGTGGGAACGGTCAAACCACCACTGTCCATACTGTGGGCACTTTGACGCAATGCGCCGCCACTGCAATCATCCTTTGAGCTGGCTGCGGCATTTACCCGATTGAATATGGATAGGGCGGTGGGACGATCTGTGGCTCGCTGCTGTCCGCTGGCACCCGTGTGCGTAAAATACTGATGATCTGCTTGGCTTTCATAGATATCATCGAGATCGTGTGGAAAGAAACCGCCCGATGGTTGCGCACACGGCGGCGAACCAAAATCGGGTGCTCCCGACGCTCGACGCATGCTCTGCAAGGAATTTGTGTGTAATATTAGGGGAGAATTCAATAGGGAACGAGCGGATGGAGACTCGTTGCATACAACCCGAACTTTAAATGAACTCTGTTAAGTGTTTAATCGGGTTCATATGCAACTAGGTCAATTGCTATTTGTAATTAGGCTTACTCCAAAGATAGACGGACTGTGAGATTGTTCAAAGATGCTGCGCCTCGACGAAGGTGTCCGCTTGAAGCTGCCACCAATACCCGTCGATCCGCTCGTATAGCAGCTGTCATAAGAGCTTCGCTGTCCACTCTGTCCACCCCCATTGCCCGCTTGCGAGGGTGAATTACTGTACTGATTATGATTCGCCAACGATTTGTGTGCATCGGGTACTGCCTGTGGCTGCGAGTGCTGTTGTGTGTTTGACGTTTGCCAAGTTGAATAGGCGCTGCCAGTAACACCGCCTAGGGTTGAGTTGTTTGAATTGTTGGAGTTGTTTGAATTGCTGCTTGAGCTGTTTGAGGAGTCCATTCTGTATTGCAGAGAGGATGTCATCTCATAGGAATTACGTCCATTGGTGGATTGTTGCCAGCTCTCTGTGCTGCTGCTGCCGCCGCTAAGCTGTTTTTCTACGGCATGCTGCCGATAGAGATGGGAAATGCCGTGCATTTCGTTGCCGCTGTTACACTTTTATGACGCAGTGTAGTGTGGCAAGTATGATTGTTTTTGTTGTAGTTGCAGCAGCTAACGCGTTCGTCAATTTATATACATTTATTTTATTTTTGTCACTATCTCTTCTCTTCTTCGTTTTGTCTCTTTTGCTTTGTTTAAGGTCACATAATCCTTGCACTGTAAATTAAAAGCACATTCAGTTGTTGCTTGCACTTGCACTTGTCGTAGAGCTTTGTGCTTTTTGCTCTCTCTCTCGCTCTCTTTCACTTTGTCTATCGCATTGAAAAACATCGTCAAGTTGAACGCACTTAAATTAAGTCAAAGCTGCAGACGAAGTCGACTTCGACGACTGTGTTTTGTTTTGTTTGCCGCATTATTATTATTATTTTTAAAAATACGAGCACATATGCATGTATGTGAGTGTGTGTGGGCGTGTGTGCATGTGCACTTTATATCATTTTTACATTTTACAATAGCCAGCACAAACATATTTGCCAACAACAACTGTTAAGTGATTTAACAGAAGCAGCGACAAGCAGCGACTGCGCAACAACTGCACTTGAAAAAGTTCAACACACCCACATGGCCGAAGTGTCAATGCGCATCTAGCTTTTATTTAACTGCAGCTGCTGTGCTTTTACTGTTGTTATTGTTGTCTGTATGCTCGCAGTTGTAAATTCTCTATGCACACAAGTAAAAACAATATTGCCTGTGACAATTCGGTCACCTGATCGCATATACTATTTATTTACTAATATTTACATACACATATGTACATATGTATGCAAGTACGTTTAGCGACAATTTTATCGCCTGCACCCTCTCTCTTGACATACGCACATTTGCCATTGGTGAAAATTGAATGATTCTATAATGCAATAAATACCATAAGCTCAAATTTAATTTGTACTCTGTCTCTCTCTCTCTTTCTTTCTGTTCCCCTACAAAGCAGATAGCATTTGCCTTCAGAACACTGTGCTTCAATTTAAATTAACTTTATCGCTACGTATAGAATGAAAACAAAAATAAAGAGACAACACTAACAACAACAAGCGTAGCAGGCAAAACCTAAGATCTATTTTTATTGACAAAATGACACAGTGTATAAATCAAGTGATAATTAAGCAATATGAAGGACATTTTGAGACGTGATGTGTAGTTGCTTCTATTGAGAAGTCTACAGAGCTGATAACAAAAGCCACCATCCACTATCACAAATACATTTGTCTAAATTAATGCGAAATATATTTAGAGACACGCACGATAAATAAAGCACACTCACATGTGCACACGACCGCTTGTCTAAAAATGTTAGCACAGACTGAGAATGAAAGACAACGACGGAAAAACTTATGCACGTGCAATGTGTAAACAAGTGCCGAAGAGTGCACACAAGAGAAAAAGAAAGAGAGCGTACAGTACGGCATGGGAGCGTCAACGAATTAATATACATATATAAAGAAGATGCTGTCTGTTAACAAACAGCGACCTGTTAAATCAACCGTCAAGCGGCATTTATGAGCTGTTCTTTACGTGTTGAACATGGTGTGGCCATCCGCGTAATGAGTACCACTTCATTATTATTGAATGACCTTGAGCCACGAACAAAATGCAATTCAATGGCAAATTTTACGCGCACTTTTCCCACTGTAAATGTATTCCATTAACAGTGAAAAAGAAAAGGAAATGAAAAGCGAAATGTTAAGTGCGCATTACACACTTTATTAATGGGCCTTGAAAACTCCCCCAACCCCATCGCACAACCAAAAATCATTCGGAACGTGACTTGATTATCCCCACACACAAATAGAGGTGAAATGTGAAGGAGATAAGTTAATAACGACGCATGCGCTGCTAATGAAAGTGAAAGTACATAGAAGTGAAATTACATATAACATAAAAAACCCTTATATAGTATAACCAGCGTATATTAGCTCATAGCTTGGCGTAAAAATCAAATTGCGCATTTAGAATTATCAAATTTACTTGAGAATGCAACACTTATAACTGATAAGGCTTATCAGGCGCACATATGTATATAACTTGTAGACCCCCACTAGACATGCTCTTTTTAGATAAGAAGCTACCAATTTTAAGAACAAAACAATGCTCGTTGGACTCAACTAATCACGAAATTTAAGAACCAACAACAAGAACGGAAAATACCTGTTTATAAATTATTTATGCTATTTTTTGGTATACGTTCTTGATTTACCGCATGGATTAGGTACATAAAATAAAAATAAAATACTTTTAAAGGCAAGCAAAATTTTTGTGTTTGTTTATGGATAAATGTGAAACCGCTCGGTGGGCAAATGATAGTTTTAAGTGCCAAGCATTCACCTTGAACGTGATTGTGGAATCGGATATGTTTTCATATTTGTTTATATATTTTATTTTTTTATTTTTTTGGGGCAATAAGTTCTAGAAATTTGCTGTGTTTGCTTTAGTTTCATTTGCAGGTAGATGGGGGCAGGAGGGAATTCCAATTACGCTGACTTTTGTTTGTGTTGTGCATTTGGGAATCGAAAACAAATGCGACCCAAAACACCAGCTCCGAGTTCAATGATTTAGCGAGCTCAATTGGAGAAATGTGATAAGTTGCATACAATTGAAGAAAATTCCAAAATAAGCTAAATGTATCGTATGCTAAATTCGTATTGTTAACAATATACGAAATTGCAATTTTAACTTAAGTCACTGACCCCTTTAGCTGGCCCATTGCAATAGACATGGTGCATGCAACGCATCCACCTGAAGGTGAAACTGTTGAATTTGTGTACAGTATCGTCGTGTTGCGACCTTGTGACAAGTGTGAGCATTTATCCATATATAGACTTAAGGCTCGGGAAATGGCACAAGCCCATAAAACTGTCATTTAAATCTCAAAAGCCCCAACAAATGTTATGTGTTGGGTGGGTTTTGTGGTTGCAAGTTTGTCAATTTAATGTGCGTCTAGCATCTCTCTCCCAAACTGTCACCTATCCATCCCCTTCCCCCCCCCCTCTCTTTCTCTCTCTCTCTTACTTTCTCCCTCTCTATCGGGCGGTTGTGTCGTTTCCGTGTGCAATTAGAGAAATGCACTTTGTTCGAATAGCGACCGGAAGAACCTGTTGGCGAAATTTGTAAAGAAACTTTTTTGGCGTCATTATACATACATATATTTTCTCTTTTGTTTTAATGCTAATTAGTCAAGAATTGTACGTGGGCGAGGGAAATACGCATCATACAAAAAAGTGCGAAAGTGCGAAAGAGAGAGAAAGAGAAAATAACCTTCATTTAAATGCATCGAAATGTCATTGAGTGTGTTTAAAGTTAATTTAAAAAGTTTTGCGGTTGTTTTTATTTTGAATTGTTGCCAATTTTCGAAATATTTGATGCTCCTCAGATTGTTCATGGACAAGTAATTACTGCACTTAGTTTAAGTTTAAAAGCTGTTGTACTAATAATTTAAATAGTCAAAACAACCTATTCTACAACTGTTATAACTGTTATACAACTAACTGTGCTGTGTAACTGCGCAACAATAATGCTCTAACATATTTTTTGTATTGAATACGCATTGCATACCCAACTCATCGTCTGATTCATTAGCGCATAAATCAAAGAGCTTTCCAAAAATAAAAATATTCAAAGCACAAAGACAAGACCTTTGGGGGGCAGCCGTTTTTGCATATCAACTTGAATGGAATTTGTGGACTCACGTGTTCAAAACTCTTATATAACAGGTGAATACATACAGTTGAGACTTCCATTCTTGTTTGCATTAGCAGTCGAACCGGCAACATTTGCATTCAAAATAAGCCGGTTTCTTTGTAAATACTCAATACTCTGGGGTAATTAGGTACTCGAAATTAGTAGTTTAGTTGGGCTACCTCAAAGTGACAGAAACAAAGGGAGTAGGCGCCACTTTAATAAATGGGTTCGCTTTCTGTTTACACTTCTAATGGAGGAGCTGGTCTTAAAATAGTTTTGTTTTTTGGAATGAATAACAATAGCAACAGTTGCCGGTACAACGTATACCCAGATAGTTTGTTAAGGGGCGCGACTTTAAGTTCTATATACAATCGCCCGACACTATATTGTAAACAAGCGATGAGCAATCCAATTGAACTTTCATACTGCATATATGTGTTTATATGCATATATTAACAAGTACCAAATGCGCCATAACGATTCACGCGCTGCCTTATTGCACCCGAAACCCTCAGACATTAGGAAACGATTTATCATAACAATCAACGAGCTAAGAAGAAGCAGACAAAATGAATGTGCAACGTAATGAATTTTGATTGCACATCGAAAACCAAGAGTGTATTAAAAAACCCACAAGAATCAAATTGAAATGAAAAGGATTTTCAATAAACTTAGGTTTTGAACTAGAGAGGGTTAGGTTAACATAAGAAGGTAATATATGTTAGTCTTGTCTATTGCCTATAAAACTATTTTTATCTGCCTTTTTTTTTTTGAAAGTCCACAAACATGATATTGTCGCTATATGATAAAATAACATCGTTTGTTTGTAGTAAACAAACGTTTAATTATTTTGTTATTTTCGTTTCCTACATATGCATATATGTATACGCTATATATAGTATATGCTATGCTCTAGATATTTTTTTTGATTTCAGCTCCATGTTGACGTCATCGGAAATTTATGGAAATGAGGGACACGTGCTCCCAAGTATTTCGCATTTTGTTTGTAGAACCACGAAACTGCTTTTGAGATACCCACTCGTCTTTTCATGGTGCTAACAAGGCTTTATGTCTTGTCATTTGCGTGTCCAACAGTTATTGAACTTTTCTATAAAACTGATAACAAATAAAGAAGAGAAAATTGCTAAATAGGCACATTTATGACCTCTAACATTTTATCATTATAAGCCTTGTCTGTGGCAAGGACAAAGAAAAGCTGTCAACATGTTAATCAGCAACAAAACAATGGCTCAATAGCCAGAGGCAGAGACAGAGAAAGAGAGAGATGTTGCCAGGGCAGAAAATGAAAACGCAAAAAAGGCAAAAACATCAAGGGAATTATTATGCAGATTATCCTGGCTAAATGAGGCAGACACGAGATACTTTTAAGAAAATTACTGTGTTTCAACAAGATTGCTTTCAGTTACTTTAGTTCTTGTAAATTTACAGTTCGAAATACTATACGAAAGTCAGATAGCTATTAAATTTTAATTTTAAGCTACTACGCAACAAACAAGTCACGACAATTAATGTTTTGTTTGCTTTTACGATGCACACTTGCCAAATGCAATTTCGGAAACCGCAAAAAAAAATACACACATAAATTTCACTCAATTATTCAGTTAAGCAAAGATACTTTTTGTCAAATGCCACACAACACAAATATTAGTTAGCCTTTTCTTTACATACATATGTACATATTTAACAAGCAAAAAAAAAAAAAACACAGAGGTTAATTAATTTGTTGATTTTTGCTAAAAAAAAAAAAAGAAAATGCATGTAAAAAGTTGCGGGCAAGTACAGTTTATTTGCTTTACCTCGCTGTTGACGATAAACAAACAAATAAAGTCAACATCACTAGCACGAAGTATGATTATTGTTATTACTGTTGTTATCAGGAAGCAACAACAACAACAACAATTTGAATAAGAAATGGCTTTGCATCTAGAAATATATATATAACATATAGTATACAAAATACGAACACAAATAGAATATTCATTTATATATAGAGAGGCACAATATGTAGATCTACAAGTAAGTCTGTGCAAATTTATGGAAAGACACTCGTTGGGGGCAAATAAATACTATAGCTTATAACTACGAGTACAATATACTATGATGCATATACATATATACATATCCACTCTCATATTTGCATTAGAATTGCCAATCGATGCTACAGTTCTGAATTTTGCCTCATTCTTGTTTACCCATTCGATTGCAAGCAAATTGTTCAATGTTGACCAGCCCCTATAGTCAAGAGTCTAGTGCTTCGATTCCCAGTTTCACACTCGGGTTAGTGGAATGTGCTCAAGGTTAGATCCATTCGCCTTAGACAGCGAATACAGCATGCTAATTAAAGCTTTTTATAGCGAGTGTGTGTGGGTGGGAATATAGTGCAAATTCATAAGTTTGTCAAATTTTGCATACTTATTATTTATAATATACATATTTGCGGTGATTAGCCTAATATTGAGCAAAAGTCACGTTCACACGTCCGATTGCATAGATGGCGATAAGCATTAGACAGGATGTAGAATTATATTTGATTTTTAATGAAGGTACTTAAATCTCTTGATAAATATTTAACTAAAAGATTTACAATCTTAAAACTTGATTGGAGACAAAGAAATCTTATCAGTTTTATAATAAATTAACAACACAACAATCGACAATCAAAATTGCTTTGCTAAATATCGATAGACTGATAACTTTAAAACTAAAGGAAACAAATTGAGATAATATTTTCTTATATAGGAACATGTAGTTTTCTGGTTTTTAAGTTACTTTGTTGTCGCCTGAAAGTACTTAAAAAAAAAGTATCTGTAAGCCGCTTTACTTTATGGGAACTCATTATTGTTGTATCTCTCTGTCTTTTCTGCCCTCTTAACTGCTACTGCTTACTGCTGCTGGCTGGTTATTGTCACTGTTGTGTGTGATTGTGCTGGCTCTGGCGTATAGTTTAATCGTTGGCTAAGTTTCAGATGGCTGTTAAGGCTGTGTGTCACATGACACATACAGGATTAAGTTGCCGCACAGGCCAAAGCAGCTCAAGGACATTCGAACTTTTTGCTGTGTGTGAATGTGTTTCCTATTGGGCGTGGTCAGGCTGATATAAAAAACGCGACGAGAGGGTCGTTAAGCAACTAAATGAAGGAACTTTAGAAGGCAGCCAAGCGACCGCCTGGAGCGAAGTTTAAGTTGTGGCATATGTTGGATTAAGAAAAGAAAAAGCATAATAAATATAGAAAACCAATCAAGAGTTGATAAATGTAAATAAGTTACAGACATGATAAACAAGACAATTTAATTGTTTTTCGTAAACAAAACGCTTAAGGAATATTCTATTTATAGAGAAAAAAAGGGAGACAATGATTAAAACTTTCTACTATAAACTCAAGCCGATAAGGTTTAAGTCCGAAGTAACTTGTTATTTCTCTAAGTAAATATCTAGAAATTTGTTGCATTTTTACTTTAATCTTAAAATGTTCCTTCGAATGCTATAAATTTCATTACAAGCTCCTTAACTGGTTTTGATTCCCCATTTCGACACCCTGTATGCTTAGGTACAGTAGATAATTTATACAGTTAGCTTAGTTACAATAAGAAACATTAAAACGTGTTGCAATTAAGGCAATCATCTCAGTAACAAGCTCAAATAACAATATGAACAATGTTTATGTTGCTCGGCGCTTTTAATTGATACAGAAATTTAATTGTCGTTTTCAGTAAGTTTTCTCACTTGACCCAATTCTCGACCCCAGAGAGAACACAACAAAAAGCTACAACATTTGTTTGTATTCTACAACAAATAACAATAAGTTATCGAGTTTCAGCAAGAAAATGTCAGCGAAAAATCCCAATTGGTAATAAAAAACGTAAAAATACAAATTTGATTAATGTACGAAAAGTGTGTTGAAAAGATTTATGGACATACGCTGATTGATCAGAAAAGTGGATTCACGAGATAGCCATAAATAATAATCATAAATGTATATATATTTACAACAATAGCAGCTCAAGTGCACTCAAAGTTTAAGTAAAATGCTAGAAAAGTCTTCAAGGCTACAGAAAAAAACGGTTGAATGAACTTTTCAAAAAAAATGGTTACAACAAGAAGAATGACTGTTGACCTTTTTTTTCTCGTGAACAGGTTTCTTTGTTTTCCATAAATATCTCAAACTATTCGTATCTGAATTAAATGCATAAATTGCGCTTTGTCGCAGCTCGAAAATTTTACAAAAACTTTTCAGGCACATTAAAATTTATAGTAATAAGGCAAGGCAAGTGCCAAATATTATTTTCTTTTTTGCATATTAAGCAGTATAATATTATTACGCCCACAATAATTATAATAATAGATTGGGCATGCAAGCCAAGGTCAAGTTTGTTGACTGTACAAAAGTCATCAAAGTACTTCATAATTTATGGCCATAATAAAAAAAAGTTGGCAAACAGTGTGCCAAATCCGAGAAGTTATCTAACAAGTATTACAAAATAATGTACAGTCAAACTGCCATATAACGAATCTCAAGAGGACAAAAAAAGACGTCGTTATAGTGAAAATTCGTTACATAGAATGGGTTTTTGACTGAACCAAATTGCAGGGTTCTGATTTTTGACTTCGTTGTATAGAATATATCGTTATAAGGAAGTTCGTTATATGGAAGTTCGACTGTAATTGAAGTAAAAGAAAGTTACAAGAATTTTTAATAAACCTAAAACCTAACTTAGTCTATGATAAAACAGGGTATGTGTTACAAACGTTTTCTAATAGCCAAAGAGCTCCTAACAGCACTACATTCCACTCTATCACATCCGCTGCTCAGATGCTTGCACACACACACACACACACGAGCCAATTGTCTAAAAGTTTGGCTTGCGCAGATTTTTTTTGCGACGCAAATAAAATTTTTACCTCCAGCCGGCGTTTTTTGCTGTTGTTGTTGTGCTAGTAAAAGTACAGCAAAGAGCAAGCAGTCGAAAGAAAATGAAAATACGAAACACAACGCACACAAGAGCAAAACGAAATGCTGAGCCAATGGCAAATAAAGCCGAAAATAAGCGCTGCGCAATTTCTTTGACTTGTGTTGTTTTTGTTTCTCTTTTTTTTACGTACTCTTTTTTCTCGTTTTGACAAAAACAAACGGCAATTGAGTCATTGGGCAGTGTGGGAGTGTGTAAAACTCGGTGAAGCCGGCTTTGTCAATCTTTGGACCTTTGGGAATTTTGATGTTTTTGTTATTCTTTGTTTGTTTCAGTATAGATTGTAAGCATTTGTTCTGGAATCAACTTAAATTTGATTACCTTTGAAAGTACCAAAAAATCCTTCATCTGCTCTACATCAATATTATTTGCAAAACAAATTTAATTTGAAAAATTGCTTGCTTTTATTGATAAACAAATCTCATATTTTACATTGTTTATGGATTCGCCGGGGTGTGTGAGATTTTGCATTAGAAACTGACCTATTCCAAGCACATTTCAATTGCCAGACGCTCCCCTTCCCTGGCGTTTATTGCGCAAATTCTGTAAATGTCAGGCATATCAATAGAAAACAAAATTACATATATATGTCTGCTATATATAGAATTTGCAGTTGGGGGTTATCGCTGGCGCTCATAGAGAAATGCAGATTATGCGAACAGCAGCAGTTAAGGATGTTATTATCAGCATTACTTTCAGTTTCTTAACAATAGATTGTAAATAAATGGAGAATCGAGTTAAATTTAGAAAAGTTAATCAAGTCTTGAGAGCTTGAGACTTTAATAAACGCAAAGAACAAACTTGAAACTAAAAGTTGTCACGAATTTAAGTCCGATTGGTTAGAAAATTTGGAAAATATATTTGTAACTGATGCAGTTAGTCAGGAAATACGAATATCGCCAAATAATGTAAATTATAGATACACCCACACTAGCTACAGTCGAACTTCCTTAAAACGAAGCTCATGGGAGAGAAATTTCGTAATAGAATGGGTTTTTTGACTGAATCAAATTGCAGGGTTCTCATTTTTAAATTCGTTGTATAGAAAATTCGTTATACGGAAGTTCAACTGTATAGAGATAACACTTTAGTCAAAACATTAACTGATTTTAATTTTAATTCACATGTGCTTTTAGTCTAAAAGTTTTTGTTTGCGTCAAGTTCCAAAATTTAATTGACTAGTAAAAAAATTCACACGCAAATGTGACATTCCTCCAATCGGGCTATAAATAAAGTCGTCTGATCATTAAAGCTGGCTGCTACCGTTCCAGAACATTTGGGAACACATACATACTTTATTCGTCTCTCGCACTTTGAGCGATATCAAAACAAAAGCAAAAATCAACCGTTAGTCAAATGTTGCGGTTTTATGGTTTTTACGTCACAAAAACAAATACCGCAAATGTTCGCCGCCCGATGCCATAAATCAAATGCCTTTTGCTTAATTTTGTACATTCTTTTTTTTTTTTCTTTTGAATTTTTCAATTTTTCCTCCGATTATGCAAACAAAAACAACGGCAGAAGTGAAAATAACAAAGTGCCTCTCATTTGCCGGCATTTTTTGGTTGAATTGTAAATAAAATTCTTGTTGAATTTCACTTGACGAGGATTTTCAAAGCGATAAAACTAAAGCATAATTAAATTACATATTAATTTGATTCTTTTTCGTTTGTTGGTTATTAAAATTATTTAAATTTATTTGTTTTTCTTTTAACACGATATTTTTAATTCGAGCGCATAAATATTTTATTGCTTTTCCACAAACTTTCCACAATATTTTTTATTTATTTATTCGTTTTTTTCACTTCACGCAACTTTTATTTGTTTATTTATATTCTTGCGTTTATTAACAATAATATATATGACAGTTTAAAATGCTCTCTCATAAATATTTATAGCTCCCGGAGTTGAACATAATACATGTCGGCGTGGTATATGTATATTTTAAACTTCTGTTGAACAAACCCGCTTCAGAAAATCCAGTTATATTTGTTTTTATTTTTTTATTTTTTAGTTTGTTGATAATTATGACTATGATTTTTTTAATTAAATGTCACATCTTGTTATTAATGAATGACGCACATACAAAATTCTTCACTAATGAGTTTCAATACAAATGTATGCTTGAATTATTCTCGAAATCCTTTATATAAAATTCATTAATGCACAAATCACGTGGCTTCGTTTCACACGTCTGACGCGTCCGACTCTCAAAATTACACTGAAGGCGGCGGCGACGACGTAGTCGCCATGTGGTCGCAAGCCAAACCGTTGATATAATTCTGAGAGTGTATCGAGAGTGAACACACACACACACACTCATATATATAATACTCTACATTAAGTAGCTGTACTGGCATCTGTGTTTACTAAACCGGCAAGGCATTTGTGTGTGTGTGTGCAGTTTATATACATTCATGTATATGTAATAGTAGAAAAAGGTGAGCACAACAAAAATCAAGCGAGAATAGCGAGCAAAGCGTAAAATAAGTTGCGGCTAATGCATAATGTAGGCGTAGTCTTTCACGCTGTTAAGCGACAACTTGATAAATATGTTACCAAACTTTTGGTATGTGAATATGTATGTATGTATTTCACTTGTGAACTTAAACGACCTTTGCTGTTAACTAACAGCGATGCATTAGCGACAGTTTGTCTAAGGTTTTTGTACGCCCCAGCAAGGCCTTTAATTCTTTCTCAGAGCAGTCGACACCTGGACTTATTAGCATTTACAATCATACTAAAGTTTTATTTTAGTTGTGCATTTTAACGGCCTTAACAGCTTACTAACAGCGTTACCTTACGCACTTTGCTGATAGTGTGCTTTTGCGTTGGCAGTTCTTTCTTTGTTTTCTTTAGTTTTGACTAAGCTTTTCTTGTTTACATGAGTCAATTGCAGCTTAGCTTTCAGTGAAAATGTATTTACATTTGTGCGATTTTAATGTTATTCTTGATTGTGTGCGCTGCGACACGTAGGCAACCGTAACAGAATTCTAGTGGTGGTGGTCTGTAGAACAACAACAATAAGCGCCCTTAACATTATCTATGCTCCGAAGCTGTTATTACGTTCTTGCTCTCATTCTCTCTCTCTTTATCTCTCCAGCCTCTCCGGCATTAAACTGTTCTAGTTTGATAGACTTCGTTTTGAGTGTGTGTGGGTGTGTGATTTAACAGCCTTTCGCTTATGAATGGCATATGACAATAGAAAAAAGACAATAATAACTTACACCCACACACTCAGACGTCGTCTGGCTGCCTTCGGAATCAATGCCGGTTTATTGAAGCAGTTGGCAAATTATTTTGCCTTTTGCTTTTATTAAGTAAACAACATGAAATGACGACTTACATATACAAATACAGTCCACACGCATGTACACATATCCATACATGCATACGTATGTAATGCAACACATTTGACGCGCCTCTTAGCTGTCGTTGCTTTGCTCTCTCTTTCTATCTCAAGCTTTACGTTTTGTACATGATTCAAGATTACGTCATGGCCAGACACTTGATACGAAGCCGGCGACGAGATATAACAAAATAAGCGTGCAAAACTGTATAAAAGAAACGAAGCCAAAAGTCCAAAAAACAAAAATGCAAGACAAAAACATACATAGTGGTTCAACAGTAGGAGCGTAAGAGAGAGCAGATGTGCGAGCAGAAGAGCTTAAGCCTGCACGCACCAGGTGGTGTGTTTTTGTTTTGTAGTTGTACCCTGACATTGAAAATGCAGGCAAGCAACAAGAAACAACAACAAAAATAAATGCTGCCTGTACAAGCACAAATTTCGACATTGCAGAAAGGTTTTCAAGGTCAGTCAAAGGGTAAACAAAGACAAAGACAAAGACTAAAACTTAGCAACAGTTAGTTTGGAGTCGTGCTCGCTTTTTCTTTGACACAACGTTCGCACTCTCGTTGTTTGTGCGTGCCCAAACAACCATTGTTGCCACATGTTTTATTTTTATTCCATTAAAAAATAAATGTTAACATTTTATGTAACATTATGTTCAAAATAAAGATAACACCTGGTTTACAGATCTAGTATATTATATCAATATGTTTATGTTTTAGGTATCGGTTACAATATAAACCAGTTGGAAATTACAAGCCTAGACAAAAGTAAATGTTTTGAAGCAAACAGATTATAGTCTTATTGAACGATAATAAAGTAGCTTAAGAGCGCCTCCCCAGACCTGAAGGTAGGGAGGGGCCGGGGAAGAGCAGGTGGTAAGAAATACGATCGATAACTATCATTAGATTGCTGCTCTTGATAACTTAAGGCTCAGTTACCCAAACTAAACTTGACTTGACCTTAAGAAACAGCTGATCCATTCAACTCTGATGGTCCATCAGTGATGGATGAGCTAGGCTAATTTGTACTATTTTATTATTTATTATATAAATAATCTATTTTTTATTATATACAACCCGCTCAAATCTGATAAAATCAAAACAATGACAAACAGGTAGGCTTGTTGAATATATATCGATATATTGAAATATCGATGATATATTTCTTTGATAATATATTTTGAAGCGATATTTTTGAACTTCGATATTATCAATATCGATATTTTTCGGCGATATCATTAGGCGATATAATTTACCGTTGCTTTTTATTCCCGCGACAAAAGTTGTTGTTTTATCATGGAGGCGAAAACATATTTTGATAAATTAGATGAGACTACATCAAAATGCAAACTTTGCAATAAAGTTGTAAGGACCAGTGGCAATACCACAAATCTAAAAACGCATTTAAAAACAAGCACTATGATGCTTTTTTGAAGTGCAATGTTGAGCCTACAAGAAAGCGCAAAGCTGTGAGAATACACATACTTACATACATACCACCTCACTATCTTTAAAAACCATTTAACACTTTATTTTATTTATGTTATAGGGTCCATGTATCCCAGAGAACGAAATGGCGACATCACAGCCGACATTGCAACAATGTGTTGAAAGTGCTGAATCTTTTAAAGGCAAGTCCGATATATACATACATATGTAAATATTATACATAAATATTCATTTTTTGAATAACCAGAAGGTGGATCAAAAGCCCGTGCTATAACGGATGATATTGTTTTCATGATATGCAAGGACAACATGCCCGTTCGTTGTGTTGAAAAAGAGGGCTTGACGAGATTAATGGCAACCTGCGTTCCTAGGTATAAGCTACCTAGTCGCTCAAAAGTAAGAACTACCTCTAATATACATACTTATTTGGACAACAAGTAATTACATTTTTGTTTTAAGGTTACTTCAATGATTGAGACCAAATACGAGGAAGCCAAAGAAAATATCAAACTGTCATTTGAAAATGTTGAACATGTTTCATTTACATGCGATATAGTGACTGTTACAAATTCTACAAGATCATTTTTAACAGTCACAGCACACTACATTCATAATAACAAACTTTGCTCGATTAGCTTAGAGGCAGCACGCATTACTCAGGTAAGAGTTACAATCATTTCAAATTATATGTTAATCTTAGTAACTTTTTATTGTAATTGTGTATTTATAGTCACACACAGCTGATCTTATAAGCAACATGCTTATTAATGCTGCTTTAAATTTCAATATAGCAAAAACAAGTGGAACAGCGTTACTACTGATAATCAATTTTCATTGTTAACTTTCGTTGGTGACGGTTGTGTTTTTGCGTACTCCCAGTAAATTTTCTGTTTTCTTGTGATTGTGAACGGTGTTTTCATTGGTAACATTTGTAAACATTTAGTAAAGTGATCGCAAGTGTACTTTGTATGTATTTACGTGTATAGTTATAAAATTGCCGGCTTAATATTTGATTTTTAATTTGTGGTTGAACAGCCGCTGCGTTGCCTAAAATTACAGAAAACACACGTACATCCATACATACTTATATTTGCTTTTGTATATTCTGTAATTTCGTCTGCTAACGCCAAGCACTTTGTCTATTTTCTTGCTCTCGCTCTCCAACGTCAGTCCTCCCCGCTCTCGCCCGCTCTTATCAGTCGTTCTTGCAGTTATAACTGCTTACGCGCTCACGCACTCTCGCCTAAGCGCTCTTTAGATCTTTACCGTTTTATCGTGCTCTTTGCATTGATACGTTTTAACTTATACATACCTGCACCCTACCTTTTTTTTGCTAAAGCATATTACTTGCATGATGCTTGTCTGTTGCAGTGAAAATTGCAAATTGGTTGGTTCAACCAACCAAGATTTTATTTTGTGTGGTCTATGTGATAACATCATCCACATGAAATGTGTTGGCTTTACACCCAAAATCAGGGAATGTCTGCTTGCCGACACAGGCCTTAAATGGTATTGTGGGTCTTGCAAAGAGGCGGTGAAAGAGTCTTCGCAATTTATGAGGCAGACTCACGAAGGCTTTAAAGCTATGCATGTTGCTTTTAATAACCTGCAAAAGTCTTTCGAGCAGCTAGAGTCAAATTTCAAAAAAGGCAAAGTGATAACTGAATCCCCGAAGCGTAAAAAGACTTCGGGACCTCATCCAATAACTGTCCCACCTGTCCTGCCCACTAAACCGCTTCTTGTGCCTAGCAATAATCCCCCCATGGGTACTATTGCTAGCTCATTAATTTTATTTAACTCCCCGGCAAGGAATCTTAACAATAACCTTGCCACTAATAACATAATTTGTGATCCTATAAATGAGTCCTCCGGTCCAACAGCTAGTGTGCCTATTGATTCTACTGGCGTTACAATTAGGGCACACAAGCCTCTGGTTGTTGTGCCACTTAATAAATTTGTTTTTGTTTCTAGGCTGGCATCCGATACGTCATCGGATGATGTTGCAGCATATGTAAAAAGTAAAATCGATTCCCCACTTATTGTTGTTGAAAAGTTTAAATTTAAACATGCCAGAAGTATATCTTCTTTCAAGTTGGGTGTACCGCCTGAACTTTTTTCGACAATTTGCTCTGAAAAGTTTTGGCCGCCGCAGCTTGTCGTTAAGGAGTATACGAATAGGCGAATTAATAATAATAATGGTTTAAGGATCAATAGTACACCGCCTGTTAGCCATCCTGTTGCCTCCACCTCGGCGGCAAAAAACTAACTGAAGTAATTAGCTTGGCCTATCAAAATGTTAGAGGCCTTAACACTAAACTGGCTAAATTATATATTAACAGCTTATCTTTTGATTCTCAAATAGTTGCACTCACTGAAACCTGGTTAAAACCTGATATTTCTGATTATTCCATTTTTCCTTCTAAATATAACTTGTACAGATGCGATCGCACTTCCCGCAAGGGGGGTGGTGTTCTCATTGCTGTTGACTCTTGTTTTTCTTCTGAACAGATTCATTCTCATGATCTTCCGGACATAGAGTTTTTATGTGTTAAAATATTACTAAACGGCCGTTCACTTTATGTTACTTGCTCTTATATTCCTCCTGATTCTGATACTAACATTTACTCATCTCATATTAGTGCCCTGCAACTTGTTTCGTCATTGTTGACAGATATGGATAATCTGATAGTGGTTGGTGATTTTAATCTGCCACATGTTGTATGGTCTGTGAATGACACATCTTCGGTGGTAATACCAGTCACTTCTGATGATTTTATCGATGGCCTACTGGAGTTAGGCCTATCGCAAGTTAACAGGGTGCATAACTGTAGTGGTAGAATGTTGGACTTAATATTTGTTTCTTACTCAGATTGCAGTAATGCTAGTAGAATACCCCCTCTAGTGCTTCCGGAAGATACCTACCATCCAACATTAGAACTATCCATCGAAATTCTTAACCCTAGTTCAGTATCTAATAATACTTTAAAAACACGTTGCTTTCGTAAAACTAACTTTACTAAATTAAATTATCTTCTTCAGCATACTAATTGGTCTCGGCTTTATTCTTGTACTGATATAGAAACTGCTATTGCCATATTTTATGGGACCTTGAATTCGCTTTTGGATATTTGTGTTCCCCTCACTTGTTCTTCAAGTGATAATAAACCACCTTGGTTTACGAGGGAACTATCGCAATTGAAAAACGCGAAGACAAGATCATATAAAAAATTTAAAAAATCGGGAACTACCTTAGATTTATCTTCGTATTTAGTAGCAAAATCTAGTTTTCTTTCTGTTAACACATCTTGTTATAATAATTATCTTAATCGTTGTAGACTAAACTTTTCACGTGACCCTAAACAGTTTTATAAATTTGTTAACTCTAAACGTAAGTCTTCTTGCTTACCGTCTTCAGTATACCTTGATAATACAAAAGCAAGTTCTGATCAGGCAGTAGCCGATCTATTTGCTGAGTATTTTCAATCAGTATACTCATCGAGTATGTATAGTAGTAGTAATTCCTATCCTTTTCAAGTTCAAACGTCAAATTGCATATATGTCCCAGTAGTTACTGAGTCTACGCTCCTGAGTGAATTTAACTCTATTAAACCTGGCTACTTGCCTGGTCCTGATGGAGTGCCAGGTTGTATTCTCCGATACTGCGCGGATTCTCTTTGTAAGCCCTTAAATAAATTATTTAACTTGTCTGTTGACTCAACTGTGTTTCCTGATATATGGAAGGAATCCTTTATAATTCCACTCCATAAAAATTCTTCAAAATCAAACGTTAAAAATTATAGGGGTATATCCAAGTTGTCTGCCATACCAAAAGTCTTTGAAAAAATTATATGTTCTCAACTGCAACACGGATGTAGTTCAATTATATCGCCTTACCAACATGGTTTTGTTAGGCGTAGATCTACTACCACTAACCTTCTTGAATTCACTTCGCTTGTTATCAAAGGGTTTCAGGAAAAAATGCAAACTGACGTTGTTTACACCGATTTTAGTAAGGCATTTGATTCTGTTAGTCATTCTCTGTTGCTTAAAAATTAAATATTATTGGATTTCCATCAAAACTCATATTGTGGCTTTCGGAGTACTTGTGTGGTCGAACACAAAAAGTAATTTTTAAATCGTCGGTATCTAAACCTATTTTTGATACCTCTGGTGTTCCCCAGGGTAGTCACCTTGGACCTTTGCTATTTAATCTGTTTATTAACGATCTTCCAGCTGTTATTACTAACTCCTATGTATATATGTTTGCTGATGATGTGAAGCTATGTTTCACATATAATGACGCTTCCCTGTGTAATTTACTACAGTCGGATTTGGGTGCATTGTCGGCCTGGTGTCGTTTTAACTTACTCAATTTAAATTGTTCTAAATGTAAAGTCATGTCTTTTTGTAGAAGTACCCCTCATACTGCTCACTACTTGCTTGATGCTTCACCACTTGACCGCGTGTTTGAAATTAAAGATTTAGGCATTATTCTTGATCCTAAATTAAAGTTTGACGCTCATATTTCGTATATGGTCAATAAGGCCATTAATGTCCTTGGCTTCATCAAGCGGTGGTCGAAAGAGTTTAATGATCCCTACACCACTAAAACGCTTTATACATCCCTAGTACGTCCAATCCTGGAGTATGGATCTTGTGTGTGGTCCCCACAATACTCGATTCACCAGGATAGAATTGAATCTGTGCAGAAGAAATTTCTTCTTTTTGCCCTTAGAAGTTTTAACTGGGTTCCTGGAGTTGACTTACCCCCGTATTCAAGTAGACTCCTTTTAATAAATCTTCCCTCCCTGTTAAACCGTAGAACTATGCATGGAGTATTATTTATTACTAACCTACTTAATGGTGAAATCGACTCATCAGTTCTTTTGAGTCGAATTAAATTTAATGTCCCAATTAGATCTTCACGTAACTTTTTACCCCTTAGCCTTGATCGTTGCTTCAGCAACTATTTAATTCATGAACCATTTCGTGTTATATGTTCTGACTATAACAAACTTTATTCTCTTGTCTCCTTGGAGGCCTCAACTCCAGTACTAAAAAGATCGATCCTTTTTGCTTTATCTAATCGTAACCACTAATTACTAATCTAACGCTGGTCTGATTGGGTTTTTCTGGGTTTTTCCCAATCCTTGCAACAAATGTTGGACTACTCAATTTTTTTATTGAATTTCCCAGAGCTTTAACGTTAACTTTTAATTATATTTTCAGATTTATATATTATTCTATATTTTACTTAATTTAATTATTTTAACTATTTTTAATTTAAATTAAATTTGATTCATTTTAATGTCAGCTGCTCTTAGCTGACTATAAATAAATAAATAAATAAATAAATAATGCAGCGAATATGCTAGCGGCTTCACGCATTTTTGTTGGGAGTAATCGCCACATAAGCTGCATGGCGCACACTATTAATCTCATAGTGGATGATGCCTTAACAAAAATTGAAGGTTTTTGCCATATTGTTGATCGTATAAAACAAATAGTAACGTACTTCAAAAGAAGCCCAAGTGCCATGGATGATTTGCGTGATATACAGATCGCAAATGGTACAGCTGAGGGTCGGGTGAATACTCTCGTACAAATGTAGACACGCGCTGGAACTCGTGCCTTGACATGATGAACTCTTATTGTAAGCTGGCAACCGTGGTTTCAGCCGTGCTTCTTAAAAGATCTGAGAAGTCAAAGTGCTGCCCCGAAATATTAACAGCACACGAACTTAATACAACAAGGGATATGACAAATTTGCTAATGCCATTTAAAGAGGCCACCGAAAATATTAGTGGCGAAACGTATGTCACGGTGAGCCTGACAATCCCACTAGTATCTTTGATCAAAAAACGGCTGGAACGAATTGAGGTCAACACAAAGCAGGGCGAGCTTGCTAAAGAAATCACTATTTCAAGTGCCAGAAATCGCTTAGATCCGCTTGAGAAATCAAAGTATCTCGCAAAATCTGCATTACT
Source organism: Scaptomyza flava (assembly GCA_030179655.1). NCBI lineage: Eukaryota > Metazoa > Arthropoda > Insecta > Diptera > Drosophilidae > Scaptomyza > Scaptomyza flava. The sequence continues at coordinate 20,026,663 of JARNME010000012.1, forward strand.
CGACCCTCGATTCAAAAAAATGCATTTTGGGTCACCTTTTGTCGTTGCTGACGCTGTAAATGACTTATCATTGGAGATGTTGAGCAATGAAAGCCAGGTAAGCAGTGACAAAATCTGTTATATCAAATGTATTAATATATAAAAACGTATTTTTAAAGCTCCCACAAACTACCAGTGGATTGGTAGTTCCCTCAACTGATACAGAATCGCTTTGGAGCGAGCATGAAGTTGTTTTAGCGTCGCATATGGAGCCAGAATCCCAATCCAACAAAGAGATCAAGCTTTATTTAAGTACACAGCCAATCGAACGGGGAAAGGATCCTATTAAGTATTGGGTTAACCAAATGAAATATGCCAAACTTGTCGAAGATCGCATTAAAATATTTAATTGCTCCGGGAAGTTCTGTTGCTTCGGAACGGATGGCATCTGCCATTAAAGTTGTGGTGTGCGACTCTCGCAGTAAAATGACTGACGAGCATATTAAGCAGCGTGTTTTTTTAAAATCTTACAACTCGGAGTTATGGTAATGACATATAATATAACCATGTAAAATGTAATATTTCTGGAAAATAAACCACTTTTTATTTTGAATAACAGCACCCTGGCCTAGTATGGAACAAAGTTTTTGAGGACAACCATTTTTAAATTGTACCTAGGAAAAAAATATCATCGATAATATCGATATTTTTTTCTGAACATATATCATTAAAAATAATATTTTCTTAGTATCGAAATACCATCGATATTGATATTTTTTAAAATATCAACACCCCTACAAACAGCTGTTCGATAAGTTCTTGCGCACGGTCGCATTCACGTTCACGTTCACGATCCCGTTCAAGTTAAGTTCACGTTGTGTTAGGTTCGGGTAATTTCTAGAATTTCACGATAAAATTAAGTTCATGTTCAAGTCAAGTTAAGTTAAGTTCAAGTCAAGTTAAGTTCAAGTCAAGAAGTTCAAGTCAAGTTAGGTTCAAGTCAAGTTCAGTGCAAGTCAAGCCAACTAAACCTTAATGTTGGACAGAGCAACCACTGCTGAACTCATACAATGGTCAGCGGCATTTGGCTGGGTTACCTACCGATTAGGACCTAAACCAGTTGGGAATTACAAGCATGTTCGCAACTTTTTTCCACACCCTTCAAGCTAGGGACTTGAAACTTTCCAATTCTATTTATCTAAGGGATAGTAAATTAAAGTTTCAAGATGGAGGTTCTACGATAACTGGGGGGCTGCCAAATCGATAAATTCGATAACTCAAAACCGATAAATCCACATATTTCGCACATCCTTACAGCTAGAACTACCAAATTTGGTAAGCAGATAGCTACTAGCAACCCCCAAAAACTGCATCAAAATTTTGGAGCCACCCCACCCATTCCGCCTACAGCCCCCTCCCCTCATTTTAAAGTAAAAAAAGCCTATATCTCCCACAGTTTTTGAGCTATAGCCACCAAATTTGGTGCCAAGATAGGTGATGATGCATCAAAGTTTTGGAGCCACGCCCACCCCTTCCAACCCCCTTTCCCCACCATTTACAAACTTTGAGCTAGCGTCACCAAATTTAGTATGATAGCAATTGACATCCCACATGGATCTGCAGCCACAAAGCAGCCATCGCTGTGTAAAAGTAGTCCAGGATGTAATCGATCGCGTAATAGGCATTTGCGCCACTGGGAATGTTCGCACTCTCTTCGATTGTGCGTGCGTGTTAACGTAATACGTACCTCTCTCTTTCTATGTTGTTATGCTAGTGTGTGCTCATGTCTTAATTAAAGGAGTCATAAGAATTTTTTTCACTTCCTCTCAACCATTTTCCCACCTCTTTGTTTTTGCTGACGCTTAGGCAAACTTGGCGCAATTTATTGTTATGACCAGTCGTTGCAATATTTATATTAATACAGCTGTTGTTATTGTGCATTTCTATAATGTTTGTTTGTTTGTTTGTGTATTTGTTAGTAAATTTTGAGAAGAGAAAAACACCTTAATTGCAAATAAATAAGTATTTTTTCTCTTTGCAAGTTCGTCTCGCACAATAGAAGCATCCATTAAAGCAACCATAAAAAAAAAAATGATAATTTCGATTCTGCTCTTCTTTATCAACACCAAAAATCTCAATTATTTACACCATTCGTATGTATGTACACACACTCATGTAAAATGCATGGCAAACAAGCAGAACATAAAAACTGCTTATCTCTGTCAAGCCAGCCCCTTAACACCGCCTTTTTCGACTGCCAATAAAGCATCAAATTTTTACCCTTCGCTAAGTTATTGTGTTTTTCTCTTAGCATAGGTCATTTTGCGTATGTTTTGTTGTTTGTTTGTTTTACTTGGCTTGTCCGTTTTAGTGTTCTGTTTTTATATGTATGTATTTTTGTGTTTGTTGTTGCTTTTATATGTATTCAAAGTCAAGGTGAATTTGGTTTGCATGATTTATTTGTTTTTCTTTGTGCTATTTCATTTATGATTAACATAAATAAGCTACGCTTTAATTCGAAACGCAAACCGAAGTGACTAAATGAATGTGCATAAAATTACTGCAAATGTTTAATTTGCATAAAAGTTGATTACACATGTACCTGATACTTGCTGTTAAACTTTAGTTAAGTAAATAAAATAGTTACTTACTTTGTACAGCCAACTGTTGTTGATGCGCCGCGACGCGCTGTAAAAAATAAAAGTAAATTATATTAGAAACTAAATTGCATAATATACTTTAAAATGCTTTACAAGTTTCCCGCGCACTGTTAGCCTCATAACAGTTACAGTCATCGTATTAGCGAATACACAAACCATAATTTATTAACAGCACGCTGTTATACTTAGCAGTACTGCATTGCAGAGCACATAATTTTAAATTTAACTTTTTCTCATTTCTTACATTTGCATTTGCCATCATGGCGCGCAGTCCATGACTCTGTAGACACTGGACATCCAAAGAATGGCTGCGACCACGTGTTGTTTTTATAGTGGGCGAGGTGGGCGGGGGACCACTGGTCGATGAACTTGTTGAGTGTGTGTGGCGGTAAAGCCAACGTTTAACAGCAGACATTGTGTTAGTTTAATTATTATTGATAAGAATAGGTGTAAAGTAAGTATTCACAGCCGTTGGGTGTTAAATTCTCACGAAATACTTTTACATTTCTCAATTTTCTGCTCCACACATAACAGCATTCGCAGTTTTGCTGCTATGCGGCGCTAGGTGGCGCTCCCAGACGCAGTAGCTGTTCACTTTTCTGTTCTTTGTGTTTTGTATTCAATTAAATTCATATTATCTACGAAATATTATCATCGTTTATATTTTTAAATGCATTATATGCGTAATTAAATTAGATTCTGTTGTTTACAGTAAATAAATTGTACTAATATGTATTTCTTCCATTAATACCAATTTAAATATAATTTTCTTATAATTACACGTGAATGTTTTTGTTGTTGGTTGGATTCTCTTTTTTTTCAGGAAACGATTAAAAATAAAATAATTTTTAAAGCACGAAAAAAATTCTTAAAAATTGCATTCTGACCATGAAAATGTCATCGTCTTTGTTTGGGAGACGACTGATTTACAGAAATGTTCAAGTGGAACAGATGCAGCGCAGTTAACGACATATATATTTACATATTTATGTATGTATGCACTCATACACACTGTTATTGCACTCTTTGGGTCACAGTTGTCCACAAATTAATCCTTGACCCTCTTGCAAGCTTTTAATTGAAGAGAGAGAGAGAGAGAGCGAGGGCGCACAAATGAAGAACAAACACAAGCATAAAAAGAAGAAGAAGAAACTGCAAACAGTTTGTGACGCATTAAAAGTTTATTGAACGCAGGGCGGCGATGCGCTTAGCAGGCGTGGCAAGCTGTTGCTTAATTGATCTTGGTTGTGTTCAAAACAAAATTGATTGAAAGGTAAAAAAATAAAGAAATCTCACCAAACAAACGACACTTTTTAAAAGCAGACTAAAAAAAATCTAGTTTATGCATTTGAGAATGAATATAAGAGTGCGAGAGAAGGACAGAAAATGAAAATTGCCAAAAAAAAAGTTCCAATTGTAAACAAACTTGAAGAGAATTGTGCCTATTTTATTTACAGCAAGGTGAATTGTAGTGAAAGAGAGAGCTTAGCGTTATCTGTTAAAATCAGATCAGATTAGCAGGGACACAAAGAAAGTAATTCCTTTTGCTTTTGGGAGGTATTTGAAATAAATTGAAAGCTTAGCAGTTGCATCACAGAATCACTTAAATATTGCCGACACGTGTTTTAGTTTGTTTATTAAGTATTTTTGAACAAAAAGTTTACAAAATTAAATCGACGACAAAACTAAACTACAAAAGTTTATGCTATTTTTGGCTTTGCGTTATTTATTCATTTGGGACTGGTGTTATTTATTTATTATTTTTTTCTGGTTGTACATATTTTTGTATTGTTGCTAAATACATTTATTTTTTTTTTTTCTAACAGCCTGTCTACGTTTGTGAAAAAGGTATTTTATAGCTAGTTATATTTGTGTTTGCCCAGCGAGCGACAGCTTTTAGTTTATATTATTCTTGTCAATATTTGTGCACTGTTCTTGGCGTTAAATGTATGAACAAAACAAATTAGAAATATGCGAAAAAAAACCGCACACACACACTAAAACACCAAAAATGAAAGGCAAACAAATTGTAATATTATTTAAAGCTAATAAGACAATTGCAAAAGCTGTCATAATATGCACAGAGTATTTGACAATCTGTCATTCAAATTATGCACATGCTGTAATTTCCGTTTATTTTGTTAGTCAGCTCTATTTGTTTTAAACCTTTATTTTTAGAGCTTTTAAAGTATAAAAGAAATAATGAGAGAGGAAACAAAACAAACAGCTTTTAAAGCTCTGTTTAAGTTTGGCTTAACTCTATTAACGAGCTTTCAAAGCTGATGAAGATAATTAGTTACTTGTAGCCGATTTATATGTTTAGCCGTTAGAATGCTCAACTTTTGCTCTTATTGAAAAGCTTAGAGATGCTCAATATATAATACACCACATATATTAGAAATAATAGCTGGATATAGTTTAAACAGCAACACCTGACAGTCAATCGCATTTGCCTTTAAAAAAAAAAAAAACAAGTGACAGCTAAAGAAACGTTAGGCTGACACGTTCAATTAACAGGTTGTATCTAAAAGCACAATACATCAAAAACTGCTTCAATTTCGATATTAAATATATATTTCTAATTTTTCTATGCTTCGTATATGTATTTTAAGACCATATACAGCCTACATATGTGGCAGACTTTAACGAGAGAAGCAAACAGGGGGAAGAGCAAAATAAAAAGCATCGCCGTCAAGTGGTTGACCTTTAAACGTGTGCAATAAAAATAAATAAATAAATCTGTGAAAAAAACAAAAAAAAAATAATTCCGAGTGCGCATAGCACGACGAGCATATAGAAAATCTTTAGCAAACTTAGACGCGCTCGGAACTGACAAATGATTAATTAACAAGCAAATACAACAAGAAAACAAAGCAAAAAAAAAAAGTAAATAAATAACAATTATATATTTCGCATTTGGGTTGCGCCTTTTTGTTTTTACTTTCCAAAGTGCCCAAAACAAGAAATAATACAAATAAATTTCACTTCCTACAAACAGAAAAAGGAAAGTTGGGTATTTTACTTTGTAAACTTTAGGAATGCACGAATCTGATTAAATTAAAAAGAATAAAATTAAGAAAAATTATATTTTAAAGAATATTTACAAATTATTTATGGGAAGAAATTTATCGATCTATAAAAAGTACTTCAATAAAACAAAAACGTAAAATTTTTGGTATTATTACAGAACATTGAATACCCTTGCCCACCAAAGTCAACTTGCTATAATCAAGAATTCGTTAATGATTAGTATTACTGCCTTAGGAAACTTTGTAGTATTTTTTATATATTGCTAGAAATAAAATATAAATAGACTATATTAATGAAAGGTTGCTAATGCCAGCCAGATGGGCAGAGATAGTGAGTTTTGCTAGAGGTGCGTCAAAAAGTAAATATCAATTTATATAAGGCATAAAATATATATATGGTATTGTATTTTATAGTCAATCGATCAGCAGGGCTTACCTGCCTCGAGAGAGAGAGCAACCATTTATTATGCGCATTATTTAGATTATAATCACAAATTGACTTTAAGTCCGGCAAATAAACTGCGACTATATAAACTTTATTGTATTTTTTCTGTCTTTTCTCGTATCTTATCGTCTATTTCTTATGTTTTTTGTTCTCTTAATTAAATTTCTTCTTTTTAATTATTTCCACTTGCCGAAAGATAAAAAAAAAAGCCCAACACTATGATAACATTGGCGATTGTAGGCAAATGTTCCGCCTATAAAAAACAAAATAAATTCGTAATCGTTGTAACGTTGATTGACGTTTAATGTCTAGCAATATTTAAGCATATTTTTGAGGCGACAAACACAAATAAGGCAACTGAAATAATTGTTATAAAATCTAATATTTAAATGCTTTAACGAATGCGATACAAAATTAAAATACGAAAAAAAAGAAAAACTGCCTTTACGATAAGACCAAATAAATGTATTTTTTTTTAATAATAACTCGCTTTAAAATGATTTATCAAATGTGAATTTTTATTGAGACATCTAATAAATTAACTGAAATTATCAAGATTATTAATAACAATCTCAAGCGCTGGTTAAATGATTTATCATATATAATTTATAGGCAAATACATTCAAAACTTGGCCAATATATTAATATGGATTGAGGATGGGTTCAACAAGTCGTCTTAGTAAAACAATTAAGCTGAGTTCGAATCCCTCAAAACATTAATGAGAAAGAGATTAAAATGTTGTGGAAATTTATGCCTGCTTAGACATTTGACATATTAGCAACTCGAAAAAGATCTTACCAACCTAAACAAAACAAAATATTTGAAGAATTTTATGAATACGATAAACACAAACAAAGAGCAAACAATAACCAAACACAAACATATCTAAGTATATTATATATATACCTATAATTGACACATCATCACATGTTTGCCATTTGTTTTTGCTGACAGTTTTTGTTATTGTTTTAACTTTTTAGAATGTATAGCTCATTTCCATGCGTCGTTCTAAGTGCTTAAAATCTTAATTAAATAAGATAAATAGCTAAAGCGTAGATTACAGGCATAATTTTCTCTATAGTAGATTGAAGCATAGCGCGTGGGCCGACACTGCCGTCAATGAACTTGAGAAATGTCGAAAATTAAGGAATGAAAAAAAAAAACACTATTTAAAGGCAAATTGTGTACACGCGGAAAAGATGCAAATGCAAGGAAAATTTGCTTTAAACCGTCGCAATTATTGGGCACAAACAAAATATATATGCAACAAGTTATTTAAAATTGTTTGCGCCCCAAAACTAAGCCACAAATCAACAACAACAAAAATTTTCAATTTGGCACAAGAACAGGAAAAAATAAACTTTTTTTTGAATATAATTTTCCAAATTTCTTCGATTATGGAAAAGTTTGGAAGTTGATAACTTTAAAGACAACAAATTGTTATGTCATTATTTTAGCGCATTTATTCAGCACATTAATTTATATATTATTAATTTTTTTATTGAATTTGTTGACTCATTTTTATTTCACTTTGCTTTTAAGCAGTTAAATTCTTTATTAGCACACAAAACAAACCAATACATTGAATTGATAATTATTCGTTTTCTTGCTTTTTGTTTGCAGTTGATAAATTATTTTTATTTTTTTTAAGTCCACACGCGCATGTTGACGATTTATTGCAAATAATATTTAATATGTTATATTAAAAGGCCGCACTGTATATTTTGTTTTTGTTGATAGAATTGGACAGAAGTGACGCGCGCGTCTCTCGGCCGGCACAGTCCGATTGGAAATGCAATGGGAAAATATACAAAACACACAAAACAAAAAGCAGCGTGCGAAAGAAAACGGCAAAAATTGAACTGACGGCGCCGCTATCAACAACGACAAAATTGCCGACGTATACGTAACACGGCTGCGCAAGTTGAGTGTGTCTGTGTGTGTGCGTGTGCGTGTGTGGCACTTTTCCGCAAAGCCCAAAAACTGTCAGACAAGTGATAGTCGCCCACAGAGCAACTTAAAACAAGAGCGAGAAAGTTATGTGAGCTTTTGAGAGCAAGCGCGTCGCATAGGCACAGATCACCTAGGCTTGCTGTTTGTTGTGGTTCTTATAGCTGTTATTTGCAAAGCTTTCTCTCTAACTGCCTCTGTCTTGCTCTCTGCTTGCAGGATATGATAACGCGTGCGCCCAATGACGCGTCATTTTTTGAAATGATAAAATTCAATATGACTTCTTCAGCGTTATTATTATTGGGCCATTGTTTGATTGCTGCTTTTGTAGCTTGCACTGATAAGCAAATTGTATTTATTACGGCTTTATCGCGATGAATATCAAAACTGCTCATGTTTTTATTTATAATGATTACGAATGACGCTTTAAGGTTATTGATAGTGGAAAAGTTGGTTGACACTAGCAGACTGTTTGGCTTTTTGTCATGTAGATAACGTTGACTTATCTTGCTATTATTAAAAGATTGGGAAAGCATTTAAAGCGTTTTTCATTATCTTATGTAGTTGTAAGTTAATATTATTATTTAAAGCGATTCAATTAAAATGGTTTAAGTATATTGTCTTCACTATTCTTACGCCATAACTGTATTTTTAACAAACCGTTAACCAAATTTATTCGGTTTTTAACTTTATAGTTTTAAATTGCGCGCCTCTTGGCTAGCTTTTGGATAACAGCCTACTGCTAAGTATGATAATTGACTTGACTGTTAGCTAACAGCAAATGCCAATTGGTTTGCGTACCCGCTAACTGTAGAATTTTAAATACACCACAATCAAACATAGCTGTGACACTTACCGCTTTGCGTTTGTCCGCCTCGCTGACCGCTGAATTTGAACGATGTCGAAACAGATCCATTACTTTGGTCATCGGCGATCGCTGATTGGCGTTGGCATTCGGTCTTATCGCAGTCACCGTATGGTAATACTGTAATTATACACATTGAATCGATTTAGTTAATAATAATGGGCTTTAGGGACATTTAACCCACCTGCGCATCGCTGCCTTGATGCGGATGCGCGCTGCCATCTTTGTACTTGCTCTTCGCGGATACGGCGCCATCGGCATTGGTTATCGTTACGGCGGGATGCTGTCGATGGCCGAAGTGTTGCATGGCCACTTTCATGGAGTTCATGAGACCAGCGCCAGCGCCTGACGCTCCAGCTCCCGTTCCAACCGCTCCCGCTGTGGTTGTTGTTGCTGTTGCTGCTGCGGGTGTTCCACCAGATACGGAATATGTGCTGCTGGTGGCGCTGCTATCCGCTGACGATGGATCCAGCAAATGTTTTTCCTTGTGCCTTTTGGCATCGGATTTGGCACGTGGCCTAAACACATCAAAGATTGTCGGTCGCCGGTTGGGTGACGCAATTCCGTGCACCGTCGACTGATTGAGCACGGGCGAATCTTCACCACTTCTTCGCCGCTCCAGCGAACCGGAACGTGAACCACTGCCCACCATACGTTCTGTGCTGCGTGAGATCTTCTCGCTGTGACGATTGAGCTTCTCCAGCTTCGCTGTCTCCCTTTCAATGCGTCTCGCCGTCTCCCTTTCCAATTTGCGTGCCTCCTTTTCGCGACGCGATTGCTCTTTCTCTTGGCGACTGTGGAGTAGGTTCGAAACTAGTTAAAGGATTTAGGAAATTTACTTCGAACTCTCTACTTACCGCTGTTCTTTTTCCATCTTTTTATACGCCTTCTTGGCAGCCTTGGCATTGGGTTCCGCGGGCGCACTTGATGGTCGGGAGCCGGGCAGACGTGGAAGGCCATCTTGTTCCTGAAAGCGAACATGACGTTTTTTAGTTGGATTCGATTTGATTGTGGTTTCAGTTTCAGTTTCGATATAAATATTCTGATTAGGATCTTCTGCTTGCTGCATGTTACTGCTAGCGCGAGCCAGGACAAACTGAGCCACGTCTGGCTAAAAGGAAATAAAACCTACTCGGACTGATAATCTTTGGCTTTCGTCGTTCTGTGCGCTGCAATTATGCCGAATGGTCTACAAATACAATTTGACCCCAGCCCAATCAACAAACAATCAACTAACAAGACGCAATTTGCAATGGCGCAACAAGCAGCAAGAAATAATAAAACCAGCATTGAGGTATCGAATGTGTTTTATTAATTGGGCGAATCCTGTGGCGACATTTAATCGAATTTAATCAATTTATTTATAGATTACGCAAAACTGTTAGCAGTTGGGGGTTGTATGGTTGAGAAATAAACTAAATGCGTGTGAGTTGTGGTGGATTTATTTTGATAATAATGGTTTGTGCATAAGCTTATCATGACTGTGAGTAGGAAAGAGCATTCCCAATTTATGCAAAGATCAGCTTTAAGAGCAAATGAATTCAAATCACAAAGAGTCAGCCCAATAATCAAACAGAACTTATTAGATAAATAAAAAGCGGAGAACGATAAGGGAAAAGATTAGAAAAATTACAATTTTTTACTAATTTTTTACGTTAATTAAAAACATTATATAGATACTATTTAAGGTATTTTCCAAAATTGACAAGTATACATAAAAGTTTTGTTAATTAAACTCTTCACCATTGAAGACATTTTTTTAAAATAAATTTTCTCCGTCTTTTCAATTGAACGGCCAAGACCCTAACTATTGGTTGCCTCTATTTAATTGCACGACCTTTTCGACAACTTTCACAAAAAGCCCTAAAATTGCTGCCAATCAAACAGGCAGATAGACAAACAGAGAGACACCTGTTTTTGGTTTATTTTTAGCAAAACTATTCGGCGGCAGTTTCACAGTCAACAGGTCAACATCGGGTTTTATTTTTTAAACTTATTTTCGTTTTTTTTTTTTGTTTTTGACATTTTGCATTTTGCTGGAATGCCAAGTCACGTGCCCCGGGCTCTGTTAATATACAATTGTTGATATTGTTGTTGTTAGATGAGCTAACAACAGCATGAAATTAATTGACGGCATTAAAAAAAAAAACAGAGTAATCGAGTATGGCGATGATTCCAACAAGCAAAGTGGGTTAAATGGGCGAAGCGAGGAAGGCAAAAAAAGACAATAAGCAACGAAATGGAAATTCAACGCGTTTTTTATAGAGGCCTGAATACCCCTGCATAACTATCAAAAAGTTTTATATGATTACTTTATGTATAACATAAAATATTGTATTTCTATTTTTTCTATTGTATAAGTATCGTACGATATCAGTGCAAAAAATAGACAATAACAATACAAATCGATAACTGTTCACAAATTAATCGATTTGAACTTCGAAGCAAAAGTGCAACAGCCTAACAAAAGAGACTACAAAAACAAAGTCCAATCTCTTATTTGTTTATTGATATTGTTAGTGTGAAGGGGTGGTGATCGGCAGATGGAGAGGTTTTGGTGTATTGTGCATCAGCTGTTGGACATTGTCTACCAACTAGTTTGAATACAGAAGAAACAGTTGTAGTGAGAAAGAGACAAGAGTATGTTACAAGCTAAATAATATAGTGTTCAAGTGATTTGCATGGAAGGGCTTACATACAAACAAGCATATGTACATTTGTATGCATTCAAGTAAGTATCTATAATTGGGTGTGGTGAGTGCCCCATTGACGTAATTGTTTGCCCAGACACAAACAAACAACAGACTATGTAAATGGAGCTATATAGTTATGTACATATCGTAATATATACTTATACTATACAAACATATGCAAATATTGTGAACTGTTCTATATTGAGCGATTGTTCTGGTTTCTTATAAATAAGTGAAAAATTGTTCGCATTGCCATGTGGACAAACTGTGTCATTTGTCAGTTGATAAGCTGCCTCAACAAAGTCAACAAACGATACCAAACGAAATTGCACAAGCAAAATGATAAAAGCGAGAGAAAGAAAGTCGAGAGTCTAGACATAAAGTACATATATATACATTCTGTATATATATACAGTGAATTTCCATCTACAGCACATGTTATACATGGGTAATGACCACATTTCCAAATTAATGTTCATTTGCTTACATTTTTTTTTTTTTAACGACAAAGCAGACATATGAATAAAGCCGCAAAACTGTTGGGGAACGCGTTGTTAATTGTGTTCGTTAATGAAATTATAGATATGGAAAGCAAATGCGCACAAGTAAAAGTGCTTAGTTTGAACTTGATTTTATACTTTGAATACTTAAAGTCTTTAATTATGGCAATGTTATTAATTGAAGCTTAAAGTAGTTGACAGAGTATCAAAAGACAGCTAAGGTTAAAATTGAACAGATAAAGGACAAAAAATAGAAGTAGAAGATTAAATTTTTATGTAGACCCAATTTCTATAAATAACTTTCCATTTTCTGCGAAATAATTGTCGGACAAATTGTTTGCTTAACACTTGACAAAATTTGTCAATTTAGTATATTAATTTATTTCTCATTATATTCGAGATTGCAAATGGAAAAACGTGGAAATGACGTCAGTTGACGATGTGTGAATTAAAAGTTAAACACAACTCTGAACTCATTTTTCACGTATGACGCTTTCATGACATTATATCTGATGTGTTTTTTATACCCTGATACCAAAGGTAAAGAGTATATTGGTGCGTGCAATGGCCGTTATGTTGGAAACCCTCAAAAAACAAACCTTTTTCTTTTTATAATGAGTGCTATGCCCATTGGTGCGTCGAAAATCGATAACAAGTCGATACGTCTCGAGGTGAATATCGATAAAATCAACATATTTCTCAAAAATAATAATAATAATACTTATATCAGAGTATTTCACAGTCGGTGGCGCCCAATTTTAACATTTTCTGTACTTTGTTCTTGTCTTTTGTTTTCTAGTTGACATTTTTCGTTATTTTGATTCATTAAAGTCTTGTGCTACTTTTAGAAGGTACTTTTTTAGTTAACAAAATTATCTTCTGTTTTATGCAATAAAATTGACAAATAACTTTTAAGAAAGTTGAGATCATCTCATTTAAATAGTTCTGTTGTAACTTTAAGGGAGATCTACCTTTACAGAAGCTACTTTTATCGTTTATGGAAATTCTTTAAAATGCTTATCATGAATAAAATAATTGTTCCCAAATATTCTAGCTAACGTTCAAGCAGGAGAAAATTCCATATTATATTTATTATTATGTTAACTTCGATAACTTTTATAAAAACTTCAGCACAGATCTCTTATCTCTCTTGTTTTTGATAGTGTTATCGATAAATTGATCGATCTTCAAACTTACATCTTCGGAGACGGAAATGGAAACCGAACTCGAGGCAGTCAACTGCCTTGAAGGACTTGTCGTTGAATTAATGCTCTCATTGCGCTGCAGAAGGCGTGGCATTGTGGAGGCGCCACCCAATGAATGGGATCGCTTTGGAGCTGTCCCTGTCGCCGTTGCTGCCACTGCTACACCTGCTGCTGCTGAAGAAGGTGCATCACTGGCAACCCCAGTTTTCGGATATGCTGGCGAGCGACGTATCCAAATATCGTTAAGTTCACGTTCACTGGGCGTCCGTGGCGTATTGGCCAAACTATCGTTAGTATTGATGCTATCACATTTGAGACTTTGGTTCTGGCTGTTCACATCCATTTGGGACGGTGCCCGTATCTCCACCAAAGAAGAGTCAAAGAACTGCTTGGAGAGATGCGGTGCAGCGGCTGGAAACCGATGACTGCCATAACGCTGCGAGAAGAGACCCTGCACGGAGGAGTAGCCACCAAAGCTGGAGGGAAAACTGATTGTTTGTGAATTGGTGCTTGGTTTTAGGTCCTTCAGCTGTTGGGCCTCCACTCGCAATTCGGGCGTTTCCTGAGCACGCGACACCGTGAATTTACCCTTGATGATCAGTGGTGGCTCTGCGGCATGGGGCAGCCGCAGCGGCGGAGGAAGTGCAGCAGCGGGCGAGGCTGGCGGCGTTGCACTTGTCTTGGTTAAAGCTGGTGTCGCTGCGGGTGACTTTGTTGGCGTCGTTGGCTCACTGGAAAGCAGCAGCTCTTTGAGTGCCTTGGGCAAAATGGTGGCTGGTATTGGAGGAGGTGGTGGAGGCGGCGGCGGTGGCAACGATGCTGCATATGGCTCCTCAATGTTGCGTGTATTGATGCGATCGATTTTGTGCATAAATTGCTGACGCAAACGTTCAAGATCCTTGAACTTCTCCTTGGCGGCGGCATCCTGCGGCGTGGGTGGTCTTGGCGGCGCCTTGGAGGCGCGTTCAAAGCGTGGCGTCTCATTGCCACTGACCGGTGGCGATTTATCACCGCCAACACCAACACCATCATCCTCATCGTCCTCCTCCTTGCATTGAGAGAGACGCCGCCGCTCTATGTAGGGAGGAAGCAGATAGGCTGGACGCTGATGGTATATATCGTAACGGGCATCGCTGGATTTGGTGAACTTGGCACTCAGATGGAGTGCACCCACAACGCTCATATCATCGACGTCATCATCATCGTCGATCTCATCATCGGTGCTGCTGCCGCTGCTGCTTTGGAATTCAAAGGAATTGCCACATGGCAAAGTCGTTTGCTTCTGCAGCTCCACTTGAGGCATCAACTGTTGGCTGTACTGTAGTCCACCAATACCCGCTAGCTGAGTCAGACTTGATGCCGACGAGTCAGTGCCTTGGCCATTGCCACTGGCCTCCGAATCGGATTCGTAGCCATCACCCACCGCCTGCTCCAAATCGTCCATGGTCGACTCGAAAGCGCACTCAAAACTATCCATTTGATTGTTTAGACCGAGCAGCTGCTCCCTCTGCCCGTCATCCAGTTTCTCCCTGTGCTCACTCATCGAGGAGGCATTGGAATTGTCGCTTGTTCGGCTTGTTGATGATTCATTTGTGATTGGCTGCTGTTTCACATTGTCCTCGTTGTAGTCACAATTTGTGGCCATTTGCGATCTTTGGATGTTTCTAGCTTCTTTTTATTGCTTTACTTTCTTCAGCTAATCTTCCAAAATAAACTCAGTTCGTTATGCAATTGATTTTATGTAGAACGACATTTGCTTAGCATTTGATATCTGTAAAAGAATTGGCATATTCGTATACGTGTTTTTGGCTAATTGCGAGTTTAATAGCCTTCAGCTTTCGTTTGTGTTGACATGAGAGAGCGCAGAAAGAAGTAGAGAGAAGACCTTAACATATATGAAATCATAAATGCAAATCTGAAACGTATCGAACTAAGCTTTTGTGTTGTAATTATCAAACAGTTCTAACTTTTGTAATAAAAACATCTCACCAAAACTAACATATTCACTTTAAATTCGAAGTCTATAAGTCTAGAACGAGGTAAAGGTTGACAATCAACGGCAGCGTCAAAGTATTTGGAAACTGCCAATATGTTTTTTTGGATTTCTTATTTTCAGCCGGTTTGAACCGAACCGAACAAAGAAAATGCAAGCATACAATAAAGAGAGAGAGAAAATAAAATACAAATATATTTATTTATTTGAAAGAGCAAAACAAAGCGCTAACAAAAGCTAATTCAATTATTTACGCGTCGTCAAAACCCAGAAATAACAAACGCCACAAGAAAACGGACAACAAATCTGAAAATGCTAACATATGGCAAACACACACACACACACAAATATTTGTGTATAAATTTGTACTCCACCCTATCCCTAACTAATAAAAAAATAAACAACAAATAACTGCTGTGAGTTATCTGACTCATAGAACTTGAGCTAAACTGGGGAAACAAATGTTATTGTTCAAAGTTAATAACAAACATAGTGGCGCATAGTTAATTTTGGCTATGCCAAGACTATGATACCCTTCACACAGCCAAATCAATACTCCCACCTCTTATGTTTCTGTGCAGTTGTTGGTAATTTTTCGTTAATATTTTTACTCTTGAGCGTCATTTGCTTGTTCGTGTGCGTCAAAAACAACATATTGACATGTAGGTACTTGAAAGTGCACGACAGAGACAACGATTGATAGTACGATATGGTAAATTTGTATGGTGGCTATGTCGTAGAATGCTCCGATCGGAATGAAATTTCATAGTGAACAAACCCGACATGATCTAAGCAATCTGTGAAAGTTTCATCAAGATCGGTTCAGCAGTTTGGCCGGAAATCGTGTTGAAACAGACAGACAGACAGACGGACGGACAGACGGAAATCAATTCCTGAGCTCGTCCTGATCATTTTGATACATAGTTTATGGGGTCTCCCATCATCCCTTTAAGGCGTTACAGATTCATGACAAAGTCAATATATCCTGTGAAGGGTATAAAAACATTCAACAGACGATATATGTAGCAAATACCAAAGTTAACTACTAACGTTACAAAGCAAACTTGCAATATTGCTTGTCCCAAATGGAATAAATAAAATGTCAAAGCATTGTAAAATACATGTAATTAATATATTAAATATTCAATGGGAATCCTGATATATCAATTCATCAAACTGACCTGTCTTGCAATATAATATAAAGTATACGTAAATCGCTGAAGCGTTTACAATTTGCAATAGCTTTTAGTGACAAACCGCGAAGCAAAGCGATGAACACCCAGCAATTAATGACAATTAGAAAATATTTTCCTTTTGCACGTGGCTCAAGTTTTGCGGTATTTTCCAACATTTTGTGTGGTTGAGCGTGGTGGTTGAGCCATACGTTTGTTATATGCATGACTAAAGCCAAGTCAAATTGAGTGTAATGAATAATTAAAGCATAACACTCAAACTGACAGCTACGGGCTATGATGCGTCAGATACTTTTCCAAAATGCCGAACGGTGCTAATTGCACATATGCTAGCACTGTTTTGAGAAAATTGGCAACTAAAGTGTAATTGGATCTGTAACTGAATCAGTCAGTTGGCAGTTTAAGTTACAGATAGAGGTGGTAATATTTTATAGTTCAATCGTGAGTTGAACAGAAACGTTAACTTTTAACTAAATAATCGGTAATGATTAAAACAACAATATTTATTGAATAAAGTAGCCTTTTTGCTTTCACGCTCTTGCCGTGTCAGAAGTTATCGAACTGTTTGCATCTCTAGTTGAAAAAATTATTAAAGTAGCATGGCGAACAGCTGTTGTTGTCTTTTAATTATAAGCTATTTAAAATTGCAAAACAGTCACAAATAATTGCTGGCGAATCGAACGTCATGTAACCGCTCTCGGCCAGTTGTATTACCAATTTATCAATGACGTGTATCTAAATAGAGACTTGTTCAAAACGCCAATGCGGCTGGGCTGGCTTCAGGCTAGACAAACTGGCGTCTTTCATTTCAAGCTGACATTATCATGTGGTTTTCATGCTTCATTGATTGTAAGTCATGTTCAACCTCTGTGTAACATGTTATTAGACTCAAAAAGTAGAAGAGTAAGAGTAAGCATTTTTCTTGAGGACGTATTGAATGGTGACTTGAGGTAGATTATTTGTTAATCTAAATTAAGACTCAAGATAAAGGCAGCTAATTGTACGCCTCACCAAGTAATTTAAGCATTCTCCACTATTATATGAGACAACATTTTTACTATTGCAATTATATTGTATTCAAAATGTATTTACTTATATACAATTTTATCTAATATTCTTTAGTTTGTCAATAACTCTAACTAAATAGCGAGTGTATGTGGCCTTTGGCAACACCTACACACTTCGTATAACATTTTAGTTCAATTTCAAAAGCATTTGCATAATTACAAGTATTTGAGACTTTGTAAGCATATTGAAAATGAAAACATTGAAAAACTAACAATCAATTATTGCAGTCACGTAATTAAAATAGCTCTTCAATTGAGTTTAAATAAAACAAATATATTTCATATATAATATGGCATTCAAACAATTCCGAACGCAACATTTGATGATCATTCAATGAAAATAAGCAAATAAAAAGACGGATTCTTTATGATACAAGGCACTTGATATGATTATGATATATGATTAATTTACACAAGCGACAAACAAATGCATTGTAAATAATAACAAGATACGAATGCAGTTTGCTTTGAGTTCTGTGTGTGGGTTGCAAATGATGTAAGACTTTCAGCTGATCACGACTTATGCAACAGCCAAACGACACGTGAGTGCCTGTTCGAATAGTTCAAATGAATCACATATATATATACTACATATAGTATATATAGAACATTCGAGCAAATAGAATATAATCAATTAATGGCTGTCACACGATATTCCCCAACAATACAAAAAGAAGCCAAATCAATTAATTACAGCAGCTGACCAATGGAAGGCAGAAGGAGAAAGAGCGCTGGGGCAAAGTTATTATAAGTCTTTAACTAAAAATTCACTTTATTTTCATTTCATTTGTAAATGTGTTAAAAGCTTTAACAATGAGGCATCTTTGAAAAGTTTATAATTTTATATAGAAATTAGCAGAGTAGTGAAAAAATTAGTAAGCGTTATCGTCAATTGACATTAAAGTGCCGACAGTTGGGCAAATGTGGGGCGTTAAGAATGAATAAGCGACGAGCTGAGTAAGTCAGTCAAATATTTCAAGCTCTTAACAGAGAGAACACAATATGTGCCTATTAAATTCATTTATAGTTAGAAAATTGTGGGATTATCATATGCTAAAAATGTGAATGGGATTAATACGCAAAAGAAGCTTCAACTTTTGAAAATAAACTTTAAATCTACCACTTATGAAAATCACACTAAAGTCTTGAGCCATAAACCCGATACAATTTACACCACAAATATTAACTTATAGAAATATTTGGATAAAAGAATATTTCTTAGAAACAACAAACATTTCAATGATTAATTCTACAATTGGTTTTCAATTGCAATCGTTTCGTGGTATAATAACAAGTATTTTCTTTGTCCGCATAAAAATGTACAAATAATATACAAATGCAGTTCATTTTGATGCATATTTAATGTGCGGGTTCGTTGTATTTGAAATGCGAACGGAGGCATTTACACAGCCAGCCGTTCAATAATCGACTGTAAATAATCATTCGCTCAGCAGAAAAAAGACCCAGAAAGTCAATTTTAGAGGCCGGATCTGAGCTCTGAGTTTGAAACTGAGAGTTTTGCCATTTACTTTGGTTCGCTGCTGTTGTCAAGCGCATTTGCGTTTTCATTTCAATTTTTGCTGTGCTTTTTTCCATTCAACTCAACTCGTTTTTCTTTGTTTTTTGTTTTTTTATAAGATACAAACGTCAGCGTCACGTGTTTGCTTTTTTGTGATTGCTTGAGTTTCGTTTTCAATTGTTTTTATGTTTATGTCGCCGAGTTAAACGACATAAAATACCTTTCCCCCACCCAACTTGAATGGTGTTAGGGGGCGCAATGGCGCCCAGGTGGCAATCTTCGTTTGACATAATATGCTAGCGAGTAAATTGCAAATCAGCTTGCCAAAATGCAGTTAAGTACTTAAAGCGCTGAAAAATCATTTAACTAATGGAGCATCTCATGAAAAACTGTACCAAAAGTGAAGTAAGAAGAAGTAAAATTAATAAAATAATCAGTAATAAACTAAAAATAGTTGTATTAAAGTTGATATTAATTTTTGAAAGTCTTGGAACAGGTTCAAAACTCTTGATAACGTGTTGTGCAGAGAAAACTTAATATTATTATAGAAGAAAGATCATAAAGATATATATTCCATTGAATATAGAAGTTACTGTTAATACATTTACAAAATGCCTTCATGTGGAAAGGCAAAGTCTTCAGTTGGCCGATAGAAATTGCTGCTAAAACAATAAATGCAAATGCTTGTTCGTAATTGGCATTAATGGAAGGTCATATACAAATGGAAATATTTGTTGCGTATATGCGTATTATAATAATTACGAAAATTTTGCCAGGTGTCGCATAGGTCACTGCAAATAATACAAAAACTGTCACGTCAAATGTGAAATGCGTTTAATTTTCATTTTTAATTTACCTTGCCCCTGCGTCATTTTCAAAGTCGTGCAATCCTCACGCAGTGAGGCATTGCAGTCCAGCAAATAGACTACAACCGATATTTATATTTATACATATACCCAAGCGTATACATCACTATATAGTATTAATTGATATGTGTCTTTTTTGAGTAATATAATAATAGCGGGCGTTACGCACGAATGAAGCTCGATTATAGCCCTCAAAGCTGCCACTTTTGGTCAGCAGTAGTTATCGTTATCGTTATTTTTACTGTCGTTGCCCAAATTGCAAATCGTTTCGACTTTATTGATACTAGTTTTTTAATTTGATGCGCAGTTCATTCAACTGGTTTGTTTTTTTGTTTACGCTGGATCATCTTCTACTATCTGTTATTTCGCATCGCTAAGCAGATTCGATTCGATTGTTTGGCAAGAGTAACAGTTGAACCAGTTGAGCTGGTCAAGTTTTTTCGAAATATGAGATAAGAGTATTACAAATTCGAGCTGTTGGCGCCATGTAATAAAGACTCGTCAGACACAACTCAAGTGTAGATATTTAGCGACAAGAAGATGCCGTGCAATGTTTTGATAGGAATAGTTTTGATAAGTTTGATATGCTCTTCCGTTTGTTAAAACTGTTTGGTAATACTGTTTCACAATACCCATTTGAAGATTCTTTACGAATTAAAAGCATTTATAATAATATTAGAGAACGAAACGATCTTAAAAAACGCCCCACGTAAAAGCTCTCACAAATCTCTCAGATTGTTTACAAACTGTAATGGAAATTATTATCGATTTCATGTACTTATTGCAATTTCCATACCGATTATTGTAGAGTAATGGAGACACATTGTCGGGTTTGCAGCTTGTAATATTCTCACAAAACATATAAATATAATTGAATAGGTGGCTTCTAGGGGGAGGCACAGCAGTGCTTAAAACGACAGTTGCCATATGCGTTGAGAGCGAAATTCGCACGTAAGCCAATTTTCGAATCCGACAACTTCAGAACTCAGCCGGACGTTTGAGCCCGATTCATTTCAGTTTTCAGTTCTCAATAGTGCGGCCCCAGTGAACGGTTAGCATCGCAATAAGCGATAAAAAATTTTAACTTAAACTTAAATATCTTGAAAATAGCAAAGCTGCAAAGATGCAAGTGCACCGCATGAAAATACTGGCAGCATCCGCTGGTACTTTGATATTTGGCATTATGTTCGGTTGGGTTATATTTCCACAAATCTTGAAATTTATGATATCAAAGGTATGCGCTTAAGTGTGATTAATAAATCAGTGTAAAAAACTGAGCTGATTTGCATATTTTCAGCAAGTTACGCTCAAACCAGGCACGGATATACGTGATCTTTGGAGTGCCACACCTTTTCCCCTGCATTTCTATATCTACGTTTTCAACGTGACCAATCCCGACGAGATAGCCCAGGGCGGCAAACCACGCGTAAAAGAGATCGGACCATTTGTTTTCGAGTGCGTTAAATATATATAATAATATTTCAAAGTATTGTCTGAAAAGTTTCATCTGTTTTTATAGTGAGTGGAAGGATAAATATGATTTGGTGGATGATGTCGTTGAGGATACGGTTTCTTACAACATGCGCAATACATTTATTTTTAACGAAGAAGCGTCGAGTCCACTAACGGGAGAGGAATTGATTACCTTACCTCATCCATTGTTACAGGTATGATATTAAAGTAAGACGAAAGACGAAAGAAACAGTCGAACTTCCATATAGCGAATCGGAAGGGAACAAAATATTATCGTTATTTTGTTATTTCATTTTTGATCCGTTTTAAAACTTTTAGGGAAAGTTGCATAGTCTAAAAATATGTATTTAACATTGTTGTAACGTATAGTAACTTTTATATAAGTACATAATTCCAATACTATAGCAATGACAATAGAGATAACTTAAAAAGAAAAAACAGACTTAATAAGAACTCGCAATCTATTGTTCCACTACAGAAGCCCTGTAAATTATGCAAATGACTTAACTTACATTTCCCAGCAATGCTGAAATAAACCTATCGTTGTAAACATCTCAAATAGACAGCAGTTTGCGAGAGAACAACATTAATTTCCAGACAAAAAATTAAAAACAAAATAAGCTTATCATCTCTTCTGATGCGAGACAATATTTCTGATGTGTTTTTTACTAAATGAGTTGTAATTTGTTGGCTATTTGTCATAAAGTCGTTGGTCGAACTACTCATGTGTCTGGGAGTTTCATTTGTTTTATAACTACTATTATTTGAATTTGACAGACAATTGGCATCACCGTTCAACGTGAACGAGCGGCAATGATGGAGCTTATTGTCAAGGCACTGTCACTTGTCTTTCCGGACGCCAAGCCATTTCTGACCGGAAAATTTATGGATATATTTTTTCGTGGAATCGATGTCGATTGCTCATCGGATGAGTTTGCTGCAAAGGCTCTGTGTACGGTCTTTTATACTGGCGAGGTGAAACAAGCCAAACAGGTCAATCAGACGCACTTTTTGTTCTCGTTTATGGGTCAGGTGAGCAGTACACAAAGAATAATAAGGAATGTGTAGTTTTAACAGAATTATACCCTAGGGCAATCACTCGGACGCTGGTCGCTTTACGGTCTGTCGCGGCGTTAAGAACAACAAGAAACTGGGCATGGTTGTCAAGTTTGCCGATGAACCGGAGTTGGATATGTGGCCGGGCGATGAGTGTAATCGTTTTGTTGGCACTGATTCGACAGTTTTTGCGCCTGGCCTTAAACGTGATGCAGGTCTTTGGGCATTTACACCAGACATTTGTCGTTCCCTGGGCGCTGTTTATCAGCGCAAAACCACATATCACGGTATGCCCGCACTAAGGTATACCCTAGATCTCGGCGATATTCGTAGTGATGAGAGACTGCACTGTTTTTGCGATGATCCCGAGGATTTGGATACATGTCCACCCAAGGGTACCATGAATATGGCGCCTTGTGTGGGCGCTCCTTTGATGGCGTCCTTGCCACATTTCTACAAGGGCGATCCAAAGTTAGTGCAGGACGTCGATGGCTTGGATCCACAGGAGAAGGATCATGCAATTTTAATTGACTTTGAATTGGTATGTTACGGAAGATTGAGAAATGAAAAGTTAAAAAAACGTTTAACCTTAATTTCAGATGTCAGGCACACCTTTTCGGGCGGCCAAGCGATTGCAGTTCAATTTGGACATGGAGCCAGTGGAAGGCATTGAGGTCTTAAAGCATCAGAGAAAGCTTATAATGCCCATGTTCTGGGTGGAGGAAGGTGTGCAGCTGAACAAAACTTATACCAATATGGTTAAATATACGCTCTTTCTGTAAGTCTTAAAACATGTAAGAAATGGCAATTACAATTGGAAATAATGCAACTTTTTTCTTAAACACAAAGTGGTCTCAAAATTAATGCCGGCCTGCGTTGGATGCTGATAACATTATCTTTGGTCGGTCTTATGTCAGCTGGCTATTTGTTCTATCAGAAGTCGGATAGTCTAGACATCACAATTCCGCCAAAGATCATCAAGGAGACGAACAAGGTGGACAATGCGGAGTCAGTTGGAAAGCAACAGCATCAGATGCAACAGTCGACAGCACCACCTAATGTGCCCATACCCGGTGTTGATTTGTCCAATGTGAAAGTGGCAACTCGGGAGCGTTTCTAAACGATTCGCATTATGTTTATTGTTGTTGTTGTTGTTGTGAAGTTTATTGTGTAGATTATAGAGACAAAAGAGTCACCTGTAGTCCAATGAGCACGTGCTAATAAAGTGGCCATAGCCCCATCAGCTGTTCAGTTGAGTTGTCAAACTGGTTTAGGCCTAGATCGATGCACTTGACAAGCGTTGCGAATGATCGCTGATCACTTAAAACCCAGACAAGAGATGAAAGACAACAGCTCTGCGCTCACATGACACCAATTGTTAAAATAATAAAAACTTTACTCGTACTCGTATATTATGTGATTTATTTAAAGCATCAATGATCATGATCATCATCATATTATCTGTTGGAGATATCTTAGGCAAAGCAAACGTTCGATCAGTTCTAATTATAGTTTAAATCAGTTGAGTTGTTGCAAAAATTAGACTTGTCAGACAAGTTGTCGATTTATTATTAAATAATAAGAAAGATTCAAGCTAAGTTTATTAATAACATTAATGGACAGGCAAATGCTATATTAAGCTATAAGAATCAGAAAACCAAAGCAACTCCTCTGGTTCCTCGACCTTAACGCCAGGACACTCCATGGCATACTCTTCATAATTGCCAACATCACTATCAAATATGCTTATATGCTTGGGCAACATTGAGTCACCCAAGAATAATTCCAATTGTGCACATAGTCCAAGGCTATCGTCTACAACGTGACTATCAAGCTGATCAAAATGTTCTTTTATATAAATCTCTCGCTGCTGATCATGCCATATATCCAAGACTTTAAGTTCTGGCAATTGGGTTAACATTTTAGCCGGCCATTCTGTGGAGTTTGTGTAGGATAAGCTCAGTCGTTCTAAATGTTGGGCGGGCCAAGGTTGTGGCATAGCTGGTAACTTGTTTAGGCCCGTCAAATCCAAGTCGAGAAGATTGCTGGCATTAGCCAGAAAACTTAGATTTTGTAGCTTAGAATTGCTTAGCAGTAATTGTTGCACCATCTCAGGTTGATCAAATTCAAGACTTTGCAAAAAACAATTGTCCGCCAAAAGTTCGCGAATATTGCCAGCTAGATGAAGTTTGTGCAGCTGAGGATTATC
Organism: Scaptomyza flava; assembly: GCA_030179655.1. Lineage (NCBI taxonomy): Eukaryota > Metazoa > Arthropoda > Insecta > Diptera > Drosophilidae > Scaptomyza > Scaptomyza flava. The sequence continues at coordinate 20,051,366 of JARNME010000012.1, forward strand.
AGAGATTATGAGACGTTGCACAGTGGGAAAGGCATTGAGGGCAATGTGTTTCAAATGATTGCCACGTGCTGACAACTGTTGCAGCTCATGCTGATCACCAAATAGTTGTGCTGGCAGTTCCGACAGTTGGTTATAGTCTAAATGAAGTTTCTGGAGTTTTGTTAGACTAGCAAAAGCTTTAGCTGGCAGCTGTTTAAGTCTATTATCGGCTAAATCCAATATTTCCAGTTCGGTGGCAAGTGCAAATGTTGAGGCAGTAATCGTTGCTATTAAATTTCCAGCCAGTTGCAATATCTTAAGCTTTGAGGCGCCTTCAAAACACTCAGGGTCTACATTTTGCACTTGACAGAACTGCACTTCAAATTTTACTAGTTGTTTCAATGCATTGCACACATTTAATGGCAAATGTGTTAAATGCGAATTGCTCAGCACAAGTTCTGTATAGTTATTCAATTTTTGTGTAACTTCTCTGGTGAAATATGCAACTTCCGATTCGAGCGGATAATTTAAATTCACACAAAGATTCTTATTACATTCGAGGCTTTCAACAGACACTGGCTTTGGACTCGCGTCACAACTGTTGAGCATCAACCACAAAAATATATATAGATGGAATAATGTTGACATCTCAACGCTTCACAAAAACTTTCGCAACTGAAAAGTGTCAATGCTTTGATCAGCTTTTTTAAACTCGATACAATCGACGTTCTATCAAAGACAAACAAACTACGATTATCAAAACAATCCTGGTCAAAAACTGGTATGCTTGTTAACCAAAAAGTGGGCTTAACCACTTATAAATTAAATTGCTACGCGTACACTTAGAAAAAATCGTTATTACACGTCTTATTTTCGATCTAATGGAGTGTGGTTATAAAGTCAGACATAGCAAGAAAGTTCTACAGACCATGTAAGAATGGTATGATTGGTAGTAAAGATTCTTTATGAGAGTCAACTAAGGATACAGACGAATGAAAGAATGCTAGACGGCACAATTAATCGAATTTATCAAAAAGCAAAACTTTCCATACTAAAGTCAGCACAACTAAAACATTTTTAGTTAACAGTTTTAGAAATATAAATTTTCAGTATCAAATCATTGAATAAAATCTGCAGAACTTGTAGTTCAGTCTTGATTTAATGACTGCCTTTACCGGTCAACTTATGTCACACAAAGTAAGCACAAAAAATAAACGACGGCCTGTTTTGAAAAAGAAAAAAAAAAAGAAACACAAACTAGCTAATAAATAACTTAATGTATGTATGTACTATGAATATTCTATACAATACTAATTTTTTTGCGCACAATAATCAGCGATAAGCACGTTTCGAGCACATTTCTCGGCGAGCATGCCAGCAATATAAAATTGAGTTGTGTTCTTTATCGTTTCTTTAGTTTATGGCAACTCGTATATCAGCTGTTAGTTATGAGTACATATTATGGAACTATATTGACAGGGCGCTCTCGTACGTCATACGTGTTATGTGGGCCAAGTTCAGTGGTCAGCATAAGATAAGCCTCCAAGATATGGGGATTATGTATAGGATCTGCCCATTGCAAGTCGGTTGTTATGAACAGTTTTGATAGCACTTATTTCAAGATCCAATGTCAATGATTGCCATTAAATAGTATAAATTCGACTATCCTTATGGTATTATTTTACTCTTAAGTCTAAGCTATCTCCAGCAATAAAACTTAATTAACCCCCACATATATGGTAAAACAATAAAAGGTATGCCTGATTGAATTTGCCTCTATTGTTTTTTGTGCCCCTCATGTTCATAGTTAAATTAGATTTTGTCATACATTTTTGCACATGATGATAAATTTAGCGACTTGGGGCAATAAAATGAAGGCGCCATAAAATGTCGCAGATCATTTGTTGTGCTTCAAAGACTGATTGTTTGTCAGACAACAATACTATAAAGAATGCAATGCATTTGTTGAAGTAAGTACAATTATTTTATCTGACTTGATACGCATTTGTTTGCACAGCACAACTATTGAGCGAAATTTGATTTAAATTAAACACAACAAACAAATTTTCACTAAGGAGACTCGGGCACAAAGTCCCGACTTATAATGTAAATGGATTGTTTCGCTGGTATGCAAAGTAATTGGCGGCAAATTGAATTGAAAGAACGACGACAAAATACAAAATACATAACAAAACTTTTATCGCTAAACGAAGTCATGCCATTCCAATTGTCGGACAACAGCAACAAAACAACAATAACAAAAACGCATTGCTTACTATATTTATACTTATTTCATCCATACATTTGTACATCCATAAGTAAGCGTATGTGTTTATCAGCAACTCTAATTAGTGATTGACCGTAAGTATATCGATTGATAATTACGTTCGACTAAAACAAATAAGGCAAGTAGTTATATCATTCCGTTTCTCCTAATTGCCCTTTCGATTTGTTTTTATTGAATTATTTGTTTGAATACGCTTATCGTATTGGCCAGGAAACTGTTGCCGAAACTTAAATAGATGCCGCTCCGGGCCACAAATAAATAATAAATTGTTTGCATATAAATTAATTGTGATTTACTTTGCATTTGTTTGGTGTTTTTTATAATTTTTTGTTGCCCCGTTGGTAATCTTTTGTTAAGCAAGGCAAATTGAGTGACTGGAAAGCAGGTCAAACATGTTTCGCAAAGCCATTATAATGCTTATTTATTTGATTATGATTTTGATTTCTTTTTTACTTCTTGCCTAGAAATTCTAAAATACTATAATCGTTAATTTGGCATGTCAATTCTAATATTTCTTGCTTTTGTTTCAAATAAACATTCTACATGATGCAAAAATCTCAATATATATAAATGCATTGACGAATTTCGCACCTAAAGGACGCATTTGGGCGGCTGTAAGAGTAAAAGATGCTTTCGATTTAGCCAACGGCCGTTCATAATTTTGTTGAACAAATGCCAAACAATATTACACACGTTTATTTTCTGTAGACATATATACTAATATATATATACATATATGTATACAAATGCATAGAAAAATACACAAACAATATTTACGGAGGCAGAACATGGCGTGAAATTGTTTTTGTGCAACTTTTGTTAAACCAAAACGTTTGCGAAATGCCCTAAAAATCAAATCCCAAACGGTTTTTAAACATTAAGTTTCTTTAATAATTAATATTAAGGGTTTGAAACTATCTATGAACATTGATTGGACTTTTGTAAAAAATATTTTTCTGAAAAAAAAATTAAGAATTTTTGCAAAATGCTATTTTTAATACTAAAAATTTTTTTTAAATAATCTTAAGAACGTGTCACACTCATACTTACCTCATTATTTCATTCAATTATTAGTAAATTAAAAAAAAAATGTAAAAATGCATGAAAATAAATTATTATATTAGCTTTTAAAAGCATGCTTGACTAAGGAATATCCTATACTTAAACGTTTTTTTTTTTTTTTTTGCAAAATCTTAAATGAATTTGGATTTATTATACTTTTTAAACGGAATAAAAACTTGACAAAAATCGATATATATGTATATATAGAAATGTATATATGTGTGTGTACATATTTATTAATTTGATCTTTAAAGTTCTGACTTTAAAATGTCTTTCTTTACTTAACACATTCAGAACCCTGAATCCCGATCGTCGCGCTGACTGCTCAAGTATTTCTTATCAACTAAAAAATTATTTGTTTTTACCAGAAAGTGCAAGGCAAACAAATCCGAGTACACACTTCTATACCTAAAACATACATACATATGTACAACTTTGACTCTGATAAGCCCCAAATCATCGGTGTGCACAGGTTAAGTTGAACTAGCGCTTCACCAGCGCGATTTCCACATGAAAAGCTGACTAAGCACTATGAAAACTGCGTGGAGCGGGCAAATAAGTGGGGAAGGGTAGTATGTACATGCAACAACAAAAAAGCCACAATCTGTGCAAATATTTCATTAGAATTATATAAATAGCCGACAATAAAGGTATTGAGAGTTGGAAAGCGCGGAAGTGCGGCTCCAATATGCTGGCAACAACAACAACAACAATATAAATATCACAAAATTATTATATATATGTCAAAATGATGACAACAAAGAGAGAGAGAAAAAAAATACTAGATTATATAGCTTCTATAAGTAATCACAATAATTGTTGTCGCATAAATTCGGGCGGGCACATCAAATGTGTCATAAAGTTTGTGTCAATAATTTATGATCATGGGAAGATAGAAACTTTGTATAATATTTCGGCTATCATACAATAAATTGCGTTTTGGTATTATATAAAGATGCATAGAATTTACGATAAATTTAATGTGAAATAATTATTAATAAATATGTGAAATTATTTTTAATCACTTCAAACAGTAAAGTGTATGAAAAATGTGACTTGTCCACTTTGAATTCGATTTATTATTCTAGCAATTTTATTTATACTTTTTGCAAAATCAAAACACCATGAATAGAACAAATGATTATATAGAACTGATGAATAAAAAAATACAAAAAAAAATTAACCGCTAGCATGTGAAGCTTCTCTGCTGTCCGCTGCTTATCGACGATGATCGCATTTTCAGTTGCCAGTGAATCGCGTAGCTTGAAACACGCATACGCCATGAGAGCCCCAGCACGAGTTCAAGTTGCAGCACTCATCTGTACGCTGCTCGTGGCAGTGGCAACAGTCCAAGGTAGAAACGATGACGAGGAAACGGAAGCTGAAACACAGACCGAAGCATCAACTGAATCCTCAACGGAACAAAATTCTGGCACCAACAAGCGACTGGTGAATATTGAAAGCCTGAAGAATAATTGTGAACTAAAGCGGGGAACTGCTCGCTGCAATGGCTTTAGATTCGATGAGATCGAGGAAGTTGCTTTCTTTGAGCTGCCCACACAGGTGCGCATAGCGCCAGATGGCGTCACCTATGAGCTGGGCGATGAACAACCGTTGGGCACACTGATTATGGAAAATTCAACGTTCATCAATTTTCCGCTACACTTGTTCTACGAGCTGCCAAAGCTAAGTGAACTGGACATGAGGGACTGTGGCATGCAGCACATTAGTTGGGAATGTTTTCTCGCTGCGAATAGATTGAAAATATTGCTGCTGTCGGGCAACAACATCGCCGAGGTGGGTGAACGGAGTTTTAGCTATGCCAATGAGCTGGAATTTCTGTTTTTTGGCGACAACAAACTGAGCAAACTGCATCCGGAAGCATTCAAGGGTTTGCGACGCCTTATTCATCTCGATTTGAGTAATAATCAGTTGGAGGAATTGTCAACTCATGTTTTTGAGGATCTGGCATCACTGCATACACTTATCATTTCTGGGAATCGCTTGCGCTTTATTAGCAACGAGCTGCTGGCACAAAACAAACGCCTGCAAACTGTCGTCTTAAGCGGAAATCAACTGCAACAGTTGGCGGAATATGCATTTAGCTCGGCGCCACATATGCTGCAGCTGGATGTTTCTAACAATCAGCCGTTAGAGATGCTCGTACTGAATCTCAATGCGGGTTACTTGCATGCACGCAATTGTTCTTTAGTGCGCGTGAATCTCTTCGGTGCCGTTGCGAATGTGGATTTGGCCGACAATCGCGTACAGGAGCTATATTTCTCAGCCTCGGAGGCTTTGGAGGATTTGGTGTTGCGCAACAATTCGTTGGGACAGCTGGCAACGCTGTCGCGTGTAACACGCCTGCGCCATCTGGATGTGGCCAACAATCCAAAACTTGGCGAGCTGCCCAGCGATTGGCAAAAGCCGCAACTAGAACGTCTGGACTTGAGCAACACAGGATTATTGCAGATGCCACGGCAACTATTAAGTGATATGCCCAGTTTGCGAAAACTCAACATATCGAATAATAAAATCAGCGATATTGATCCACAAGTAAGCAGCTTTATTGATTATTAACTGTTTAATAACTAACTCAACTTTATGTAAATTTCAGGACTTTCGGCATTTGTCGCAACTCACGCACTTTTATATACATGCAAATTACTGGAACTGTTTCAATCTGAAAACAGTTATGGATATGCTTATATTAGAGCACGGCATTACCTACACTCCGGATAGATTCGATGCTGACTTTCCGGGTAGTTATATCAACGGTATTGCCTGCATGTATCGCATCTACGAGAAGGAGCAGCTACAACAAGAGTCCAATTCTGACTCATCGGCTTCCGCCTCTGCCGCCAGCATGGAGTACACGCAGCCCAACGAATCCTCGGAAGTGCAGAAATTACGTCAGGAGTTCAAGGCTGTGGTTCAGCATTTGGAACAGAAATTTGATAGTGTCTACGCTCAGCTAAGTATTCTAAGTGGCAAGATGAAAACTTTGGAGCACATGAACAGTACACTGTGGAATCAGTTGACGATAACAGTCTAAAATTAACTTTACACTTAATGTATTTTTTGGATTATAATGTTAATATTTAGAAATTACTATTAAAATCATCGATGGTTTTGATTTACTTCTCGAGATTTGTTAGTGTTGGCAATGCTGTACAGTTTTTGTTGGCAATGCTTGAAAATTTGGTTAAATTAAAGCTGAAAAAGCCCAACAACATATGAATAAGTTGACAATATGCTTTGACTCATCTTGTGACGCAAGAGAACAAACAGAAATAAAATTTGTGGCTTGAAAGCAATTTACAAATATTTTTCACAAGCTTAACAAAATATTTACAACATAAATATTTATTAACGAAATTTTCAAGTGGAGGTTCATTCAACTTTCAGAGACCGTTAAAAGCCAACAAACGAAGAAGTCAAACAAACAATAAAAAGGCCTAAGAAAGGGTCATGAAATATTACGTAATTACACTGTTATTACAGGTAGGTATAATACAATTTTAGTTTAAAAATCTGTTTGACATACACACAAAAGTATGTATAAAAAAATTACAGTTTTGATTTAAAGTTTAACTTGTGCAAATATTCAATGAAAATTTTTTAAAAGGTGAACGAGAGTTTTCTGTTTGTGCGTTTCCTACAGGTCCCTCGCTATTTATGGCCTACTAATTCTTAATATAAACATACTTATACATAACATAAGAAAAACAAAGAATCTAAATAAAATATTATTACTTTGGGCCTTTTAGCGAGCACTCGGGACCAACATATCAAACCAAATTGGCAGTTGTTGTTATTTTTTAAACAAACATGTGACTGAAATATCAGATCTAGTATGTAGGTATGTGCCGATATACAAAAATACAAACAGACATTATGATTTTCCCATTTAACAGTAATTGGCTCACGCACACAATTCGTGCCTGCTTAATGTAAACATTTCGTATTAGCCACAGACCATTTAAATACCATTTTTGTGTTGAGCACAACAGAAAATTTGAGAATCGCAAGTCAACAAACTGAACGTAACTTAGAAGTCGCAATGGTTAAAAGTAATCAAAACGCAAAACTGTTTGTTTGAAGCATGTTGCGAGATTTGATGAAAATAAAGATGGGAAACCAATGCTGTTTTAATGGAGTACAAATCAAAATCATAAATGCATAAGGCTTTAATTTTGAATAAAAAAAAATCTAAATTTAAGTTATCTTACAAACGAACAACAGAGAGATAAATAAATAAGTGAAATTACTCTCTACAAGGCCCAAATATTTTTTCAAACAACAAAGTTTAAAGCCAAACCCTGCTCAACGTTAAAAAATTTTTTTAGGGTATATGAACTGAAAAAGGGTAAAAAAAATAATGGCGCATTCTCATGTCAACACAACGAAAGTAAGGCATAAATATAAATCAAAATTGCGTTTAAATTGACAAATAATAAAAAGAAGGCGAAACAAACCTGAGTTTAATCACAAACTGGAAATGTTGTATTATTGATTTGATTGTCGTTTTAGCAATTACTTTTTTACATTAAGAAACTACTCAATTGAATTAAATAGCTCGTTTAAAAACTTTTCTTATAAAAGCACACACACACAGGGTATAAACTTTTAAACAATGTGGGTAAGTTAACTTGATTTATGTAAACAATTTGAGATTGCACTAAAAAAAGAGAAGCACAATTTGTTTTTGAACTTTTTCTGAGCCGCAATATAAAGATTATTATGAAATTATTGTTTGGTTTTTTTTTTTGGTTTTATTTTGCAACACTCAAGGCGTTGACGTCTGATTAGATTAATTTTTTTACACAAAACATTTTACTAATATCACTAGTTGTTGGTTGCTTTTTGGTTATTATCAGCTATTCTACGAGCAAATAAATCACACACGCATTAAAAAGCAGTGACAACAAGAAGAACATCAACTACAATCGATTCTATGCAGACGCGCGCACTTCCACTTTGGACTTTTCATTTGGAACACGCATCAGAAACTGATCAACAAGCCGCAAATACAATGAGCGTGCAAAAGTGAGAGAGACCAAAAGAGACGAAACGAGCCTGTTACTGCTGGCGTGCCTGCATGACAGTCACAATTAATTAGTTATTGCAATTGTATTATAAGAGAGACTCGCTGCTATGGGAAATTTCCATTAGCTTTTGTTGTTGCTGTGTGCGTGAGTATAACAGCTGATCAGCGCACGCAGCTCTGCAGCTGATGCCGCTCTTATTGATTTTTTTCTCTCTATTTTTTTTTGTGTTTTGTTCTTTATTTTTATGTGATTAATTTATAAAGTGTTTTGCGCATTACGCTTAAACGAAGTAGCTGCAAGTACTTGTGGCTGTCGGTGTTAATGTTGTTGGTACGGTTGGCTTTTGTTTTGTAACAAATTTCTTTGCGCAGTCGAACGACGACTTCGACGTTGCCGCAGTTGTACACAACAACTAAAAGCCTTGTATACAGCTTATCGCACAATAATTACACACAACACAAACTAATTGGTATTTTTCTTGGTTGTATTTGACAAACACATTTTTGTTGCTTGTTTACTCGTTTATATTTTTTCTTTTCTTTCTTTTTTGCCAAAAAGGCGCAACAGGTAAACATACAAACACTCGCACACACACATGCACACTTACACGAAGCGTTGGCGCGCGCGCCTTGCCTTCTGCCGCCACAAATTAATTACTGTTTACGCACAATTTCAGCTTATAATGTGCTGCACTTGCATTATATTTAACTTTTTGCTGCTAATGCCAGAACGTATGGAAGGGGGAACGGGTGCGATAAAAAACACTAAACGTTTTGTGACAAAAACACGACGACAAACAAGCTGCAAAGCAACCTAACACGACAAAAAATTTATTGGTACTAAATTGTTTTTGTGCGGAGTGTGCCCAGTTGTGGTAAGACGCAAAATACCGCTCCGCAAAACCATGAAATACCATTTCTAACACTTACAACTACCAGACTGACCAACTACCACTGATCGCATACTGCAAGAAGACAAGTTTCGACAGTAAATCTCTTAAAACATTTAATCATTTTGTGCTACTATATGGAAAGGAAAAATTTATATTTCATTATACTTATAATAATTAGCTTCTTTCATAATGTTTACGAGTGAACAGAACGAACACGCATTTTTTTCTATAGGTGTAGACTGAACGTGCAATGACGCTATTAAACAAAGTTGCTATCTGGCAACGCTTAAGGCTGACCGCTCTTTGTGCGTTACATAGCAGTCAGCTAACAATTGATACGCCAACGATGGCGCCAAATTTAAACAAGGTAACCTATGGATAATTTTACTGCTATATTTATATACTTGTTTCTTTCCCTCATAATTTTTTGATACGTTTTATTTTTAAACTTGATATATAAACCTTCAAATGTTTACGAAGCGTCCATCTTGCTCAGCTATGAGCAAGTAATAAGAAAAGTTTTTTTCTTCTCACACTTTGTTATTGGCACCCCGTAGAGTCGCAAAAAAAACAAGAAACAGAATGAACTCCGTGGAAAACTTTCGTTGGCCGCTGTGAAATCAATAAAAATGGCGCATTGCACTGAAAGAACTTGCTGACGACAGCAAAAACCCCGCCCTCTTCACTAACGCAACCCACTTAAAGTCTGGCATGACGACAAATACATTTTGTTTAAAGATGAGATTAATATGAACTCACCTGCTCAATGTCAAAGTCCCATTCAGGTGATGGGGAACGTTTACCCGCTTGGCCACCGGGCGGCGGGGTGCTAATTGCAGGGGAGCCCGCCTGCGGCTCCTCTGGGATAACGGCAAATCTGCCACGTTGTAAAATCGGCGAAATGGCGCCATAATTAGCTGTAACAAAAACACAAAGTAAACATATGGAATGAGCTAATTAGTTGGCGTCTGGTCACACTTACATGTGGGCATAAGACGAAAACGTCCAAGCGTCGTCTCTGGCGGACCCGCCGGCTGCGACGATGTGACGCGAAAGCGGCCGCGACGAGCGGCAGTCACCTCCTCATAGCCACTGCCACCGGCAGCTGCTCCACCAGCGCCACTGTGCATTTTGCTATTGAAAGCTCACAACTTTAAAACTACTCTGCAAGAGAAAAAGAGAGATTAGACTGGGGTACAGTGGTTCCAACGTTTAAATAACTTTAAATATTTTTGGACTTTTGTCTTATGATTGAAGGGGACACACATCGGACATGATTTTGGCTTGATAGTAATGATTTTTGCGAACTATCACCAAATACTCTAAGTGACAAGGCAATAATACACTATTTACCTTACACTTAAAAAGAATGCCCACTGTATAAGCTAAAATCGATAGGTCAACTTCAGTTTGCGTGCAAAGCTGACCAAAGAAAAGGCTAGGGCGATGCGTTGGAAGCAGAAGGCAACCCACTATGCTTGGCGCCAGTAAGTATGCTCCGATTTGAAAGCAGTGTTGCCGACTGACTTAAAAACTGCAATTATAAATGTTTGCGCTAAATCAGAAAAAGAGTGGGAAAGCAAAAAAGAGCAGCAGGAGAGGGTGAGTGGAAGCGAATGCCGGCCGACAGTGCGGCGTATGTGTAATCGGTAATCAACATTTAACTCTTCATGCTCTTTGTGGGGTTTTGCAAATAAGCCAGCTAGCTAAAAGACAATGCGTACTAACTTAAAGGGTATTTGACTGTTCGCATACAAAAATAAAGTAAAACATTTCATTCAAATTGTCAAAAATTTGGTTCGCTTTAATTTGTTTCATACAATTGAAACTTTGTGGGCATTTCAATTGAGCAATTGATTAGTTTTAATTCATACAAATATTTGTACTGCGTCACACAGTTTGAATGTGATTATTAATTCTTTTTCTGCTTTTGTTTTGCGTGTGTGTCGCGGCAAAAAGTTGTGAAACTATTTTTCCTTTTTGAGTGGAAATGAACAATTCACAGGAATTTGTGAAACGTTTGTCACAGAAATAGCAAAATATTTGATGTTAAATGGAAAGTTTTTATTTCTTATTTTTATATTATAAGGGATGTTTTTGTTGACAATACTAAAATGATTGATGTACTGACAGTTTGGTTATGGAGATTTTATTTCTAATAATTGATTGATGAGTTCGAGTATTTAATTCAATTTTCCAAAATAATTAGATTGTAACTATGTAAAGAAAACAAAGAGTATCTTTCACTTTTCAGAAACAAAGTTTTTCTTTTAGGGGTCATTTAGACAAACTTATTTATGAATTGTAAGTGTATTATTCATATAGATTTGTTTTTGTAATATTTTAATTTGTTAATTAATAATATTTAGTTTCTTTTTACTTATTAATCACTTTTCGCCGCCTTTTTGCGCGGTCTTTGGCGACGCTGTTGTTGTTGCTTTTTTCGATTTCGATTTTGTTCTTCACTTTCAATACGAATTCGAATTCGTTTTATTATTCTTTTTGTTGCTGTTTTTTGTTTCAATTCGAAACGTTTGCATAACACGCACAAACAAACAACTCAATTGAGCACATATATATATGTATGTTTGTATATGTTTGTATATATATATACATATATTATAGATTTGACGTTCTCTTTTTGTTTTACACTTATATATTGCTATATCTTTATTGATTTTTATTGGTTTACACTAAAATAAAAAGAAAATAATTGTTTTTGAGTTGGGTTTGTTTTGAGGCAGTCGCAGCGGAATTTGAAATTTGTAATTTCTTTTTGTTTATGCAACTGAGCAGCTGGCCGTAAGAAAAACACACTATAATTGGCATGACCAAAAACCAAACAGCAGTAACAACAACAATCACAACAACATGAGCCGAAAATGCGGCCAAAAAGAATGCAGCACCAAAATAAACCGAAGCCCAAGCGAAACGAGTCACAAGCAAAATGCAGTCGACGTCTCGCAACTTCGGCCACTAATTGGCAGACAGAGAGCAAAAGAAAAATAAAATAGAGAGAGAGAGAGAGAGAGTGAGAGAATGCAGCTGATAGAAAATGGGCAGAAGAAGAGCGATATTAGGTGTAGGCAAACGCGTGCCATACTTGGGGTTCATTTACTTGTGCAAAGACAAAAACAATGCAAATGCATTTCGAAATGAGAGCGCGAGAGAGAGAGATTGAAAGAGAGCCAAAGCATGAGTGCACCTGCAATTTTAATTCATAAAAACACAAAAAGGAAACAGTTGCAAACTGCGACGACAGCCAGCCAAACAAAAGCAAAACAAAGCGAGAGAGAGAGCGTTACAAATTTCGTTTAGCTACCTTAAATGTTGTTGTTGTTGTTGTGAGAGAGTGAGTAAGAAATGTCGGATCGTTGTTTTGGTTGTGTTTGCTGCTTTTGGTTTTTTGTATTTTTCCCTGCACTGCCATAAGATTAATGTGGAAATGAAAAAAAGCTCCAATAATAACAACAACAGCTGATTCACACACGGCGTATGCGCAATTTTGTCGCAATTGGCAACCAAAACACACACAAAACCCAAAATAAGAGAGAAGGAAAGAAAAACTAAAATAAAATAACACGTGAGTATAATATAAAGAAAAAGATGAAAAGAAAATCTAGATTGATGCCTATTGAAAGCTTTCAGACAGCGTTAATGATGAAATACGAAAGAGTAAAAGATATAATAAACGAAATGAAAATCTTTTAGTTTGTTTGAGGGGAAGATTGCACTTGGGATTTATTTATCATTGAGTTTCAAGCAAACTTTGTAACAATGTGTAACTAATTTGGTATTGAAGGAGCTCTGAAAATTCAATTATTCATGCAGTACCCATCAATCATCGAGCTCAGCATTAGCATTAGTATTAATGCAAATTATAACATTGTGCTAGCGTAATTTTTCGACAAAATCAAAATAATTTCGACAAAGCAAAGCAAAATTTTTTTCTTTTATTCTTTTGAATTCTTTAGTTGTGTCGTTTCGGGCGTAAGTCCAAACATGTGACCAAACCATGGATGACATCATTGGTGTGTGGGCGGGCAAGAGAAATTCTAAAAACTGCTTGCTAAGGAATAGGCGGGAGGGGTGTTGGTTGTGGTGCTAAATGCAGATGACAGTAGAAAAGTCAAACAAAATGCAAAAACCCCAACAAGTGAAATGCACAACTGAAAGCAGGCAGACATTTGGGCACACACAAAGCACAACAAAATATGAAATAGAATTGTGTATGTAAATATGTAGTTAGAGGGTAGCTCGATATTATTTTGTTCTAGTAAATGCCAAATGTGTTTATTGGCCCCAGTTGAGCCATAGCCATATGGCGACAACTTGAACACGTGCCCAGGTTCAAGGAACGCTTTTCAAACGAAATCTAGCTAATGTCATCTCAGACGGATGCTTACAATGATGAATGAAGGCGACTTGTTGAATGCTTAAGTTCAAGAAACTTATGTGGAAATTGAAATACTAGATACAATTACAAATTCGGTCAATTGAAATAGAAGGCTAAACTTTCGCCTAGTTGGGTGCACTTGTGAGCATTCGTTCTTTTCCACATCGATTTTTAAAACATATTTGTATGTGTCAAATATTTTAAAATCTTTGAAATATTTTACTAAACTTTTTTTCCTTAAAAACTTAAATTGCTCAAAAATATTGTTCCTTAAGTTCGACTAATTAATCACTTTTTAATGACGACATTGAATGCCTTTTATTGTAAGCTAGCATAATTTACAGGCACATTAAAAAATTATCTATGTCAAAAGTTAAGCAATGTTTGCGTTCGGAGAAACTTGAACGATTGGCATAGCTTATTATTGGTTTTTTTCTCTTAAACATTTTGGTTGTTCATTTTGGTTTGTTCAATACTTAAACGCAAAAGTGCGTAATTCGTTGTTTTGTTTAAGAATTTTTATATTTATAAACAATAACATGCGTACATTTTACACATACATATTTGTATATTTAATTGTGGTGCGATAAGCTGTCCCCAACAAAAGCTTTTTGCAGCGAATTTTTTTTATTTTATTACAGCGCTATCTGCAAAGTGTGGGGACGTCGTGTTTGTGCATAAAGCAGTTCAACAATCGTATTCATTTATGAATATATGCCACAATACAGATAAGTTGATGGTCTTTTATGTTGTACAATTTACATAACGCAATGCAAACCTTGTTTTGCGGCAGAAAAAGTTTACGTCACTCATAACAACAAAAATAACAACAACAACAAGAAAAACAGCAGCAACCGGCAAACGTTAACGGTAACAACCACCATTTTGGCATTAAGTAAGAGAAATAGAGCGAATTTTGTCACTCACGTGTGTTACAGTGTGTGTGTGTGTGTGTGCGGGTGGCTGTTTGCCAGTATTTTGAGGGTGTCTGTCAAACGCTTTGGCAGCATGTTTCTCAGATCCTACTAAGGTAAAAAGCACTCAAACATGTCACAAAGAAAATTAATTTGTTTAAATAACGTTTCTGCTCTGGTTATCGCGACGTGCCACTCACTTTCGATTCAGTTTGTTGCTAAAATTATACTTGCATACACATTCAGACGAACACACCCACACACAAGGCGGCGACCCTTTACGCACATACATACAAGCAAACAGCTGGCAGCAACAACAAAATACTACTCACCTAATAGGAAAATATTTTAAATTCTTCTTACACAAAAATTGAGAATAATTTCTCACAGCTTTTTCAATATTAAACACTCTTAAGCACTTTATTTGCAAAATTAACATGCATTTTATTTAATATATAACATTTGCATTCGTTTTTTGTGGGTTGTTATGTGCGCTCTCAAATCCTTTTGGGTGCACTACCACGCGCGTCGCTGCCACGCAAGGATTTTAGTTTGAAAGACAAATCGCACAATTATAGTTTAGTTACGGCGTCAATAATAAATATATTCGAGCCGCGAACGTTAACGCGCAAAGCTAACGAACATAAACACTTAAAAATTTGGCCATCATCAACGAACGTCGGTGGTCGCAGCTGCCACGATAACTAGTGGCGGTAAGTCGATAGGCGCTCAACAATGAATCGATGTCTACTTGGTAATCATTGCGAGTTACCACTAAAGTGGCAGCACTAGTAGCTGCAGTGTTTTCGAATTTCTCGAATAAAACCACGTCAATCATTTGATGAAAATAATTTTAGTAACAAATAAATCGAATGGGAATGCATTGTTCGCTAATTTCTCACAAACAATTCACTTTTGTACGTTTAACAGCGCAAACACAAGATAAACTATTGTTGCCTTGGATTGTAAGACAACATTCAAAGCTATTAATGTTTAAAAATAAATTCTATGAATTCAGTTTCTTTTGCTCATCCTTCAGCTTGCCATCGCTGGGCGGTTTCTTGTTCGTTGCTGCCTGCTTTTTATTGCCACACAACATGTCCGTAAATAGCGCTGCAAAGACCAAAACAGCGCCAAGCCATTGACGAGCAATCAAAACATTACCAAAGAGCAGCACCGAGCAAAGGACGGTAAAGAACTTGCGAGTGGTAGTGACCACCGAGCAGGCTAATGGTCCAAAACCAGAAACCATCAGGAAGATAAAAAGCTGCCCCAACGCACCGCAAAACGCAATCATTGACATATGTATCCAAACATTCGAATGCCGCAAGGCAAACTGTATAAACTCTATGCCTTCACCTGTTCAGAAAACGAATATAATTCCTCTCAGCAAAATATATCAGTTAGCTGTATGCATTTACATACCTGTCACAAGCATGGCCACGCCGAGCATCAGTGTGCTCCAGTAGTTCATAGATAGCATCATTTGTTGACCAGAAGGTGCACTGGCGGCACGCATGCGCTCCTGCACGGCACCCGTTAGACCATCCATAGTTAAGCTCATGAAGAGCAACAGTTCACCCAATCCGGTTGTCTCGGCAGGCAAATTAGATACCTTACTCTCTTTGAACATGAACAGTATGACACCGAGCACAATGGTTAGGACACAGGCATAACGTGTCCAGCTGTAAGATTTGCGTCCAATCAACACGCCTAATATCATAACTGGAATCGGTTTGGCCGACTTTCCTACGACAGCAGTGGGATATGGCACCCAACGCAGCGCCATATTTGTTGAGACCATGGCCAACAGGTATGTCAGCGAGCTAGCCGCATAGTAGCCAGTATGCGTGGTGTCCTCCTTTTGTGGCTTTACGGCCAACATTCCTAAAACAAACAAGTGGGCGTTATGGAACCGGCAACAAGCAATATGTATTGAATGTTTACCTTTAGCAAACAGATAATTGCAAAAGCACTGCACCCAGACTAGAGCCAGTGTGAACGTGAATCGCTCGCCTACATTTCCATCGGTCTGGATCTGATCTCCATACCGTCCGCGAGTAAGCTTCTCCTGGACAATGCCATACAGAAAGTAGGAAAAAAAGATGCCAATAGCGTAGATCGCAAAACGGCTATGTTCAGGTATATTCATGGTCCTGGCTTGATTGTCCTTCACTTCTATGCGATTACTTTATGCCTAAATAATTACATTAAACTTTTTGAACACCAGACATTGTGTTTTATTAGCGCAAAACGCTGATTTTTTAGTCTAATACGTGGATTACAGAGATGGTCAATTGTTGCGATACGTGTCAATAAGCCATCGATATAAGACATTTGCTTGGGGTTGAGAAACTAATAACGATATTTTGTGCAATTTATCGAATGAGCGCAATGTTTTGAACGCATCGAATGCAAACGTCAAAGCAGACCTAATCAAAGCTTATCATTTCAAAAATGACTTGAATTATATTGTTTTTAATTTATTGCAAGCTATTCAACAATTGAGAAATTGAATTTCATTTATTTGGTTTTTAAAAATATGCCTGTTAAATATAACAGTAAACTATGCTTATTATGTCGCTCTCTTTGTAAACTGTGTAATGCACTTAAACTGTTTCATTTATCCAATAAGGTTCAATGCTTTTAGTTTTTCCTTTTACTTGGTAGTATACATGTATGTATTTACCCAAATATTAACTGGTAATGGTAATGTGTGATTGAATTCTATACATACGTCCAAAATCTAGTAACAACAAACAATCACTAACTAAAATAGGCAACAGTTTGCAGTAAAATTGGTAAAGCGACTAGAAATAAATTTCTAATGAAAAAAAAAACATAAACATAAACTAAAAAAAAAACAAAAACAAAAAGAAAATTAACAGGAGTTGGGTAAGTAAAAGCATTCTAAAAACAACCTAAAAGCAGATCTAATAAACTATTTGAAATGCGATTATGATAATGCGAGCTGCAATGGCGGCAACCAGGTATAGAATAGTATGTAGGCTGCGCTTGAGACAACATTCGACGGTTCCAGCGGCGAAACAATTTGATCGTCGAACTTATACCATCGCCCATCATTAGGGCTCTTGCAGAATGCTGTATAATGTCCGCCCTCCATAGAGCCGTAGTGATTGGATACCGCATATAGTTGGTAGGTCTTGGGCGTACCGACACGTGATTCTGCGCGTGCAATATACGGTTTCATTTCCAAATTATTTAGTGGAAAATCTAAATAGTTTTGTTTCTTTATATAGGAACCAGAATTACTGGTATCGGCATAGAAGCTGCAGAGTAAAGATGAGATAAAAATCGATAAGAAAAAAAAAAGTATTTTCTTACCGTTTCAGATGCACCACCAGCACTGGAGGCAGTTTGGAAATGTCCAATTTCTTGATTGCATCACGTTTCGTTTTGCAATTGGGACAGTTCCAGCCGTGTATTTTCTCGCCACTGAAGTACATATCCATGCACTGACTCAGATAGCAGAGATTTGCATTTGGCGGCAGCTCCAGGCTGAGATTTGAGAAGCACTCGTATGTAGCCGACTCCTTGTTGCAGGTAATACACTTTACGGTACTCTTTATTTGGCCATAAAATAAATGCAATATGATACTCTCCTGTGACTTGGTGAACTCCAACCACGCCTTCTCCGATGCAGCTATGACATCGCGCTTACGCGGCACCTGCAATGTCTGCAAATCGGAATGCAGCCAGTCCATGAGTATGGTAAGAAACTCATGCGAATCCTGTTGATCGACGCCACGAAAGATTTTCTGGTACTGGCCCACAACATACTATAACAAACAATTAATTATTTAAAATAAATGCAAATGTCTATAAATACCGGATTATTACTTACGCGCAAATCTCGACTGGCAACACATTTGTATTGTCCATTCCACAGCTCTTTCATAAGAGCGGCCACTTCCTCAATGACCTGTCCGTTGGTTTTGTTTCGGCGACATATATGGTTGCGGTATTTGTTCGATATGCAAAAATCCATTAACTGCGGAGTATTACTCAGGCACTGGATTATGCTATTCATGTAGCAAGTGTTGCCTAAATTCTTCAAACCAGTTAGGCCACGTCCCTGGAAAAAAAGAATATTGCATCGAAATTATTAAAATTTCCTTGTACAAATACAAATTACAATTCAATTACACGTCTGAGCGGAAATATGGAGCTACAAATGCTGTGTGTTGGCGGCAGCTGAATTTTAACGCCCGCAACGAAAATCATTTGTGCGAAATGCTGTAATCACTTTGCCACTTGGAAATTGTTTGTAGCTTTTGTTTGAACATGCTTTGGCTTTGGACAGCGTACGACTGAATAACAAATAAGAAAAATGCAGCCTATGCTCGCGAAACGTGACGACCCTAAGTTATTGATTTCTGTGCATCTATTTTTAGTTGCAGTGCAACAACTTGCAAACTATAGTTGAATGAATGCCTGCTGTGATTTCTCGCGACTGACACAGCACGGCAATACGTTAACAGAGGAGTTGAAGAAATAAAGAAATGAACAACAAAACATATATTAGTCAGTAGCAGTATTTAGCAAAAATAGAAATTTGCAACTATTTTTAACTTCATTACCGTATTAATATTTTTTTTTTATAACTGAAGAAGACGCATTTTGTCCTGTTCCTATTTATATCTACTTACTACGTTGTGTCCCAAAACGGGCGAAAAATCGCGAACTCTCGGCACTGTCATTTCTATGTCCATGTCACGGCTTTGCGGTTTTGTGGTGCGGTCGTAGACGGGACGCGTAGGTTTTATTACTTCGTCAAAGGGTTCAATATGCTCAAGCGCATCATTGAGACTTTCTGGTGAAACCTCATCGGGCGTTATTGCTGTTGTTGGCATCTCGGTTGGCGGCTTATAGAGTTTTTTGGCCTCGCGTGCAATGGCCAATTGACTCTCGCGTTCGCGACGATCGCGCTCGTGCTTATCGTCGAGCAGTTGACGCTCCTTTATTTTCAATTCAATGTGCTTGGCCGTTTCGGCGTCATCTGGAAGCTGCTTTTCTGGTGGGCGCTCCTTCAAACGATTGAGAATATCGCGCAAGCGATAATTTTCCATTTTCTAGAAAGAGATTCAGTTAAATAATTAATTATAAACCTTGTTTTATGAAAGGCTTACATAATCATCGGCTTTGCATTCCAGCTGAAGTATATTGTAAAGCAGCTCCTGTGTGGAAGAGCTTAGGGATTCACCGTCGGCGGGTTGTTGTTGTTTTAGCTCAATTAAGTTCTTCCATTTCTTTGCAGCATTATCCAACAGCACATCGTTCTGGCTTGCGCGCATCAGAAGAGACAATTGATCTCGCTCGAGCACATTTATGGGATTTTCAGATGGCAGTTGTAATGACTTGATATTTGGTTCGTAGTTGCGAAGTGCAGCAGGTTTGTTGGTACGATTGACGCTGGGGCGTGCCCTGAGGTTCATATCGTTTTCGCGACTTTTCAGAATGTCCTCCTTCATGGTAATATCATTAATGGATGGATATTCTATGTCATCAATCGCATCGATGTCATTGTTGTTTTGCTGTGGAGCTTGCACGCTGGGATTGGTGCAATGCGTCGGGTACATCATAATAAAGTACTCGTAGCCGCCACTTAGAATTTGTATGGGTGAACGATATGTTACATCTGGATCCCACTATTAATGCAAGAATAAAAGTTAATTAAAATTCAAATGACAGATTTTGTATACGCACATTTTTCAATATATCAAGTAAGGTGACAATGGCTGGACTGCCAGTTTGCTCATCCTTGCTGTTCCAGTCCATTAACACCACCGATTCCTTGACAGAGCGCGAAGCCCACGACGCCTTGTCCCTGCTACTCAATCGAGCTTGCAATTTGCCAGCTGACATGCTGCGAATATAATAAATTTATTGGGGCTACGATACTCGAGAACATTTTGCGGCTTACCCAGGCGTTATCAGCTCTTCGGGCACATTAAAGGCACAAAAGTAGGTCAAATGTGAGTTTTCGTAGTCGGCGCTATTGCGACAATCCATGACTAGCACCGATTTCTCTTGCATGCGCTGAAAAAGTGTCTCACACGTAATTACACCCAATTGCGTAAACTCAGTACCAGGCGCATTCGGTTCGGATTCGCCAATTGGTTCCGCTGGTGGCATTGGTAACAAAGTCGAAGCACTGTTGCTGCGGGAAGGGGTTGGTAGCTGTTCATAGCGGATGCTCAGTGTCGAGCTTATTTGCTCCAATGTATCCATTATGCGACGATTGGCCTCAGCGTCGCCGAGTGTTTGTCGCACCGACTGTTTGTGCTGATTGTAATCATCTTTATCACGTATGGCTGAGAACATATTGAAATACTTCATGTAGGTGATGTAGGCCAACTCCTGATCACCCTCACGGCGATATTCTTCGGCGGTCATTAGCAGCTTACGCGCAGTGTTGAGTAACCTACGGTTTTGTTATTTTGTTGACATCAGCATTAAAATTTGTTCACAGATACGGGACGATGAAAAAATTAAGAGGGGGTGGGGCACATCGTGTCCACTTACATTTTCATTGTTTTTTTGCTTAAGTCTGGTATTATAGTCCACTTCTCCAGATCTTCAAGCCGGTGGGCCATATGTAGTTTTTTTAGCTGTGACATTGTCCAGTGTGCGTTCTTTTGTTAAATGGGACAATTTCCAGTGCCTGCGCGTATTTTGTGAGGCCAACAAAATTTGCTTGCTTGGATGAAAAACTGTTAGGAGGAACAGCTCTTATATGATAGTGACCATAGCAGTTTTTTGTGAACACGAAATAATTTTGGCTGAATTTTGTTTTACGTTTGATAAATTACTAAAAGCAATTCAAATCACTTTTTTTTACTTTGCTTTGTTAATAAAATTTTTTTTAGAGAGACGGCGACTCATCGACTGAAAAAAACTTATCGATATTAACAGCTGACTCTCAACCAGGGATGGCATTTGTTGACAGGTTGCTTAGATTGTTCTCACAACATTGAGTGGGCCTCGAATTGCTTTAAAATATTTGAAATAAATGGCTTGTACATAAATGATTTATTTTTTAAAAATTTTCAAGCTAATAACATAACTTGTCGCATTGTGCGATAACTTGTGGCGGTTTGCGATAGCATCGTTGTTTGCTTTCAACAGAACAGACATTCACATGTCTACGTTGCATTTAAAAAGGGCGCAAACACAAACAATTATGTATGGTCTTGCAGCCATACAAAATGTTCACAATGTCCAAATGTGGTTAATTGCGTCGGCCACCGGTAGTTTTAAAAACAAAAAAAAGTAGACAGTCTGTCCGTCTATAACATTATATGAAACTTTGCAAATATTTTATTCCATGTGTGCATCAGACTCGTACATATATTTCACAGAACTATAATTATATTACCTTAAATTTTAGAGCTGGAGTTAAAAAATTAGTATTCTTATCATTTTCGTAACTGCAGTATGCAAGTGTTCTGCAGTCAATTGTGTCCGACAAAAAATAACAACATTTGACATTTTTAACTGTTTTAAAAGAAACTGTTCATTATAATTAAATTGTAAAATTGCTTCATACAAAAACTTTAATGTTTAATGCGTTTTTTTCTGTTTTCGATATCCCTTTCAGCCTTTTCTATTCTTTGTCTACGGAAGAATTCTTCGTCTTCTTGATAATATTCTAATTCTTCGTCCATTATTTCTTTTGTTGTCTCTTCAATGAATTTTCGAACTCCTCGAAGGCTCGTATAAATTCCGGGAGTCTTAGTATACTTACAGCCGGCACCGATTGAGGCGACACCCCACAGCTGATTGTTATACACTAGCGGTGATCCCCCATCGTAAACGCATTTTAAACGATCTTTGGGAAAATATGCGCACATATTTGAATTTGATATATAGTAAGGTGTAAACATTTGTTGACAAAATTTTAGATCTAAGCCTAGACCTCTTGATAGCCTTAGATCTGGTGAAGGTGGCTGCACTTCCATGCTGTCGTAACCCCATCCAAATGTAAAGTAAACCGTTTCCTGTACGGGTGGCGCGAAGGATAGTTTTATAAATTCGGTTAGGTCGCCTCTTAAAGGGACAATAAGCCTAACCAATGCTATGTCATTCCAGGTTTTTAATAATATAAAATCTTCTGGAATGTAAATAGCTTCAATTACGGAAAAGTAAAATTCCTCCTCTTCCGTATTAGCAATGGTCATGGCGCATGCGTCTTCACTTTGATAACGAAATGCATCCATGCAATTGGCAGACGACAGCACCACATTGGGCGCATAATATGATCCAACGCAAAACTGTATATCTGAACCACCACTGACTAAGCGCACTAGCCAGCCACCATAATTGTTCCCTGTATTAGTGCTCATTCCGCCCCAAAGGCGTTCTTCCACTGGGGTATCTACAGTAATCGACTCATTATAATTTTTATTCTCAATTAAAGTAAACCAGTTAAGCAAAAACACCAGCAGCAATTGGTATTTCATTTTGTCACTGCATAAAAAACCATTTGCAAGAACTTATAAATATATTTCATAAAAAATTTCAACCAAAGCTAGAACCAATTGAAATTATCTTTGATTTGATTCGCTGCTAATATGCTAAGACATCATCTAATACTTAATTTAAAGCTCTAACTTATGCATAAAGATTTTTTAGCTTTTTAACAACATTTGTTCCGGGCATTGAGAATAATAAACATGTAAATAAAGTGTTAAATATCGCAATTGAATTTATTTTAAAATACTTGATTGTGACTTACTTTCAAAAAAGTATTTCTTAAAGGATCTATACAACCAATTTTACGCTAAACAGATAAAGATCAAACCATTACCTGCCATTTATGGTCTGACTTATTATTCATATGCATAAAAAAAGTTACAAATATATTTTACCAAAATATTTATAAAAGCTATTTAACTAAATTTGTTTCTTTTAAGGGTTTTGTGTATTAATTCAACTTAAGTTTGAAGCACATTTATAATTAATTGTTTTGAACTCTGTATCAAGATCTTGA
The DNA here is from genome assembly GCA_030179655.1 of Scaptomyza flava. Lineage (NCBI taxonomy): Eukaryota > Metazoa > Arthropoda > Insecta > Diptera > Drosophilidae > Scaptomyza > Scaptomyza flava. The sequence continues at coordinate 20,074,960 of JARNME010000012.1, forward strand.
TATATATTTTTATTCATTTTAAACTGGTTTTAACGTCTTTAGCTGTTGCGTGTTCATCATATTCAGATGCAATATAAATACATACACTTACTTATTTAAGGCGTTCAAAGCTTAAACCGTAATCGCAAGGCATCAGAGATGACGCCATAAGCGGGTTACGGCCCACTTGCGCACATGGCACGCTTAGCGGTACTTTGCCAGCGGCCACCCCAAAAATACAAAACAGTCAGTTGAATATTGAGCCGCTTCGCTTGATTTGGGCGCGCATTTATTTTGGGAATTGCGCAATTTGGGTTTCAAGTGCAAAAACTGGACGCTGAACTCAGCAAAGTAACGAAATACAAAAATACTTCCTGACAGCTGGACGTCAGCTTAATACTCCGCTGTACCCGTAGGGCTTCAATTTGTATCTGATCTTCCGGCAGGGCTGAAATCCAGTGGCGCACGTAAGCACCCAAATATCTTATTGATAGCATATTCACGCACTATTTATTCAACTCTATATATATTATGATCATAATCTTTATGCCCAACAGGTACGCGGCATGGTTCGCACGCCCAGTTTTGTTTCCAGTTCGAAGTTGTCATCGATTATTAGTCACATACTACTCTGCATGTATTTGACCGAATGCGGCGATTGCGCCTGCTCCGCATGTTTGATGAGTTGTGAAACGCGTGCGCAGTCCGCTTTTTGTATCAACATTTAGCCTATTTGCCTATTTAGGCAATAAAATGAAGGGCATAAATGATGTGTTATTCAATTAAATCCTATCTAAACTAAACTATATTAAAATATATTTACTATCTAATGTTAAAGTCTTCAATCTCTTTACCCTAAATCTTGTCGCCATATTATTTTCAACATTAACAAATACTTTTTAAACCCTTTTTTCTTATTTGTTTGTGCCTTTCTAGTGTTAATATGATTTTTTTATAAGTTTAATAGGTATTTGGCATACAAACATTGTTAACATAGATTTTGCATTGTTTCAATTGCCAACAATTTCCGTCTAAAAGCACACACAGTTGGCATATTTAATGAGTTTCTTTGAAATGGTACTTTACATTTTGTGTGTTTTCAACAGAATAATAAATGCGTCAAGTATTTGCGCCAACGTCTTAGTCCGCTCGTAAAGAGCGTAATATTTTTGGCTTATCTAGCGCATTTATCTTTTACTTTAGCTAGCAAATATATGTATTAATTTGATATCCGTATCCTTGCACCTGCAGCAGCCGCTGACATCCTCCATCTACCTCTGCCTATGGGCATTAAATATTCAACAAAAAAAAAAAAGACGAGCTTGTTCTGTTTACAAAAAAGATCGAGGTGCTGAGCTGTCTGTCTGGGGTAACATGAGATGGTTAATGATCTCATCGTTGGACATCTGTTGCTCTCCGTCTCCGGTCTACTGGGAGATGCAGCATATAATGAAATTGATTCTTCCTGCCGCTTGTCAGGAAGCTGACAACAAAAAATACAGGCATATGAAAAAAAAATAACAGCAACTTGTCAGACAGATCGGAAGCAAAAATAATATTCTCAGTGTCCATTGATAAGTGTAATTATCTTCCTTTGATCTTGAGTTACTTTTTGTCACTGTAAAACTATAAACAAACTTAATCTAGAATTTCTTTATGGTCAATATAGTATATGGGTGTTCCAATTCGTTGAAGTAAAGCAACTGCGTAGTTTGATGTCGCTTTCAAAACTAATTTCATTGAATGCAGCTTATTTTTTCTTAGCCACCGTTGAGGTTAATAACTTAACTGGCTGTGGCGTAACATGATATATCATACATATATGCCAACATCTGAGAGGTGCTTGACCCAACTCTTTGAGTCGGAGCTTTAATTATTTCTTTCATATGGAAACAGACAAAAGGCGAGATGAAATCGAATCTGCTGCAAAATTTGACCCCTAATCGCTGCTAGGGATGCACCCCATTGACCTCTGGCTGACACTTTTCCAGGCACAATAATCGTTAATGACCACAATAAGTGGAAAAACACGATATATTCGACTCAACAATACAACAGTCGAGCCTCCCTATAACGAACTTGAGAACAAAGCGTTTTACTATGTAAATAATTTATTCTCAGAACTATATATTTCTTGTGTTTGTTTGCTCTCCACAGTATAGTGAATATATCGTTAATACTATTTTTCCCTTTTTTGTTTTTATTGAAATTCGAATGTAACATTACGAAAGGAAGTTCGTCGAATTTAAACCAATGCTGCTTTTCTAAACAAGTGTAAGTTGCGCTTGGTAAGTAGCTGGTCACACTGCTTAAACGCAAGCCGGCAAAATATTGCGGCTAACAATAAAACGCATTTCCGACTTCGAACTTCGAACATGCTGCATAGCTGAACCAACATTTTGCAAAAGGACACACATGCTCGACTGTTGCGTTGTGTTTGACATCGTCACGTTGTAGTCCTTAGCATTTTGGGAGCGCTACATGTAAATGATATATTGAGTTATGATTTGGGAAAAAGCTTCTAGCTAAAATCTTCATACGCATTGGGACTAATATATTGAGTTATGTTTGGAACGAGCTCTAATTGATTTGCAGAGCTGTGTGTTAAAACATGGAGCTAGGCAGCATTAGGTGTTAAAAGGAAAGAAACAAATGAGCAAGCCGAAGTCGGGCGCAACCGACTGCAGAATACTCTGGTATCAGTATTTAAACGTGTGGTAAAAAGTTTCTTTGAATTCTGCTCAAAATCAAAAGGAACGTAAAGGCATTTCCTTTAATATTTTAAAATATATAGTTGGAAATTTTCAAGACAGTTGCCTGAAGGTTGTCGAAAAAAGTTTCGTTCTTACGGACAAACACCATGGCGGACATTACATAAAACCAATATACTCTTTAACTTCGTTAAAAGAGTATTAATTTTTTTTAATATAACTGAAACGTTGGTTTTAAAGCATTTTCGTACCAATTATTACATTAGCAAAAATTGAGCAATTATGAAATTGTTATATTCAAAAAGATTTTTTGCACTTGAATAAAAAATAATTTTCCTAAAATTAATTTTGTTTTAAAAAGTTTTGCACATACATTTTTAAGCCATCAAGAGAACTTTTAAAATTATCATAATCATGGTTTTGAATTAATTTTGTTGAATAAAAAGATGTTTGAAATATAATACTCTAGTTTGTGCAACATTTTTTATTTCCAGGAAATATCATAAAAACTTTTTAACTTCCAAATGTTTTAGCTCGCTGCAATAAATGAATGAAAAGTTGACCCATATTCAAGTAATTATCAACCATTTTTTTTGATCGCAACTGCAGCAAAGAAACTTTGCAACACTTTCACTGCAGCACAGATGAATGGCAGCAACGACGACAAAAGCAACAACATGCCAACAAGTTTCGCCGCCAAAAAGCAAACTTACGTCATTTCGGCTTTTCGCCCAACAACTGTGTCCCAAGTGTTGCTATGTTAGCCGCACGCATGTTGTGTTTACCACCCACAAGGAACGCACACCAAGGAAACCACAGAGTTTGTCAGCCTCAACATGCAACTCGAACTTGTGTGCAGGAAGTTAGTTGCGAGTGGAGCTTGAACGTTCTACGCCATAAGAAAAAAAACAAAAACTGAAGGCAAAACAGTTTTGCAACGAACGCAGCACGTAGCAGACGCAGCGGCAGGGCCAAGTTAAGGTCCAGTTGCCAGTTGCCGTGTCCGTGTTTGCGTCCTGAGTCAAGTCTCATTCGTGTTTGTTGGTCGTTTTTGTTCGGTTGTGTTCGCAGCGTTGCATTCGTTGCTGAGTTCAGTTTTGAAGTTTGAAATCAGTCGTTGCCTACTTGTTGTGTCATTTGCATATTAACAACATCAGTGACAGAAACTCTTTTCGCTTCTCGCTTTAAATTTATTTGCAATATTTCAATTTGAATATACCAAATGCCACATTCAAAAACAATATCAATAAAAAATCACATTAAATTATAAGTGGAATTTTAAAATGCATAATTAACACAACGTTTGGCAAATAATTAAAAATAATAATAATGTCACGCAAATGCATAAATAAAATTTGAATTTCCAACTGAAATCTTGTATTTGGATTCAACTACTAACTGAGTAAGTTTGGTCTTAAATTATATTTATTAATTAAGCATAAGCTAAGCGGTAAAATTTCTTGAAAAAAAGTTTTGTGCATGAAAACTTATCAAACCCATTTTTACTTATTGCACTTAATTTGTGGTTGAAAAGTTTTTATAGTAATTAGCCAAAGTTTTGTTGGTAGCTGTGTTCAAAATCCATTAAGGGATGTTGCTTTTAGTGGACATTCATATTTTTGAAAAGCATTGATTTAAATCATTTGGAAAGTGAAAATAAGTTAAAGATTTCACTGTTTCACTTCTGCGACTATTAACAACAAAAATTGTGAACGTTTCAAAATTGTGTCACTACTTTTACGGATTGTTACCAATAAAATGATAAAAGATAATGCTAATATTTGTAAATTGTGGGATTTTTAATTTCAACTTCCATTTTTAATACTCGTTTTTGGAACTTCGACTTAATCAATTGACAAGTAGACTTATTTTTTGTTAAAGTTATTGGATTTTTTAAAAATATTAAATGAGACTTAAATGAGACATTGTTTGATATTATACTTGCCTTATTTCAAAATGAAAAAACATTTTAAAATATATTTTTATATGTATAGGATACTTGACTTGGGTCACCTCAAGCCAAATAAAAAAGAATATCTTCACAGGCAACTTTGTAAGCTAGAAAATGAAGCAAAGTGCACGTAATGATTTGAAAACTTTGAACATTCGCAGCTGCCACAGATCCGCAAGGCTAATTTGATCAGAGAGAGAAAGGGACTAAGAATAAGAGTAGCCATGCAATTTTAATTGAACTTTCTCCAGACAGACAAATATATATAAACCGTGTACATTATATGAAGGCTTGTGTGTGTGTGTTGGGCGTTGTAAAGCCAAAGATTACTATTAAATATGCCAAGACATGGAAATAAAACTAAAAATAAAGACAATGCAATTTTATTGCGCAATTTCGCAGCGATATAATTGTTGGGCAGAGTATAAAGATCGAACGACAGTCATGGGTGGGCGAAAGGTGACAGTGTGTGCCTGTAGGCAATGTGCTCTACGGTAATTTGCCAATAAGACGTGTTCGTTCCCGTTGCTTAATGTTGCTTTTTAGTGTTGTTTTATATTGGTTTGCTTACATTCAATTAGGCGAACACACGAGCGAACCAAACCCAGCAAATCGACCCCATATCACAATTTTTTCACAATCCAATAAATGGATAACACGAAAAAGGAGAAAAGGCCAAGCAAACACAATGGTTGTTGCTTTTTCGAGTGAGTGTGGGTGTGTGTGTGTGTGTGTGTGTGTGTGTGTGTGTGTGTGTGTGTGTGTGTGTTTGGCTTGGCCACAGTCCTGCCACAATGTGTGTTGAATTGTATATATATTACTTATGCACCACATTTGACGCGTGCTGCGCCCTGCCCTTGTCAGCTCATCTTTTGTTTTGTGGCGTGTAAACTTTAATTAGCACATGCGACAATATATATATGTATATATCAACAGATATATGTGTGTAAGAAGATGGTTGTGAATTGTTGTCTCTATGTGGTTGATTATTTTAGCGTTATGCCTTTGGATTAAATAGCTTTCGAAAAATTGTTTAGTAACTATGAATTTGTGTTTGTTTTAATGCCTGCAAAAGCTAAATAAAGCGCAATTGCCACATTAAAAATTAAAAATTGCCATTTAACCGAGTGCTGTGGTGCTTAATATGTAATAAGCACAAATTAAATCTAGCATTTGAAAGGCCAAAAGTCCGTTCATTAATATGCATTCAGCTTAAATAGTTCATTTCAAATGAGTCTCAATATCTTTGACTTAAAAGCAACGAAAGAGTCAAAAGTCATTGGTTGAGCGAATAATGTTTGTATAATGCCAAGTTTAATATAAATATGTATAATAAAACATTCCATAAACGCAAAATGAAAATGATTTATAAGAAAAGATAAATACAAAACTTGAATTAAACAGACCTTATTGTTTGAAAGTAGTTTAGTAATTACTAGTTCAGTTTAATATTGAGCAATTAAAGCAATATTGATTTTAATTAAAAGCATATCAAATAATTTGCTATAAATAAACTTTAAACTGAATAAATTATTGCATAATAAACAGTTTTGCCTTTTTCGCAAAATGCATAAATTAGTTTTTGTAATTATAAATACATATTTATTTATAGTTTCATCAAAAATTGTCCAGGTGTTTATGTTGATTACTTTTTATTAGGGTTTTTTGGTTGAATAAATTCAGTTCCCTTTTTTCTTTTAACGATTAAGCTACAAAATGTACAAGTTGTAAAACCCACGTTCTTTTTTTTATTCTTTTATGCTCGCTTGGACCACAATAATTAGGATTTCCTCAGGGCATTGTTTTTCTTCACTTATTTTCATTACAAACATAAAAGCTAAAATAATCGCAGAATACCTGTAAAGTAATCTAAAGAAAACCGGTTTGAAAATGCGTTGCAAAAGTCTACTGCGATTTTCACGCTTGCATGGCTTTTCACGCAGTGAACCCAAAATAAATATGCGAAAGCGAACATATATATAAGTATATATATCTGCATATATCATTTTTTTCTTCCTTTTTTTCTAAGTGTTTTTTCCCTTTTATTTTAATTTTTATTTTGGTATCTGGAAGTACGTTAGCTCGCTGTCTGTTTGCGCGCTTTGTCTCTTTGAGTGTGTGTCTACAAAGTCAGAATCAGTGTAAAATATTTAACAACCAGAATGCACTCACACATTTATGAAAGTGTAAATATTTAATGATGAATGCCTTTTGGCTTCACCTGGCCAACAAGCCAGCCAGCCAGCCATCCAGCCAACCAGTCAGATTTCACTCAGTTAGTAGAAAAGCAAGAGTTGAGCTGGAAAATTGTTAAAGTGGGAAACGCGAGTGTGTGTTTGATTGTGTGTGTAAGTGTGTGTGCGCGTGCATGTGGTGTACCTCAATTTTAATGGCTACGGCAGCGGTTTTGATTGTTACCATGGCGTATGCGTAATGCATTTTGTTTTGAATTCATGCAGATCGTGCATTATTAATCGTAACTTTCCTATAAAAACACACACATAAATATTTATGAATATTTTACGATTATTATATATCGTTTCCGCATCGCAAATATATCGTTTTTACGTCATTTGACATTTAATAATAACCTTTAGTATCTTTGGCAAAAATAACAGCTGCATAGGTCGTTCAACACCTATTAACCTTTTGTGGGACAGCCTTTGAGGGTTCAACTTATCAAAGTCTAAGCCAAAAATACTTCAGCTTCCAAACGCACATAAATATTTTATAATTAATAAATATTATGCGCAGTACGCATAGAGCAGTCATAATTAAATTCATGATAAATTCAACATGACGTGTTGGCGTGAAGGAGTTGCAGCCAAAGGATAATGTCGCGACTGTTAATAAACTCACGCAGCAACAGGAAAGTGAGAAGAAGAAGAAGAAAAAGTGTGAAAAGTGCCAAGAAGACAAGCGCAAGTAATGAAAGACATTAAAAATGGCGGCGGTTAAGCCGGGAAAATCGATAGAGCAAAGAAAAACATAAAGAATGCCAGCGAAAAGTAAAAACTGATAAAAATGCAGCATGAACACACAACACACACACACTCACTCATACACAAACAATATGTGACCTGCCGCAGAGTCGGTAATTTTTCATAGTTAAGACACAAACGCACACAAACACTTGCTTATGCGGAAAATGCCTGGCAAAGTGCGGCATGTCAGCCACACGCTACCATTATTTAAAACGTAAGTTTGAGTTGGGCAGTGAAAATTCCCATATATACGTATATACTACTTGTTTGCTTCACTGGCCACATTATGCACCGTGTTGCTGTGCACGAGGGTGCAAGTTGTTTTTTCCATTCACTGTCCAAGCAAACATAATTGGCTCACCAAGCTAAACTTCATATCAATTTCGTTTTGTTGGCACATTTAATGTTGATGGACATTGTTAAAAGCTTCACAAAACAAGCAGGTCAAGCAATACAAAAGGACTTCTATTACTGCCATTGATATTCAAGACAGAATATTATGCATTGGAGACACCTGACTAATTCAAGGCAATTTTGCGGCTTTTCATTCAAAACTAAAACTTCAAAGATAAATGCGTGGTTTTATTGTTGAAACAACAAGACAAAAACAGCATTTAATATAAATAAATCCAATTAAATGTAGGCTATGTAACAGACAAATCTTACATGACAAGCAGGTTATATTTTGCTTTGTAAATGATTTCAATATATTTTACTTCATATTAATGTCAATGAGCATTGAATCTCAAACTTGATTCTCCAAGTCACAGCAAGCCAATGAAAAGAAAATTCTGTCACGTTTAACGCTTATCAAGAAAACTTTTGCATCAGTCAAACAAGTTATGAAACTTGCATAACAATGAACAGAGCAAAGATTATATAAAAGGAAGCCTATTATATTGGGGCAGGTATTTCTTGTGTTGTATTGCAATTTTCTAGCAGCTAAATTGCCGGGCTAAAGGTCAGACTAATCAAGTGCCAATTGTTTGACTGACTGTCTAACGCACGGACAATACCTGTGACATGACCCTGACACAAAGTAGCGTATGCGTATTTTTTTTTATTCTTATAATATCGTGAGACGTCTCAGCTGGCAACAAAGTGTTGTAATGGCTTAAGGCGCACCCAATTCTGCCACAACATCTGATGACCTCTACGAAGCTTATTATAGCAGTTGACAAGCTAGAAAGTGCAAGGCTAGAGTACATTAGGAATTCATTAGTCAAATGCATCTATATATAAATACAATAACCCGCTCCTTGCACATAAATATGGTTATCAAGGGACAAACTGCGACACAGCTAAAAAATAAGGAAAATGAAACTAACAGAAGCAAGTGGAAACGTTGCAGTCAGACGCAACCGACTGCGGTATACTCGATAAATGTTTTAAAAAGGGGTGCAAAGACCAGCAATCTTCCTACCAAATTTGGTGACTCTAGCTGTAAGGATGTGCAAAATATGTGGATTTATCAACGCTCAGTTATCGAATATATCGATATCCCAGCCTCCCAGTGAATAAGTTTGAAGTCTCTAGCTTTACGGGTGTCGAAAAAACCAATATACTCTTCACCTTCGGTATCTCGAACAAAACGAAACTAATTTACGATCGGAAAAATACAAAACAAAACATTTTGATTTGCGCAGCTTGATGCAGGGTAGCGTTGTTCTTCCTGCAGTTGACAAGACGCCCCATGGTGCGAACAAGGCGCCTCTAATTCGCACAAATTCTCCACAACATATCCTCACACGCCCCCCTTGATCATCATCAACTACACCATTGAATTGCTGAACTGGGAGCTGCTGTTTTGGCATTTGTGAATGCTATGCACGTAGCTGAGGCGAGCTAATGGAATTAAACAAATTATTTCATGGTCTGGACAGCAGGAAATGAATGTTTCAACTCAGCAGCTCAGATTGTCGCTTCTTTTCAACCAATTCACTGCAATCGAATGCTCTTGCCAACCTATACAGCGTACAGCTTTAGTTTTAATCTAAATGGTCAACGTTCGTTTTTAGGCACTTCTGCAAGATTGGTACAGCTAATTTAACTGGGCTCTGTGTATCGTACGTGATATTGCCGTTGTACTCTATGCTCTCCCATCTGCTCTATGGTAAAGTTCTGCGAATTGGTGTGATGTACTTCACAATAAATGAAAATTAGTATAATGAATAATATTAATCAACATAATAAAATTGTTGGTGAAAGCATAAAATCTATGAGATAGAAATTTAAAGAAAGACATCAAAAGAATACTAACACTTTGCATATACAATAACTCTAACGCTGTAGGGTAACTTAAAGTCTATGAGTTCCACATGCTTTTCACTCGCTTTATTTGCTTGTGGAAATATGTTTTTGTTTGTGAGTGTTACTGTGAGTGCGACGAGGCGATTGTCCTGTCCATCATCAAGTTCATTTGGTTGTGTTGTTCTTGAACCTTATGCCGCAACTGTTCAAAACAGTGTGTGGCAAATAATACACTTTCTCCCCTTTTATTTGCGCTTCTTTTTTTTATGTCGTATCTCCTCTCACTTTCAAGGTTCAGTGACATTTGCCAAGCGCTCAATTTGATTAAGTGCAGAGCGCGCAGTGGGCATGGCTCAAGACTCAGGGGGAAATGTGAAATGAGAAAGGCAGTAGGAAGGCGAGGACGAACTCTAGAATGGCGTCCAAATGCAATTATCTGCACGCTTACAGGCGACTTCGTCTATCTCTCGACGCGTGCTCAATGCCAAGCAATATTGCATTTGGACGCTAGCTGCTCGGATGTCCAGTAATGTCCCGTATTTGAGTGGACAACAGTGTTTTGCAATTGGCGCGTGTGTCTTCCAGCTTTATTCCCACCACATTTTCAACGTGTGCGGAACGTCCAGAGCAAAACTCTTTAAGTTTTTTGTCTGCACATTTTCTATAGCATACATTTCTGCGAAGGTGAAACTTTCGCTCAAGTGGCTGCTTGCTCTTGTTGCATTCCTTTGCCTTGCATTTCTTTTCTTTTCTTTATTGTTTTAATAAACTACCACTTAGACAAAATATGCTACTGTCACATTCAAACCAAATGCCGTTGTCCCTCTTTGCACAGAAACCAACGGACGAACAACAACAGTAACAGCGTCGAGAGACAGCACAAAGGCAAAACCCTGAAGATTTTTTTTTTTTTTTTCGTCTGCATGTGTAGGATTGTGCCGCAGTTTTTAAGAGTGGTGGGTGGATTAGAATGGTACTGTCTCGCTTATTTCCCCACTAAACCATTTTAGACGCACTTTGTTGTTGGCAAAAGTTTTTTAGTTTAATATTTTCTGTTTTTTCTTTTGTGTGCTGTAGCTTTGCACTTTCGTGTGTTGCATTTCGTTGTGGAGATGACAGGTGCTTAAAATTCTCTGTAAATTTATGCGACTATAAGTCGTTTTTTTCTTAAGCCCAATAAACTTAATGTTTAAAAATGAAGTACATTTTTTCGTTTAGATTATAGTTTTTAACAATTTTAATGGACACCAAAAAGTCTTTTAGACGTAAGACTTCTGAACTGTTTAACTATAAAATTGAACTGTTTTAACTTGTAATTAATAACAATCAAATTTCAACATACGAAATGAATTTATTATATAGTTTAATTAAAACCAACAATATTAAATGAAAAACAACGTTGACAAATATTGCCATAAATTTTCTAAAGCAACAACACTAGTTGACACAAGACAAACACAAACACTAGGCAACACTATTACACACAAACCAAAAGACAAACAAACACAACCTGTGAGCAAATACAAAAAAAAAAAAAAAAAACAACACTTAATGCATATACTTATACATATATTTTTGTGTTATTGCCACGCATAATTGCCTTAATAAAATACTTGACATGCCATCGCGAAAACGTATTGTCTAAGTAGGCGTGGCAGTTAAAGTGTGTGTTGAGCATTGTGGCATTCAAATTACGGCTGGGTGGTACACGCTGCCAGCTCTGTCATTTTTGTTGGTATGCGAACAAGTAGCCCAAAATTATGCAACACAAAAATATGAAGACAAGACCACAAGGACGAGCCTCCTGCGGCTGGCAGACGCACTCTATTAGTGCCCAGCTTACAGAGCTGCCTTGTAAGGTCACAAATTAGACTTATTTGTTGGTATTAATTTTATTTTCGTTTTGTATTTTGTCAAATATTTCTTGATTCTGTTTCCGTGGTTGGCCGCCTTGTGTAGAATAAACAAAACTCGGTCAACTTTTCAGCTTGAACTTGGGACACAACACAAAAGTCAGACTACGAAATGTTTGGAGAATGCGGGTTTTATTATTATATTATAGCTTTTGGATAATGGCAATAATATTTTGTTAAAAAGTGTGTTTTACTACAAACATGCGTTTTGGAAAGTTAATAAGATTATTTTATGCGGCAAAATAGTGAATAAGTTGCAAGGGTCTTTTAATTTCGCTTCGGCAAGAAAACTTTTCCTCTTTCTTATTGCTCTTTTTTATACAACTTGTTCATGTTCACTGTCACTGACTTTTGTTTAAATTTGTGCTTTTTGTTTGGATAACAGATATTATCGAATTTTTTTTCAGTCAGTTTGCGTAAATTATGCAAAGCAAAATAATAAGCGAAAAAGGAAAACCAAATATAAATTACAATCAAATTTCGTGGTATTTACACTGCACTCAGTTATTCCCAAGAAGCGATTATACACGTGGCTACATCAGCCGCGTGTTGTGTGGGTTCTAGATGTCAGAATTGCTATTATTGACCCTATTACTGAGAAATCCCCATGCGTGAGTTTAAATCAAAAGAACAGCGTGTGTTCGTTATACGTATATGCTATGTGCTTAGGTCGGTAATCAGTTAATAAATGCTAGATTACTCTAATGGATACAGTTATAGCTGTTGACGTGCTTATGTTACACTTGCAATGGTCATATTTAATGAGGTTACGATAAATGGCTGATTAGTTTCTATATTTAGTTTATTTATGACACTCTGAAAAACAGAATTCTATCTGCAAGCATGTTTGATTACATTTGGTTTAACAAATCGAGACCTTAAATATTTGTTAATTGCATTTAAAATGTTAAAGCTTTTTATTTAACATTTGAAGTTGTAAGGCAGCAATCAAAAATTCATGCTTGTAATAAACAATGAAATGTTATTCGAGGATTTCTCGCATTCATGAAAACTTTTGCCTAAAAGGTAATGTTCCTAAAAGATATTCCCTTAAATTTGCTGCTTCAGGCCACTTGATATGCAAATTGTTGCCTGTCATAAAAATATGCACACTAAATTTCAGAGCATTTTTTTATTTATTTTTTATACCAAATACATGCGATCTCCTTGGCCCTCGTGGTAAACGTTACATGAAACGTGCGACAATGGAATATAATGAAAGTACAAATGTGGACTGGGGCGCAGAGTGCACGTGAGCCGGGAGCGAAAGCGCGACAGTTGCACTTGTGGGCGTCTCAATGTTTGCCAACTGTTAGGTACTGGATAATCATACGTCAACTTGTGTGTTAATACATGTGTCCCTCGTACAACGCAGTGATTACGTTTCACAAAAATTCCGCGTAACGTGAATGGCGTTATAAAAGATTTAGCTAATAAACATAAAATTCATAAACAAAATCATTAATACGCTTTCGTTAGTCTGTGGCACTGTCTTCGAACCGTAAAGCTTTAGCGAAGTAAGTCGAAATTTCTTTAAACGCGTTTTATAGAAAACACTTTGTAGAAGTACCACTTTATACTAGGGATATATCAACTGTCAGTCACAGCAAACGCTTTACAGATGAAATAAAGTGTTTGCAATGGGCTTGCGGCAAACTTTTGCGTATCCTGTTAATCAGCTTTGGCCACAGCATTCGCAACGTGTAACTGACAGCGAGCTTACTCTTAGATGGGAATCTGCATGAGTTCTATAATTTAAATGTAGACTCGCAAAAATCAATACACCTACAAACAATTATAATAATTAATAATTGCTGCATGCGTCAACGTCTGGCAAACGACGAACACTTAACACTCATATTAATGAGCAGCTCAAGACTTACAGCTGTAGGTGTTCATCTGAATTTAACGTAAACGTAATAAACAAGTAAGACAACAGCATTTTTTTTATGCTTGACCCCAACCAAGAATAAAGCACATCGCCTGTCTAGACAGCCATAACAGCAATGCGCAGATAAAGTGATCGAAGCCCCTGCTTAAGAAACTGCCGGAAAGATGCCACAATATTTATCTAGGAGATTTATTGGCGGAATAGATTTGTCGGGGAAATAAATGTGTAGCTGATGTGATTTTTATTAAAGTGGTGGTGTCAGAATTGTTTGTTTCTTTGTTGTGTTTTTATTACACTTCTTCTTTAGCATCTCGCGTTAAAATGTGAACTTAATATTTTTGATTTTTTTACCTTCTTAAGTTTTACTGAATCAAGGGACCAAAATACCATTGAAATGTCAGATTGTGTGACATACATTCAATTTGAGTTATGGTATTCCTATAATTTGGCCCTCGAGAGTTTTATAAAACAATATTTTAGCTTCTGCATAATTTATCAAATCTTCACCACACTTGTTTTCGATATGCTGTAACGTTTGTTTGTGTCATTTATCACATTTCTGTTATCCTTATCAAGCAGATAAACAATGTATGACCCATGTCAGTTTTATGCATTTTTTCGATGTATTTTAACATGAAACATTCCGTGAATTTGTGAATTTTTCTAGTTTTTGTTCTTTGGAAGTGACACGTGTTGCTCTTGGCTTCTCTTCTCTTGTGGTCTACTCTGGGCTGGTCCCAAGATAAATGCTCGGAACGACATGCTATTTTCCACTAAATTAACAAAAACTTTTCTGATATTCACTTTGCTGTCAAGGGGCGATATTTTCCTAGTATTTTTCCATGTTGTTGATTTTTTTGCATACAGATTATAAAAAATGGCATAAGAGCTCCCAACAGCTGCTGCTATGCTGCTGTTGCACAATCCCGCTGGAGACACAAAGAAAACACTTCGCAAAATGTTTTGTGGATGGCAACAGGAACAGGAAAGTGCAACATGGCGTTTGAGTGATGTATAAAACCTAAATGCGTACTTTTATGCAAAGCCAGTGTTATTTTTATTTTTTTTGATTTACAAGAAGCAGTATGCGTGTGAGTGTGTGTAAAGTTAAAAGGCGTGTGCATGTCAATGGTTATTTTGTGCCGTTCTCATAAATTACGCAACCGACACAAATGCTGCAAGCAAAGCCATAAACTGACATGCTCTGGCCTCGCATTAGCTCCCTCTCATTGTTTGTGTGCGTTTGTGTTGGATTTTGTGGCATCTTGGGTGAAGCTGTGAGTGCGAGAGCTAAAGCGCATTTGTCGCTCCTGGAATGCTGCTCAGCTAATTGTGTTCATTTGCGATGCGCAACGTGACTTGAAATGTGACTTTACACCCATTGCGCGCGCTTTGACATTATGGCCATTTAAATTGCAATTATGCAATTTTGCAATTCACAATCGTTTGTGCATTAAACACAAGTCGTGCAAGTCCAGTGATTTGCCAAGTCCTTGAACTGGCAGGAAATCCGTGCAGATTTTCAAATACATTTCCGTAACAACAAGAAAAGCAGCAGTAAAAACTTAGATATAAAAAGTTAGAGAGCTCTAGCTAAATGCTTGACTAGCAAATACCCTTCTATGTATCATAATATATTTTTAGCTTGGCTGTTGATCTTTAAAGTGCACGTACGTATATGTCTTCTTCTTCTTCTCTCACTTTTTATTCAATTGGTTCCTGATAAAAACAGCAGCAACAGCTTAGTTAGTGCGGCAAAAGAGCAGGCAAATGTGTGCACACTTGACGCTAGCGGCGTCATTTCGTCACGCAGAAAAATGTGTAATCCTTTCGAAAAAGAGCAGTTTCAAATAGTAGAACGTGGGCAAAGTGCTGTTAGTTTACTTGTTTTTGTTGCTGTTCCAGCTGACACCAATCGAATGAGTTGCCAAAGTGCAGGCGCGTGTGCAGTGTCAAGTGTTGTTCGAATTCAGTCTAAACATTTGCTAGTGACTGGCTTTCACACACACGTACACACACACAAGAGCAACGCTTCTATGTAGCTGACAGTTGCAGCAAAAAAATATCTCTATATATCTATATATATGTGCTATGTGTCCTTTAGGCGTGAGTGAATTTTCTACTTTAATTAACAATAAGATTGGCATCTTAATTGTGTACATTTTGGCTGTCAATTTTGTATAATATTTATAGGTTCATGCGTTTGCAAAAGTCTTTAATTATAATTAGAATATTCAATTAAAATTCAAAAGACTTTGTCATTTGGCTAAATCCTTTTACAAATCATTTAAGCAATTTTCTCCACATCAATAAATACCGTTTCTTTTACTAAGATAAACATATGTTTAGCTCTAAATTCAGTCTTTGAAAATAAAAAGTTTACAAGATTTGACTAAAAGCTGAATTCAAGGATGTTTTACTATGGATGGAGAACACACGACTTTTACCCTTTAAGACATCACGAGTTGGCTTTCAATATTGGCCAATGTTCATTAATAACAATAAAATGCAGCAAACGTGCTAGAAAACATTTTCAATTTGCCGCTGTTGAATGGGACATTCAAGCTGTAGATGGTGTGGCACTCGAAAATTGTCAAAGCTGAACTAATCAATTTTGCGCATGGTTGATGCTCAATTGTGCTGCATTCTATTGTTTGAGCCAAGTTAAAGCATTTGTCATTTACATTGGCAACAGACCAGCATTTTTCTCAAATTTTATTCAGTTGAGTGCGTGTCCAAAGACAAAGTTAAAAGCTAAAAGTCTTATCGCATCAATGATGAGGCTTCTCGCATTCATTCTACACTGCTGCTATTTGTCGGCTAGACTTAGTTGTTGCACGTTGACGTTTACCCAAAAAAATGGGGAAAACTGTCATCAAATAGTATTTTCGTCAATTGGCTTTTTTGCCGCAAAGGAAATCAAATGCGAAAAACCGCGAGCTGTCCACCTGATGTCAACTTGATATTCAATATCGTGAAGGCCGCAATTTTCAAATGTCAACAGAAATCCATTCGATTGAAATTTTTGTGGTTGCTCAACTGTGGACTGAAATATCTGTGGCGTTTAAATTTCAGTTTCTTGTTTTCTCCTGTATTTGGCGTTTGTTTTGTTTATCTACTCAGAGTGAAAATAAAAACCGGTTTGCATATATACTATTCAAGCGATATTCTCGAAAACTGTGTGTGTGTGTGCAACTGTGTGTATGCGTAATATGCATGGGTGCATAGTTAATAAATCATTTGAAAAAATCATTTCGCATTTTTTGGTGTAAGCTTTAACGCTAACGTTTTTATGGGTGAATATTATAATTATATGTTATTATAGCCCGTAAATTTGCATCTTAAACTTCGTATTTCTTTCCTATCCTATAAAACATTATAATACAAATATTTTATTACATCATTTTAATGAATGTCCAAGAAAATTCTATGCTTTTCTTACACTCCTTTGTAAGTCTTTATGAACGTTACCTTCTACAATCCCAAAATTTACAGGGTATAATATGTAAATTAATTAAACCTTATCATGCTCCCATTTGACTATCAGAAAAATCAGAAACAGTTCCATATTTTGTGCACGCGTTGCGTTCTCTGCTTTCGAATTTGTTTGCACATTTAATTGACATGTTTTATTTTTAGCCACAAATTAAACAATGCAAATGCCGCTGTAGTAAAACACACAATAACATCAAAATAAAAGAGCAACAACCAATTCACCAACACACGTGTAAGTTAAGCAAACACTTTTATGGGCGCTGCCTGTTTTCTTTCTTAGCTTACACGAATATTTATCGCACTAATGGATTAAATGATTAGCAACAACATGGGCCGGTTACCGCAATCATATGCTAACTTACTTACATAAAAACTGGACCTACATAATTACTTTGTGCACCAATTTTACAAAAACCTGGAAGCCTTGCGCGGTTTGGTTTTTACTACAAACTGTTGACTGGCGCAACTATTGACTATTGGGCCGAATGGCCTATAGACGATGCTTGATGCAAACAGGTGTTGTACTGTAGTTAACTAAACCGAACTGATTTGCAAGTTTTCGGTCAAATTAAAAAATAAATGTAGAAATTGTTGTGTCATAAGACTACAATTATAATTCAATTAGTTTCTGTTATTTTCCATAAAGAATTCTTTATTTTTTAATTTATTTTCAAGCAATGCCATTGGAACGACATCAAGAACATTTAGGGTCCTTCGGCATGTTTCTATTTATTGTTTATCATAAACAGAATTATGTAAAGCTAAATGAACGATCAGTGACCCATACGTTATGTGTGCTTTGCCAGATGTGTGGTTGTGGCTGTTGTTTGTTTGCACCTTGAACTCAGTTTTTGACCAGCCATCAGCTTGTCAATGCACTGACAAGTGAAGAAAAACACAACCGACACTTGTGCGCCCTTCAACCCAAACACATATCTAAATAAAGTAAAAAGCCAATGCTCGAACTGTTCTTGTGCGCACTGGTTGGCGGGGAAAGGGTTTTAAATGCATTTCTTGGCGCTGGGAGCCGCAAGATCGAGTAGCGTTAAATATGGTTGCGAATTACACACATTATTAAGTATTAATTATATTTGCATATTATTTATTTGCACGAGTTTAATGAACTGCACCATTGCAAATATGTAAACATTTCTACCTACCTCACCCCTCTCTGCTCCTCGTACAGCCAGAAGGCAAATAGTCAAAAAGTGTATTTTGTGTTTTGCTACTCGCGCTAACAATTCTCTTGGTTTTTCGTGCTGTACTCGCATGTAAATATAATAAAACCTGGGCGCGGACCAGGTTGATGCAAATTTCCGACCAAACTTAATGAAAATGAAATTCAATAGTAAATAAATTAATTGCAATTTAACTCAGCGTGCAAATTGGTAGAACATGTGCCTCAACTGTGCCTTTCGTTTATATATATTTTCATATTTATATATATATATTTTTAAAAATGTAGTAACTTGCAACTTTCTTAATTGCCTTACTTTATTGACTTAAGACAAAAAAAAAGTATTTTCGCTTACACAGCGGATGACCGCCCTTTAGTATCGTATTATTAAACGCATTTTTCATATAGTACGTACAAATATTTGAGAATATTTTATAATTGAATTGAAATGCTTTTAAGGCCAAATGCCCTTTTGAAGCAGCCCAACTGCAGGCAATAAATCAAATTTGCTTGCATAATTTGGTCTTGTTAGTGTTTTTTATTTTCTGCTTTTGGTGTTTGTGTCATGCGCGGCGTCTGATTGATATCCTTTATGGACGTCATGCACAAAAAAGTGCATAATTCGATTTGTAATCGATAACGCTGCATGCGCCGCATTAGTTGGCAACAGTTCATATGCTAGTTTGAACACACACGAACCCTTTTTTGCATCTGAGCTGACTAGTGGCAGATTGGGTCAAAAGGGCTCGATGGGTTTTCTGTGCCACTGACCCAGTTAGCTAAGTTAAAGCTGTTGTGTGTTTGTGTTAGAGGTTAAAGCACGCCAGGACATTAACCCACTTACAGTCCTCTTATGCGACACTTTTGCTCATTATTTGCCTTAGGCTACTCGAGCTGCTTGGGTAATTTAATCCTTTCGTTGCACAGCATCTTGGACGCTTAAGGCTGATCGCTACTGCTGCTGCTGCTGCTGCTGCTGCTGCTAGGGTCGTAAAGATTAATGGCCCGAAAAAACTAATAGGTATTAAATTCGCTTTTGCCACGTGGTATTATTCTTCAGCATCATGAAACTCAAACACTGTCATATCAAACTATATCATTATCATCCGTTCAGTGAGTGTTATTTTTAATATCATTATAATTTTTTTGTTGTTGTTGTTGTTGATCGATTGGCACGTGGCGCCTTTCGATTCATCTCCCTCTCGCTTTTTCAATCAAACACTCATCTCATTTCAGCTCTCACACTTCTTGTTTGTCTTAGAGCTTAGGTGTCAAAGCTATTAGCTATTAACACCTTCGATTCTCACAAAAGAAGCTCGTATCGTGATTTTTTGGTTGTATTGCTTTTTGCACATATTTGATCTGACGTACAAACAAGTTAGCCATTGTTGTAGTTGCTTTAAGTTATTTTTTATAAACATTTTGCAAGTAAGCTTAGAGAAAGCTTTAATAAATACAGCTGTTTGTGCAGTAATATTAGTTATTACATTTTACTACATTAAAATATCTCAGTTTTAATTTGTACTGATGTACTTTTACGTTACGTTTCGTATTGTTGTTGTCTTCTTTAGCGTACCTGAAATATGCATATAAATTATTCGTTTGCTATGTCTGTATGTGACGATGTCAAGATTTCGTCACTTTTCCACTTTTAAGCCGAAGATAAATTTACAACTTGATTTGCACATCATAAACAGTTTATTTGTTTAATGCGTGAATTAAGATTGGGTTTGCTCACGTTGTGGTAGCATGTTCAAGAAAAGAATAATTCAAAAATGTGATTTAATTTATTTGTGTATTTTATTTGTATTGATATCAATTCTTTAATCAAAGTGCCGTTTATTTGTGGTAGTGAAAAATTTCCAATATTTTATGATTTCCTTTTCGAAATTAAAGCCAGTAAAATTCCAAATTGATTTGCAACACAATTATGTGCTTGACAACCAACCAATGCGATTGGCACTTTTGCGGCCTCGCCTGACATTCACACAATGTATATCAAATGCAATAAAGGCCTTAACTGTTGTCAATTATAAATTATGCCTCGCGATTTGATTCATTAAGTGCTAACGCAAGGCGTAACAAAACTTTCCTGAAAAGAAATCAACTCAATTGCCCAGACGACGAGATTTTTAATTGCTTTTCAATGTCGCCGCCTGAACAGCAACATACTTTCAAACTCATACCCTGCAATCTGTAGAGATGGGTAAAAAAAAAGGAGAACAAGTTGTGCAATTCAAAGAAATAAGCTAGAACTGAAAATAGGGTCCAGCTATATAAAATAAGTTTCTTAAGGCCGAGCCTTTCTTATTTGTCCAAAATTTTCCCATTTCTTTGCATATTTTATTTGTGCAAAAGTTATTTAAAGCTTAAGGGGCGTAAAAATAAACGAAAGTTTATTTAATTTGCTAATTGTAGCACTTAATGCAAAATTTGCGTGTTTGCTAGTATTTTCATACTTAAAGGAGTGGCCTACTCTAACCTTTGGCCTTATCCGTAGTCAGTAAACAAAAGCAGCAGCGGTTAGATACATAGCGATACTACATTAAGCTGTCAATCTTCATTCCAACACAATACGTACATTAAAGAACCGACAAGTGTCGGGCACTAAAAATATTTTGGCAAATGCCTTGGGTTGGAGATGGGTCTTTGACAACGGGTTTGGGGAGTTTGTGGGAGTGCAGATGCCACCAGAACGTTGAGTGGCACTTTTGAACTTTGACTATCGCTTTGACGTCGTTTTGCTTCGATTGATTTCAGCTGATGCAAGCAAGGCAGCAGAACAGAAAGCAAAAGACAGTTTGTTTTTTTTTTATGTTCTGTTTTTTCTGTGAACCCTAACCCGCATTCTATGTCAGTCTGTTGACAGTAGCATTGTTGATGGAAAAGAGCAACTGATATGTTTGCCTCAATATTTGGCTCATAAATCGACTTAAATGGTTGTTTGTAAAACGTTTTATTTATTCAGCTTGTTGTAGATAATACTTTTTGCCATCGACTGCTGCAAGTTTTTATTAACTTAAGTCGCTCACTAATGCGACCCGTTGGCGAAAAAGTTGATCGAACAAAGTACGCACTTTGGAAATTGTTTTTAGATGAATATTTAATGCCGAGTGAACAGAAACAAAAACTAATGCAGAGTCCCCAATAATTTACCCTCTATCCGTCAGGAGTAAAAACATTTCGCATAGTGCTTCGTTGACCAAAGGCAATAATCCGCGTGAACTTTGCCATTGA
Source organism: Scaptomyza flava (assembly GCA_030179655.1). Lineage (NCBI taxonomy): Eukaryota > Metazoa > Arthropoda > Insecta > Diptera > Drosophilidae > Scaptomyza > Scaptomyza flava. The sequence continues at coordinate 20,096,548 of JARNME010000012.1, forward strand.
ACACGGCATTAGTTCACATTTTTATTAGCATTCCTTTTGATATGGAAATGTGGTACTAATGTGTATGTGCTTTATGAAATGCGCATATTTGTATATCTTTACAGCACAAATATACTTTTATTCGATGCGGTGAAACTGTAAGCTTGCGTTTGAAAATGATAGCGTGGGGCTATCGTATAAATTATTCACAAAAAAATGCTTCAGGCATTTGAAATCTGAAAATTTTATGGAAAATTTACTTTTAAATATTTACCAGACGAATATTCTTAGCAAAGAGATAAGTTTGTTATATCTACAATTTAAAATAAATTAAACATTTGCTGCACATAATTTTAGCAATGTAAATTCGGCAACCCTTCTCAAAATATAATGACTAAGTGTCATCCCTTTTATTATTGGTTTTGTTTTACATTTTGCAAACGCAAGTGAAATTTATTGATTAATGTGGCCTGTGTCGAACAGCTAGCTACATTGTTATTTGACATATTTTACACATGCATATATCTAAATAGGAAGAAGAGACTGTCACTCGGCCTGACCTCGGCAAACCTTTTGAGCTGCCGCAACTCAATCTACTAAATCAACTGATGACCCAATGGACTATAAAACCGCAAAAGCTTTGGTTATTTATGAGCATTGTCATATGCTGGCTGTATGGCTTAAGATTGTTTGCTTGTTTGGGTAAAATACCAATTTTCCACTCTATCGACGGAACTACTAAACATACATATATTAGTCCTTTATTATTGGCTGACGCTGTTTGTGGCACTTGGTTATTGTTATACATCACTTGGAGAGCAGAGAATGCTAATAAGCCAGACTAAGAAGCCAGCAGTGGGTGATAAAAAAAAAAACCATTACAAGCCGCTTGTCATTTTAATGCTGCATATTTTGCTAGCTCTTAAGTTTCATATTGAAATGTTGTTTTTCTGATTTTGCCATTACATATTTTTTGCTTGCTAGCCGCACTTGATGCCAATGCCATACTGTTGTTACCAGCATCTACTTTGCTGAATGCTCATTTTGTCTATAGATTGAGGCTGTGTGGCGCGTCAAGCAAAAAGTGTGAGTCAACTTTGCAATCGATTCTCATTTCCTGCAACCAAGTTGTTTTTAAATCGAATAACTGCAACACTTTACATAACATTCGGATTTCTTCGGTTCGGTTTATTACAAAGTTCTAAAGCTTACATTTTCATACTACATGAAACAACATGGTAAAGTTAAAAGGGGATATCATTTATTGTTATATCCGAAAACGAACGAATTAAAAACTTTTTGGTTGAGTGTATTTAAATTTCGTTAGTTTCTAGCAAACTTTGTGCTAATATTCGTATCATGACGAAATTTTCAATCAGATTTTTGTTTGAGCATTTTTATATATGTGTTTTTCGGAATATGTGCATATTGTATGTGTGTGCACAACGGAAATATGAGTTATTCAGCTGGCACGTGCATGAAAATTTGCACTTCACATACACACAAGGTTTATACAAACACTCATATGGTTACTGCCAGAATAATTCATTGAATTCTCCTGACAGCTATTTCAAGAGATTTTAGTTGAAGCTAGTGTATATTGTTCTGGTTTTTGTGTTGCTGCCAAGAATTAAGCTTTGGCAATCAATATTGCAACTTTTGATTAGGACATTTATGTAATAATTCAGCTCATCCTTGATGATTGACAGAAGCAATTCGGTTGTCTTTTTATTACCACATAAATATATATCTATTATTCTTTTCTCTTTATTATGACTCTCCGTAGGCTACTCGAAATGATATTTCAGCTTATTTATTGCGCCCATTCTGATGCTGCTGTTCCTTAAGCTCACAATTCTGAGTGCTATCTCTCAACGTTAAAATGGCTAAACGATTGGCTTACTCTTATACTTAGTTGAGTTCAGTTTGTATATCTTTCACTTAATGTGACAGTGTTTTTGCAAGTCTCAAGTTTTACAACTATCCACCGAGATTTGTGTGCCTGTGTGTGTGTGTGTCGAGTACTTGGTCAAGATTTAACTTGTCAGAAGTAAATACATACACATGTTGAAATAAACTTTTATTAATGTGGCATTGCTCTTTGGTTTAGAGTATGTGGAAGTGTAATCAACTAAATTGTTGGATAAAGTATCTGGGCGCATTAATGAAAGGGTTGCTTGCATATGTGCTTTTAGGACCTGTGCATATATGATAAATTAAAAAAAATAAAGATAATTGCTTTTCACATCAAGTGGCTTTAGAAGGCAATTATCTAAGTAGCTCTTATCTTCTCAACTTTTTTTCAAAAGTGTTATGAACGCTCTTAAGCCAGCCACTTGTAGCCAACAAACAGTTTTAAAAATGAGCTAAGGGAATAATCTGTATTGAATGAATGGAGTTGTTTGCCTTATATTAAAGCAGCTCATAGGCTTACTAAAAACTACATTTGGACAGACATTTACTACACTTGAAATAACCTCAACTTATTTACTGAGGTCATCGCACACATAATATTATCAGATGGGTTCTAAATTTAATGATGCATAAGTCATTTTTGAAATTACTCTTTTAATGAATTGCATTTGATCACTTTCAAGAGATGCTTTTGCATTTTGCAGGCAACTTACACATTTTATCAAGTGCAGCTCACTCGACAACAATCTGATTGCAGACGTTGAAGCACTTACTGCGCTGTTTATCTCATATTTCTAGTGGCATTGTCTTTACCCTGTAGCCATAAAACAAGTAAAGGGGTATTAGGCTCTTATATCAAATATACAGATTCACCAAAAACAACTTGTAAAGTGTCGAAATAAAGTTTCCTTTGGTGCATACTCATTTGAATATCGATAGTAAATAATAGGTTTAAGCCAAAACATTCTCAAAGTGTATTTGATATTTGAGTTCTCGATTCAAGAGTACTCTCACTTGTTTTATGATGATATATTAATGCAGCAGCCATGAGGTGCCATAAAGTGAAGCCACTTGGGTAGTGAATCAACACTCAATAACAACAGCAACAGCAACATTGACAAGAACAACAAGAAGCGTGCAACAAAATGTTGCTGCCGCATGACTGGCGGATAACTTCATAAGCATGCCTAGCTCAATATAATATAAACATACTTAAGACCCGCTTTATAAACGCACGCATACATTAAATGGCTTATTTTATTCATGAAGTCTATATGCTACGTACTTAACACTTATACTTTTATTTATTTTTGTTTCGCTTGTGAGTAAAATTGTTTATTTTGATGCCGAAACGTTGCGATGGCTAGCTGGGCCATAAATCTTGGGCCCATTTAAATTGCAGAGCGAGTAGATAATTAAATGCCAAATTGGCAGCTGTAAGTGCGGCGCCAAAAACTCATATTAAATATTTTTGCAATCAAATTGATTCTTCATCAAAGGCTGGCAAAACATCAACAGTTTGAGCGAGTGGTTCACAGCTGCGTAAACAGTTATTTTTATAAGGGATAAGAAAAAACATCATCTTTGTTTATCCAACAAGAACTGGTAACAACAGTCTTGTTTAATGCCCCAACATCAAAATTCATGCGTCAGCCAAGTGTCAACTTGTTGAAATTGCTAATCATGCGGGACACAGACACAGAGGGTCCACTTTGAGGCAAGGGACACAGCCAATGACGTTATGAGTTTGTTAGATCAACAATCGTTAAGCATAAACTGAAGTGTGTGTAAAGAAAAAAGCAAAATTTATGCGCAAAATAAAGTGATATTTTTTCCTAGACCGCCCATACTTGACTGATTCACGGAACTATTCCATCGTATATTAGTTTATATATATGTATGTATATGATTTATATTGATATTTGGAACTAGGTCATCATTAAATGGTTGGGCACAAAGCCGAATATAAATGACTTATGCATATAATAAATATTTAAGTGAGTGAGAAATAGAGAAAAACTTTGTATAGAATGTCGGACCTTAAGCAAAAAATACGCAAAAAGTAAAAAATTTAAAATCTTTGCTGAGCCAAAAACAGACATTATATTTCAAAGAAATATAAAGATTTTTAGTAAATATTTCGAAAATCGATTTGGCCACAACTTTAAAATATCCATTTAAAAATTTATGATTTAGACGTCACGCATCTAAACTTTACGCAATTTAACAACCGATTTGTATAAAAATAAACATGCATAGAATTAAATACAATACATTACGCATACGCCGCGTTTACGACTTTGTTCTTCCGGACTGGTACCAACAATCGTTGTGCGACAGCAATGTATATATTCTATGTTCATAGTATTCATAAACAGGCAGGTAAGCATTCTTTTCATTCATTAGAAAAATAAATTTTATTACAGAACAAAAAAGAAAAAAAAAGTTATTAAAGTATAACAGAAAAACGAAAAAGTTCTTTGCGCGTTTGTCTTTTGGCCACAAGCCAAACGAAAGAAAGAAAAAAAAAAATTTCGCACGTTTATTTTTGTTGGTTTGCTATCAAATGTATTTAGCAGCCAGTCGGTTGGCTACATGACTTTATCAGACCAGGCATGTCGAGCAGCTTTGCGGCTTTGCGCCTATGATAGACTTTAGACCCTGTAGCTCCCTAGCTCTTTAACCCTCTAACCCGTAGTGTTTTGTCTTTAATTTAGCTTGTTTGTCAAAGGTTTGGCAATTACTTACATTTGTGTGTCATTATGGTTGACGTTTTCTTCCACTGTTTTTTCCTTTCCCAATAAAGTCAAAAGTTGGTCTCATACATCACTGTTTGACACGGTTCTGTGGCTCTGCCGTTTAAGCTTTTCCTCTTCCTCTATTTGTGCCTTGAGATGGATGCTTGCGGCATTTGGCCGGCCTGTTTGACGTTGACACTTGCCGGCCGAATTGCCTTGTTTTCATGCCTTCGTGTTATATCGATTTTCGAATTTGCGCCAGCTCCAATTGGATCTCGTGTTCAAATGTCATTTGACTGACGGAACTCGTGTTTGCGAAATTGTCGCTGGTTTTATCGTTGCTGTTGTTGTTGTTTCTCTTGTATTTTGTTTCTTTCTTGTATGCTGATTCCCTGGAGGGCTTTAAGGTGTTATCTTTATCACACGGCTGAAACGGAATTTTTTTCTGTTGATATAATGTTTTTCACATTTTTACATGTTTTCTCTTTCATTTATTTCATAAGAATAAAAAGCAACTTGATATGCGACAAAAATTCGTCCATGCTTACATACATATATATTCTTTTGTAAGGCATTGCACAATTCGTATGATATGTTTTGAATGACATTTTTTCCCAAAAATCAAGAAGTAAAAAAAGAAGTTAAGATTGCCGAATATTGTAGACTCTACACAGGCAAGTACTCCAAGATGTTGACAACTGAATAAAAATTGAAATTAAATTTATTAATTTGTGGTAAGAATTCATATTATTCATTGTACCCTCACTCAGGGTATAACAAATGAATTCACTTGTCTTATGGTTTGGCACGTTCCGTTTGTAAGTCAACGCGCGGCTAGAAATAATTTTGATGATTGTTTTCGATAATTTATTTTTATTTTTATGTCTTGAAACTTAAGTCTTGCCAAGTTGCATGGAAATTGAAATGATAAAAATAAACATAAGACGCATACTCGTATCAACTTTTCATGTACGATAATACATTTTTGTAATAAGCTTCGGTGCTGTAATAAAAGTTAATTAAGCAAAGCCACTGAACTATTAAAGGCTCATTCTCAATTCAAAGTGAATGATAAGATGATGACTTAACTATCAACAATGTGCATCTAATAGTATGTGTTGATGTAACTTTTATCTTTGTGTGTTATAGCATTCTCATATATAACTTAAAGCACCTCCTTCAACAATTTATTTGGCTTAGTTTGTAGATTTATAAATTACAGTCACCCCGCTGAGGTAAGATCTAAAGTACACAAGTACGTTTTCCTATAACGGCAATCTTAATGCCAGACAACCGGTTATTATGTGTAGTTAATCGTGGTTGAGATCTGCTAATATTCGAAATGCTCGCTTTCCACATCCGGTAATGGCCATTAGCGCTCAATTATAACAATTGCCGGTCTCTGAATATGCATTTTAGACTTGGGTTTAATTGTACAACTTTTTTGGTCGCTTTCTGCGTACTCCGATCGGAAACGTCAACGCTCAAAGTTTAAATGGCTTACAAAATTATTTGCGTCCAAGATACAATTTCTATCGTGTTTTCTAATGCAATTTGACTTTTTCATTTGGCTTTAGTTCTGCAAACTTGCAGTTTTCTACTTGATTGCATTTTACAACCGCAAATGTAATAATCATACTACGAAGTCAGGTAATTCAAAACTCTGACTAACTCGGCTTTGGCATAGAAACCAGCGCAATGAACCCCAGTGGCAGTATTATAAAAACAATTCGATTATGGCCACACAATTACACGCCCAATTGCCACTACAACAAAGAAAACAGAATAGCCCATTAAGTGTTTGGCAATGATTTTCTAAAGCTATATATTTTATTGCACCCAATGAAAATGTTTTCATATGATTTTCATTTAGAGACAACACTAACAATTATCATTTTAAGAAAATTGTCTGAGCTTTAAAGGCAATCGTAGTGGCAAAATATTGTTAAATTCGTTTTTAAGTGGCTAGAGCGAATTAATGTGAATTTAATTTTGGCTATGTAAAAAAAAGTTTGTTGAAAAGTTTTTTCTTTCTTTCTTTCTTTAATATTAAAATATGTAGTTATAGTTTTTGTTTCATTATAATTATTAAATGCACATGACAAAAACGTTTCTAGAAGTTCCTTTGTAAACGGAATCAACTACAGAGCGTTACATATGTGTGTTGGTCAAAGTTGGCAAAAAAAATATTCTGTCATGCCATTAACCATAACAACAACCAAAGCAACAACAAAAACACAACAGCGAGTGCTTACAACAAGTTTACAAACCGCAAAACGTTCGCGAATAAAAGTTGAACTTTGTTTCAACTTAGAGTTAGTTTATTTTCCATCTGGCTTTAGTTGGCTTAGACAGTTAGTTGGGCATTGTACGGCTTACAAAAGGGGTAGCATGTTTTTTTTTCATCGTGTTGGGTCGTGGGTGGTTTTTGTGGCGAGTTATGTGAAAATTAATGGAAAAACTCGTGAATGTGAGGAAAAGTTGTTTCAAATTGAAAAGTAGCTTAGAGAGTACAGTTAAGATAATAACACTAACGATGTGTTACTTTATAATATGTTTTATACAAACTCTTTGTGCACACTTTAGTAGTGAGTATTCTAATGCATAGGAAAATGTTAACTATTGTTTAAACGAGCTGAGTCACATTCAAGTTGTTTGAGTTATCATAGGCTAATGAATATTTAAATGTATTCCCAGACAAAGTCTAGTTGATCTTAGCACTGTCTGGCTGTAGCGCACTGTAAAGCTTACATAGCTTATCTTTTTATTTAAACATACGATTTTTCTTGAAAGATTTATGCCACCTGATGACCTTGAGCATGGTATGTATTTATTTTTATATATTTTATTATGTTTCAATGCATATATAAATAGCTGTAGAAGTCTCCAAGAGGTCACAGCAACTGCAATTCACACTTGTTTTTACCAGCTATAAATAATAAAAAGTGAAATATAAAGAGTTTGTTTTGTTGAATTGTTTTACAAGGTAGGTAAAACTTTTTAAGTGCCTGTCAACAACAACAGAAAAAAGAGCAACGAGGGAAACAAAAGCAAATTGAAAAGGCTAACAATGCGATGTCGACTATTACCAGCTGTGTCCGCCAGAAATGTACCGTTTACTTTAGCCATATTTATTATTTAGGCCAATAAAAATTTAACGTTTCATTTAGTTTGGTCTGCCTGCAATATTAATGTCCCATAGCTTTTAATTAAAGGTCAGCTTCTGTCCGCAAAAACATATATACCTACAAAAGACGCGGCCACAAAATTTATTTTTGCTCTGGTGACAAACACAGCACAGTTGGCCCATATGTTTTAATGAAACCAACCCGACATCTAGGTGAAATAGCTGAAGGACAAGCTAGCAGTTTGTTACTTAGACTGGAAGCCAACTAATGCAAATACTTAAACAAAGTCGTTGCCTATCTTGTACTGTCTGTTGCTTATCGTTAATGTGTTTACTGATAAGGCGCAGGGCTATACGTTGATTTGTATTGCAATGTAGATAACTTGATAAATAAATCAAGCATGGAATGCAGACATAACGCGACACTCGAAAGTAATTTGACTGTCATGCTTGGTGTCTTAAAAGGGCCGATAATTATTATTTATCAGTCAACAACCGCATGAAATGGTCCGATTCTGCGATATGGGAATCGCTGCGTCTTCGATAAGTTGTAATTAAACAGCTAATGCATTGAGTCATACTTTGCTTGGTCGTTGAAATGAGAGAGCTTGATAAAAATGTTCTAGCAATGGGAAGTTAAAATGTGGGCCAAGATGTCTTGTCCGATTTTAAGTAAAGCAAAGATAAAGTATCGTAATTTGAAGAGCTTAGTTGATAACTATTGTTTTATTATAAAAATGCTTATAGACATAAAATATTACACAGTTATGTAAAAAATTTGTTTCATTTTTGAAAATTATGATGATATACTTTTTTTTTTAGCACTGTCATTAACAGGATTGAGCAGGTTTCCCACAAACAGGCAGCCATATTCGGCATCATAGATGACATAGTAAAAGGGATGGTTGGCATGAAATACATCATTTCTTGGCTCTAAAACTGCACTTCGCATCGTGAAAACCATGCTAGATGCTGCTGCAGCTTCAGTGCCTTCCTCATTGACCTCAATGAACACTTTATGCGCAATTTTGGATACATATAATGGCTCGTTCTGTTCTAGCATCTTACCAAGTTCAGCGTGATCACCGAAGATCCTTTCAATGCCCATTTTTTGAAAGACTGGTGTCAACTCTTGTTCAAACACCACTTTGAATTTGGGCAGCTTGACAGAAACTTCTCTTGCACTCAGCAGGGAAGTTATAGTTCCGAGCTGTATTGATTGAAGTTTCTCACTTAGTTGCTTAAGGCCCGTTACCTTATTGGGCAATATGACAAGCATGAATAGCTCAGTATCTTTGTAAGCCATACGCAAAGCTTTTGCATCCAACTTTGGCAAATCAGCATAAAAATAGTAATGTCTAGAGTTCATCATTGGTATTCGAATCTTATTCTTATCATCCAAAGAGAAATCTTCCGGCTGTGTAGCGTTTTCTGCAAATTTGATGCTCCATTCGCCTTTAAAGTGAATTGCATTGACTAGAACGATTTTAGTTTCCGAGTTCAGCACAGCTGGACTAACTAAGTTTTTTATTAAATGGTTTGTTTTGGACTCCACCCAACCATTGATGGTATCAGCTGCTTGCTGGTTATGGGAGAAATCAATGCTCTCGGGTGGAGAAAAAAATTTTTGAGTTAATATCTCGTTAAATTCCTGTCTTAATTGATAGTTATTCATAACATACACTTTGTTGCCCATGTGCAAAGTAATGCACTGCTGATAATAATTGAGTACAGTATAAAATCTTTCAGCCAACTCTTTAACACTCTTCGAATTGAAATGTAATCCTTTATCCAGTTGCCTGGTGGTGTTGCTGTTTTCTTCTGAACCCATGCGCAACATTCCACTACAGATTTGTATGGATAGAGGAGAGAATATTATATTCCTGTTGGGATTCAATTTAACGAGATGCTGATATAAGTTTCTCGAGAGGCCATCTAAAGAGCTAGCGAATTCACTGGCTACTGTTTTTTGCATATTAAAAAATATAATAATTCCATTACAACAAATTCTTTTGACTTTGACAGATATTTCGAAATTATGTTTGCTCTAAAAATTTGTTTGCAAAATAATTTCGAGAACTTTAAATATATATCTTTGGTATATGTATCGTATATTTTTTTTTTTACCAATTACTTTTGAGGCTTCCATATGCTTGTCTGTGAATATCAAAAATTTTCCATTAACTTTTTTTTGGCACAAATTTTCCTTTCAATGCGGATTCCATCAAAGTTTTGACTGACACATTGTTTGCCTATGTATATGCAAATATTCATAATATCGAATTTCTGCAACATCGAATTTATCGTTTGGCCACTTTCTAATGCCCTACAACATATCAATCAAACTGAAAGTAAAGTAAAGTGTAGATACGTTTTGATATATGACTTTTTGAATACCATAACGATTCGTTGCCTTTTTTTTTTTGGCCACGTGTCTAAGTTTGGAACAAATTTACCTTTCTAAGGTGAATAGTCGTTAGACAAGGACAGCTGTCAATTATTTGCTTGATATTGGAATTTGTAATTGATGTTCAATAACTTTTTAATGTAGGCACATTAGTGAAAATGTGATTTCCGAAAAGTGCGTTTGCGTTTTTCATGCAAACCTGTCAATCAGCATAAATCAGACGCACTTTTCGAATAGTTCTTTGCTAAGGTCGCAATGTATTTGTGTGTCAATTAATATATTGATGAATATTTTGACTAATAATAGTTCGACATGTTCTGTCGAGATACGGAACTAAATGTAGGTCGGTTTGCCTGTATGGCACGTTGTCCAGCTATAAATAAATGCAATTCTGTTTTCATTTCTGAATTGCCTAGTAAATAAACAAAGACGCACTGAAACAGTGGGCACAACATTTTCAATTGGCGAGCGTAGGAGTCTCTAACCTTGCCGGAACAGGGGCAAATTGGGGGCAAGTCCACATGCGTCAAAAGTGGCCAAGCCATTGGCCTCAATCATGATTTGACAACAAACAGTTCAGACTCAAGCTGCAAGCTAATGACTTCTCTTTTTCGATTGTCCTGCTTTCAATTCATATGCAGCAAAGCGAAGCTTGTGTTATGTTGTGATATGATATGCGGGTCGCCAGCATAATAAGTTTGAATGCGAGGACGCGAACTCGCCGCCGCAGGCTCCCTCTATTGTCTGTGGCCACTCACATGCCATGTGTCAAACACTTTGACCTGAACGTGGCCACGAGCTAGATATTTATTCTCTCTCTTTGCAATTTATTTGATCAATTTTCTTGGATGCCCTTTGGCTATGAATTGGTTTGTATTCTTATTGTTATTGAAACGTAAAGAATACAAAATTAAATCTAAATATTGGGATTTTTATTTAAGTGTCATTATTTGTAATCAAAGATTTTTGTAATATTTTATGTAACATTTTTGTTAGCCCTTTCAATATGTTAATTATCTTGTAAATACAATTTCCAACTAACGTCGGGTATTTTGCCATCAAACACTATTGTTTATTTTTTTGACATGTAATTTGATGTTCGAATCTGAAATGAGATAGTGTCTGCCACGGCTGAGTGCAGTGAACTCGTTCACCGCCCAAAACTTGTGCGCCTTTTGCATAAATTTGATACACCAACCGCACAACAACATTACACAAACATGACATTCTCTCTGCAAGGCGGTGATAATCAATTCTAGATAATGTAATTATATATAAATAACAAATTGTTAATGCACACACACACTTAGTTGCCACTCATAACTCACACTGCTTATATAAATTGAGTTAGTTTGTAAACGATAAATTAGATATACGAAGCGACTTCAGCCTTTTTCTTACCTCTTACCTCAAGATGAGCTTAATATTAATGATAGCAGCTGCAGTCTGTTGATCTGCTCACAAAGTTTTAAGGTGGTGTGCAACTGCAGGTGAATTCGCATATAGTTTAAAAGTTGTAATTGAGACGGAGAAGCAAACAGCTTGACTAATTATGCTGTTGAGGGTCAGATAAATTGATTAGGTAACTGAAACTCAAGCCAATGCGAAGGTTATGCCATGTTGGTCAATTGCCAAGAGATGAAACTCTCAACTACACTTTAAAATGCAAAAAAGTAAACAATTTTAAATAGTTATTAAATAGCATAAACGTATACTTTTTGTGGTAAAATTAATTAGTTGTTTGATGCAGAAAAAATAAACACAATTGATAATTTATGTAAAATAATACATATTCAAATTGAATAAGGTGTTAAAATAAAAACTTATCTGCATTTGTGATAGCGTTATTTTTTTTTCCTAGAATTCAATAAAATTCCCTGGTGCAAAATAGCTTTGTTAACAGTTATTTGTTGAGCATATCTTTGATTTTAATATGGAACATCGACAATGTTCACAAATGCTATTGACTTTACCACTTGAGGTTCTAAAGTTTGCAATTAGTAAACGTCTTCGTCTTGAATTCTCTGTTTTTACTCGTTGTACTATTTGTTGAAGTTTACTTAGAGAGGCCGAGTTTTTAGTTCCAGTCTGAGACTCCGTCGAGGTCGCATGTTTAACCGTTACGCTGAGCAGTTTCCCAGCTGGAAAGAAGTTTTCTATTGCTATCTAGTCATGCTTAGGCACAACTGAATCTACTATGACAAATTGACTACCTCATATCAAATTAAGCACACGCGATTGCTTGCAAGGCATTTGGAGTTAGAGATGTTAAAGTGACAGTTAAATAGCAGGAAAGAAAAACCGATTAATGTTAAATTTTCTGTAATTTATATATTTTAATTTACTAATAAATAAATATTCCATTTATAGCTCTATTTGAATTCTTGTAACTATCGCAAGTCTTTTGTCATCTCTAATTAGAAATAATAAAAAACAAAGCATCAACACAAATGATGGTAATCACAACATCACGTCACAAAGCAGAGCGATTACTAAGCATTTGCATATTTATTTCATGTTTCCATCCAGTAACACTTTATGGCTATATTTTTCCACTGACCGATAGCAAAATAACAAAAAAAAAAAAAAATGCTGAAAAAAAACGTCACCAACTTGCCGCCGAACGATGACTCTGAATCAATGACAGGCAAAGGAAAATAACAACCAACGATGCTAATGTGTTTGTTATTGTTTTTTGCATTTTTTGTTTGTTTTTAATGCGGCTTTTGTCGTGCCAGCGAGTTAACGAGCTAATGGAAAAGTTTTTACTAGAATCTATAAAGACAGGGCAAACATACACGCGAGTGCATGATGTGTAATATGTAATGTCCCTTGTAGGTTTCCATGTTTTCTTAGTTTGCAAACTGCAACTCGAGCATTTTCATTTCACAACTTAAATGTACAAGCAAGCTTGTGGAATATTTATTCGCACAGTGCACATTAAATGAAAACTTGACTGAAGTTGAACTCCATGACCTTAACTTATATTCTTGAACTACATCAAAATACAGGTTCATAAATCATTCTCTTTAACACGAGACAGTCATAAAAAGTGTTGAATAATCGCGATACATCTGAATAACAATAATAATCATTTCACATATAATATGGTTCATTTTTTTTCTTTATGTACTCCATATACGATTGCTTTAATACAGGGTATTTTTCCATCAACCAATACAGTCATAAACTAACATCTCTTTCTTGTTGTATTTTGTTGAACGATGACAAAGTAACTAAGCTCAGATAAAAAGTTGTGCCAATATTTGCCATTTTGCCACCGCCTTTGATAAAGCCGCATTTTATTCAATTATGGGCGGATAAAGAGAGCGCAAAGCACAAAAATACCTACATACTTATTACTTATATCAATATAATAGCCATGTCAAACTTTTGCTACGCACTGTATCAAGTGGAAGCAGGCAGCCGCACAGCTAATTAAATTGGATTTATGTTAATGGCATTGAATTTGTCCATTAAAAGCCGCCTTAGTTTTGTCTTTGAACATTTTTTACTGAGATTATTATAATATTTTCCATACCACATCGCAATCTTATCGAAAGATGCAAAAGTACATAAGTTTATTTTGTGAACTTTGTCCAAACTGATGTAAGTGGAACAAAATGCTTTTACACTTTTCCGCTTTTATATTTGGACATTCGTCATGCTGTCTAACCGAGGTCTGACTTGTGGCTGGTGGGTGTGGCTGTCGCTGACACTGTCAATTAGCCAAGGCTTAGACGAATAGTCTAAGTAGCTCGTCAATTTGTCAGCGGAAAAGCAACAACGTGTGAAATTAATTAGCGTCCCGTTGAGGAAATGCGTAGCTTAGAGACCTTGTTAGGGGCATATAACATACAATTTTCTAATGGCACATATTATGCACAGTTTCTAAAGCAACTACTACACGACTATAATCCTTTAATACCTTGACGTAACGGCTATATAAGGCTTATTAAAAATGGTTTGCAAACATTGTGGATTAGCTAAGAATAGTTTTACTGACGTCTAATTGGATGTAGATGTAGAAGATGTAGTACACTTAACTGTTAAAGCTAATAAATAAGCGGATAAGATATTGCTTATGTTTAATCTGTTTGCAACACAGCAGAAATACAATATCAAGTGCTCTTGTTAGACAGTTAAAGTTCACAAATAGCACGTGATTGAAGCATTGTGAAGGAAAAATCTTGGGAAGAACACAACAGAAATTCTCGGTATGCGATAAAACTGTTAGCTGTTCAATCAAGTAAGCTGCCATTTGCCAGACGACTTTAATGCGTTAAAAAGTCAATCAATTAAGGTGCAAATTCTTAATTTACCACATGTCAATCAATATTCAATCGCAGCAAATGCAAATCACATGTTTGACAAGAATTTAACAGCATTATTCGCAGTCGAATGTAACTTGTTTAATGCCAATCGCATAAAACCTATAATAACTCTCAATTATAAAAGGCAACAAGAGAGGAAAGAGACTGTAAACCATATTGCAATCAACGGCCAGGTGAGTTTAATGCACGAAAGTCGAATCATCGTGACCAATGACATTATTATTATTATTATGTATAATTATTTACCAGCCCAAGGACACGGCACGTAACATGGCCTAAAGCCATGTCTTACATGCAATTTGTATACATATACACCAGGCACCTATACAAAGACATAAGTCACTAACTGCTGTCTGCCCATTTTGGTCTGGTCTGGGAGTGCAGGGCCATTTTATGTTTGTACATTGGCTAGTAACAGCTCAGCGACTTAAAATGTATAAAGTTGTTGGAATTTCACGCCCATTTTGGGTGCACAAGAAAAATTATTGTCTGTCACCTAAATGGGTTAAGTATAATTTTTATCAAATTTATTCATAGACTTATGTGGCCTAAGTGCTTCAATTTGTATCGATAGCGAGACAAACGTACGAAACAAAGCAGGGAGTACAAAAGTGAGTGCAAAAACTTTATATATCAAAAAAAAGCAGTCGCCAGATATGAACGTCAAAAGTGACGTCACGTTGTAAGAGGGTAATCTGAGAGACAGAGAGATAAAATGCTAAAACAAAAGAGCAAACAAATTATAAAAAAAACCGGCTTTGTACGTGGAACATTTGACTGGTCAACAGTTGAATGTACAGTGGTTGTTGCTGTTGGTTTTGCTGGTGTTGTTCTCTTTGTGTGAGCCATACTAGTTTTTGACTTCTTTGTGCCGGGAATCACAGGCCGATGCATTTTTTACAACAGGTTCACATTGCCACCATCTAGAGCGGCTCGTTTAGTATCTCACGTGCTGAGTAAAGTCCCTGTATGTATTTAAAAATAAAAATAAGGCCGAGCCTCTTTAGCCAAAATAAAATACGATTGCTCATGGAGACGTAATCAGCGAATTTAAATTTGTAGCTATCATTTGTGGTTAAGATTGGGGCCTGGGTAGGCACTCTGGTTAAGTTTACTCATGTGTTTTATGTTTTTAGCGTTTTTCTTGCAAAGTCATTCAAATGCGCGCATTTTTAGCGACTTGCTTACAAGTTCTTACTCTTGGGTTTTCATTGGGAATACAAATTAAACAAATATGCTCGACTTAGTATACAGATAAACAAAATCCCAGACACTTGAAAGCTTAAAATACTTTTGTATGCAGTTCCTTTGGGCGGCATAACTTTGATCTAATGCTTGAGCAGCTTGCATGAAACATGAAAAGCGCTGCGTAGTGCCACGCGAGCGGAAGTTTCATTTAAACAAATCACAAAATCAAAAGCAAAAACTATTATTTGACCTAGCCCCTACTCTCATCAGTGCTGTCATGCATTCAAGTAATGCTCGAGCAATCAAACAGTTATAATATAAGATATTTGATCAAGTACAAATTGTCTTTGTTCCGCTGTATTATCTGTCAATATAAAAGTGATAGCGCTTAGACGCTCCTGATAAGCACAAGGAAATAAGCACAGAAAGAATAGTTGAGCGCTCTGCATGGCACCGACTTTTTGATGCTCTGCTTAAGAAAAAAGTACAAAGGTTAAAGCTGGCTTCATTTCTTATTAAGAGTTTATTTAAATGAATAAGAAGATCTGATTATAGAAACATTATTTTTTGTGCTTTTGTAATATAATAATAATATAGGCATATAAACAAAAACAGAACAGTTTAATTTTATACTAGGACAAACGGACTTTTATACAATTTTAAAAGGCAGAGTACAAGAAATACGTTTTAGATTTGAGTCAAAGCCATGAACAGAGATATTGAGCTACATGTGTTTAAAAAAATATATGCCAGTACACAAATACAAATGAGTACTTACATACGTAATGCGTCCGTTTTTGCCTTGATTTACTTTTCGCGTCAATATTTGCCACACATAAACAGCTAAGCCGACTGCTAAATGTGTACAAAGCGAGCGTTAAATTCACACCCCTAAAATGCCGCTAAGAGACTGTGTACTAAGCTAAGTACTTGCAAGTATTCAAATCTAAAACACTTTACGTAGATCTAAGGCAAATTGTCCATAAGGCTTTTTCAATGTTTAACGCGATTGACACAGCATCCAAAAACGTAAAGATACGCTTTGTAAAGTAGCTCGTGTGTGTAATCGAATGTGGGGCGTGGCTGGAATTCAAAACAAACGCTTGGAGATAAGATTAAATATAATAGAACATTTTTGTTTTATGTTCTATGTTTTGTTGTAGGGTATTTTTGGGGGCATGTCAAAATGCTTGAAATACATATTATACAATTTTTATCAAAATATTTTTCAAAAAAGATATTTATAATGAGAATACACAAGGTGTTACTGAATTATACCAATATTTACTGTTTGGCAAAATGAAGAGTTTTGCTTCATTAAAATTCCATTGCTAATTTGGAGCTTCTAGCAGACTCTTTACATGATGTATTTATAGACACTCCAGCCAGAGCACTAAGTAGGGCATGTAAACTGCGCTTGAGTCCGAAACCGAAACGATTTTTGTTTAAATTTCACAGTCGCTGGTCGCGTGTTCAATGCTCCCTTGATGATGCCAAGCGCTGATCACCCAAATATGTATTGGATGTATTAAATAAGTATTAAATTGTTCGAATGATAGAATCCAACTTGGATGAGCTCATGCTTCGGGCAAAGTTATGACTTGAGTTTGAGTGTTCATGTTGAAAGCAGCTGATTGTCATGGATTTGCTTTGTGTGATGAACTAATGCGTGTTATTAGTAGAAACAAACAGTTAGCCCAATCATATCTCTTAAATCATTTAACGAAGTTTATCTTTGCATGTGATTTTCACGTGAGAGCTAACGATAAGGTATCTTACAGTTTAAGGTATACAGCATTTATACAGTTAAGGCCAACTAAAAGTGAGATTGAAATCCAGTCATATCTTAGATATAACTCAAAATAAGTGTTAAATTTGATGTGTGTAAGAGAAAATATTTGTAAATTATTCGTTCTTCTATGCATTTTTTTCACTCAGTTTGGCATTAATGCTTATCAGCAACTGGTCATTGTTTGTAATTTGTGTCGATAAGAATTGTTTACACAGTTAATGTAGCACTGGGCTGAAGCGTGCCCGTGTATTCTCATAGAGCTCATGTAAATATTAAAAATTGACTCCCTTACTGAGTCACACAAAATAATTAATGTAAACATATAAGTAGAGACGGTCATGCCTGCATTTATATATACAAAAGAAAATGCCTTCTCATGGTCCGACGCCGAATTAATATTTATTTTTAATTTCACAATTAAAACACAATCTGAAAGTTGTGAATTTTTCTGCTATTTTTTGTTGTTTTAGTGTATTGTATTGTATTATTATGAAAATAGCGCAAGGGAGAATCTTATCTCATCAATTACAAACCATCTCTTTCTCTCTTACAGTTTGCCGTGTTGAGAATTTCATCAGCTGTTTGGTGTTTTGGTGGCCCAACAACAGTCGCGACAGCAGCAATAATTGTTTACTTGCGCCTCATAAAAATGCAATTTTTATGGCAAAGAAAATAGAGCGTGGCCCATTGCATTGCATTGCACTGCATTGACTATTGTACAGAATCCAGATGAAAATTGAGGTTTTTGGAAAATGTGCCAGCAACAGCAGCTGAAGCTGAAGCAGCAGCAGCAATAACAGATTGTGATGTAATAAGAGCAGAGCAAAAGTGAAGCCGCTCGCCAATTGCACGTTGCAAAAAGATTATACAATTTGTGGGCTTGCAACGAACTAGGACAAAAGCAACAACGGCCTCAGACTCACACTCTCAAGCTGATAAATACTGGCTGGCAACAACAAGCAGCGGCAATACCAAAAATACCAACAGCAACATAAATTCAAAGTCGCTTCAGTATTAATTGAGCGGGAGCGTGGGAACTACAAATCACAGCAGCAGCAGCATTTATACCAACAAACAACACTACAGCTCTTGCTCGCTCTCCACGCTCACAGCTCTCACGCCACTCATTGAGCAGCAACAACAACGGCAGTAGCAGCAGCAGCAGCAGCGATAGCGGCAGCAACAGTTGCTGTCTGCTCAGTTGGGAGCGTATTGCTTTTATATATTTTGAGGCGTTGCGGTCGCCGCACACGACAGTTGTGCTTGAAACGCTTCGCAGTGAAGATCGTGCTCGATCGACGCGCGAAAAAATTAGAAAGAAAATTAACGCTTAAATAAAAGATTATAAGCGTTAAAAGATCTATAGAAATTGGAATTTACATGTGGATAAATCGAAAAAGAAATTTTTTAATGAAATTTTTGTTCATCAAAAGTTCAAAATACATCGACGACGAGCTTCGCGCGTAAAATAGCAAGCGTTTGCAAGAAACAAACCACTCAAGATACAAAAACGAATGTCAATATTGGAAAACATAACAAGAAGAAAGCATATGTGCAACGTGAAAACTAAGTGAAACTTTTTGTGTCTGTGTGTGCCCAAATATAAAAACAAAAATAATAAAAAGCAAAGCAAAAAGTGGCACTCAAAATAAAAACTGTTAAGTGATGTGCGTGCCACAAGCACAGCAACAAATACAAGAGCAACAACAAAGTCAAAAACAAAACAAATATAAAACAAAGCAAAACAACAACTGCAAGACAAGCAGTGAATAGAGCAAACCTTAGTCGCATAAAGAGATGGCCATTGATTTTCTGATCTTGGCCCTGCTGCTCATCTCGTTCATCATCAATTTGCTGGCGCTGTGCGCATTCTGGATAACACCGGGACTGCGCACCACTGCAAATCGTTTCACCATCAATCTTCTGATCATCAATCTCATCGGCTGCTGCATTCTAGCACCAACCTTATTTATGAGCGGTTTCAAGAGTTTGTCCACCTCAACGGAGCAGGAGCCATTTTTGAGCAGTGTCAATGCCGCCGGCGATAGCATTGAGTTCTACTCAAAGCCGGGCAACCATCAACTAACCATACGTCATCATGGCCAGCTTGTGGAGCAGGATGGCATTGTGTTGCGCCGCAATAGCACCGCAACCAACAGTTCAGGCGATACCATTGAGATGATCTACAAATGCAATGCAACCTATTGCCGTGAACTAACCATCGATGAGCGTGGCGATGGCGGCATTATCATTACGGAAACGGAAACGCAGGAGGATAACTTAAGTGTGCCCGTTCGCGCCAAGGGCTTACATCTGCCAGCGGTGCAACTACGCTGCTGGTCAATTGACATGGCTGCAGCTTTGGGTGCGCTGGCAGTGCTTCTGGTCGTTGGAGATACCTGGTGTGCGGTAACGGATCCATTGCGTTATCACAGTCGTATTTCAAGTGTTAAGACCTGGATATTTATAACGCTTACTTGGGCTGTGGGCATACTTTTTGGCGCACTGTCTGCATTTCGTGTGCTTGACTTTGAGGCCGATACGCTGCTCAGTCGGCAAAGGCGTTTGGCTGCGACCTACTTCAACATCACCAGCTCCAACAGCATTTTTGATGTTATCTTTGCCTGTGTGTATTTCATTGTCATCATACTGCTGCCCTTTGGCTTTGTGTGCGGCATGTACTGGCGCATCTTCAGCGAGGCACGTGGAAATGGATTGCGCATGCGACAAAATGGCTCCTCTCCGCTGCTGCAAAGCGCCTTGAATCTTACCAATCAAGCTCAAGCAACAGCCTCTGCCAACTACACTAACAGCTTGTGCGTACACAGACATTCCATTTCATCGGCCAGCTCACATGGCGGTGGCATCGCTGTCAGCGGCGGTCTTCAGATGCAAATCGATCGACGCAATTCACCAAGTTGCTTGCGTCGCGACTCAGCCGCCAAAGTGCTGTTGCCCACTATCTCCGACGACGGTTCCGATGTGGATGAGGAATGCGATAATCAGTTGATGAGTGTGCCAGAGCAAACGATTGCCGATCGCAATCAGAATATATTGCTAACGCTGCAAACGGCCAGTGGCGAGATTAAGCGCAACTATTCGGCCAGGCAGCTGCCTTTGTTGGGCACCTCATCACAGGATCTCCGGGAATTGCATCGGTTGCAGGGCATAAGACAGGTGCACAGCTCTCCAAATCTACACAAGTATACGGGGTTGAATGTCGAGTGCGATTCACCGCATCTTTTGCACGCACAGCGACAACAACAACAGCAGCAACAACAGCAGCAGCAGCAGCAACAGCAGCAGCAGCAGTCACAACAACAGTTGCCCGTACAACAGCACCAGCAACAGCAACAGTTGCCTGTACAGCTGCACACACACTTCAGCTGCAGCCAGCAACAACATCACGCTCTTCAAATACCCGCCATCCATGCATCCCCCAAGGCATTGAGCTATATGACTTCGCTGCGTCATCGTCTGAGCAATGCCAGCTCCTTGTTTAAATACCGTGAGGAGTCGCGCGCTGCAAGAATAAGCATTCTGGTGGTCGTTATGTTTGTGGTCTCCTATTTGCCATATGGTTTGCTGGTGTTGCTGCAATCGCGTCTATCAGCTGCCAACTTTAGTGGCTCCACACAGCTGGCTATCTTCATGATTCTGCTGGCCAATCTCAGTTCACCCTTCATTTTTGCCTATCGCAACAAGCGTGTGCGTCGTGGTGTCAAGCGTCTGTTTGGTTTCAAAACAGCTTGTGCACTGCAGCGTCATCACAGCAGCAGCATAAAAACCAATGGTGGCTCCGGTGGTGTTGGTGGTGGTAGTGGTGGTGCTAACAGTGCTGCTCAGCTACAACGCAACAGCAGCAAATTGTCACAGTACAGCAGCAATAGTTGCCGTCATCTAACGCCGCAAAGTTCTCTGACGACAACAACAACACCGGTGCATACAACCCTAACACTGCGACCCAACAGCAGCTGCAGCACCATCATCAATTTCGGCAGCGGTGCACACAAGAGCTCGGCCGATTCGGATGATCCAACCGAGTCGACACCACTGCCGACTTCACAGCGCACAGGGCGTCCCAAGTTGCAGCGTGGCATCACTATTGTGGAGCACATTCATATTCCTGGTTCGCCGCCCAAATTTCAGGCCAGACGTGGTCTGTTCAATATGCTATTTCGTAGCTCGAAGAAAATGCAGTCCAGCTGCCCTGAGACGTTGCCCGCGGACGTCTAAAGAATGTAACTAAATCACTAAGTAAACCAACTAAATATTAATTGCTTGCTGAAGAATTCGCAGAACAGTATTCGTTATTCGTAAGTTTAGCAAACTAAGCCAAATCGATGGAAATGAAATTTAGAAGTTAATTCTTAAAAAATGCTGTGCTAGAAGCTTCTCATGCCAAAAACCATTTTTTGACATCAGGCAACATAACAAACAAAACACAAACAAAAGTACCTTGTAAAACATTTGTCCAGCTAGACAAAATTAAACCATAATAGCAGCACAAACAACAATTGTGTACAAGTCGCTACAAATTTTTAAAAAGTAAATAGCTTAAATGTTATACATACATATTATATATCAAGAAACTGTTAACGGGAACCAAGCAGCCAATTTCGAGTACCTAACAAAACAAAACAAAACAAACAGCAAACATATGGATAATACTATACACACACACATTTTAAACAGCTACGTTTATTAAGTCAATTTCTTAAGACTCTCAACACTCACACTCACAAAACCACACACACAACAACAACTCATATTTATTTATTTTTATTTTATTTGATACATATATTTTTAAATTGAACACGAAAAGCTTTAACGAAACACAAAACAAATGAAAAACATTCTGGCTAAAACCCAACGCTAAGCATTCAATTCATAAGTTTTTTATACATTAAGTAAATGTGCAAAGCATATAAGTATACATATATAATATTATTGTATTATTATTGACTATAGATTTATATGTATACACTACAAAAGGCACTTAGTGCTTGATACTATATATTTATATGATTTTCTTGATATTGCAAGCGGCAGTTTTCATATTGAAAACTTTGTTACCGTTCTGTGCAATGTCTTCTATTTAGTTTATTAATTTTTGAAATGTCTGTTATACTATAAATTAAATTGGTCGGTCAGTGAGCGAATATTACACAAACTTTTAGTTGATGACCATTTAAGTAAATTTGCTTTCAAGTACTTCAGTCACAGCGTGAAGCTAAATACCTCATTAGTTATAATTAAATACAAATAAAAATACAATGAAAAAATAAAACACAAGTTATTTATATATATCATTAATAGAGCGTTAACGGGCAGAACGTGCCTAAAGTTCTACTTATGGGGCATGTGCTGTACCGAATCAATGTACTTGCCGCCTCTCACCAAAAGCTTTATATTATTTAAGTTCAATTCAGTTCTAAACCTTATTTTAATTTTTCGCCGCCATTTGACTTGCTTAGAATAAGCAACAAAGCCTTTTGAAACTTAAAAATATATACAAAAACAAAAAAAAAAAAAACTCAAACAAACAAAAACACACACACAAACATACATATACACACACACACACAAATAACAACAAAAAAAAAACCAAACCTCGAATTTATATTTATAAAAATTTACATGAAAAGAATATTTATATGTCTTATAAAAAATATAAAGAAAATATATCTATCTCTATGCACGTATGTATTATGTATGTTCTGTGTGTGTTGACTAAACTAAAAAAAAACTTAAATTAAAAAAAAAGCAGTCCAAATGTAATTGTCAAACGCATTCAAAAAACTAACTAAATCATGTATTAATAGTTTTTAAAAATACATATAGTACTAAATATTTTTTTTCCAATTTTAACGCTATTTACTATAAATGTAAACCAAAAATTATTACAAAAAAAAGAAAAACACACACACAAACACTCAAATTCGATGTGACAAATTAGCGTTTAACGTGAAAGTGCAAATGATACCGAATACGAAATGTAAGGAAATGAAACCAAACAAAGAAATGAAATGATACAAAAACACAAGAAATAACTACAGTACAATTGCAATTGGTAGGTACTACAGCAAGACATCAGTTTAATCGAGTATTTTCTAGTTATGCTGCTATGTATTAAACAAAAAAATATATATTTATAAAATAAAACAAGATAAAAACAAATGCTATTCCAACAAGAACAACAACTATTTAAATAAAAGAATATGTGTCTTAAAAACAATTGATTATTATGACTTTTAATTGCTTGGACTTTAATTTCGCCACTTGTTAACAGCCAAACTTGTTTGATCACCGATAACTGCCCACGCAATTCTTTTCACACTTCTAGATGATAAGTTCGATTTTAAAGAGGTTGGGTCGAAAAGTTCTTAGAAGGTTTTTTTTTAAACACAGCCTGAAATTGTTTTGCTTGCCAGAAAAGTAAACATCTTGTTTTAGATATCGCAAGACTTAATTCAAACTAAGTAAATAACTCAAAATGTGGTTCTTAAAACTTATCGAACCACCCTCTATCTTTGCAACAAGAACTTTTTTCAACTCTCCGACTGGCAAAAAAGAGCAAGAGCTCTAGAACACGAACAAAAATTTGTCGAGTGCTGACTTTAGGGCGCACAAGTTCAACAATTCATTTGCTGTTGCGAATGCTTTTTCATATTCGTGACTATATTAATTGATTCATATGGCTGTGTCTCAATAAAAAAGAAATAAATAAAACTGCTACGGTTAGTGTCTTAATGAAGAACTAAAAAATGACTATTGTTTCATAGCTTTGATTGTCACACATTATTGGACTCGTGCATGCTGCTGTAAATGGGGCGTGGAGTGGTACTGAGTGGTGACATGTTCCAGAACGCACACACACACGCACCGAGCCATAAACAACGAGTTTGCTTATCAAGAAGCTTATTAGAAGCTCGTGCAACGCTAAGTCATATTTGGTGGCATCGGCGCGTATGGGCGTTTAAAATGTTTGGCAATATGATTTTGAGTTTATAAGTAGACAATAATAATATAGCGCTGGGCGTGATTAATCGTTTGGTATATTCCAAACAGCTGAAATTTGTTATACATAGGGGCGACAGCAACGGTAAGAAAATGCGAGAGTGAGAGAAAAATCCGTTCTCAATGTTTTTAATTCATTTGGTAAGTATAATTATACGAAACTCATTGATATAGGTACGTTTTTATTTCTGTGTTTTTAAAGCTTAGCTTTTGTCTCTGCCTATGCTGATCAAAATACCCTTCTCAATGAGCATCATCAACAAACCCATTACATATTAAATACTGAATAACTAGCTACGAGCTTCAGCGGATGCGTATCTGTCACTCAGCAAAGCGGTCACCATAACACAAACCGAAGCCCAAATGCGATGTTTTATTTATTTGATGATTCACTTGATTCAACTATGCGTGAAAAGGTCTCGCTTTCAAAATTCAATACAGACATACATAGCAAAAATGCGCAACAATACAAATTATTTGGACGGACATTTGCCAATTGTTGTGCGAAAATTTATTCAAAATATGATTTATATTTAGATATATGTGTGTATGTATAGACACGAGTTTGAGGAAAAACAACACAAATTTAATCTGCATTTTGATGAGCTTTTTGATTAGAATGAGAAGAAAATAAGTCCAATTGGTTTTGAACACGAAACAGAAAGTGTGCTCCAAATAGGGCAAGTGTTAAATTGTGTGATGACCAAAATAAATATTTTTTGTTATTCAAACAACTTTCTGTTCTTTGAGACAAGTCTTAAAATAGATGATATTTGAGGAAATAATACGAATAATATTTTCTATGTCACGCATTTATATGTTTAAAGGCAAACATTTATTTTATGAGCAATAAATTTGCCTGAACTGACTTCTAGTTGAATTTATTAGATTCTCAGGCATAATTCGCATAAAAACAGAGTGCATTTGCGGCATTAACAGCCAAGAGTCGTTTTTCCGGAATTTATTTTTGGCTGATTTAATTAATAAATATACATAAAATATTTAATAGTTTTTGTTGGTTTGGTATGTATTTGAAAATATTCAACCCAATCGATGTTTTTGATATAGTAAAAGCAGAAAACTTGCTCTTAATTATACGAATAGATTTTTTGTGTGCTCATTTTGCGATCCCACGACGAAATGCCTTAAACGTCAACTCGCTTCCGTTATGTCAAATAAGCAATGCCAATAAAAGCTAAGCCTAATTTGAATAACTGCATAATTAATAAAAGCAATTTAAAGTAGTTAATAATTGATTTTTCGACCCGCCGAAAGCCAACAAGAGACAAACTTGTGCATATACTAGTATATAAATATATCTGTGGCAAGAGTCATTAGAAGAAAAATTGTTTGTTGGCACAGCAACACAGTTTTTGATTTTGTTCTATACTATTTTGCTCTTTTGGTACGAGCTGACGAAATAAATAAATTTAATTTAAATGGTTAAAAGAAAACGAACGAGTTGAACAAATTATTTGACTGTCAGGTGAGGGAATCTGTGTAGACAATTCGTGTAGGTGGACAACCAGCTGTCAGCTTGAGTAAATTTTATCACATTGTCAAGAGGAAGCAACTTTAAAGCATGTCGAGGATAAAAGTGCGTTACAGCTGAGGCAGCTAAGGATGTGACAGCAACACCCGATACATTCTTAAGTACACCTATTTGCTTTGCAAAAGATTTATTGATTGGTTACATTTTTTTTGTTGGCTTCGTCAGCCAGCCTACAAGCGTTTAGATGAGTGTCAATGAACCGCCCGGAAGTTGCGGCATTATTAAGAAGCGTTTAGCCTAGAATCTCATATGGATTCAATCACTGTAGTATTATTATAAATCTAAATCCGTCTATTTTGGCTTTTTTTCAATTTGCATGTGAACTTGAGATCAGGCAGCTTCCGAGTGCATTGACTTTGGCTGCACAAGAGCCTTGAGCGTACTCATCTGTTGTTATTGGTTATTGCACTGCTTCCCCACGGCCTGCGTTGGTATCTACCTACCTACACCCAAGGAGTACGGATTGATATATCTATGTTATATGTACTATATATAGAACGATTAGCTTGTTTTTCCGCAATGTAATTAAACCAAAATTTATGACAGCTGCCGCCAAACCACAATTTCACTTTGGTTGCCATGCCCAAAATTATGTTTGCTGCTGAAAATCGAAACATATGTACCAAAGCCATATATGAGTACGTGAATTAAGTACCCAGTTGGGTAGGACTAACTATATTGAATGCCTTATATGCTTTGTTTGTAAATATATGTGCTGACTTATCAGCGCTTGCTGCTTATCTGCAAATCTAACAACGTCATGATTTAATATATTTGCTCATAAACAAACGTCGTCTGATGTTATTTTCATACTAATTAGCTACTTTTGATACACTTTTTGTGAAAATATCAAAAATGCAGTTGGGAAAATAAAATATTTTTGTTATTTTCAGCATGTTTTTGGTATCATCCATTACCCATGATAGCTGTGCCTTTCTCACGCTGCTTAAAATGATATGTATACATCTCTCTCTCCCTTTCAACGGCGTACGCTCATAAATATGCCAACAGACTGACTGACTGGCCGACTGAGAACTGCCCTGGCTAGCTGGCTGGCTGGCTACGGCCTTATCGCGCCATTCAAGTTGACTCTCAGCTGTTTGGTGTTTGCTTCCATGACGTCATAGCTTAAATAGACACATACAAAGGCAATGTACGAGTGTGTGTGTGTGTGTAACGGCATCTATTGAATCGCCTGACAATGTTTGAACTTGTGCCGACCCAAGTAATATCGGCAATGTCATCTAGCCTGGTCTGACCTGGTCTGGTCTGGGTTGCAACTCTAGTTTGGACTACTCTGCTACTGGAATATTCCGTGACACGTTTCAAATATTGTCACAGAGCAAGCAAAGTGGAAGCTTTGCCTTCAGTGTTCTGTTATTGTGTACATTGGTGCCAGGGGGGTTGTCTCACAACTTGGCAGAAGTTTAAATATTTTTTTCTTCAAGAGCAGAAAACATTGCTTATCAGGCGTCAGTTTTAGCAAACCATCAGACCACCCAACGCAACCCAAACAGCAAAGAGCAAAATACTGTCGACTCAAATTGAGCAGAACGTAAATAAATATGCAACATGTTTTGACACTTTCCAATTAGAAGACGCCTCCATCTGCTCTCTCATTTACATGTTATTTATTTTTGTGAGCTGTTTTGTGTAATGAAACGTTCTGTGCAACTAAGTACCATTAAATTTATGCATATGCAGGCAAAATTAAATATATAACAAACTTATACTATATGTATACATTTTCAAATATAAACGCAGGTTGGCATGCATTTCATTTTGTCAGTGAAGAAATAAGATTTATTTTTATGCGACGGCAAAAGGATTTATCGCTATTCGTAGAAATGTTCTTGGTTGTCAAGTGTGCATTCGTTCATTAGCAACATCAGCCCAACATATTGAAATTGTATTTCGATGAGGAAATATACTAAATATTTCCAAGTTGTTGGCAAACGTTCGACTCAATACTTATGTAAGACTTTAGAGAAAATTTGTGATATAAAAGCAAACTGTAAAAATCCACTACTTAAAGGCTAAATAAATTTAGATTTAAAGTAAATTGAACATCACGATTATAAGGGGATGATGATGCTTAACTATATATAACTTTGATTATTTTTATCGTTAAGTTGTAAATAACCACGCAATGTCTAATAACAGAGCAAATAAATAACAACGAGAAGTTAGTTTGCTTTAAAGATAAAACTCAATTTATTTTTTTAAAGCGTAATTGTGGTCAAAATATGTAGAACAAATGTTAAAATTAGATCTTGATCAGTTCGTTGATTCAGCTAATAATAATTTATTTTACCCATCGTTTTGCTTGACAGCCGACCAAGATATGCACATATTATTTAGTGGATAGATGATAATTATTATTTTTATTGCAAATGTGCATATAATATTTGAGACAGACAGAGCAGACAAACCAATTTTGAACGGTGAATTTTTAGTGCAAAATTAACTATGGCGAAGCTCTGAAAAGTATTGTTAGTCAAGCTTGCAGAGCCCTTTGGTCGAGAATAACAAATAATTATGAATGTCATTTAGCAATTTAATCATCCGATTTTATATAAGAGTCAAAGTAGAGCGAAATTTGAATTTTTGAATAATAAACTTTTGAAAATAAAATCATTATTTTTTAAATAGCAACGTCAAATTAAATTAAATAAGAATTATTCAAAAGCCATGCCAAAGGTAGCTTATCGACGATTATTGTGCGGCAACTGTCGCGTTCGTTGGCTTTTTTAAAATAAATTTGAATTTTGTTTTGTGGTTTGTGCTTAGCACCAGCAACTGACAGACGTTGTTGCATTTGGTGCCATCTGGTGCGTTGTTATTGTTGCTGCCAAAATAAATACTTAGCCGTTGGCTGTGAGTACGCGTACAGAAAATGGCTGAGAGCACTCGATGCCGCTGCATATTTCCCCGTTGCACATAAAAGCCAACAACTTATCTTAGTGTCCACTCGAAGCGAACATAATTTATTTCCGCATCTTCATTAAATTTGCAATGCGCCAGCTTGGATTGCTGTTTAAATATTTATTGACGAGACGTACCAAAAAAAAAGAGGTTTATGGCTGAGTAAACAGTTGGATAAAAAAGACGTTTGGGAAAACGTTCGTATGAATTTTGTGGCAAATTTGAAGGCAGCTTGTAGCTGTTTTTCTTTTTTTTTTTTTGTTTTTATTGGTTTGCTTTGTTTTCTTCACTCGACTGCGCTTTCTGCTACTTTGGCTGGGAGCCAAGTAATTTTTTTTATTCATTTATATTGGGGGTGGTGAAAAAAAGAAACAACAAATTTGCAACCTGCTGCCATTTACAACAGCAACAAAAAATTTTAGTATCATATCTGTGAGCTCTCAAATTGCTGTTTGATTTGCTTGTTTGCACGAAAGCGTGAGCAGAGCTGAACTTATTTTGTTAAGAAACTTTAACAGGCGGCACTCACACACAGCTAAACAAATATTTAAACAGCTCGATGCTCGATGCTCGATGCTCAATGCTCCGTGCTTAGAGCTCAGGGCTCATTGGTCGGCCAGTATAGCAATGTAGCCATTGATAGAGCTGTGAAATCAGCTGTACGGCTTGACAGAATTGGGCGCTATAAGACAGTAACACATAATAACAGTACAATAGCGTCGCTTTTTTACAAAACAAGCGAATACTACGTCGTTTTTGTGGACAATTTTGCTGCTCTGTGTTATTTTTCTTCCGTTTCACATGTTATTTAATATTTATTTGGCGCCACGTTGTCGACACTCGGCACAGAGTTTTTTGTTTCAGCAGCCGAACAAAACTACAGTTAAATACTTATGTTTTTAATATACTACAGTCGAACTTCCATGCAACGAACTTCCGTGTAACGAATTTATTATGCAACGAAGTCGGAAACCAGAACCCTGCAATTTGATTCAGTCAAAAACCCATTCTATACAACGAATTTTCTCTATAACGAAGTTTTTTCTTGTCCTATTGAGATTCGTTCTATGGAAGTTCCACTGTATATTGTAAAAGATGTGAGACTAAACTGATTTCAGAAACGTGCCTCTGATGACGTGGCACATGCGGCGTATACGCAATATAACATGCTTGAATACAAAACTAAGCACAGATTTCCTGTGTTTACAAAAGATTCTAATGTGGGCTTGCACAAATAACGAATGGAAACTGCAAAGATTTCTTTACGATAATAAAATACTATATGATTAGAATTTACAAATAAGCATTTTACTAGAGCTTTCAGCGTCGTTTTAGCTGCTCATTTCTCCTGTCACTCAAACCTAATCGAGGAACAATAAAGTTCGGGGCAGCCCTTCCAGTTTAATCATTCACTAATTAATGCACATTTTTGAGTTCAAAGAAATGTAATG
Source organism: Scaptomyza flava (assembly GCA_030179655.1). Taxonomy (NCBI): domain Eukaryota; kingdom Metazoa; phylum Arthropoda; class Insecta; order Diptera; family Drosophilidae; genus Scaptomyza; species Scaptomyza flava. The sequence goes on from JARNME010000012.1 coordinate 20,126,975, forward strand.
TATGTAAGAAATGTAAGATTTGCAGAATAGTCTGTTGAGTATCTAGGTGCCTGATTTTATGGCATGGCTGGACGAGAAGTCAGCAATCAACTAAGTAGTTAAATCAAAAGTAAAATTTTTGTTGTTTTTATATATATTTGCATAAATCCTTTAATTTTTACGAGTCTTTGGAAATAAAAAAAATACGTTTACTGCCATAATGATTTTTTGTAGCCAAGACAAGGCTTTGAATAGAATTTCAACATTCATATGTAAGGCTTTTGAGTCTCTTCGTTTATTCCCATTTTTCGGAGAATTTATAATTCTATTGTAGCCTGCATTGAATGTATGTGTGTGTGTGTGTGTTATTCGACTTCTTGCTTAATTAAAACCCAATGTGTGCTATGTTAGCTTTTGGAAATAAATAACCAAACAATGACACCAGCACGGCACTGAGGCAACTAGCACTGGCGCCATATAAACTATGCGCCGCCGCCTCGTCGACTCGTAGGAAGTCTTTTGTGGTAGAGTCGAGTTAAAGTTGCATGAGAACAAGACAGAGAGTGGAAAAGTAAGCTCGATTTATGCTTAAAGATGCAATTCGTAAGCAAACAGCTGGGGCCACATGTGCGCCGCAAGGGTAAAAACTAAACAACCCGAATCCTCATCAACATCCATACTTGTTGTCGTTGTTGTTGTCGTTGTTGTTGCTGCTGCTGCTGCTGCTGTTCGTGTTGCACTCTTTGCATGGCCCACGTCAGTTGGTGAAAATTACAGAGTTTTTCAGTTCACGCCAGCTACGGCAGCCAACAAAGTGGCAATGAAGTGCGCCGGCTGCAGCAGGCAGGCTGGCAGTGTGGAGGGCTTGCACGACAACACTTAGAGGTTAACCACCAACCACAGCAACCACCAAGCCACCCAACCGCATGCACTTGGATGTACACACACACACACACACACATATATATACATACACGAAATGAAATGCAGGGCCTTTATCGTTTGCTTCATGCTTCAAACGATGTTTTTGGTGTTTTTTTTTCTTCTAATTTTCTGCCTTACTTCTGGTGCAAGTGGCTATTGCTAACTGCGATTGTTCACTGTGATTTCCCTAGCTGCTTGCTTCCATTGTGATTATTTTTTGCAGCATAATAGAATTGAAAGAAACCCCAGCCAACCTCTTAGGGAGTTCACTTCTTATCCGGCTATAAGTGCTTCATGTGGCTTTTATTTTTAAACTCTTACATATTTGTAATGGAGAATTCACATTTTCCAAGAATGAATTTAATTTAAATGGTTTTACTTATCTGCAGATGCATTTACTAATTAAAATATGCTTATGAAAAATACTCTTCTTGTGAAACAATAAAAATAGTTCCGGTGTTATTAATTAGGTTTTGATTCGATTATTAAAGTCACAATAAATCAGCACCAACATAACAAGCCATCATGCTATCTCTCTCTCTCTCTTGCCAACATAAAAAGCAAAATCACTTTATGAGTCAGTGCATTGCTGCGGGGTTAAAGTGCATTGAAGCAAAAAGCATATTATCGAACATTTTCCCCCACAGTGTTTGCGCACCAGCTGAAGCTCACCGGCTTTACTCACTGGCTTGATGTGGGAGTGTGGAAATGAAAAACGACATCGATTATGCAACAGCAAGCACTTGATGAGGTGAGGACACGCTCGAAAGGATATTGTTTTAGAAAATATGGAAGGGTACATGTGGCATGATCTAAATTCAAGTGGCGTCATGCAAACGGCTTCGGCTTAAACAATTCTTCTTTCGATTGAGCTCTCACGAAACTGTAACCAGTTACAAATACCAAGCAACGAAGCAGCTAACACACAAAGCGGCGCACATGCCGCTGCAGTTATAACATCGAATGAGGCAAGCAGCCAAAGTCGGCCATTGGCAGCGTGGGGGCAAAGTCAAGGTCGCACTAGGGCAACTTACCAGCTGTTTGCTATTTAGTTGTTGTTATTTCGTTGTTTGGGGCTTGGGAGCTTGGTGCTTAGCGCTTGCGTGTGTTTGCAGTTGCCCTCAAAAGCCACTAGAGCCAACACATGCAGCGGCAGCAGTTGAAATTTTTATTGCATTGTCATGTGGCTGCAAATGAATTTCCAGCGACTGAAAGAAAAAAAGCATGGGACATTTTGTGGTCAAGCGTTTGGCACGTGCCACGCAACCGTTCATTTGTGGGTGGGCCACCATATGAAAAATGACTTAAACAGCACCCCGCAGCACACCTTCATTAAAAGCAACTGTGCCGAGAGATATTTCCGTTGCTGTCAAGTTTTTCCATTACGCAAAAGTTTTCCGCACTTGCAAACCGAAACACATATTTCAAATTGATAAACTTAATTATTGAAAAAATAAAAGTTTAAGTGCTGTTAAAATTAAGCCACTATACAGCTCTGTTTGGTTTTTCCCCACATTCGATTTGCCAATTAAATTGAAATTATATATTCAAGACACTGACACTGCTTTAATGTTTATGCGTTGAGCTTCGTTTTTCAAACAGTTTGCTACGATTTGTTTTTATGCTGCGCATAAGACAAATAATATAAATTTTCCGCTTATTTTTGGTAAGTGCTAGGCGGCTTCTGTGTTTTGTTTACATTGCTTGAAATTCAAAAGAATAACAGAATTCAAAACAAGATTTGTGAAAAATGACAGAGCGCTGCATGATGTACGCTGTTGAAATTACCTTAGGTCATTTTTTAAACAAGCACAGATGAGTTTTTGTTTTAAATAAATGTGCACTAATTTTGTTTCTGCCAATTTGAGCAAGCTGTCAATTTGGTCTCATAAGAAACATTTTTAAAAACATGGAAAACTACCATTGAATGAATCAATTGGCAAGAAATATATATACACGAAAAATATCTGCAAAATATTGTTTAAATATTGCTCATACCTTTTAGCTCTGCTGTGGCTTTACATTCTCTAATGTTTTTCTAGCATTTTGTCGTTAGATTTGTGTTATTTAAAATATATATAAATCGAAAATTTAATGTGCTCGGCTCGAAGCATTATGCACTACAAAAAAAGGCGGTGTTTACATATTGCTTTTATTAATTATATGTTTATCTAATGATTAGTCATGCTGTGAACAAGCATTAAATTGTTATTAATTTTGAATTTGAGCTTATTTGAAGCCATTCGAAAATGATTATTATTTTTTGAGTTTTTGCTGAACGAACACCTATCTCTTAGTTGGCATCTTTGCATGGGGATTAAACTTGAGAGCTGCTGATGTGGGTGACGCTTTGTTGGGGCAGTGCCGAATTGGTTACAGTTGCAGCTTAAGTCTCATGATAATAATCGTGCCATTAAAGTGACAAATCGGCACAAAAGCATTGTGGGTGGTTTTTCGCTTTGTGTTTGTTTGCAGGCAAAGAAAAAAGAAAGCAAGCAGTTAAATGGAAAAACAAGACAAATAATCAAGCACAGCTAGAGCAATGCTATCGCCCTCCACATCCGGCGACAATGCACTGCAAGAGGTTCAGTCTGGCACAGGTTCAGACTCTAACTGGGAAGTTTTTTTGTGTTGACCCCGGTGACAGAAAAGACAATAGTTTAGGCTAGAAAAGCACGTTTATATCTTGTGTTGGCTAGCGTTGAAAATATAATTTAAATTGCGATTCGCACATTAAATTTGCAATTTAAACAATTTTTGATAGATGGCTTTTGAATAACGATATTCTGCGTTGCCAACATCCGGTGGCTTTTGAAGTACACAAGATTAAGAGTGCTGAGCTAGCATCGCAATGAGGCAAAGTTCAATGCACCTGGAAATGCAATTTGCTTTGGCCCATTCAAAAAAACATCCGACACTCATTTTAAGTGGTATCAGTGTGACGTTTAGCTGCGACGACGAGTTTTAAACTTTGCACCTACTCATAGTACTCTTAATAGAATGGTTGAGACGCAGACGCATCACATAAGCAAACAAATGGTGACTGGCATTTTTATTATTATTTGCTTAGCTCGGCTGAGATTAAGCTCCGGGTCTATTGGCCGGCGGCAGGCGGCATCTTTTCTATATTGGACTCTGGTCGAGAGAGTTATTTAATTGCCATTATTGTCTGTTGTTGAATTTTTGTATTTTGCTTTTATCGCGCTCTTAAAATTGTCAACTTAAAAGTGGGTAAAGGGCAACATGCAAATTAAGTCATCGGATGAAGTATTTTGCATATTCATTCATATTTTTGTTTTGATTGCTTTTTCGGAGCAGCACAACTGGACATTTATTATATGAATAATTTAATATGTTTCTGCTGCCCATGGACCTGATATTTTTATGGAAATTATTGTTTTGTTAGTAAGCAGAGAAATTTCCGATTATTTGCATCTGCGTGTTGTGAATGAAATAATTTAATATTTTATTTGACTTTGTTATTTTTGATTTTCTAGTAATGCAGACAAACATAAAAAAGGGAAATATGTTTGTCCAGCCTTGGTTCTTATAGTCTTAGCATAAATGTAAGAGATTGCTTATACAAAATTTATTAATAAAAAAATCGTTTTGTTCTAGAAGAAATTTAAATTAAATATTCTTTATAAAAATAGTTGTGCATTATTTAATAACTTAGCTCATTTTTCTTTACATCTGCAAGACTTAAAGATTGCTTGATTCCCTAACCATTTTTTAATTTAAAACATTTTATTTTTTGCATTTCCTATATGAACAATTTGTTGTTTTGCATTGATTTGGTATAATTTCTGCTTTGTCATCATGCAAGAGGCACGCTTAACTTCCGCACTCGTAATCTTGCGCGTATTGTTCAGTCTGGCATTCATTCAGCAGAAGAGGCCTGTGAAAGTCGCATTATAAATGCAAAAGAGGTGCCAGCGTCATGCATTTCCATGCCAAATATTCGTGTGGCTGGTTTCAATATCAAACCCTCAAACAATAGAGCGAAAAGATGCGCCACGCGTATGTTGAGCAGAATGCCAATCGAATGGACAATGCTTCCGCATGAGGCTGCTTGCTACACGTCCGCACAAGCCCCCCTCGCTGGCCAGATGAGCTAGGGCTGAGCTAAAGCTATGGCTGAAGCTGAGTCTGAGCTCTGGGGTTCAGCCAATAAGTGCGACAGCTGATTGGCATGCCAAATGAAGCGCGTTTGGTATCGTGCGCGTGTGTTTGTGCTGAGCCCTCGCTTGAGGAGCCCATAATAATAAATGCCTAAATTGATGTTATTCCACAATACCTACATGGTAAATCCAAAGCGGAGGGAACACAATAAATAACGCAATCAATGGGCGACTCATATTAAATGTCTTGAGGGCTTTGACACTTTGCGCTAGTTTTGTACGTACTATATTATTATTATTGGTTTATATACGATGGCACAGCTGGGTCTAATTAATGCAGTCTGTGCTTTACTTAGCCAAACCAATCGTAGCGTTTTGGCGTTTTTTGTTTGTTTGTAGGCAATTAATATTAAAATTTTCATATCGATGGTCAAGCGGTATTTTCAGCTATGCTTTGTATGATTTTTTTTTTATAGTTAAAAAAGCTTTTTTGAAACATGGTGATTAAACCGAAACAATGAAAAAGAAATATTACTAACAACAACAGATGAGCGCACGTTGAGTATTGTTCTGTTTTTTTTCAATTTTCATGTTGATACCGCAAAAAAGCCGAAACAAGTTTGCGATTGATACATCAGACTGTCTGTCGTGAACAGCTCCGACGGAAGATATTTTTATTTGTTTGATTGTATCAGATGGTATATACAACAAATTCAGGGCTGAAAGCACAGAACAGCTACTAAAATCTAGGCTAATTTTATTGCATAGTAACACTCAATATGAATATTTTCATTTAAGAATAGAAATGTTGTTATAAAAATAAACTTTTTAGTAACCATTTAATTAGCAGGGTATTGCAATAAAATATTTATAGATGTTTATATATATAAAATTAAACAAAGATATTAACACTGTTTTAAATTTTTTGTAGTTTTTGGTTTGTTTTCGATTTTTGGCTTGGTTACGAAATTATGACCTTTAAAATTGATTTGTTTGATCTCAAAGTTGTTTAGTCTTAAAACCAGTTTCACAATTTGTTGTCGTTGGAAGTAGCTTAGTTTTGACATATGTATTGCATTTAAAGAAAAACCGAAACAATAAGCCGGTATTCGATTTCCATTTGAACAAATATATGAAAAAGGTAAAATCCAAATGTACAAATTATATTCCCAGAACACATATAAGACTGTTTAAACATTCTCTGATATAAACAAAATGCCTTACTTTAGGGAAAAGTACAATTCATCTTCACCAATAAAAAAACTCTACTTATATAAAGGTCTATGACGCGCCCCCAAATATGTTATACGCAGCCCTCGCTGAGGCACATGTGCTCATAAAATAAATCCAACTAGCGCATAAATATTTATGAAATCCAACAGAGAAACAAAAAAAAGAGCTCGATACATAAAAAAATATATATAATTGATATATTTGATTGCGAAAGATTGCCTGCGGCTGAAAAAACCCACTATATTCACATTAGGGAGCCCAAAAATAAATAGCCCTGAATTAAGCTGAATACCCAAGTCCAAGAACTAGTTTAAAAATATAAACTTAAACCAGACAAACTGGCGTCGCCTAGAAGTCTGATTTTTTTTCTCAATTTACAGCAGCTGTAGAACTGGTTGAAAAAATTCTAGTTAATTAAAATAATTTTATTTTTTGGTCGCTCAGTTGAGTTCTCGATTAATTACTAATATTGAGAATGCCGAGTCTGCTGTGCCCCGTTCTGTGTTCTGTGTTTGATTCAGCGTTTAATTGCCGCCTGTGTTTTTGGCTTTCTGTTTTGCTCAAATTTTTCATTTGTGACACACCCCAGAACCGTAAAACCAAATGCCACAAAGTGTCGTTTCTAAAACAGTAAAAAAAAAAATGTACTTTCCCGTACCGCAATCAAATCTAATTAAGCATCCAGTTAGCCAGAGTGTAACACAAAAGCCTGCCCATTTCAAACAAAAAATTTCAGCCAGCAGCTTATGTCATTTGAGGAGCACGGCGAGCCATTAACAGAATTAATGGGAACGCTTTTATGACTACGAGATACCCTAAAAAAAATCAACACACATTGTCACAGTAACACAGTTTGATTATTTCAGAAAATGCAAACCACATTCTTAAACATATGTTTTACCATTCTAAACACAGCTTTAAAGTTTTGGTTGCAACTAAAAAAATATTTTTGGTGACATACTTTGCTGTCACTTTAAAGGGCATATTAAAAAAAAATGCCACAAAAAACTGTGAAAATAAAACAAAGCACGAACAAAAAACTGAGTGAACGAACATCTGTTGAATACTGAATGTAAATAGCAATTGAAAATAAATTAAAAACAGATTTTTCTTTTCAACGATTTGATTTAAAAAAAAAAAAAAAAAGCACAAATCGGCTACACTTTTGAGATCTATTCACTCATCATTACCTCTTTCAATGGCACGATCAGCTGTTCTGTGATCTTGTAATTGTCTGGTACAGATGCTGAACGAATTGAATTAAATATTTATGATGCAATCTTATGATCAAAACTCACCGACTGGTCTGAGTCACTGCAAACCAATTACATACGAATTTATTTAATAATTTAGCAACAAATTATATTTAGTATTCTGCTGATAGTAATAATATGGTTTGTATGTATCGTCCAAGTATACTTAAAGCCAAAAACCGCCAACACAAATTGTACCATGGCAATATGAATTCATGCATTCAACTCAATTATACAGCATTCATTGTTTTGGGTTAGAGCAGCGTATGTGAAATTTGCACACAGCTCGAACTAATTAACAATTCCCTTGCCAAATGCAAAATTGACAATTCGATTGGAGCTTATCGGTTGTGTTACATGCACGCGTAGACACATACCACCACAGGGGATGAGGATGGCCTTTTAATGTTGTTATCTTCTGTCAGTGACACGGCTTCCAGCATACGCCTTATGTATCGCGGTTACGCAATGTCGAGCAGCGTTGCAGCACAAGCTGCAAGCTGTGAAAAAATGGGCTTGCCAAATACAAACACATCTGAAAAACAGCACCACCCCAATCCCAGTTGATGATGATGAGAAGATTAACCCAGGCGCTAATTGATGCATGTCACTTTTTGTAGCTACTGTGGATGTTTACTGTTTTTTAACTCCGTGTGTTTGACGTTTGCTTGTGTCAATCAGTCAGTCAGTCACTCAACCAATTTTATATTTTTACAATCGATCCATTCAAGTGTCGACAATTGTTTTGCCTTGAGCTTGAACTGCGCTTGTAGCTTGTTAGATTATTTCTATTTATTTTGTACATACTTTACACTGTATGTATGTATGTATGTAAGCGGCACAATTAGCAGCATCAGTTGTTGAAAATGGAACGATTAATGTATATATAATTATGTCATACACATAACACTTAGCGTGCAAGCGAAAGAAAAGCATGTAGAAGAAAAAAAAAAACATGGCTGCATCGAACAAACTTACGTTGTTATTTATGGCATTACAAATAGAGCCGCTCTCTTTGTTGGGGTTTTTTTCTACCAACTTGTTTATGGCGTTTATGACATTTGTAGTGCCTTTGACTTTTCTCCACGACGAGAACATTATTGATTTTACTTCGCTTCTTTATTTGTTTGTTCTGTTTGCAAGTTTTGTTGTTTCAAAAATTTCTGTGTTGGTTCGCTTTGATGGTTGGTAGAATTTTTGCTCAATTGAGTTGACAAATTTTGGCTTAGTTTTTATATCGGTTATTAGCCAAACTGGCGGCGTACTCAATATAAAAATCATAATGAAAGCCAGCACACAAAATTGTGTCAGCAAACCTTGTTACTATTTCATAGACGAACTGTCGACACACTAAAATGGCAGCGAAGTTTTACTTCCATTTAGCACATCATTGTTATATATTTTACTTTGACGAACAGTTGTTTATGATTAATACAGGAAGAATTTATATTTGTTACAAACCTTGAGGCTTTTTAGTGGGTATAAAATTTGTGGCTACAAGTTATTAGGAAAGTTAGCTTAGCACATCAACTCTTAAAGCTAGGGTAGTACTTTGCTAAAGCTTTCTTCTATACATGCAGCATTCCAGCATTCGGACACCCGCTAAATGACAGCTTCAAATCATTTACGGCCTGAGACCCAGCATTTGGACTGTGATTCCATTTGCTGGCTGATGTCATGTTCTTTCTCTTGCGTTGCGCTCTCGCTTTTGGCCAATGCCATAAACATTCGAACTTTAAACGGAAACCAAGACCGAGACGGACGCAAAGTTACAGAAAAGACCAGACCAGCGGTTGCGGTTACGGCTTCTGCTGCTGCTGCTGTTGCTGCCAGAGATGAAACTTGGCCAAATTTGGAGGGTACTGGTTTACAATCGCAGAGTCAACTCATGTTTGCACTGTGGGCGTTGGTAGCGGCAGACAAAGTGGGCCCATTGATTGTAGCAATTGTAAAAAAAGATAAATAAAAAAAAACGAAGCATTTTTTATGTGGAAAACTACAGAGCATTAAGTCAGAGTTCGAGGCGATAGCAATGCAATAATTGCATAAGCGACAAGCATTCTATAAATAGAGCAACCTGCAAAAGAGAATGACGCACTTGGAGAATTCCCAAGAAGTGTGTGTTAAGCAAAATGCAAGTTGAACGTTTTAAAGATGTTTTCTTTAAATGTTTCGCTGGCAATTCGTCAATATTTACAAATATTTGACAAGTTGTGTCAAGCGCTGAGTCACGCTGTAAACTCAGCCCAAATGGGCCGAAAGGCAATTTCAACAATTCAATTAGTTTGTGACAGAAACAACTGGAGAGTGATAGAGATTTGGTGACCTTTTGGACAACTTGCTCTGATTGTTATATGGGCAATCAAAAGGAAATGTTCTTTATCGAATAGTAATTGGTACAAACCAATTTCCGTGCACCGACTTAACTTACTCCGCCCCCTACCCTACCATTGCGTGTGTGTTGTCCTTGACAGTTCTTACTGTCCTTGACAACCAAAGCTCGTAGTCATTTCATGTCAATGAGTTCTTAGTAGTGCAGAGCGTGGGCGACCTTCCATATATATGTGTGTATATGCTCCATTTATAAATAGTCTGGAGCATTTCACAAGTTTTTTTTTTATTTAACCCAGTTCTTGGCTGTATTTATTTATTTACGCTTTACGCCGATTATTAAAAACTAATATATGCAAAAGAGTAACGTCACTCTGGGAAATAATTCAGACAGTCTCAAGTAAATCAAATTGCACAAGTTGGAATGCAAGTATATCGAAGGAGAAAAAGTGGCAGAGTGCCAAGTTGATTAGCTATGTGGGAAAGTTGAAAGCATTAATTGACAGACAGTTTATAAGTTGTGAAAGTTATCTAAATGAAAGAACTGAGCTGACAGTGCGAAATTACTAATGGAAATTAAAAAGCAATCAGGTATTTGTATAAAGCAACAGGAAATTCTAGCAGAGTCAATAGACAGACGATTGCAATTCTTCAGTAGCTGTATTTAAAACAAAATCGATTTTATGTCATTATTAGCACACATTATATAGAAGTGCTTTAAATATAATTCATATGAATGGAAAATTCTATTTTATTGGAAAAAAAAACTTCATTCGATTCATTAATTTTTAATCTATTCACATGAGTTGGTCATAAAAATTTGTTTGTTTGTTATTAAATAATTCATAAGCAATTTAAAATGCCTTTCAGTAAGCTATTTATAATTTGTTATTGTCTGGAAATCAAGGCTATATTTGTATTTTTGCGGTAATGGTAAACTAAGTTTGCGGTTATTTGTTTGGCAGAAACTAAAGCTAAAACAGATACCTTAAGCTTAGTTAAAGACACAATAATTAACAATTTAATGAAAATTCTAAAACAAAAAGAAATAAGCATTAATCTTCTTTGATCTTAACTAACTTAACTTTTAGCTTAACTTCTTTTCTTTCTAAATTTTAGAGTGAATTCAATTAAGCTCGTTTTTGCTGGTTTGCTCAAATGCTAACTTTATGCTTTTCTCAGTTAGCTTCGACATCTTCTTCTTGTTTTGGACGAGAAAACTTTGTTGGTAACAAAATTTAGAACAATTTCCGCTAGAGAGCAAAAAGTCCAAAAGAACACGTTGAATGCTAAAGAGTGAAACAGGCGAAAGTGAGCAAGCTAGAAACAACAGAAGGAAAATGCTGTAAAGCCTCAACAACCCTTGGAATAATATTGAAAGTCACCGCAGGTGAATTGTTCTGCATTCTATAAACAATGGACATTGTCAGGCCGGTGACATAGAACTCTAGCAATAAACAGTAAAAGCAACAGCAACAAGAGCAATAGCAATAGCAACACCAATAACAATGCTTAGTAAGCAATAATACTTTTCTATTCAGTGTGTTCGCTTTTGAAATGGAAATGCATTCCAGCTAATACAATAAAAGATGCGAGAGGCGACAGTCTTGAAATGAGATTTCTATTCGATCCCTCAGTTCATCTCCCTGTCCCTCCACAAATCAATTTGCAATGTGAGACTTTCTTGAATTTGTTAAGCGACTGCTTGGAATTTAATGAATTTTATGCGCCGTCATTCTGAATCCAATTCCGAGTCTGATCGATTTGCAGGCAATTCAGCATTGCTACGTCAACGGCAATGGCAATGGACACGAACAACGTTCAGAATGTCTCGACACAATTTTCGCACTTTATGCAAAGATTAAAGTATATAAAAAGAGCATGTACACATATACATATTTATTCTATGTATGCAAATATAAAATCCTCGCATATGAATCAAGCTAAATAAAATGTAAGTATGCCAGTCGGGCAGTCAGTCAAAAGGTTCAATGATTCGCTTTGATTTGAAGGCAATTGCAATTTATACAATGCTTTCAAAACTGTTGCTATGCAACTTGCCAGCTCCATTGACAATGGCAATGACAAATTTTTACAAACTATTGTAGTACAACTGTCTCTACAGTGCATTCAACGTAACGGAAACGCGATTGCTTCGCGTTGTTGTGTTCACGTGTTCCAATGCTGATTTTATCATTGTATTAAGCATACGCACTGTGGCGCTGAATGGAAAAATTGGAACGACCAACACTTTGACCCACGACAAGTACGAATTCAAATAAATAAAAGCGAAAACAGCGGGGAGCGTGGGTATAAAGTGCATTGAGCTTAAGTGTGTGTTTTTGTGCACTTAGTTCTTTTCATGTCTACGCAAATGTCGCTGCATTTAATTCAATTGAAATGCGGATGATGTTTGCATCAGACAGACTAGTGTTGCACAAAGCGACACCCAGAAAGACACACAAAACAGACGACGGACAAACAGTTTTTTAATGTTCTGATGGGGTGGGATTTATAAGGAAGTGCTTGAGTCCATAAGCGGTTATATTTAATGTGAGATATGCAAACTTTTTAATGCAGTTAAATGTTGAATAAACTCAAAGATTATAATAACAAGTAACGAGTCTTTCGGCAAAAAGAGAAACTGATACGATGTACCCTTCACTAATTTTTTAACAACCTTGAATCACATACAATTTAAGACCTTTCATAATATAGCTTTTGTTTCAATCGGCCATTCCATAACTAGAGTAACAAATTAAGCATAGTATACCTAAAGAGAGCATCTTGTATATGAAAAGCTGCTTTCCACACCTGTTTTTTCTACTAATGGGGACTTATGCTTCTTCACTCTAAAAGGCAAGGCTGATTGCTTCACCATTCGCTTGCCATGCTCAGAATCTTATTCAACAGTTAACTTCCTGAATATTTTATATGAAAACAACTCGAACTTTATACAGCAATTCTGAAATATTATTAGAGATTTTTGTTTTTTGAAATAGTTTTCTTCGAGTTTAAGTGCAGCAAAAATTAAATCAAATACACACAGGCAACAATGTCTGATTTTATTTTCAATTGTAAATTTTTATTTTTTTTCCCGGCAACAAAATTGACGTAAGCTTATTTGTATTTATTTAATTGAGTTCATGTGGAAGCATAGATTTTTGCATTGTACTTTCATTTATTGTTCAATTTTACTTTTTCTTTATTCATACGTTTTAATATAAAAACGAATTCACTTAAGGAGTTTACCTTAAATAAATTTTTGCAATATTTATTGTAACTTTTTCTAGCAATAGTCATTTAAAGAGAATTTACCACTTGCTCATCCAACTGAATTTTCAAGCTCTAAAAGTTTTCAATGTCAAAGCCATGGCTTTGGGGTAATACTGAAAAATCATCAAAGGAATCTTAAGGTCCCGTTCAAGCATTCGTCTGTGGAAGCAACTTATTGAGCGCTTTTGGTTTTACTTAAGCTTTTGTTCAACTACGCATTTAGTTGACGTCAGCTCGCCGAATTTGTCTTAGCCGGCTTCTCTCTTTCTTATTCCACCGACAAACAATTTCAATTAATTTCAAAAATCATCTGAGCACACGACATATTTCAAGCGCTTCCTGCTCGGCTTATCCCAAAACATAATTCGCAGCCAAATCATTGCCAGTTTTGACAGCTGTGAAATGCATTCACAAAAGACTGGGAAACTTATAATAAATATCTTAAATGGAAAATCTAAATGGCGTCATTGTCACATTTTTGGCATCTGCAAAACTTTAATTGCAAAAGTGCGCAAACATTTTAGATCATTGTGCACCCGTTCCTGCCATCACTCATTATCATTGCTTAGCAATGATAATTATGCGAAAATATTTTGTCAGCTTCACGCATAAAGTGATGTCACGATGTCGGCTTTCCGTTTTGACAAAGGCCATTAAGCCTATATTATTTGGTATTGTTGCTGTTGCTGCTGATGCTGCTGACGATGCTGTTATTATTGTGGAATCAGTGCACAGCGGGTGATTTGCCTGTGGCTTAGTGTGTTGATCCTAGCAAAATACGTAGCACACTTTTTGGCGACGCTCATTCGCCGCCCATCGTAATTATGAAGCACATTGTTTTTCAGAGCGAGGGCACACGCTCCTGTTTGTTTTCCAGTCTATTTTGTTATTGTTGTTGTTTTCCTGTATTTCGCGTAGCATTTTAACGACACGCCGTGAATTTGAAATATCAACAACAAGCGAAACTTATACGCCGCATTTGTGTATCAGAATGACAAGCCAATGTAGCGTACACGTAATGTGGGTCAATTGGATTATTTGTTTATTTTTATTTTTTGCACACAATCTAACAGTTTTTTGACATGTTTTTATTGAAAAAGCTAAAAAACATGTTTACATTTCTTGATTGAAGACAAGCAAACATTTTTAATGATTTTTTGTCGTAAGTAGAGATATAAAGTGTCTTAAACAAAAACTAAATATTATATTTTAGCAAGCAAGCAGAGTTTTTGAAAAATTTAAAATAAATTGAGAATGAAAGGTTTTTGTTTTATGTTTACATAAGCAATGCAGCAAATGAACCTAGCCTCATTACAATTTCTCCAGCACTCTCTGCCATTTCATTTTTTTTCCGCCTTTTTGCCAGCTGCAATTAAGTGGCATTCATTGCCTTGCTTATTACAAAATATTTGTGCATATAATTACGTGTGCACAGAACGCTTCATAATTGGAAAAACACCCTTTTCCGCAAACCAGTCAACAGCAGTTGCAGAAAAACACCCGCGATGCTATGGCAATGATTTACACACTCAACTCGAAAATCAAATTCAATTTGGAGACTGGCGCACAGATTGCGACTCAAAGGCATTTTAATTGCACAAATGTTCCGAAAAGAAAATGTCGTAGCATTGGAATAATATAATATAGTGTGGCAGTGTGGCTTACACTGGCACTAACAAATTTATATACTACATATTGATTTCATTTACGGCACTGCAATGCAACTATCGTATAATATTTACAACAGCTCAATAGTTCTGCAGGTCACCAGCCCAACAGCTCAGTAGCTCGGCATTTTCTCTCCTAAGAGAGTTGCTTGTGATTGTTGTCGGTGGGTGATTTATATTAATGTGAGACAAACGCACTGCGATGCACTGCGCTTTATACGCTCTGTGTCAATTATGGTGGCAGTAAATGTGCGGAAATCAGATAAATGGATTTGACAAATTCCAATTTTTCACTCAGGCATCAACTGAATAAACTTTGCACGTTCACAATATGCTCACACAAATCAAAAGCAGTGTCTATTTGAATCTGATTCACACAGTCGCAATTGTTGCATGTCTGTTGAACTTTAAAATTTCTTGCTACTCATCTCGGCTTGTGCAATACTTGCACGCTATTTACTCTGTAATTGACTTTGACTTTTTATTTAACTGATGCTTGAAGTCGTATACTATTGCGTGCAGTTTTATCCAACAACACTGCAGTTGAGCAGCATCTACTATTGTAATATTTTTAACTGCAATGCTAGAGCGAAAGTTGATTTTATCAACTGGCGACTTTATTGGGTTGAGATACAGTGTCAAGTATTTTCACTGTTCCAATTTTGAAAATACCTAGACAAATACAGTCGAACATATTTAAAAATAAACATTTGAACTACTTTTAAAATCAACCAGGCATTAATTGCTTGCCATTATATAAGTAACAATGCAGCTACAGTGCTTTTATTTATAGCTGCAGCACTAGGGGGGAAGTACATTAATCTTATTGATGGAACTTAATACAAAATGAGTACATACATAATTCCTTTTAAAATGATATTTTTGCTCAGACTGTAAATTAATTTCTTACACAAAAAGCATGTTATTTCATCTACCAACTGCTTAACAGTTGTTAAAAATAACAATACTTGAGTCTTATCCAGCTTTTTCTATAGTCTACAATTAAACAAAATAAAATTTGCAAACTAATTGGCTGTTTGCAATTCCAATATTAGTTGCTAGGCATCCAATTGGCCACAGTTTAAGCTTAAGTGCGCTTATCATATAACGCATACGCAGCATGCGCCACCCAGCCAGCCGTTAGCAAGCGGCACAAAATTGCGTATAAGCGTTGGCAACAATGCCGCGTGTGTGTATCGAAGGGAAGAGCTGTCTCTCAGGTTTTGTTTCGGTTTCTGGCAAACTGCCAACAAATGCAGCGAATGCTCAAAATGCAATCGAGTGCACGCCACTCGGTCATTCATATATTCAGACGTTCGACGGTTTGGGTCGTCATTTGGCAATTCGGCTGTTACTGCAAGTCCAAAAAGCACACAGAAAAACGCACACTCTACTACCCCGCCCCAAGCAAAATTACATTCCATTAAAAAGTCATGATGCCCGCTCGCAAATCAACATCAACTCAATGAACATAAATTGCCAGCGCGTTGTGCGGAGTTGGATGAGGCGGCCAACATCCAACAAATCGATCGGCCTTCACATTGGCCGACATGAAACTCACTGCCAACAATGCACATGGCCCAAAAAGCCTTAGCAGACAGACACACACAACTTTAGCAGGGAATTGTTCTACGCAAACACGTGCACTTAAGGATTGTCAGTTCTTTGCTTTATTTCCGGGCTCCAAATGGTGTTCAGTGTACGTGTGTGTGAGTGTGCAAAAGGATTTAATTCACTATATCAAGCAAAGGGATTGATTACGTACATTCTACAGGCGAATTTGACTGGAAATCCTCTTTTGAGTAAAACAAAGCACACTTTTGCACTTGATTAGATTGCAAGAGATTGAAGTATGTTGTCTTGAACTTGAAATGGTAACGAAGCCAGTCATGTATGCAAATTAAATAGTTGGAAAACACTACAAAACATATTAAGTATTTTCTGAGTATGATTTATTTTAAGTAGCTTAAGCCCTCTTATACTTGAAATGCGTACGCACTAAGCGTGTACCAAACCATTGTCTATGGCATTTCGAGTGCAGTAACTAATAAGTTTAGCTAAGCCACTTTACCTAAGCTGATTAAGAACATTTTAAACATATTTGCAAGTTGTAAACATTATAATAAACAAGCATTTAACTAAACAAAAAATACCCGTTTCATTTTGATTGCTTTGTTATGGTGCACCAAATACACTAACCTGTTTACTGAGTATTATAATTAATTTTGATCTGAAAAAATAGTTTAGCATTTAATTTCGATTAAGCTGATT
This sequence comes from Scaptomyza flava, assembly GCA_030179655.1. Taxonomy (NCBI): domain Eukaryota; kingdom Metazoa; phylum Arthropoda; class Insecta; order Diptera; family Drosophilidae; genus Scaptomyza; species Scaptomyza flava. The sequence goes on from JARNME010000012.1 coordinate 20,144,030, forward strand.
CGACACTGTGTCTACCAAAATAAACTAAATTTAATACGCTTCAGATTTTTAATGTCTAGGAATTGCTGATGCTCCAATAGCAGCTCTATGTGTGTGTGGGTGTGTGTGTGTGTGTGGATCTGTGTGGCGTGGTTAGATTGAAAAATATTGTAGAGAAATTTTCTGCTGCGCTGGCGGCCAGTTGGTTTTTTTCTTGTTATTCGAAGCCTGATTGGCGTTTGCAGCTAATTAGAAACAGCTCATGAGACGAAAGAAAGAGATGGAGAAAGACAGAGAGCAGTGTGAGCTATTGCTAATTACCGTAAGAGTTCGAGATATTGCCTCGTGCTTGATTGCATGTGTGTGTGTTTGTGTGTGTGTGTGTGCAATTGTCTCTAATGATTAGATGGCAATTCTGGTCACGTAATTGCAACGAAAGTTACATAACTTAAAGTCGATGGAATGATTTTGCAAACCAGACGAAGCTTAATTGGTCTTCAGCAAATCGCAGCCAAAGTTTATATTATGCAAGAGTCAATCAGGCAGTCACTAACATTCTAGCCCTACACACACACTTGCTCTCTTTTTCTTGGCATTATTGGTTTTGAGTTGTGACTTAAGCACACCCCGTGTATGTCACACGACGTTTCAATTTCCGTCTCAACACGTTGATGTCGAAACATTTTGAAACGACTTTACCTCCACTTCCTCTGTGATGGCATGACGTGTTGTCAGCTTGTGTTTATGTATGTGTATGTGCCTGGCGCGCAATCAGCAACTTGGCAGCTCAAACTACACACCCGCAACGCAATGGCACCGCAGGAAGCCATTGGTTACAATGACGTGGCTTTTGTGTCACACCGACGAAGAGCTTAGGAACGTACCCCAAATAACAATGAAAATAGCAGCAGCGCCAGATAAAGGTCCATGGGCGAACAGAAACCTGCCAGCAAACGTGATTATGTTTACACGCTATGCAAATACAATTAATTCCACTTTGTGGACAATCTTTGTGCAGCTGCATTGCTAACGGATATGTTGACATTGCCGCTCTCTGTCTACCACCAGATAGTATTCGAGGCAGTCAAATAACCCGCTTTTCGTAACATTGTGCATTGTGTGCAATTGCAGCTGATGAACCGAAATTTTCGCATTTGCTTTTCAACCTTATACAGGTGACAAGTTGTAAATGTCAAAGGGATGCGGTTTCCAGTCAGACAGAGAGATGCTCAATTTTGGATAACATTCGAAGGTCCAGCTGGGATTAGGACTGTAGGCGCCACAATGGCCAGCAGTTGAGCAATTGACACTTACCTCTGAGTTTTTACTGTTGTGCACAATAGATTTTCCCGTATCTGGAAAAAGAAAAAATCTGTTAGCCAAAATTAAATGAAATATTCACACAGAGGTATTAAAGTTATGCAGAATGCAATGACCCGAATGAACGCGTTATAATGCAAGATAAATTATACAAATTGAGTTGTATTGTGAAGGCTCATAAAGCCATTTAAATATTTAATGTCACACGCAATAAACGTCAAAAAAAAGCGCAGTTGAATGCGATGTTCATTAAGAAGACACCAAGCAACAGCAATAAACCACCAAAAATGAAATGAAATATGAGCGTTCCTTGGGATAACGAAATGCAAATACTCTGCGAAATGTAGTTTTGTATATAAGCGTTGTCTGATTTATGATTAACTATTAACTATTATCATATTTGTAAAAAACCAATAAGAAACCAGGCATTCGAAATTGCCTTTAACAATGCATTGCATATTTCGTCACACTTTTGTTGTACCATTTGAAAAGTGTATGCAAAAAAAAGGCAATTACATTCGCCGTGTCGTGTGGTCAAATATGGGCGTCAGGCATTGACGTAGCGGCTTTAAATGTCGTCGCTGTGTCTGTTGCACTGTCTTTCTCTTGCCCTCCCTGTCTCCGATGATGCGCATTTTATTTGATTTTGATTAAGGGAACTTTGCTCTCTCAATGCAGCTGCAGACACGGCAACTTAAATGAATTGCGTTGACTTATTTTTTGTCTGTTTATATTTGCATTCAAAATCAGGGAAATTGGAATTTTAAATTACAAAAGATGCCCCCAAAAGAAAAAAAGAAAATAAATTATTCTAATAGTTAAGGGTTCGATTGAAGAGCATTCGCTGTCTGTGTTTTGGTCTCGTTACCGTGTCGCCAACTAGAAATTTTACCCGCGGCTAAATACATTAAAAGTCAAGCAAAAGAAAGATACTACTCATATCCACATTGGACCAATTATCTCGAATAATTTAGATCCCAAAATAGATAAGAACTCTGAGAATCAGCAATTTTTGCTAATGAGAAATGAGCAAACGCTTCGTACCAACGAAATTTGAAATTGATTGGGAAAGTCGTCGGTGTTCTACAAATAAAAGAAAGCCAACAGGAAACGCGAGAGAACAAAAATGATCGGAAAGGTTATTTTATTATTGCTTAAAATAACCAGCAAAGAAATTCAAGGAGACTTGGCATCAATTTCTGCCTAATCATTGCTGATATACGTAAAATAAACCTATAAATATAATATGCGAACAGCATGAGATTCGCTGTTACCAATTAATATAATATAAAATCAAGCGAAATCTTTTTTTGTGTCTGCATCTTGCAACACATTTTTTCTCCGAACAATTTATTCCAATTTTCTCAATAAAACGCGACTCAGATTTCCAACAAAAGAAAGGACTTTTTCCAAGTAAACAACACAATCGCGTTATAATGAGAATACTTGCGAAGTGAAAGAAAAATATAACTATTTTGCTATGTTAAATTTTGATATAAATTTTAAACTTCTGTTTTATATCAATTTTTTTTTTTAATTAAAAATCAATTCATCTAAGCTCACGTGCCGGCAACAGCGTTAGCAATTATATGACATAAGAATTAACATTTATGTTATTTAGACAATTATTGTTAGGTAAGGAATACCTTAAGTATTCGTATTGATGTTAAATGATATTGTAAATAAACCCAGTAAATAAAAAAGTGTCTAAACTTAAGTTTAATGGCTGTAAACTGTTAGAAATAGCTATTTTTTTGTTGTTGCTGTTTCTGGTTGCTAAATAAATAAATAATATTCATACAAATGAAATTCTCAAACACAATTGACTTAACAAAAAACAAAATCTTAACAACTTACACACAGATTTTGATATTTAAATATGCCCAAAATGCTTGCCAAACTGTAAAACAGTATTGCAAACGTTGTAAGTTTTGCCTAGCTGTATGCAACAGAATTGTGTTTGCAGCTGTAACACTGGATAATAGTATGTAAGATAAACACGATTTTGGTTTTCTTGCTCTTTGATAAGGTTAAGTTTTTATTGAATGATGTTGGTTCAACTGCCTTATATGATAATTTTGATGTAAGTGTTGTTTTATATTGAATTTTCTCTGTATTTCAGCTTTATTTGCTTAAAACTTGCTGTTTTTGTTTGTTTAGCTTTGAGAATTTTTTGGGCTTGAACAAAAATGTGAGATACCATTTCATAATTTTCTTTCAATCGCCTGATCTTCCTTGTTGCTGTGCTCTCTTCTCTTTTCCAAAATCATAAATTGTTGCTTAAGATGTAATATTATGTTGCATTACTTGTTAGCATCTTAATATTTTTGCGATTAACAACGATATGCAGAAATATATAATAATATATAGAAAATTTGAATAACACATAAAAATCATAAATATTTATATATATATGGATTAATAGAATATGTTGGTATAATTGGGGGGTTAGTTGTTTGCTTTGGTTGCTGATGCCTCAAAAACAAACCAAGAGATTAAATCTCATTGGCTATCATTATAGTTATGTATAACAATAATAAGCTGCTAAATCAAGTGCCCCATTTCGCACTGTTTATTAATGGATATATATATGCCAACTAGAGTTGTCACGTCATCTTGCTAAGAACTTATTATTATTTCGAATTGTTTGTTTGTTAATAATTTATGCTTAACAGCAATAACAATGTTTCATATTTAACGTATATATATTAATATGTATGTATATCAGCTCGTTTAGGCTGTTTAATAATAGATTTGTTGTTGGTTTCTCGTTTGTTTTCTTTTTTTTTAATTTCCATTGCGTTTGTTTATTTGCGTAATTTGTAATCACTTATAGTTATAATCATAATCATAAATATAAAGTGTAATAATAATAATTATGAAAAAAAATCATCATCAATTTCTCATAACTTTTTGAATTAAACAAGCAAAAAAATGTATAAATATAATAGAAACGTAAAAAACTCATGTGATTTCAAAGTTTGAAAATCTTTGAACAGCTTTGTTTTGTTATTTGGTTATAGATTGCCTTGCGATTTCCGATTTACGACATGCTTTAGCAAGATTACATAATATTTATTAACATAACTTCAACGATTTGTTTTCTCCTTTGTGCTTAGATCTAAAAGTAAATTTGTGTCTCAATAAACATAATTTTAAATTTTTTTTAAACATTCTTCCATTTTTTTTGTATTATTTTTTGTTTGCACGCTTTTAGCTTTTTGCTTGCTTGTAACTTAGAAAATAAATAATGAAAATTGCATGAAAAAAATGTGTGTTTTTCAAGCAATTTGCTTTTTTATTATCTGCTGATCTGGCGCTGTTGCTGCCAGCTTAGTAGGCGTGGTTGGCAATGAACAGAGAGCCGGAACCGCTGCCAGCGCTGCCTGCAACGTATTTGCCCAAAGACGCTTCACCATTAGCCTATGAGAAAAATAATGGAGGAAAGAAAAGCGTTAATTAATTTTTGCAGTTTTAATACCCTTAGAATAACCCAACATACAATTTCCTTTGCATTAAATTGCTCAACTTTTGCCCTGATTTTTGTGGCGGCAGAGCTCACTGAACTGTAAACATTATCTATGGCCCGTTATTTTTTTTTTTTTTTTTTTTACCTGCGGCAAGTTTAACAAACTTTTCATTCACTCCCTGCGCACCAAAGCTCCCCAACACGTTGGAAAACTTTTTTTTTTTTTTTAAATTAAATTTACAAGTCTTTTGAGCTAAAAGTTTATTTGATTACGTTTAATTGCGCTGAAAATGTGTGCCCAGCGCAAAGGACCAAAAAAGTTCTTCCTTATCTTTTTTTTTTGCGGTAGCCAGGAGCAAAATCAAGGCTAAACGTGAGAGGTGCATGCATGTGTGGGAGTGTTTTTGAGAGTGTGTGGGCTATTTGGAAACTTATTTTTATATTTTTATTCATGTCAGGCTGCAATTTTTATGGCTAACATAATTTTGCTGTCGATGGTATACCAAAAAGATTCAAAATAGTGCAGCATTGGCAAAAATAAAATTAATCGGTGATAATAAAAACGCTAAATTAAGCCTATGTTTTTTGTCTAAAATGCTTATTTAAATAAAGTTGTTAAATTTACTTTAAGGTCAAGTTAAAAATCACATTTGTAAAGTTTTTAAATGCTTTTTTTTATTAGAATTCTAGATGTAGGTCTATTTAAGTTTAGGTACGGTATAACTCCATTTCAGATGTTGCTGTGAGGAATGTGTTTTGGGTTCTGGTTCTGCTTTCAGCACAGGTAAGCCAATTGTGCTGCAGCCGTTGTAAAATTTTGTGTGCAGGTCCAGCTACTGGAACTGTGTTTGGTTTTGTTTTTAGTACTTGTGCGATGCAACAAACAGACTGGTATTGCCTGCAAACGAGGGAATCGAACCAGCAACATATTTGCCTTGGCATGCCAGTGCATTGGCCTGGTTGGGTGTTGGTGGAAAAAATTAAAAAGAAAAAGGAAAAAGCGGGAATTGGTTTGGGATTAAAACAAACAAAAAAAGCGTGCGCAAGTAAACAAAACAAACATGCAATTAAACTTTAATTATATTAGAAGTAAACAATGTTAAAAAGCAATGCAAAATTGTTATTAAGAATCGAATAAATTGCGTTTTAAAATGATCAGCAAACGAGATTTAATAATGCAATAAATGAAACAAGTAAAATATTTTTATTCATTTAAATAATGCGCAAATTAGATTTGTTAGGGTAATTTTTACAGCACTAAAATAATTATGTGTTAAGAAATAATAGTTAATAATAATGATAATGCTTAAGAGACAAGACAATACAAATTTAACAGGCACAAAAACAAAAATACTTAGAAAATATAATCATGCATAACTTCTATATGCATAATAATATTATATATAGAGTCGAACTTCCATAGAACGAAGCTCAAGGGAACAAGAAAAAACTTCGCTATAGAGAAATTTCGTTCTATAGAATGGGTTTTTGACTGAATCAAATTGCAGGGTTTTGGTTTTTGACTTCGTTGTATAAAAAATTCGTTATGTGGAAGTTCGACTGTATTGTCATTCAACCAAAAAGAAATAAAAACAATAATCAACGAGCAAAATGAAGAAAGAATAATGTAAAATGGATCAAATACAATACATTTCATTTTCTTGAATGTAACAAAAACAATTTATTAATGATCAAACAGTTTGATTATAAAATCATGCATTGCCATGCAGCTAATCGGTGTAATTGTGTAAAGATTTAAATTCTCTTCTTAAATGTCAGGGATTACAAATAACAATGAATTTCTGTGCATTAAACTGTGAATTTTGAATCATTTTATGGCTTATCCCTCAAGATTCTGTCGCTTGATTGCGTTCTGAAAACTTATAATTTCATCAGTCTCGATTCCTTAGATTAAATTGCATTCTAGGCATTATATTTGATTGAAATTGCTTGCGTCTGCCTCTAGTACTTATGATCGGCAACATGAAGTGTTGTATCACCGGCTGCACTTTTAACGGAGCCAGGCTCGTAGCAGCCATAGGATGCCAGCCCATTGGCCTAGATTAGTAAGGTTAAATTAGAATGAGTCAGGATTTGTTAATGAAGAAAACCTTAAAGTCCTTTTACTAAAAACGACACCAACTCAAAATACCTAAAACTTAACCCAATACTCCATTTAAATATCATAAGCGTTAAACTCACCCTGGCGCGCTTCAGGAGCTCACCCTGACCGGCGGCAATGTTCTCCTTCTTGCCGCCCCAGGCGCGCAGAACGGAGGCCTGTAGGGCGCGACCGTACGAGAAGGTCAGAGCCCATGGGCGGGTCAGAGGAACAGTGTTGATGGCGCTCAAGTTGACGGTAGCCTCCTCCTCAGACTGACCACCAGACAGGAAGGTCACACCTGCGCACAGCAACACATCGTTTAGTTAATGACAATGTGGATAAAAGGTTAAACTATTGTCTTACCGGGAACGGCAGCGGGGACAGTGCGGCGGAGGGCAGTGACTGTGGCGAGGGCAATCTCCTCGGGAGTGTTCTTCTTAGCGCTCTGGCCAGCGGTGACCATGTTGGGCTTGAGTAGGGTACCTTCCAAGAAGACATGGTGATCGCTCAGGGCCTTGTAGACGGCAGCCAGAACGGTTTCGGTGACCTTCTGGGCACGATCCAGATCGTGCTCACCATCGGGCAGCACCTCGGGCTCCACAATTGGGACAATGCGCTCCGACTGGCAGATGGAGGCGTAGCGGGCCAGCACATTGGCGTTCTCCAGGATGGACTGGTAAGAGGGGGTGTTCTTGCCGATCTTGAGGACGCAACGCCACTTGGCGAAGTCGCAACCCTCGGCCTTGTACTTGGCGCAACGCTTGGCCAGATCGTCCAAGCCCTGAGTGGTGGACTCATCCTCGGAGCCCATCAATGGAACAACACCGGTATCGACCTTGATGCCGGGAATGATGCCCTTCTTCCTTAACAGCTGGATGAAGGTGGTGCCGTCATCGGCCTTCTGGTAGACAGTCTCGTCGAACAGAATAACGCCCGAGATGTTCTCCGCGAGCTTGTCGTCAGCAGTGAAAAGCAGCTGGCGGTAGGCACGACGATTCTCATCGGTGTTCTCCACTCCAATGTCCTTTAGGCGCTTGCCCATGGTCGAGACGGACTCATCGGCGGCGAGGATGCCCTTGCCAGGTGCGACAATCTTCTGGGCAATGCTCTTGAGCTCCTCCTGCAGCTCCTTGCTGGGATAGTTGAAGTAGGTGGTCATCGTTGAGATTCGCGTATAATTCTGCAGTGGAACGCATTGTGGTTGTGTTTTAGAGTTATTGGAAAACGAAAATGATGGACTCGAAACGCTTTTGAACAATCGCAACACCGTAAACTGCATTTGGAGTTCGATAAGGGGGGAGAAAGCCAAAGAAGAGAAGAAAACTTGCGGGCTCTAAACTAAGAATTTTGACACGAGTGCAATTTTGTGCTATTCTACTAAAATTTTGAACAAAATTTTGAAATCTACGGTGTCAAAGCAACTGTAATTTGTTTACAAAATATATTTTTATATGTATGCCAATCAATCATATGATTCTTAACATTTTGAAGGCTTTTGCACACGCACAGCTGTTTTTTTTTTTTAAGAGCAAGAGAGCAAATAGTAAAGAGCATGCGCAAATTAAAGAGTACGTTAAGTTGTTGGCAACATTCTGCTTGCTTATGTTTATGGGCAAATGTTGGCAAGCTATTTAAAGCTTTTAAGTATGCGACTGACTTTGTATAAAATTGAGCAAAGCTTTTTACAAAAACTAGAAGCTAGAAAATCCATAAATTTGTATATGTGTGCAGATAAATTTTGATAAATATCTATTAATCATCTGCACAGCTGTTTTGTCAAGAGAGCACGCAACTTTCCATACGTAAGTTGTAATTGCTCTGTTGGCAACATTTTGGTCTAAAATGTTTCTAGTGTACACAAAATGTTGCTGCACTTTTAGCTCCCAATTTGCAAATATATTTTTCAAAACTTTCATTAAAACTTGTAAGGAAATGTTTAAAATTTCTTTAAATTAACAAACGCAGCACATTTGTAACGAGTTTAAGACTTGCAATCTATACTTTTGCTTTATGCAACACTTCTGAATTGTTTTTAATTGATTTCTTAAATCACCAATGCACTTTACAACAAAAGTTAAACCATTGCATTTTTTGAGTATAAGTCATTCAGTTTAATTATTATTTTTTTTAAGCTCAGGCAGCTCAACCAACCTCGTCAATGATGTTTTAGTAACTGAGTCGAGAGGCGACTGCGAATTTAACTACAACCTTAAACTGATGCAATAAAAACGAAGGGAGCTGAAATCGGGGATAGGAAATTATAAAAGTGCGATGAGCAAAGGCTTTTCGCAGTATTTGTGACGTTCACTTTCACTTTTATTGGCTATGGTTGCGTGGAGCTCGCAGCGCATGCTCTAAGAGCAGTGTGACATTGAACAAGGTCAGGCAACATGCTGCGATAGACGATGTTCGAAATGTTGCTGCGGCGAATTGGTGACGTGTTGCTTAGACAGACGGTTAAGCAGTAGCTCGTGTAGCGCGTGTGGTGGTCAAGAGTGAGTGAGACCGTTGTGGAAGGGCGGCAAGAGATGAGTTGAGAAAACAAGACGTAGATACAGCAAAGTCGCAAAATGTTGCTTGACTTGTTTGACATTGAAAAGCGCGCAGCGAATACATTAAGACCTATGTATACACATGTGTAAATATAATAAATATGCCACCGACTGATTATAACTTTAACCGCAACTGATAAGTCAATAAAATGCGGTTAAGCACTTGTTTACTTGGAATTATATTTTAACTAATCTTTACAAGGAAAACACTTTATTTTTTTATGTTTCAGAAACATTATCTATATATATAAATATAAGTATATATATTACTGAAACACTCAGTTATCACACACCTAGACGGGCCGGCAAACGATCGAAGACTGAAATCTAGCCCAAAATGTACGACGAATAAATATAAAAAAATAAAACCGACACATGACAACAACAAAATGAAAACAACAATATATGCTGCTATCAAAAAACATGTTTGTATGTGTGCATAAAAATAAAATAGACAATTGTGCCACAACATCACACATAACAAGTGAAAAAGTGGCAGCCGGTCGAACCCGACTACGGAATACTCTGCTACCAGTGAAATCCAATTCAAAAGGTGGAGTTGGCTCTATCCCAAAAAGTCTGAAAATGCGGGGTTGTGGAGGAAAGGGGTTTTTTTTTGGGGACACCAGGAGCAATCTTTTCACTAAATTAAATATATTGATCTAGCTAACGTTCGGTAAAAGAAAAACAAGCTAATAACATCAAAAAATAATTAACATAAAAGCGAAATGAATTTTATATTATCTTTGGAGGCAGACAGACAGTTAAACATTTAACCTTCAGCTGGAATAAAAAAAACTATATGAATAAAAATACAAAAAATAAACGAGCCCCCAAAAGATTCAAAAGTGTCGGCCAACAACTTGTTATCACTTGATTAGACTTGTTCAGGATGTGGCAAAAGGTCAAAAGTATAACACACGAATGGAATTTGCGTCAAGTCATGAAAAAACAAATTGATAAACTAAAAATATATTTTTGCTAAGCAAACTATTGAGTTCAATTATAATTGTTACGGAATATCTAAAATATGATAATATTTAATATTTTCTTATCTTAACTTAATGAATTCGGTACCAATTTCTTTCAGAAAACTTGTTTATGTCCTTTAAAGTTCAAGGGTTGATTCATTTGTTGTTTTTGTCTCTCTCTCTCTTATCGCTCATTCGCTCTCTCACACTCTTTATTTCGCTCCCTATAGTTCAATCTCTTACTTAATGCCGCAGAGTAGAATGAGACTCGGCCACAACATGCATTACAATAGCCAAACTTCTCAGCAAAATATGTAAATGGTTCAAGTAGCAAAGTAGCATCCACGCACGAGCATGATAACAGATAAAATTCGTACTATTTCGCTCAATCTTTCTTATTTTATTGTTATATTATTGGTAAAAAGAAATATTTCTTAGGGCTTCTGGCAATTGATGACATTTAATTGCAAAACTAAGCGAATGCTAATTAATATATGTAGTATGTAGTACATAAGACTATTTATATAAAAAGATCTTCGACCACAAATTGCAGTTGAAACGCTGCCAACAAGCAAATGAACTCAACTAGTGGAAATCGAATGGCAAGGAATGGAATGGGTAGCCGGGGGGGAAACTGCAACCGGCCAAACCGGCAATGGAAGTAAGCTTACTACCGTTAAATTGTATCTGAATAATGAACTGGAATTTCTTTATCAGTTTAAATGCATGGGTCAACAATGCAATCGATAAGAAAATGTGCAAAAGTCAGCTACGTTCAATTAAAAAAACAAAGCTATTAATCATAACTTGCTCACAAAATCCAAATTATTCCAATCGCTATGGAAAAAGCACACACACACACACACACGCATTTATACGCGAGAACTTTCTGCAACAAGCTTAAGCTTTAACCAATGCAAAAAGCGATTACGAAACAAACTTGGAATTGTGTGTAGAAAGAAAAGCAATTGCACTGATATAACCCGATTACGAACTTTTCATTCTCTTTTTTAATTCTGTTGTATTTGCATTTTATTTTATTTTATTATCACAGAGTCAGCCACACTCACCGCTCTGGAAAAACTGTGTGGATGTTTTTGTAACGACGTATGTTCCGCTCACTGATGCTGGCTACCGGCTGGCTCTGCTGCTGCTGCTGCACTGGAGTTAAGTAGACGACGCTTTTATTTTCGGCGGCGCCGACGTGAAATTCCAAAGCAAAATAAGTAAAGCGGCAGCCGAATGTAGGCAAACGAAACGTCAAAAGGTTGTTTGGAGGTCGTTCGGTGTTGTCAAATCGCGAGCTGCTTTGTGCCTAATTGTAAAATACCAAAAGCCTTCAGTATCTTAAAGCTTTTGGTTCATGAATTGGGTAAGACTTTGGCTTTTTTTTTGTTCGCCGTAAGCTTGATCAGCTGTATGTTTGCACTGCTTGAAAGTTCTTGGAACTGCTTGCTTAAGACTGCATAATTTGAACATGCAGAATTTGTATATGTGGAAGAGCATTGAATAGTCTTGGTATTGTAAAGCATTTAAATAAAATAATATATCTTAAAATAAATGAAAAAAATATAATTAAATATAATTTAACTTAAATCACAATAAGAGCTTAAATAAACTTATCATTTAATATTGTCATAATTTATAAGTCCGTTGCAAAATAAAATCTGCATAAATACAAAGAATTTTCTATACATGTTTGTAAAATTAATACACATTCGATTATGAATTAGTCAATATTTAAGTAATTAGCATTATTTTAAATGTGTATTTGATTTAAGTTTCAAACTGACAAATGTAATCCTTCAGATTAGCGCACATAAACAGAAATTACGATTATATTTAATTGCAGCTACACAAAATAATTGTCCATTAAATGTGAGCTAACTTTTGTTCTACCACATTGTAAACACTAACAACATTAACAAAGCACTTGAAAACATGCCTGACCTCCTGCAATGTAAAAGGACTCAACCTAAGCACACGTACAAACGCCACAAAAACAGCTGATTGACAAAAGCAGAGAGCGGCATATTTCCCATTATTCTATACGTAAAATGAGAAAAGTTGGCAAGCTACTATAACTTCATCTCGCTCTCTCTCTGTTGTTGTTGGAATGCTTGAGTCTGGTCGTGGCATGTTTTAAGCCTTTCTATGATGGGTCATGGACTTTCAAAATTTAATAGCGGAACTAAGAAAAAAAAGCAATTGAATGATTGAATTTATCTTTACTCTCGACTTTTTCTTTTCTCTTATCTAACGCAGCAGAATAAATTATGCTCTCTCTGTTTGTCCTTGCTCTCAACACGACGAGTTCGTCCATTTCGCTCGTTCGTTTCGTTTGCTTGTGAACTTCGTTTAAAGGCATGTCTGAAACTTTTGCGGCGAGCTCTGTGTGTTCGCATTTTGTCGCCAGTTTCAGTTTCAGTTCAAACTCGTGCGTCAGCCGGATGAGTTGTGTGGCAATCGCGCGGCATATTAAAAACGACCACACGTGTTGCATTCGTCTCTTACACACAGATGTACGCACACTTTCGCGTATACACGCAAACACTCGCAAATTACGTTACGTATACGTCGTGGCTGGCATTGCCCTCAAGCGGCGACAACAATTGTACGATTGTGAATCAAAGCAAGAAATTTATGTGAATTACAAGTGAAGTGCAAGCAAGCAAGAAGAAAACCCAAAAGGAAAACCAAAAACAAAAAGCAAAGTAAAATCTCAGTGGTGAAAACTAAGAAGCAAACAAAAGTGTTAGAATAAGCGCTTAAAGCACAAGCCACAAAAGGAGGAGGAGGAGGAGAGCATGTTAAACAGTTTGCACAAATTTGGTAAGCACAAACGCCCATAAATCTTAAGAGAGGAAATAGTATGCTTTATCGAACGATGTGGATAAAGACATACATTTGTTTGTATGTATGTATGTGTATTTATGTGGCACATTTTTCGTACCCTTTGCGGTTTTATATGCAGATTTCATTATATTCTTGGCAGCCAAAATGCGTAATATTGAGAAGTTGATGAGTGCTTCGAGCAGGCAACAGTCCGAGCCAGCTCCTTCGGCCTCACGTTGTACTCCTTGCTCGCCCCCTTTTGGCTGTCGCTGCCTTTGGCAGGCACTTCATTAATATGCAGCAGGCGACAAGCGAATGCTGTGTGTTGTCAAGTCAGCCACACACACTTTCCACACACACACACACACAATGCCATTTCTCTGCGTCTGCATTTGTTAAAATGAGTATCCTTTTGCTTGCTGCTTGCTCCTTGCCTGATGATAATGTTGATTTTTGCCTTCCGCAACAATTTGCTTTGAACTTTAAACGCTCAGCTTTCCCAACCCTCATCATCCTTATCCCGCCTTTTCCTTGTCACCTTGTATCTCGTGTTGCTGCTCTTGTTCCTATAATAAAATGCTTGTTACCTTTACCAGCAGGTGTCTTTGAGTTGTATGGTCATGATAGCTCTTGCCATCCCTTGAGTACTTTGGCCTTGGGTATTTTATTGTGCATGTCAGTCTATTGTTTCAGGGCCAAATATCCATACGAAATCATGACTCTATTTTGTTGGTCTTAGGTTTTTTCGATCGAAAATTATAATTAACAATTTTGCTTAAGCAACAAAATATTTGCTGTCTCGACAGAGATAAAAGTTAAAAAAGGATTATAAATCAAAGTCTCGTTGCTCTGCGAGGTAAGCTTTTTAAGTTAAGTACGTTATTTTATTTTGAAAAAAATATTTATGTGTAATATGTGCAAAATCAATAAAGCTTATAAAACGGACTCATTACCATAAAAGACATTAACCTAAAAGTTCTGGGATATGCATCAAGAAAATTAATGGTTCAACAATTTTTTGGTAGGAATTAATTTAATTTTCAGCTTTGCTAAGAAAACTGATTAATAAATTTGATTAATAGTATTTACTTTATATTCTTAGTTATTCGAAAACTTAAATTCTTATCACATCCACTTCATTGTATATAACTAGATATATTTTGTGGACAATTTATATTATTGTAAGGAATCTAAGAGTTAATTTCTTGCAACAGTTTTGTAATCATTTAGTTGAATAAACATATGGTATTTTCACAAATGTGCCAATTTTCTGCATATAATACAAAATTCTGCATTGCAAAATAAATATGGTTAAATTTTTTACTCATTTTTTTAATGAGATTGACAAAATGCGGAGCCAAATTGTGATTAATGATAACATTAAAAGTGATGCATTTTAAAATAACAGTTAATAAAATAATATCCAAAGGCCATAGTGATTTTCAATCAAAAATCGATTAATAAATATTATTTCATTTATTTAAAATAACTATTCGATTCAATCAAAAGCATTTTTGTTAGCAAAAAAGTTAATTTTAAAAAAATATCATTTCGATTTGGCGCGTAATAAAAAAACAGGAATGATAAAAATCGTTCAATTAGTCCTCAAAAGCGGACAAAAAATTGTAGGAAACACATACTAAACAAATAAAATAATGGTATGATAAAATTTTTTTAATTTTTTTTTATTAAACTTTATCGAACCAAGGATTTGGATGTATTTCGGTCAGCTTAAAAGTGTGATTGAAAAAACTTGACGGCTTGCGTTTAAACCTTTTAGATCTGCTTATCAATCGGTTTTCAACTCGTGCACAACAACGAAGAAAAAAAAACTCGCTAAGGAAATGGATGAGAGCCAAGGCAACAGCGCAGAAGGCAAATCAAACAACAAACAACAGCAGAAACATGAAAATGTAAAATTATTTCAATTCTGATGCTTGCGCACTCATGCCTTTACATTTCCTTACTTGCCGTTGCTGTTTACTTGTGTGTGGCCTTTGAACGTACACACATTTGTACTTTTATTTACATTCATTCAGTTTTGAGATCAGCTTCATAGTTTACTGCCAAAAAAAAGACATAAAATAAGCGCAAAATAACCCAAAAATATGCAAAGCATATAGAAAAAGAGACACATGAAAAAATCCTAGTTATTTTTACTTAATTTTGTCCGTTTACCAAATTACATTCTCACTTTTAAAGAACAAAAGGCGCCACTTAACTTTCACTTTGCTTATGATTTCTTATTGAGAGTAAAGTTGGAACTTATCGTTAATGCATATGGTAATCAAGGAAAGGGTAAAAACTTATTTCGCTTAACTCCAATTAGCTAAATTACCGTTTTATAAACGCATAGTTTGGGATTTATTCTTATCTCAAGACATTTTAAATAATCGGAGTCGCATTAAATTATGAATGACAGACGCAATAAGCTTCTACTTGAGCTGAGTTTAACCAGAATCAAGATCAATTCAAGCTGTTTCAATTGTAAAGCAGATGCCCTCATAGATTTTTAGGATGCTTATTAAAATTGAATATTTTTGTAAGTCGTATAGATGTCATGTTTTTTTTTTTTTAAGCAATTTGAAGCATAACGTCAAGCTTGTTGTTGCTGTTGTTTGATTATTATTATTATTATTGTTGTTGCCATGCATAAAAGTCAGCAAATTTTGTGCTCAGCTCTTGGCAAACATTTATTTTGGCAGGACCCCAATGGAATGCTTTCAACAGTGTGCAAAGTCAAGGCGTGCAAATTGTAAGAAAATAAGGAAATTCTGTGCAACTGATGGCTGGCAACAACTCGTATTGAATGGAATTTGTTGCTGAATGAATGCCAGTGAATAAAACTGGAATGAAAAGAAACAGCAAGGATCAAAAAACACACAGTAGCAGCTGATGAGTGGGGTAAAGCAGGTTGATTATAAATAACGTTAAGTAAGCGCACATGAATGCATTTTGATTGTCTACTGTATAGTTTACGGCATGTTTCCTTTCCTTCGCTTCGTTTCGCTTGCAAGACAAGCTCGCAAGTTTCGCGACTCGCTGGCAGAGTCAGCTACATCCTTAAATGCCTCGCTAATGTCGAAAAGAAATGTATATTTTTATTATTATTTTTATTTATTCGCTTGCTGTATTTTGCATGAAAATTTCAACTGCATTTGCAGTCTCAGTCAACGACATCAACGACAATGACGACGTTGCATTTCCTTGCGCTTTGCTTTTTGCTTTTTTGGTGCTTTCCTCCTTGCGTTCTTTATTTTTGTTTTCCTTTTTTGTATATATATATGTATGCGCTGTTCCTTTTTGAAGCTATGCAAAATAATGTTTTATATGTTGCAATAAATGTACGACTCCCTGCATGCCAACTAACCGCCACGGCCCACCCACTTCCCCCACTAAAGCAGCATGACATTCGCATTCGCGATTCGCATTCGTAAAGGCAACGCGCATACGCAATGTTGTACGCATTTATCCTTGCGCCCATTTCGACTATGTTCCAGCGAGTAAGCCTGGTATGAGTGTGTATGCGTGTGTATGTGTGCGTGTTTTTCTGTGTGTTGCATGTTTTTGCTGCTCTCTTACCAACTGACAAGCTACCCAAAAGTGTGTGTTGTTCTCGAATTTAAGTGGATTCCCTGGAGTTCCTACTTCGTAATATCCAAAAAGAATGAAAAAATGTTTGATATCTGCATACAAATATTTGGGGGCTATACCAATAATCAAAGAATTTTTTAAATTTATTTTTCAATTATATAAATTTAAAACCTTTTATATATTTTTTATTGCTATACGAAAAGTTCTCCAAGTAAACGGCATAATTAAGCCAAAAACAAAGTCGATTAGCTTTCCTTCGAGTATATAAAGAGAAAAATGAAATAGCAAACAAATAATAGTTAAAGTTTTTGAATCTTTTTTTGCTAAAGTAAAGTTCTTTAAATAAATATTCTTTGTGCAAATGATTTTCTCCCACGAATGAGGCAGCCAGTTCTTCGTTAAGTTGTTGTATTGTTTAACTGGTCTCGACGAATCAAACGAATAAATACAAATAATTTAAGTAAGGACGGCGCTATTATAGCAATAAAGTATAAATAACATTCAATTTGCAAATTTGTTTGTTCCCGTTGAAGCCTTTAAGTGTCCCTTTTTCCAGCTATGCTGAACAGCAAAAAAGGGAATAGTTAAGCAATTTAATTAAAGATAAAATGTTGGGATCCATCAGTTCCTGTAACTGACACAAACACACACACATACTAAGTGTTCAACGAAGCGATCGTTGTTTTCGATTTGCTTTCGCTTGTAGTTTGATAAGTTTGTCATTCGATATTGTTTAAGGTTTTGTTGGTGTTACTGTTGTAAGCCCAATAGGCGCTCGTTCATATAGGTCTTTCACGTTCTAACGATTTGCTTATAGTTCTATTAATAATTCGTGCGTTTCGCTTGTGTCACGTCTCGCATGACGAGAGTTTCATTAAACGTTGTTATCATCCCTATCGACAGTATCGAAATTTCTGCATAATATTTGTTTAAAGAGAAATGTTGAAGTTTTAAGCGACACAAAAATACAAAATAAAAATGTATTTTAAATGTTCCGAGAAGCAGAAGCACAAGGATAGCAAGCAAAGCAGATAAGATATCTTACCGAAAACTTTTGTCGAGTGGAATGTTTTCATTTTGTGCCAAAGCAGCAGACCATGGAAATCAACATACGGCTTTTTCTCCCTCTTCCACTTCCCTGCACAGCCATCTTCATACATATATATATATATATATATGCAAAATGCATATAAGGCCATTGACATATGATGTTTGCGTATATAGAAAAAACTAAAAAAAATTGCGAATTGCAGCAAAATAAAAACACAAATAGAAAATATTCCAAACGACAATTCTTGAGAATAGAAATGAACGCACACAAAGCTAACAGAAAATGGGAATTTGAAGCTTTCTATTGTCATTTTTAGCTGCAACATTATGAAGACGATGGCTAAAAGTTGGATAGATACTATCACAGTAGAACTAATAGTTTGAAATAATATTGGTTTGTGACAGAGCAGAAATTTCAGTTTGAATGTTCAAACTGAAAAATGGCACAAAATTAATTTTTCATGTCTTATTGAAATAATATTAAACTTTTATTTAGGTAACACAAAATGCAAATATATCAAATAAAATTAGAATAAATATTATTTTGAAAACATAAAGTGAACAAACATGAACTCAAAACTTAGACAAGACTATATTTCACTGACTTAAGCTCATAGCAATAAATCAACTGATAGCCACATTTTCCAAGCGGGTTTAGGTTAGTTGCGAAAAACCTTTAAAAAAAAGCCATTCAATAATAATTTTAATACGTACTTCTTCTTGAAATTTCCGAACATAAGCTGAAAAACTACATGTAAGACAACTAATTTAAAAGTGTTCAAATGTGTACTTCATAACAATTTTTATATGTATTTACACCATGCTATGCAGTAGGTACACAAGCGATTCGCATATTTTTGCACCCAAGACATAAACAATATTATCACGGCAATAGAAAAGTTTTGCATTTAACTTATTTTTGCATTCAGTTTTCAGTATGGAGTCGACTTATGCATTAAAAACTATTAGAGTACTTTAGTTTAGTTGAGTTGACAAACTTTAATTTGACTTTCGTAAAGAAAATTGTGAAAACCAAATGCTGCTAAAAAAAAATAAAGGAAAAGAAGCAAAAACAAAACAAGTTGGGAAGGAAATGTTTGGTCGGTCAATACCCTCGACAGCTGTCAGCAACTATGGCTTACTCATATGCCACTTGCAGCCCACACAGCCCATAGCCCAAAGCTGGTTTCAATTTCTTTTCAACATTTAGCGTCTTTTTTACCCACCTGCAAAACTTTATTTCGCCCTACTAAAGTCGTCGCAAAACGAAAAGAAAGCCAAACCCCTGAAATTTCGGTAATAAGTTTTTTCCTTTCTCTCTCTGGCGCGTTTGTGTGTTTTTGGTGTCGCTGCATGAACTTTTGGCCCACTGTAAAAACTATTTAAATTTAGTGCTGGTCTTTTTTTTTCAGCCATGTTTTTTTTGCCATATTTTTGGTTTTGATCCGCGCGCTAGCAAAAAAAAGTTTTCTATAAATAATTTTAGCATTTTTATTGTGCATTTTATGCATTCGATATCGAAGTTTGCTCGGGAAATATATATGAAAAGTTTTATTTATTTTTGGGCCCCCGACTAAGCCGGATAGAGGATTGCAGTAGTAGTAGTTGTAGAGAGTTGGAGTAGCAAAAACCCGTGGGCGTTATATTTATGGAATTTGTTTGCCAACAAGTTTCAATAGCTCAATCACGCCATCGGCGCAGCCAAACAAATAGTAATCGCATGCAATATTCTTGATGTAATCGTATTGCGATACGGATGCCGACTTCTGTTTCTAGTTGTATGTGTTAAAAAAAAACTATTGCAGAGCGAATTCTAATTTGGAAAATAGATGTTTAGTCAACAAACATAGCATTGATTTCTATAGAAATGTATAGATTTAAAGGAATTTAACCAACTCATAAGTAAGAAATTTTGTGAACAACTTAAACATATTTCCTTAGAAATAAATATTTAATTTAAGATATAAGCGATTTTGCTATGCAAGGAAATAAATACGTCGGCCTGCCGAAACTTGCAGTTCGTTCATATTTTGTTAATTTATATTTTCATTATGTCTTCCGGGCAGTTGGAACGAGAAACATCATCAATGTGAGTGCTTCGTGGCTTTTGCTGAGCTGCTAGCTGCTCTTGGGGGCAATGAAATCGCGGAAGCTTCCCAAGGTTTGTGGCCTCAACTGCTTGACCCTTGTCTACATACCGCTGGTGTTGCCCATCCTAAGATGCACTGCTGTCGGCACCGCCAACGGGAGCGGGAGTGGGAGTGGGAGTGGGGACTTCGACTATCGCATGCAACGTGTGCGAAATGTGCTGAAAGAAGTGCCGTTGATCGATGGCCACAACGATTTGCCGTGGAACATCCGAAAGTTCCTCAAGAATCAGCTAAAAGACTTTCATTTTGGTGGAGATTTGCGAGAAGTGGCTCCCTGGTCATCGAGTGCCTGGAGTCACACAGATCTGCGACGTTTGAAAGAGGGCATGGTATCTGCACAGTTTTGGTCTGCCTACGCACCCTGCTCCTCCCAGCATCTGGATGCGGTGCAGCTGACACTCGAACAAATCGATTTGATACGACGCCTTGTACAGCTCTATCCGCATCACATGGCACTGGTGAACACAGCAGCGGGCATCGAGCAAACCCATCGCACCGGGAAGATAGCCAGCCTAATAGGAGTCGAGGGAGGACATGCGATTGGGACCAGTCTGAGTGTTCTGCGCATGTTTTATCAGCTCGGTGCTCGCTATCTAACACTTACACACACCTGCAACACACCATGGTGAGTGGCAAGAAACCTTTTGGTTGGCTTGATTATTTATTTGCTTCTTGCAGGGCGGACTGCTGCAAAGTTGACGAACCTGGCAAACATCCACACATAGGTGGACTTTCACAGTTCGGCAAGGTATGCTATTGATAAGCTTTTAAATAAACTTTCTAGATATTTTAAGGCATTCATTTCATGTAATGAACTTAAAAAGCAATCAATTCCGATGAAACTCAAACGTTTCTATTAAATATTCTCAACATATTCAAATTTATACGTAATAAATAACATTTTCTACATGTTTTAGTTAGTTTGTTTGTTACTTTGTTTTTCATTTAATTTTGTTTATATTTATGATATATTTGTTGCTTGATTACAGTTAAATTTAGTTGTTAGATACTTTTCAGCTTTTAAATTCACAGACTAAAATGCAAGTACATTTATTGCATTAATTTTGTTTGATGATACATTTCAGAATGAAAAGAAATGAAAATGAAGGAAACAAGACTATTATGTTTCAAGTTTAATAAATATTTATTGGCAAACAGACGAATAGGTTTGAATCACAGAAATTTATAGCCAGAGGTTATCAAATATGCAATAAAAAATTAAAAAATGATTCCATTGTAGTTTTTTTTTTTTCTCAAATATCGTGTAACCCAATTTTGTTGAATTAATCAAGAAACAAGATACAAATATAAATCTGTCTTCTGTCCTTATAATAATTAGAGAATTTTTTGAAACTGGGGTTGAGTGTTTTGGTTTGTTTAATTTTTGAAGTTTTTTTTATTTACTTGCAGCTTGTGGTAAAGGAGATGAATCGGTTGGGCATGATTGTTGATCTATCGCATGTGTCAGTGCCAACAATGCTGGATGCACTGGCTTCTTCTCGAGCACCGCTCATATTTTCGCACTCCTCGGCGCATGCCATCTGCAATAGTTCCCGCAATGTGCCAGATCATGTGCTGCAGCGAATTGTACGTTTTTAACAATAATCAAATGTTGACTTTGGTTTTAATGCGCCCCGTTTTTACTTTGTAGGCCATTAATGGCGGTCTGGTTATGGTTGCGTTTTATCCGCACTTTGTCAGCTGCTCGGGCCAGGCAACGTTGCACGATGTTGTGGGTGAGTGTGCAAAGGTTGCGTACACTTCATTTACAATTAAACTTAATTTTTATTCGTTTACTTTGCAGCGCATATTAACCACATACGTGACGTGGCGGGAATTGATCATGTGGGCATTGGCGCGGGCTACGATGGCGTCAATCTGTGAGTAAAAACTCTTTAAAAAGATAAGATTTCCCTTCATATTAAGTTTCTATAGTGAAAGTTTACCACTGTAGAAAATCAGGTTGTTGGAATTTCTAAATTGCAAGGCTGTTTACTCTTCTCATGAATTTCTAATTTTAAGCATAATCTTGGTATTTTTATAGTGTGCCCAAAGGCTTGGAGGACGTTTCCAAATATCCGCATCTCTTTGCCGCATTGCTGGAGTCGGACAAGTGGTCGGAGGGGGACATTGCCAAGCTCGCTGGCAGGAATCTCATACGCGTCTTCAAGGAAGTCGAGGCGGTAAGTTTGAAAACAGTAAAACATGCCACGGCAAGGTTTGTGTTTCTAGTTTTTGGGTTTATTTTTTCGGCCATTGGCATTCCAATGTGCATTGTGCGCATTGGCAACAATTTTTTGAATGGCTTCGACTAGTTGTGTATGGAAGCAACCTGCAGATTAAGGCTTAGTCAGAGCTCTAAACAAAAGCGCATTTCTTGGCCAAACAAAAAAACACACCAGTTGTTGAGCCACTGTTGAGCGGCCCCCCAAGATAAGCCAGTAGCTGCAAAGGAGCTTCAGTGTCTGTTGCTGCATTTCCTTGCTCGCTTGTTATTGCACTTGGAAAATTCCTTTCAAAGGATAAAGAGAATAATGTGGCTTTGCAATGGAATTTGCACATGCTTGGTGCGGAAAGAAAGCAGGCCAAGAACTAGCTAGGACATGAGCTAGCTCTGTTGGGCTGTGGCGTCGAAAAGACGCAAGTCGTAAAATAATTTTAAAAGGATTTTCAAATGGTTATTTCGATATTTATACATGAGCATGACCAGCACCAACAGTCAGCAACCAAGCAGCCAGCAACCAGGCAGTCAGCAAACAACTGAAGCTGAAGCTGGTGCAGTTTGTTTGCGGATGTGGTCAGTTTGTTTGCAGTCTGCTTGGTCGGCCAGGAGCGCCATGACTACTACAACCAAGCTTTGTTCCACTCTTTCGTGCAGGGCACTGTTGATGTCACTAAAGGCGAAGCGGCTGCTATAGAAGCATTCAATATAAATCAATACACAATGACTGACTCTATTTGTATCTCTTTCCTCCTATATATATTTCTCGTTCTCTGTGTGTGCGTAAGAGTCTCTTTGAGCAAGAAGGTACTCCATTGACTACGAATGCCACTCAATGCTTAGGACCATTCAGTTAAAGATTCCAAGTAGGTTTGTTTTGCAGTCGACTTGGCGTCAGCCTTAAACGTTGACTTAACTGGTTTGGTACATGTGGCAAGACAAGCATTTCCACTCGATGCTATCTTACAAACATAAGAATGCAGTTCTTTATGAGTTTCATTTCGTAAAACATTCGTAAAGAGAGAGCCTCGCTTTTGCATACCTTGTTAGAGTAGAATTTTTTAATTTGATCAGTTTTTAAATAATATTCTCGTATTTTTTTGTTGAGTAAATTTTATTGAAATTCATTAGGCTTTCTCACTCCATCATCATCATCTTAAGAAAATCAGAGCTCAACAGCTTAACTAAATATTTTATTCTGTGACCTCTTTTCTTGCTGAAAGTCTGTTATCTTTGCTTTGAAAATTGCCTTAGTTAAGAAAACTAATTTAAAATGTCCGACTTAAGTTTATAGCTCAGCAACTATGGTCATTTAAAGATTTAATAACAAATATAAATCATACGCCCCTTGAACTTAGATGCTGCTGTGGCTCACATTTTATTGCTTTTGCTCATTATAAAAACCACCCCCCCTGTTCCCCGTATAAGTTGCGTCTCACGAAAAACGAGATGCCGCAGCAATTTTTTTAATTTTGCACTTGTCTCTCCCCGTCTGGAAAACTTTAATCATATTCTCTTTGGTTCTCTGACGTTTGTGCGTTGTCGCTAGTGCGCTGCCTCTGCCTCTGTCTGTGAGTCGTGAGTTGGCTGACGCCTTATCTGCCTGCAACATTGTAATTAGTTTTAGCTCTGCGCTTCCATTCTATGTGCATTAAACAAAAAGTAAACTACACCCCAACAATGGCTCCTCTATGTGATTACAATGCTCATTTATATATACATATACTAACTTAGTAATGTGTATGCGAAGGAGTAGGTAGGAGGTAGGGGCGTGTGAGCGGGAGCGGGAGCAGGAGTGTGATTGTGTCCGCATTAAAAAGTGTTGCCTACTTTGCACAGCAAGTGATTAAAATCGCAACGCTTTTATTGCATTTTGCACTCAGAAGCAGCAGCGATGGTAAAAAAAAGCGAGGGGAAAACAAATATATATGAATAAAAGGCAACCATATCGCTGTAAAAATAAATATATATTACAGCTTTTACTGCTGTTTATTGTATGGCATAATGCTCATTAAGTAAGAATTGTGCTCGCTTTGTTGCTTGTTTCTGCCACACAGTAATTAAAAATGTTGCCCAGCGCATTTTTTGTTATACTGCTTTTGGGCTTATCTCCGCCTCGAGCCAAGCCTTGATAAAAAATCAAAGCGACTGTTGTGCAAGTATGTTGAGGTCACTGACCCAAAAATGGAATAAAATATATATAAGCACAAGCAGCGTCGCCTGTAATGCAATTAAATGAACCCAAAACCAGTTAAAATCTTCAATTATTAGACGCTTAATGCCCATTCCCCTGGAGAGTGGCCAAACACCAAGCATTCGACCAGTGGGTCAGCAGGGAAACACTCGATTTGTAAGTGTTTGTGTCTGGTGTTTGGTGTTTGGTGTCTGGTGGGGGCGTTGCCATCGTTGTGATAATTAAGCAAGTCATAGAAATTAGGCAAAAGACCATTTTAATGATTGTCATCTCTTGTACACACACTCTCACTCACTCATTGAAATGTCGCTGTAATACCCTTTAATGCTTTACACACGCTTGAAGAATGGGAATTTGTGTTCTCTGTTTTGCTTTCCAAATTAATTGTTAAGCTCATATATCGCTTGTTTGCGTTCCCATTTGCAGTATTTACATGCTTTGTAACGCAAGTCATGTTTAATGATTAAAAAATATAATATTTTAACTTGAATTGCTTAAGTAATGAATTTTATAACATGTTATTTGAAATTTATACTTATTTGACTTTTGTTATTCATTTCTTAAACATCACTCATAAAAATTAATTAGTTATTAAATACAAACAGCCAAATCAACCATTATATAATTCAACTTTTCTCTTT
This sequence comes from Scaptomyza flava, assembly GCA_030179655.1. NCBI lineage: Eukaryota > Metazoa > Arthropoda > Insecta > Diptera > Drosophilidae > Scaptomyza > Scaptomyza flava. Next base: position 20,169,110 of record JARNME010000012.1, read on the forward strand.
ACTGAAACTACATTAAGTTTTATACATATAACTTCCATTTGCTGCCATTAGACCATCATAAGTGTGTCGTTGGTATAAAAATAAGCGAAATTAGGGCAATAGAGATTTGAGGCAACTCATGGGAATGCCTTTAGTTTGTTTCATGCTGTGGCGCCTTTTCAATGCGACCCAACAACAACCACAAATTGACAGTGGGTGTTGCTGGTGTTGGGTGTTGCTGTTGGTGTTGGTTAGGGGAAGAAGAGTAAAGGTTGGACATTGAGGGCAGCAGCCATAGCCATGAACATGATAATTTTCTTGACGCCAGTTTTTATCTAGACAAAAGGAGAGGCAGTTGAGAGAGGCAGCAAGTTCAGGCAGCAAGCAGTCGAGGTCGTTGCTTGTGTTTGTGTAAATGTATCTTTTATTTTAGCCTTTTATGCGAGTATCTAATGCGAGCATGGAACGGCATTTGGCACGACACATAGCCCAAGTGGCGGCATTGGAAAAAAGTCCTTCGTAAATGGCAGCAATTTGTGCGAGACAAATTCATTTAAATATCCTTTTTCAGGCCTGTCCGTGTGCGTGTTTGTTCTGCGTGTGGGTGTGTGTGTGTGCGTTTACTGACCTTCTTAAATTTGATTTGGTTAACATGGAAAATGGCGCAGCTCTTTAACAGCCATTCTTAGCTTTGAACTTTTCACTCAAATGTAACTGTAAACTGTGCTTTTCATTTCTGCAACTCAAAGCGGCCGGAAAAGCACTGCCAAAGGCAAATCCCACAAAGAACTTTGTTGGAATGGCGGTGATGTGTAGGCGCGTGGGCGTAAATGTTGGTTGGAGGCATAGCTAAAAGTGCATTGACTGCAGCCCCCACACAGACTGTGTGTGCAGGCATATAAAGCCTCATAAAAAAGTCGTAAATTCGATTGTTATATGGCAAACAAAGCACCGGAAATGGGCCGAGCGATCTGCTGTTTGTCCTCACTCACCACTTCTCCCCTCGGTGCAACCACAAAAGGTGTTTGGTGTTGAAAACAAAATATTTTTTTTTTCTATTTGTTGTTGCATATATATTTTGTTTTATTGTGAGTCTCGTTTGGGTTTAGTTTTTTTTTGTTTTTTTTTTTGTGTTGCTGCGCGGCATAAAATGTGCTTCAAACTTTGTGCAAAGCAAACAATAAGTTGGCCAAACAATACGCAAAAGGCTAGAATAAGGCTTAGAAGGCCTTTAAGGACTCGTTTGCAATCCGTTGCCAATATGTCCACTGAATGCTTTTATATTACTAAATTTACATGTGAATAATAGCTATATGATTGCTTTCTAAGTAGCTCAGGAATTAGAAAGCCCTACCTAAGGTTTTTCGAAGAACTAAACTTACTTTGCTGGTGTTGTGATAAGTTGACCCATAAAAAAGTTACAGAACAAATAAAAATTTTGAGTTAAGAGTTATTGAAGCATTTTCTATTGCAAGCTGTTAACTTCAAAAGATTATTTCCAAAGTTTTTCAGTAGAAGCATACTAAATGCACGACAAAATGCTTTAGGACCTAACCATAAAAGTTTTACTAACTTTTTTAAAGAGTAATACAATTATTTTACAGCTGCTTAATGATTTTGCTTTTAAAGCTTTTTACAAAAATCAAGAGAAAGCAGTAATAACTGCTTAAAAACAAACTTAAATCAAAAACTCAAAATCTGACTCAGATATAATTTATTATACATTATATTATCAAGATAGATGCCAAACTTCTAAGCCATTAATAACGCGAAATGCATTTGCAACTCAAAATCAATAGAAATTCCATTTGCGTATTAAACAAAAAACTTTACCCATTTGCACTTTGCACAGCTGATGGCTTAAGATGTGGCAAATGTGTAAAATGCGAAAGTTGCTCGCATGTGCAATCTGTTTTCATTAGTTACGAGCACAGCTGTTGGCACAAAACCTAATCAAGCTCTATTTATATTGCGCATACGTCGCGTGGCACTGAACTTAAGTTTTGATAAGCATTTCTTAATAGTTGCGCGTGTGTTTTTTGTTTGCTATTCATTGCAGGTGCGTGATCAAATGGAATTATTGCGAGTGCAGCCGATTGATCAGTCAATTCCAGCTGAGGACATTATGGGCAGATCCTACTGTCGCTATCAAGGACCAAGAACGTGATAATTTCTTCATATGTAAAGTTTAAAAACAGCACTCAAACACAAACGCACAACTCTCTCACGAACAACACTCACACACAACAAATGCCGGAGGCCAGCGAAAAGAGAGGAAAGAAATTATGTCAAGCATACGTGTTGTAAAGTGAAACTTGTTCTAGGTTAATTGACAAAGTTTTTTTCGTCGTTACATGTATGCATTTATTTCTATAGTATGTGTGTGTGTTGTTTGTGAGTATGACACATACACACACACTGTCAATCGCTCAGACTTTACGCAGCAGCTGCTGCCCGGCGACATTGTGTGCAGCTGGCTGTGCACATAAACAAACAGAAAGTGGCGCTTATGGGCCGTTCCATACACTTACGCACACACACACACTGAAACACACACATGCCCACCCACCATATCGTCATCCCCTTTCGTCTTGGCTACACTGAGGTTGCCATAGCTTAGCCAACATTGTGTAAATATCATTGTCATGTTTATTTTCATCTTTAGCACTTAGTAAGGCAAGGATCCACAAAAAAAACAACAACGGCACAAAAAACTATCTTAAACCAGAAAGAATCAAAAGCGAGCGCAAAACAAATGCACAAAAAAACAAATAAAGAACGCAGAAAATAAGATACGAATAAAACAAAAAAATGTCTAAGAAATGGCTAAATACATAAAGTAATAGGAAAAGTGAAATACTCTAAACCTCCAAAGATCAAATAGATACAAAAAACCCTGTTACAGGCGTATGAAGTAAAGAGAATTTTTCTTTGCGTATTTTTTCTATGAAAAAGTTATAATTACCCATACATATATATATTAATATTGAAATGCCCAAGAGAGCTAATTTGATGTGGCAAAATATAAAACAGAATGTTGCAATTATCTTTACGTTTTTAAAGTATATTTGAATACGAGTAATTTTAATTCGACTTTGTGCTATTTAAAGTAAATCCAACATTCAGCTAAGCTGAGTGCTAATGAGTGCAGTTTTTGAGCCAAACGCAAAAATGCTGCGCTCTTCAAGAGCCATTAGTGAATTCATTTAAAATGCAGATTAAAACAAAGCGTTATTTGGTTATAACATTTTAATTTCGTAACTAACCAAGCTAACCGAAATGTTTGAAATGGTATTTCTAATTAGTTAATTAAAATTAAACAATTAATTAGCCATAGGTTTTTGTGCGAGTGCACAAGCATACACTGACACAATACGAACAAATTCTATACAAGCACGTTTCGCTTCATTTGGCAATTTGTAAGGATTCAATAATTATTTTTAATCAATATATTCAAATATAATGAACAACAACATATTAAATAATTAAAAAATCCAAAACATAGTCAACCCGCCAAAAACAAAAAACACATGATAAATTTTAAAGCAAATACCATAAAATAACGTTTAACCAGAGCTGACAAAATGAATATAAAAAATTTAACAAAACTCATAAATGTTTACGCCAGAACCATTTAATGAATGAAGCATATTTCGTAAACTTATACAAGCAAAATGAATATTTTTTGTAATCATTGAGTTTATTGAAAACAGGTTCACAACTAATTTCCAACTAAAATGCCAACAAAGCTTTGATTGTTTGTTTAAGGTCGAAAGGCTTGAACATTTCAATCCACCAGCAACAAAAATAACAAAACATATTTAAAAAAAGATTAAACGGGGGGTGTAACATAAAGAAGTTAGAACAAAACAAAAACACATGTGATCAAAAAAATTTAATTATATAAAAAATATATATATATTATTATAAATACTACGATTATTTAATAACTAAAAACGAAAAGGTTTACAGAACAACAGAACAAAACTACTGAAACTACCAAACAGAAAACTAACCTATGAACAAATATTTAAACGATTTTTACTGACTAGCAGCGAAGCGTCAATAGCATAAGCTGAATGCCAGTTGTAAAATTTGCCACATAAACAAAATACATTTATTGATTACCACTACTTAACTAACGATAATGATAAAATTAACTAACCTAACTGTACTCCTATTGAAATTTCAAAATATATATATGTTTATATATGTAGCTGAGCTCAGCAAAAGCCAAATAAGTCTTTTGGTCGAGGCAACAGCGTATTACCCTTGTAAATATTTGTATGAATAAAAAGCAAAAGCATTGTATAATAATGAGTAAGACATAAAAAGATTAAAATAAAACGTTGTGGATAATAACCAAAAAGTAAATTACATTTCGTAAGTGTATTATGAATAAATGTCATAAGTGGCCAGAAAAAAACAAGCAAAATACAAAAAAAAAAAAAATAAATACAGAAAAATCATTACCGGTTCCACAGTTTTTTTTCTTTTTGGTTTTCTTAGGTAAGTATTCTAAGATTCTTGTAACCAAATTAAAGCCCAAAAATACTTCAGAAAATTGCATTCAATGCACGAACATGCTTTTAGCCAACTTCTGGTAGCAACCAGCTTATCTGCATGCCTTGGCTGCCACCAATAACTCTTCTCATATGGACTTAGCTTTTAGAAGTGCTTCTGTTGTTGTCTGTGTGCATGTTTCGTAGACTTCTCTCTCAACAGCCATCAACGCTGAAACACTTCCTGGAACTTCAATTCCTTTGCCTCAGTGTTTGTTTTTCCTGCTTGGTTATTGTTGATGTGGATGTTGATGCTGTTGTAGTTGTTATTGTGCTGATTGCACTCGAAACACACACTCAACAAACACTTCAGTCACACATCCACATCCTGCAACTGGCGCTTTTACTTTCCGTCTGTCTGTCTGTCAGTCGGGCTATCTCATCCTGTTAGCTGAGATATGTGCGTCGAGTTCGTCTGTCAAATTTATTAAAAAAAAAAAACTACTCGTTTTTCTGATACTTTTCGGACTACTGCTCGAAGAGATATCCTATAGACCTTTAACAATAAAAATGTAATGCACAAAATGTCGAAAACTTGTTCGCACAATCATGAATGCATACGCCTTTCATGAATCGGCTACAGGGAATTTACGTAAATATATCGATTCGAAACGATGTTGTGCTTATCTGCGTGCGTAGTGGTAAAAAACCAAGCATTTTATTTCTGTTCATTTTATTCGACCAGCTGAAAGATAAAAGTCCGGAGCGAGTTCAGTTGCAATAAAAAAAGCGTCTGCTATTGCCCACCAGCCCCTTTGGCCGTGTAATTTATGTGTGCACTGTGGCCGAAAGTTCAAACATTGAAAAATCATGAAATTTATCTCATTTTGGCAAAGGTCAAGTTGCGTTACCAGTGTTGCGAAATGTCCTTCTGTTACCCAAGCATCCATATGCCCCAAAACCATATAACTCGAACGCTCATAAAATTTGCAAATATATTTTGCATTCTACAATTCTTGGTGCTGCCGCGAGCGACATAGAAACTAAATAACAAAAAAACTATGCATCAAACGAAATGCATGTTTTACATAAAATTTCAATTAAATGAAATAAAGTTTCAACAGTGGCAGTGTCCTTGGCAGAAGCAGTGGCAGCCGCAGTGGCAGTTGGGTGCCCGAATCGTGCGTCTTTCCTAAATCATTTTGCTGGCAGTCGAAATTAAACTGGCTTTGGCAACAAATGTTTAATAAAAGTTGTTGCCAGCACTCTGCAAAAGGCCATCAGTTTACCCAAAAAGAAAAGCAATAAAACGCACAAAAAATCGAAGCTAAACTACAGCCAAATCTTGCGAAACCAGAGCAAAAACTAAACAGAAATACAGGACATTAAACATTTTGCTGTTCGTACAAACTAAGCTCAATTGCGACCATTGATTAAATTGTAAATAAAGTTGGTTTGTTTAAAGACAACAATAACGAAAAATCTTGAAGAAAGTTAACTCAAATACAACGAAATGCATTTTTGAATTTTGGCTTATATTCTTTTTTCATTGCAGTATTTTTGTAAAAAATCGTTTATGCAAATATTCATTTATGAATATTACGTTTTTTTTTTTAAATAAATATTTGTTATTTATTTCACGTCGTATTTTATCCAACAGCACTTTGAAACAGTTTGATAAATCTAAGATTTTTATAATTTAAAATATTCCCTAAAATTATCTTTTATCTCTTATTCTTTCAATTTATTGCAAGTTGTCTCTAGTTTATTAAGGACAATAAAACGTCTTACAATCTTTATGGCTCGGTAGAGGTTGTATATCACTTTAATATTTTATAAAAATAAATTCGTGCGTAGCTTAGATTTAATTCAATATCGTTTCAGAAATCGCTTTCCAACGCTGACAGAACACATAAATAAATAGAGCGCAGAAGAGGCAGTCAAACCTCGACAATAATAAATAAATACACAACAAAAACGCTCACAGAAAACCAACAAAAAATAAATGAAAAAAAAAAAAAATAGCAGCACAAATACTAAACATTTCGTTTAGTTTCCAATGACGATTTGCTGGCCATACTGGCACGCCCATTTAGCTTGCTTGGACCGCTTTTTGCCCGCAAAACAATGTTACCGCCTTATCCGGCGTGACCATTGCTCTTTCCATTCCTTTCGCTCTTTTACTTTGTGCGACTTTTGGTGGCCACGTTCCTCCTCGTGGCTGTTTCTTGGCCGCTCGCTCAGTCCACCGTAAAGTGCCACCAAAAAGGATTGCTGTACGCCATAAATTGTTGTATTTTATTGTCCAATTTCTTTTTATTATATTTTTGGGTTATTTTTCGCGTTGCGTTCTGTGTTGCTTATGCTTCATCTACTGTTTCGCTTTGCTACTGATTTTTGTTCTGTTTTTTGTTGGATACTTTGTGGCACATGTTGGGTCCTGAAGTCCTGCGTCGTGTGTCCAATGTCCTAGGCAAGCAACGAAGACTGCCACTGGTCAGGGAGCGCACCAGTAGACTTTCCTCCAACTCTTCGACTACTGGACCAACTTGGCCGCCATTCGCATTGTCGTTTGTTGGAAAATTGTTTTTTAAAAACAAAACACACACACAGTAAGCCGGCAAACTTTTTTCTTACAATAACAGCAGCAACAAACTTGAATTATTAAATGACGACCCACAAGATTGGCAACAGAAACAAAAGGGAGCCAACATCAAAAACTGACCCTGGTAGCTGTCCAATGTAAGTACGTGAGTGTGCGCGCTTGTTTTAACAATTAAGAAATTCTTGAAATATTTAGCATGTCACTGAACAATAACATCTCAACACTTTTTCCAAGTCCAAGCTTATGCTTAATGGTGTTCTTGTTACTTGCTGCAAATTGCCACAAGCTACCGAGCATACATGAATACATACAAACAAGGACGTATGCTAGGTTTGAAGAGGTTGCACTCTTACAGGGGTTAAATTTTTTTAAAAGATTTGCGACAAAAAATCGTGTCTTTAAAGTTATTTGAAAGTTTAGAAATTTTCAGGATTTTTTTGTTCTTAAAAAGCTTAGCCTCCCCCATCCCAAAAAGTTACAAGCGCCCTTGGTAACACAAATGATATAGAGTTATTACAATTGCTTGGCTCTTGACGAGCTTAAAGATAGCAAAAAAAAAAAAAAAAAGTACTTGGCAAGGTGAAAATAAAATAAAATATGTAAAAGTTTTAAAATTGCTTTTTTTAAACATTCGGCAATGTCGGAAATCTTGATAGCTACTTAAATACTTTTCTTGGGTATATATTTTTAAAATCCATTAATATTGTGTTTACTAAAACAAGAAATTTAAATATAGTATTCGTTAGTTAACACAACTTTGCTATGTTCAAAAATGAGTTTTGAATCTGTAAATTTAGTGTTTGATATCAAAAACGCAACTGATCGTGTAATAATTTTTTAACCTATGTGAAATTAGCATCTGGTATAAATATAGACGCCGATTTCAATCTAAACATCATTGAAACGGTTGCTAAACTTTTGCAAATTTTGTGATGCATTTCGCCAATCAGAGAACTCAGTCGATATTCAAAACCATTATGACAGCGAGAACAAAGTAATGTGGAATTGGAAAAACAAAACGAAAAAAAAAGAAAACAATGGCCAATACAATGGCACCCACATCAAGTCGAAATAAGCGAGATTCCATAGCTGACCGGTGGAAGGGAAGGGTAGCGCAGGCACTTTGATGAATGAATATGCCTGGCCGGTAAACGGCTTTGGCTGACGTGGCCAACTAGGCGTATGCGTATATGTAAAGCGGCAAACATTTTAATGAGCGTTTGCATAACAAACGCGATTTTTCGCAAACAACCCTCTTTCCCCACCAGCTCCATTGCATAACGACGAAACATCAGCAGCCAAAAAAAGGGCGGAGTGGGATAAAACCACATGCCGTTCAACTGGCAGCAGCTTTTAACGCACTGTGTAACTGTAGCATGCAATTATATTTAATGATGATGTTTATTGTATAATAAACTCACACAAATGCAAATTTATACACACACAAATCAACACACTCGCCGAGCAAGTCGTGTTTATGATAATAATTCTTTAACTGCAGCATATGGGCAGCGGTATTGGCCCATTTGAATTAGCAGGAATTGATTTTGTCTTAACTAAATTAAATTATTTATAATGTACGCATTCAGAGAGTATTATAAAATAAGTCAACCAACACGCATTTATTATGGCTGATTATATGCAGCGACAGCTGTTGAACGATGCTTCATATTTCACCCAATCAGGAATTTAGTTAAGCCGAATAAATCCTCACAGCTGCCACAGAACATTAGCGACAGAGTCAACCAAAAAAACTCGAATGTTACAGAATGTGTGTCATAGAATTATTGTGCTAAAAGCGAGAAGGGAAGGATGGGAAAATTTTTGGCAAAGAACGTTTTTAAATCATTTAGTGAATATATTAAAGAAATTTGATGAAATTAGGAATAAATTAATTATTTTTCGATTTGACAGATGATGGAACATTAAAATTTTCGAACACTAAAGTAAACTTTTGCTTTTTTCATATCGATTATCTAAACTTATTGCAACATCAGATATAAAGAGACATTATCAAAAGCAAAGACTTAATTTAGGAGCATGCCACTAACGCCATTCAATACCTTAAGCTTTTTGGGCCGTTCAGCTGTTGACAACCACAAGGCAATTAACGCTAAGCACCACAAATCCTTGCGGCAGCATTTTGAAGTATTCTCAAATAGCAAAGTTTTTGGAGCAGCTCCGAGCAGCACGAAGAACCCAAAAACCTTACCCAATGAAGAACCGCTGCATGTGTTGTTGATGTTGCTTGTAACCGGCTCTCCGCTGGAATGAATCCAATTATGTGCTTAATCACAGGGCGAAAGAGCTAGATAGAGAGAAAGAGAGAGCGAGAGAGAAAGAGAAGAAACTGAGAGAGAGAGAGAGAGAGAGAGAGATAGCGAGAGATAGATGATGTGCGTTTGGCTTATGAAACTACTCGCTGACAATGCCTGCCACATAAAGCAAAACACACACGAGAGTTGACTCAAAGAGTCGTTTACGGATGTCTCTGACTCACATCTGCGTAACGCTCACACACTCTGTCTCTCTCTCTCTTTCTCGCTTTGTCTCTTTTGGTCTTAACAAGCATGTGCGTGGCATGTGGCAGGGCTTAAGGCACACGGCTGGTCGCTCAGCTGAGCCTTTAAGCATTAAATACTTTTACACACAAGTGCTGCTAAAATTTATTCATGGCCGTTTTTAATGCAGGCGGTTTTTAATAGCGGCGGGCGGGAGTCGCCGTTCTCCGGCCAGAGACTGTCGACTTGACATGCAAATGTCTGAGTGTCTCATGAGTGTGAGTTTGTGTCAGTGTGTGTGTGTGTGTGTGATGGGTGGCAGCTCTTTGCTGCTGTTGTTGTTGCTGTTTGTTAAGCATGCTTTTGAAAAGCTATTGAAAATGTTGCCCCAGCACCCTTGAGTGAGGTCTCGATTTTTAATGGCGATTTTTCACAGTCATTTGCCAATTGCATTCCCTTCACTGTCAAGGGGTGTAATCCATTTATCATACGTTTTGCATGTTTAACACTTGTGAAAAAGTCAAATGGCTTTAAGCTACTCAAGCTTTGTAGCAAGCGTTTCAGTTAACAAATTTCAAACGCCTTATTTTTAAGCCAGGCTTTATCACATCTTTAAAACTAATTTATTCAAATACAAAACTCTGAAATAAATATATTCTATACATAAGTACAAACGATGTTAAAAGCTTACTTACAACCCAAAGCATTTTTAACAAACACATAGTATGTTCCCCAATATTGCAGAGTGTATGAAATTCTCTATGCTGACTTTGCCAATATCATTTAGATTTTTTCTGTCCATCCGCTGGCCCACAGTGTGTTCTATATTCCCACTCCCCGAGACCCGGAGTTAAGAGCCCGCTATGATCCAATAATGGGTTAAATGGCGAGTAAAGTGAATGAAAATGATGTTGCAGAGCAGTCTTTGGCTTTTATTGGTGGAAAAGTGAACACGGTATACGATTCTGTGTCGATTGATAATATTTTATACGAAAGCGGCAATTTAACACTTTGGGACAGCCGCTGTTTTATGTAAAGGTGCGCGAGCCAAATTTCAAACCGATTAATATTAATTTACAACTTTTTTCATACTATCTGCCAAAAATAAGCCATGCCTAAGGCTTAAGGGGATCGTGTGTGTGTATATGTATATGTCTGGGTGTACTTCTTCAAGTTCCACACACTGCTCGTTGGAGGAGTTTGGAGTAAATTATTTTGTTGTCATTTGATTTGCTTAAAGGTTAAGTGACTGTGACATGAAAGAGCAAATGGAAATGCGAACAGTTTCAAGTGCTGAATACGATGCGTATACGGAATAGCAATGAAGTTTTCAGGAACTGTGTGTGTGTGTTTGTGTGAATGTTATGCTTATTTGCTTTTTACCTTTGGTAAATAATTAGGCAGCAGCATAGTTTGCTAACGGGTTAAAATATTCACCGAATTTTCACGTTTGTGTTTGGCAAACAGCACGAATTTTGTGGCGCAATTTCTATAACTTTTTTTTTTTTTGTGGAGCTTTCCGACTGACTTTTAGCATTTGCAACTAGCAAAATTTCATTTTCAACTGTCAATTAGCAAACTCGCTGGAGTTTCACATACACTTTTCTACAAAGGTAACTAAATTAGCAGCACAAGCAGATTCTGAGGCTGAGCCAAGTTAAGTTCTTCACACAGCAGTTGGCATTTCCGCGTTTCGGTTTGCTTTGTAAGCCCGCTTCCGTTTACATTTGTGTTAGTGTGTTTGACAGAGAAGAGAGGCAGATAAAGAGACAGAGACAGAGAGAGAGAGAAAGAAAGTTCAGTTTCATTGGACCCATTTCATGAAATCCTGCTATTGTCGTTGCTGTTCGCCAAACTGCACTTAAAATGTTTAGAAAGTTTTTTATTTACTTTATTCTGCATCGTCAATTCTATTTTTGCCAGCATCTTAGCAATGTCCATTGTTATTAGTATTGTTGTTACTGCTTGTTCCTGCTCTTTCACTGTGCTTACTAGTGAGTTTTTCGAGGGCCTGAATGCATTGCTCATTGTTGGGCCAACGCAGCGTAAGTCGACATTGCATTGTGCCTGAAACTCTGCTCTTAATTTCGTTCAAATTTGCATTTCCGGCTTGGCGTGTAACCAAGTAACCGCTTAGTGGAGCAATTTGTTAACTAAAATATTGTAGAACAGACGCTTCCGGGGCGGTAGAGCGGCTAACTCAGCAAAGCATAAAATCTACAGAGGGAAACGAAATGAAAATCAGCTTCTAACTGAAGCCGAAAATTAAAAAGCAAATTTTTATTATAATGCTTTTAAATGTGAAGTACACTTAAGCTTTAATTCACACATTGTTTAACAAGCATAAAAACGTTGAAATTTTGTTAGAGATGCTTGAATTCTATTCAATTTCCATTGTAGAAAACAATTTCGATTATTTTGACAGCGCAACGTGTTGAAGCCAACTATTTCGCACGTGAGTCATTTAGGTTGGCAAATATTATGCTTGTTAAATTCCTGCATAACCGATGTAAGCATATAAATATTATTTTAGATTTTTGACACGCGTGTGCGTGACATAAAATTAGTTGTGTTATCTTAGCTGGTTACATATTAAGTTTAATAAATATTTATACAAGTGACGTATAATTTCTACCTCAGTTTATTAAATTCAATATTGTAAAACTCATTTATTATTTTCCAATTTAAAACATTTAATTTTAGATTATTATATCCAGAATTGCTCTTAAATTAATTTATGCCTTAAAGCACAATTGAGGTACCTTAAAAATAATTCGTTGTGCTACATATTCTTCAACTTGCTTTAAAGTGATTTACAGTGAGGACTTAGGTTCTGTTGCTTTTTAAGCTTCTAAGCTCAATACATGCTTCTATCTTTTTTGCATTTGCTGCTGGCACTTTGAAGCCTAGTACCAACCCACTGTGAACACAAAGCCAATTTAAAAATGTAGAAAAGACCAAAAAATGTTGCAGTAAGTATCTACTTGTTATTGGCATTTACTGGCATTTACATTTTAATGCCGCCCACCGCAGGCTGACGAAAGGTAGCCAGAGTAGGGCAAGACTCCATTTGTTCTTTGCCAATTCATTTGCCATATTCTCGTTTCGTTTCGTTTCGTTTCGTTTCTTTTTCTTTTCATTTGGCATTTTTGCTTTGGCCCCATCGTATGCGAGCATGTTTTTGCAACTTTTTGTTTTCATTAGCATTTTGTTGTTGTTCTTGTTTTTGGCTTCTTCTTTTTTGCTGTTTAAATATGCCGCAGCATTTAGCATGACAACGTCTTTGACAACGACAACGACAACAAGAATGTTGTCTGCCCCCTACCCAAGAGCTAGAACAGGTTCCCGTGCAGGACCCCAGCCCCACATGACGTGGAATTCCTGGTTTGCACGGTTCAAAAGACTTTCCCGTGACTGCCAATAATTCAGTTGGTTTAATGTTTTTCGATGACCACATTTAGTTGTTTTTACTGTTTCCTGCTTTCATTCTGTTTCGCACACACTCTTTTATGCACTCACTCTTTGGTTTAAGCTGTTTGTTGTTGCCTTGTTTGCCTGCGGCGTTTGCATGTTTTTATGGAATTTATTAAAACTTTTTCTGCTGCTCATTTACGTTATATACCCAAAAAAAAAGGGACACACATCAAATGCGCCAAAGGGAGCAGCTCAAAAACTAAGCGCAAATAATGAGCACATTGAACAGTCAGTCATGGATATTTTTAACAGCTTCAAATGTACAAATACTTACCTAAAACATTTAATATTTTTATTACATTAAATAGATCATTAAATATTTATTTATAGCAATGCTTGTGTGTGTAAAGTAAAAACTTATTTAACTAGTTAATTATTGTAATTAAGATACACAAATTCGCACACTTTTATCAAGTATACGTTAACATATCACAACTTTTTTTTAAATAAGTATTTCCTCGCACAGTTGTGTATGTTTTTCATTTCCTATTGCTTTCAACGCTTTGTCCAATTTGTTGCATATCATTACCTATGCAGTTAGATACATTGTGCTGCAACAATTTGTTGTTCTATTTTACATCCTCGTTTAATGACAAATTCCGGACGAACTCTGAAGCTTTTGTGGCAAACAAAACAAACAAAAAAACAGAAACTTCAACCGAAAGCGTAACAACAAAGTATATATGTACATACATATGTATATAGAAAAAAACCCACTTCAGTTCCCCGCACCATTTCATGTGTCTGTGCTCGATGTTTAGGCCAACAAGCGACGCCGTCGTCGTGGTTGGCGTCGGTACTCTGATTTTATGCATTTTATTATCTGCCTTAGTCACGTTTCAATTTACGGCCCATTGGCGGTTACAATTTGCAATCACGTTTTGCCCTCGAACAAAAACCTCATGCCTCAAACCCCCCAAAACAGGGAGTCCACCAACCCCCAGCTCGCTTTGTGTGCGCTGCAACTTTCTATCTATGGCATGACACCTTTATTAGGAACGAAACCCACCCAGCTGCCACTTACCTTCAATTCCAGCTACGACTGACTGTGTTTATCATATGCCCCACTTATACGCTTGACTGCACCACAGCCGTCCAACAACATGATGGTGCCTTGCCCATTGCCTTTGGCTCTGTCGCTTGCTTTGAGCCTTGTTTTAGTTTAGAATTTATTGCCATTTTGTAATTGTGCTGCCTTTTTTTCTTTCTTCTCCTTTGGCTTGCTTGCTTTGCTTTGCTTTCTTTTGCCATTTGCCATTGTCTTAGTTTTATAACTTATTTTGCCGGGCAGGTGCAAATGTTGGCGTCGTCCTGTCTATTCCGTTTTACCTGCCTCCTCCATTTATCCAAGCTGCCTTGCACGTCTGCTTTGGCGTCATTGTTATGTCTTTTATCTATGACGGTTCATTGTACGTCTCAACCTCATCCAACTCGCCGCAGTTCCTTGCACCTGTAGCTACTGCCTTGTGCGTCTTGGTCACGTGGCTGTCCAACAACTACAGCTGCAGCCCCACAACTGCTACAAGAACCGCCAGCAGCAGCAGCAGCACTGAACGTAAATTGTAACTTTTTATTACATAATTTCTGTCATTAACCCGCTGGCTGGTTCGTGGTCGGTTTGTTGAGCAAGAATGACTGACTGTTTGACTGTAGCTGTAGCTGTAGCTGCCGTTAACCCACCTCGTCTTCGGGCCATATTCGTAATGACTTCAATACATTTCGACTGTCGCCGTTCCGACAGACATCCGGCACTGCCATTGTGTGCTGCGTGTCCTGCATACACACGATATACTTCCACTAAATTCACGACAACATATATCTTCATTTAATACCCATACCATTCCTCTTGCCACACACCACCCACAATCTGTGTCTTTCTGCGCGGCAGTTTTACTGCCGCTGTCTAACTGGCCAGGCCGTGGTTGATGTTAATTTAAAATGTAATTAGTTTAAGTAATGAACACAGTTTTTGACGTCACTGCACTTAGCACACCTTTTCCGTTTCCTGTTTGCAAGTTGAGGAATTGTGTTCCCGAATCCTTAATTGTTGAGATTTCAACCAGTTATGCAAAAGTTGAATTCAATGCATATAATTTATAAATTATCTTAATACATTTTATGTTAATTTAAATACATCGCAGCAATAACAAATAGTTTCTATTGAACGTATTTGTATTTTAATTCACTCGATTTTTATTCGAGTTTGTTTTATTATTAGTTTTTCTTTGAAAGTGTTTTTTATTTAACAGCAAATGTTTGCCGGTACGAATACCTAGCTATAGAATCCTTTAATGGCATTTTAAATTAGTTTCTCAGCTTTGCAGTTTGCATAATATTCGCATTAACGTTAAAGTTTTTTCCATTTCTCTTGCCTTTTTTTTCACTTGGCTGCTAATTTTTATGCTTGCCATCATAAATCAAACAGCCTTTTGATCATCGGCACCCAGAGCCAGGACAACATCAGCAGCAGCAGCAGTAGCAGCATCGATGTGAAGCGTTGCGATGGGAAGGACTCGGCATCTTCAATCTGGGCAGCACTCTAATTAGCTGCTGTCTCTGCTTCCATGGTCATCCTTTGGCTTGTTAGCTTTGTCAGCTCGCTTTATACTTATATATATTTTTGCTTCATTAAACCAATTTCCGTGTCGCTGTCAAAACAACAATTGATTTCCTCGCCAATCGCCGGGATTGCCTTTTGAGCCGGGCCCTTACCTATTCCTTTCTCTCTCGCTCTCTCTATTTTTCGCCTTCTTTCCTTTCTAACCCTCTTTGCTATCTGTCTCTCTCACTTTCTCGCTATCTGCTGCGCTTTTTACAGTTATTCTTCCGTCGTTTTCTTTAACAGCTATTTACTGGGCTGGGCTTTTCCCTTTGCTGCTCGTGCCACTTGTGTTTACATTGGCAGCTGCTGACAGTAACGAGTTGTTCTACACATGCTTAACTCTGCCCCTGTCCACATCCATATCGATGTCCATGTCCAAGTCGAAGTCGAAGTCGAAGTTGATGTCTATGTCCGTGCGTCCAGACCAAGCATCCTTTGTCAGCATATCGCCTGTTTGTCTATCATTTTGTGTGTGATAGAAATGATTCTCATACATACTTGCAAATATAATAGAAAAAACCTTACAAAAATAATAAATCATGACTCAAAAGGAGCAACTGTGTTGCTGCTGCAATGTACTTCAAAAGTGGTCCTTGTAATCGACAATGTTATCGACAATGTTTGCAATAATGCTTTGGGCTACAGACTTTCATTCCAAAAGTTTTATAATTAGCTTTTGCTCAAGAGTTTGCCTGCTTTGAACTTTGATGTCACCAGCTTTGTATAACTTTTTCTTTTCGATTATTTGTTTGTAATTTCACTGATGCATATTCCATAGAGCCTTTGGCGATTTTATCACTGTTGTTACTATCATAAAGAATGGATATGTTATCGAACAAATGATTTAGGAACAACATGTACTCAATCAGCATGATTCATCTACAAAACGAAAAAAAAAAAAGGAGATCGAACATTTTCCAACTCTGATTCTACGAAGCATCAAAAACTATTTGCATTCAACTTGGGTGCCATAGTTATTATTATATATTTTGTTGGTCGACTTTTATGTATTTTTAACAAACAGTTATTTTTCTTTGCTAGCAAATGGCAAACGTCTGCTCTGGTGGCACGTTGCTTGGGCAATATGATTGAGCGCTCGGGCAGAAACGTGCCACCAGGATGTGTCTGCCACGGCAAGTAAGCATTTGCGACGAACTCCCATTTAAATAAATACATTTGTGCAGTTTGTGCAAATGCAAAGAAAATATCGCCACTCGCTAAAGGCATCAAGGCAAACAAATGTCGAAGTGGTAGCAGCATAAAGACCAACTGCAACAGCAGCAGCCAAAAGGCTACACATAATTTACCAATGCATAGTGCAATGCAGATGCCAGACACACACACACACACACACACACACACTATCTAAAAAGGGAGAGTGTAAGAGAGACAGAGACTCCAGCAGCTGCTGGAGTTGGGAATCCCAGTCGTGTTCAGGTTTCGCATTCTATGCGAAAAAAAAATTACGTGTGTGCCTTTGCCGAGCGATTTATTTTACGGATTGCAATGAGATAGCAGCGCGCACATTGCGTATACGATCCGTTCGCAGCTATCAATTCATTGAAGCGCATGCGAAGTTATACAAATGTATCTCGATACAGATGCAAATACAGCTGTTTATATACATACTCATACATATATATATTTTATAAATAAAAAGCGGTTTCTTTGCCTGTATCATTTTGTATCGATTTGTATGTGTGTCTGTACGATTTTTAGCAAAGGTTTCTGACACTCATTGAGCTGCCTGATGCCATTTGACAGGCAGCCGAAGGTAGAACTACTGCCACTTGGAATGACATAGCATTTTCATGCTAAAACAAGCTTTGAACACAATTGGATTTGTCAAGCGAATAACAAAAAAGGTGAACTGCAACAATGTTACAATGCGAAAATCAAGTATTTGCATATACACTTGAATATGATGAAAGACTCTTTGTTACGCGTAGACAAATTTAATAACATCTTCAAGTTTATCGATTTGATGATAACAAATCGCATTGTTGATAGCAATAAAGAAGAGATTAGATTGAGGTGTTGGGCTTAACAAACTTAAAATATCATGTATGCAATTGATACAAATAAAGCTATGCGTACATTTGTGTGCAATTAGTAAAAGCTTGTTACATTATTTTAGTCATTTACGTTCAATGTTTGGGAAATGTTTGCTTAGAAATTCAAACCTAGATACTGAATCGGTTTAGCCAGCTTATTTCAAAAGGAATATAAGCCTTAATTGCAGTGGCAAAATGAACCCAGTTTGCCCACAAATAATGAGCAAAATTATGCACATTAATGATATCAAAATGCGCAAATAAACAAATGAATTATGGCCAAGCACATTTGCACATAGCTATTTGAGTGTATTCATGTGTGTTTGTGCTGGTGTGAAGTTCATTTTATTAATTCATTAAAATTCATAGCTCACTCACGAAACACAAACACACGCAAACCACATACATGTGCATTTCAAAACTAATAATAACTAAAGCTACTTAATTAGATGCCAGTCTCTGCAGAGAACAGCGACCCTTCAAATTTTGGTCGCCAGCCACCCAATTTAGGGGCACCTTGTGTGTGTTTGTGTGTGTTTGTGCTTCTAATTTGCCATACATATCTAATTTATTTTACTAATTTAGCACACACTCGCACCTATTCTGGTTGATTACACACGCCACGAACACTGAGCTGATATGCAAAATGGACACGCTTACGACAGACGCTGAGGTCAAGCCATCAACTCTCAGTTCACAGCTATCAACACCACACACACACACACCTAACATTCTCGAGGGAGGTACACATTAATGGACATCCAAAATAATCAAAAACTAAATTTTCGTGAGCAACCATTGGCAAATCTCTGGGGCTAATGCCTGACCATTGGACCACCACGTTCTGTGTAAGGCTATAAAAGCTGAAGTTTCGATTTGCAACAGGACGAGTTTTACGTAAGACGAAACAGAAGTGAAGAGCCACTCAGAGATTGGTTGGGTTGAGTGTGGGGTTTTGTTTCCAAGAATCAGCTTCGACATTCATGAAATCATTCATAAATTATTGGTCCCAGTGCAGTCATAAAATCACCAAACCAGCCACCAAATATTGCACGATTGCATTCCATATGAACAGCAACAGTAGCAGGCATTCCACAAGGCCGACTGACCACTTGACCCTGCTGGATTGAGTGGACAGAATGGGTGTGGTTGGGCCGTTGCAGGTACCGATTATTTATGGCTGCATAAACTAATTGCTTTGATTTCTGAACGTTTCCGAGGGCATTTAAAGTATTAATTGTCAAAGTTGTTGATAACACTAAACTGCAAGAGTCTGAACACGAGAAGGCAATTTGGAGATTTGTCCAAAATTAAAGTAAGTAAGTAATTTAATGTAAATAATTTAAAGCATTTTTCATAAAGCAGCATTACTTTTCAAAGAAATATAATAATAATTATTAGATTTGAAGGGTTTTTATCTTATTTCTTAATATCTTTTTATGTTCTCTAATGTTGAGTGGTACAAGTCAGCCATTGCCCAGAACTCTTATAGCTCCCCCGAGGCGCCTGGCTTATGACAAATGAATTGGTTAACAAAATTGACTAATCTTTAGGCTAGCTGCTGCACTCATTGGTTGAAATAGGTTTATGCAATTGCTAATGTACATATTGTGGGTTCAGTGTGTTTGTGCGTTTGTGTGTTGCCCAGTACAATTGGCATTGCCTGCGTCGAGGCCTAATATGGATCTAAACAGCCGCAGGCACTTCGACCAGCACATGCAGCAGAAACTGGACACAAACACGTGTTTGGGCTTAGAACCTCTACGTATGAGTTAGATGCTATGTAAGTTTAAGCGTATGTAGATGAGTCAGTGCTGTGTTGCCATCCAATTTTTGCGCAAACAAATGCAAAGAGTGTAACAGTTGCATAAGGCAATGAATGCATTTTGATTGCGTGTACAGTGGAACAAAACTTGATGGTGATTAATAAGTAAAAGATATCAAATTAAAATCTGTTTTAATTTATTATCATAATTTGTTGTATATTGTAGGAATTAAAATTGAACAAAGACCCGCTTACAAATTGTTCTTTCGAATTTGCTATGATTTTGTAACATAAAATCACATAATTGATCCCACTGTGCTTAACACACTGCATTGAGTGCGTCGCATGTGTTTTGTCTTGTTTTAACGCATGTGGCTGGCAAACTCGAGCAAAAAGTCATTGCATAAATTATGGTGCAACAGTAACAAAAACCTCGACAGCCATGCAACAAATATGCATAAGTTCTGTAGCATTGTTGTCTTTTACATCCGCACTCTCCTCTCTCTCTCTCTCTTTTGCTTATTTTTCGTGCATTTCTGCATGTAGAGTTCGTTGGGTTGTAAAGGTGCAGTAGCCGAATGCAATTGCATCATCGAACTTGCTATCGTAACAATTGTTATTTTTGTTGTTGTTATTGATGTTCTCGTTGTTGTTGAAATGTTGTGGAGCCCTCGCTCATCTGCCTTCTTGACTGCCAATTAAAGTGACACGCTGTCTGTTTGCCTTGTCGTTGCCTGTCAACCGACTGCTGAACCATTGCGTACTGTTATCGATGGCCGCGCCCCTATTTGCCCCCATCTACCATAGCAACTACACATTCCCACCCCCAATCTTTCAACTCCCCAATGACTCGGACACTTGCTCATTTATTGTCATTTCTAATTTATTTCGCTTGACATTCATTGTCCATTTAGGATTTATATGCAACACATAAACACAGAGAACACAACATTCCTCATTCCACAACATCCTGTTTGTGTTTGTGTCCATGTGTATGTGTTTATATATGTTTGTGTATGTTATGCCTTGCGGTTAACTGACCAATATCCTATTGTCCAGTCCATTCAGATACCTCTGTCTGCTTCTTAGCTTGTTTCCATCCCATTCCATCCCATCCCGTTCCTGTCTGTTGTCTATTGTGTTTTATTGGCTAACTGCTGTAAAATTGATAAAGTTGACTTTCAACATAATCAAAAGTAATAAATATTGTAACTGCTGTGTTTGAGTGCAGTCTGCCAGCATGGCGTCACATGTTTTGTTGTCATTCTCCCTCACTCCTTAACTCTTTCACTCTTCCTTTCTCTTGATTTGGATGCCAGTAAGCGAATTTATATACTCGATTCGATTTGATTTAGCCAACTTAAATAGAATGCTACATTAGCTTTGACTTTTGATTTCAGCATCAACCACGTGCAAATCGCATCACGAATTCAGATCAGATGTTCAGAAACCGACTGCAGTCAACTCGTATAGGTGGGCGTGGATACAAAAATGTTGATTCGGCTTTTTCGGGATTACCAGTAGCTATTTTCTTACCGAATTTGGTAGAGCTACTTTAGTTTTGGGATTTATAAGGATTTATCGCTTATGAGCTGGAGAGTTTATCGATTTGCCAGCCCCCTCAAGTCTCTAGCTCCAAGGACGTTGAAAAAAGTTGCGTTCATACAGACGGACAGACACCATGACGGACATACCACAAACCCAATATACCCTTTACCTCCGGTATCGAGTATGAAAACCATACTTTTATATATTTCATCTTATTGTCGGCTAAGATTTGACGGTTGCTCTACGGTTTCCTGTCGGGCATTTAATAGTATTCACATATTTATATAATAGCTTGCACTTATTTGAATAATATATTTTTGTCTGAAAGCTAGGTCGATATATTGATCTGTAGTAACTCAGGGTTGGTAGAATTGTTGGCTATTATTAATAGACAAATAAATAATTAAAATTATCAAAAGTACATTTAAGTAAGGTCTCGATAGAAATTATAGTTATGAGAATATCTGCATGCCACGAGTGAGTTTATAAATCAAATTTATTCGAAAATTTGATCAAATTAAAAAATTTAATGAATTTTTGAGGTACATATTGAGTTTGTGTATCGAATAATTAAATTTGTTTTATTATGTTTTGTTTTTAGTTTAACCAGCCCTATTTTTCTTTAGTGTTGACATTTTTCCGGCACTTGCTTCAACTATTTCTCATTTTTGCTTGCCAGACGAAAGGCAATTGATAAATACATATGTATGTGTGTATCTACCATATATATGTTGTGCTCAGCCCCTGCAGGCACCGAAATTGTCTTTAGTTGCTCAGACAATCGACTCTGTACCCCCTGCACTAAACCACAGTGTTGCCATGTTGGCAATGATGATTGTTCCTGTGTCTGTCCTTTCGTCCTCCTCGTGTCCCATCTCATGTTTGCTTGATTTGCAGTGCTCGTATCACGGAAAATATCAAATTTCAATAAATCAAATTCAATTTGGCCAAACACACACACGCACACATGTATATTGTTAGGTTGTGATAGTAATATGTCTTTGTTTCTGTCGTTGACAAAATATTTGCTCAGTCTTGGGCCGGCTCTTCGGCTCACTATTTGCAATGCTTATTTGTATGACTTGCTAGGCGTGTGTCTGAGTAAGTTCCTAGTAAGTGTGGGTGTGTATGCGTCCATGTTCGTAATTGTATTTGTGTATTTGATTGCCATCAGTTTGGTGCACACACATACACATTTTCTTTCACACACATGCAAACACACTTGTCGGAGCGGAGCCACTTCTCAAGGGCAACATTTGCCCGCCTGAATGCCTGAATTTTATTGTTTATTTTGTTTGATATGATGAGGGGACATATATGGCTCTGTACTTTAATGTGTATGTGTGTGTAATATATAATCAAAGTATGCTAACAGCTTGCCAAACTTTCGATACGAGCCACATGAGGCTGGCCTTCCTATATTATGATAATTATGATAGCTATGATATGAATGGTTACTACTTCAAACGCCTTAATAATTTACTAGTTATTAGAATTGCCTTCGATCAATTCGAATTCTGGGAATCTTGAAATATGCCATGACCAATTAAATAAAATCCGTTTAAACGTAATACAAAAAGGATCCGCTGGATTTGCTTATATTTAATATGCACGTGTGGCGCAGGATGTGGGCGTGACATTGCCTTAAGCTTTTTAGAAATTATGTGAAAAACTTATTTATTTTTGTATCTTCTTTTTGTTTTGGCATGCCTTGATGCAAGCCAACGTCAACGGTTGATAAATTCAATTTATATATTTTTTTTTTTCTACTTACACAAACATTATGTGTGAAAATGTTTTGGGTAATCGCAACGGTGGCATATTTTCTTTTCATTTATATGGCAAATTAGCTAGTCGTTTGTATGTTTTAAGCGCACGGCCGCGCGCGCTTTCGCACATGCAGGAAAAATAATGTATTCAAATTAAATGAAGCACGCATATATGGGCCAGCAGTACAGAAATCGGCTTCATATTAGTTTTGGTATTGAATCGGCCAAGAAATTTTGTTATATAATATAATATAAAAGAAGGAATAAAATGTTAAGCAATGCTATTTGTAGGTACTTAAAAATATTATTGAAATTTATGAAATTTTTATATTTATAACATATTTTTTGTTCAATACCAAATTCATCATAACTTTAAGCAAATGTTTTCGGCTTTATGTTCCATACATATTTTTTGTTTAAATTGTTTTGTGGTGTCCCATTTCCAACACTGTGTTTTGCTCTCCTGCTTTTGACATCGAAGTATGTTTGCTTTTTATAAGAAAGTCCTTGGTAAACACCAAAAAAGAACATTTGATTAAATACAAAACTTATTCCAATCACATTTTTGTATGCAAATATAAACTTAAGGGGTTATGGCAGCATTGCTTACAACTCGTTATGAGCGTTTCCGCCTGTAGATTGAATAATTTTTAATCTAAAATCTTTTAGCATGCATTTTATTTTCTTTTATTTACATATGTTTTCGATTAGTTTAGTTGTATCTGATATTGTCAAATGTATTTATTTATTTCTTGAGCAAAACATGAGACATGAATAAATAAAGCATTAAATGCCAGACGGCAAATCAAATGCACTCAGGCGTGGGCATATCCGTTTGTGTCTTCAAACTAAATGCATTTCCGTTGCGCCGCCATATTTATGATGCTCAGACGCATTGCTGGAGTTGAGTTTAAGTTGAATTGCATGATATTCTTTAGGGGCCCATTGCCCTTTATTTCTTATGCAATGGCGTTGAAAGGCAGCAAAATAAAATGGCATTCGTTTGCCGCGTTGCCTTCGTCCGTGTCACTTGATGCGTCATTTTTCAAGCTCTTTACTTGTCGCCTTGTAGTTTTTGCGCATTTATAATAGTAGCCGGGCAAGGTACAGGCTAAAATGATTGCATTTAGACGGTGCTAAAAACAGAAACAGCGGAGACATCAACAACACCTACAACCAAGGCAAGAGCACACGGGCGAAAGGGTAAATCGCAGTGTTGTGTGACTATTTTAGTTAAATTAATGACGCTCTATTTACCGTACGACGGCTCTGATAAGTGCAGCCAGTGTAAGTTATAAACGGGACTGAGCACATAAGACAGACATGTGCATAAGTTTGTGTATTTAGCTATTTGTTAGTAGAAAGGTTTGCTGATAATAATCATTTTCATAAGCTTTTCGCATCTAATGTTGAGTTACTGGTTGTAATAAGTTAAATAATGATATTTAATACCTTAATTATCGAAATAACTTACTATTCAATTATCTTAACAAGCCAGAGTTACATTAGGCTTCGAAAGAAAGAAAGATACAAGACGTTGGTTAATATCTGGCTCTTTGTGTTCTTGCTCCTTATTGTCTTACTTCAACACTATGTTGTTATGATGCTTGCATAAACACTATATAAAACACAAATGCTTTAGTTCATTTCTGCTGCTGCATTCACAATTGGTAGATTATAACCCATATTAAAATGAGAATATATACTCAAAATTAGGAAAATCTAAATCGCTGCAAATATTCTTAAATAGCAGTGCATTTTATTAATGCTCCCTGACGACTTGCAAAAACAGATAAAAGTGCAATGTTGGTTTGGCATCAACGCACGGTTATCGGGTTTAGTTATGAGCATGGGTTTTTCGGGCCGGTTTGGCGACGACTTCTGCGCGCATTGGCCAAATAACTCAAAATTTATTGAATTGCCCGCCACATTCATTTGTGGTTAATGAATGCAGACACACGCACACTAATGCCAACAGTTTTCAACCAAAATGAAAATTAAAAGTCGGTCAGCATTTAATTTCAATAAAATATTTTAGCAAAATCGTCTTATTTTTAAACTTAAAATTCACAAAGCAAAGAAGAAATGTATAAAGCAAGAAAATTAATGCATGGTTTTAAGAATGTTTAATAAACTTGCAATTGCAATGTCATTCCGCTTGAAGCTATGTAATATTAAATTGTTTCGTTTTCTGCTGAATATTTGATATTTTTCACCATCGAAAGGTCATCCCATCTTTGTTTACCCCACTCAATTATTTATTTATTTGCTTATAGCTCAGGTCAGCTAATAAATTTTAAGCAAATGACCTATTTTAATATTCCCAGTAAGCTTTAAGCTGACCACCGAGAGAGCGTGCATCACTAAAAAGTTTGCTTTTAGTACAGTACTTTAAATATCTAAATAAATGGAAAGCAAAGTTTTTGGAGGGTGAAACACAAATAAAATATAAATTTTGCAAAATGCTGAATACAAATTTGACAACAAATTTGCAATAGTGTTTTAAATGAAAATGAGGAAGGTTCGAGTCCTTGCATATGAAATATGCCTACAGTATCTTTTTCATGCACCAGCTTATGAGTACGTAAATAAATCTATGGGCTGCATTTATAGTTGAAGTCTTCTAGATGCGAAACAGAGTTTCGTTGCTCTGTTTGCTGCTCAACTCTGCATAAAATTGGAAAACCAATTTTGTTATTGAAATTGCAAAATCAAGAAAAATTCAGAGGCAGAAGCTGCAGTTTATAAGCCAATACTGCAGCTACAAACTGGATTCAGCCAGGAAAAAAAAATTCTGGAAAATCTTGCATAAGTTGGCAATAAGCATCATTTAATTCAATTTTGCTTTGGATGAGTTGTGCTCGAAAATATCAGAGTGCAGCAAACTTAAAAAGTTAGTTGAGGATAATTTTATAAGGTTTTAAATCAAACTGAAGAACAAAATAAATTCTCAATTATATTTGAACAAAATCGTTACAAAATATCAAAATAATTTAGATGTTGTACATGTTGTACATATAGTATTGACGTAAGGAACTGGTTCTTTAGCTTCAAACAAAACTATCCTTTGACACATTCAACAAAAATTGCTGTGCAAAATATTTGCCATTGTTGAGAGAATTTTTGGCAGGAAACGAAGAGGAAGCAGAAGCGAATCATTTAGTTCAGTTAAGTTTTGCTTCATATGTTATTATATCAAAATATCATAAGGAATTTGAATGCATGTAAATCTAGTGGGCAACCATTAAAACAACACCAACAACACAATTTGCCAGTGGGTCGGGCATCTTTTACATGCTTAGAGAATTTCAATTATTTTATTAGCCGCATGGCATAAGGATTCGCCTTGCACACTAAAAGGTATAAAGCTAAGGTAAAAGTGTGCCCGGCAAATGGCAGGCATTGTTTACGGGGCTGTTTTATAACCGGTAGCGATTACTATGAAATATGCATCATAGTTCCAGACTAAGAGACGGGTAGAAAAGAGAGAGAGAGGAGGAAGGCTAGAGTGTCACAGGCTGGAGGGGACAAGTTTGCCAGGTGCCTGAGCATAAATCTTTCATGTACGTACATATACAAAAGCATATTTGCTAATAACCCAATATCCTTTTCGAGCTAGAAAGGCGCTTACAGCATGAAACGAGCGTAGCCAAAAAAGGACACAAAAACTTTGTCTAACATGATAATCAGGGCTGCTGTATCGATGCTAGGGATATCCTTGCAAACAAAAGTTAAGTAAAAACCCATAGAAACGGCTTTTACGATCTAATTCTCAAATAACACTCAAATCGATGCTTTTGTTATAACCGAAAATGCTTATAATAATAAGAGTTTACAGCTATTTACTTAGTACAGAATATTTCATAGTCGAACAGTCTCCTCTTAATCATTCTTAGTTATTTTGTATTTAGCTGAGTGCTTTGAGCCAAGTTTGGCTGAAAGCGATACAAGAACAATGAGAATTTGCCCTTGCCCATACATATTTTTAATTAAAGCACAAAAGCCGAACGAAAAACAAAGCGTTTCGTTCACAACAAGAGAGAGAGAGAGAGAGAGACCGAACGAGTTGCCTGTGCATAAAGGCCCTAAAAATAAATGAAATATTTATTAACAAGTCGTCGACATTCTTGGCAGTTTTGTGGCGCGTAAGTGAAAGGCCACAAAAAGAAACTACAAACAAAACCATAAATGAATTCAATTACATTAACTTTTTTTGCTGTGCTTGCTCTCTCTCACTCTCACCCTTTCTCGCACTCTTTGTTTTTGGCGGGCAGAGCCCGCGAAAAAGAAGGTGGAGATCTTATATGTATGCTTTATATGCCACCACTCACCATGCCAAGCAATAAAAAGCCAATGGGCAGCACAAAAAAAAAAAACAACAAAAAAACAGTCGAACAAGCAACCAAAATAAAGCGCAAAATAAATACAAGATGAAAAAATTCAACGTACGCGAACCACAGCAATTTAAACAATGTCCAATGCAGTGCAAGTGGTTTTTTACGCGCCACAGTTGACTGGCCACCAAAAAGCAATGGGTGGTACTGCCAGCACCACTACCACCACCCAACACAACCAACACCGGTGTTTGTGGCTGCTGCATAGTAAGGAGGAAATCGTTTCTGGGGACACAAAGGCCATCATGAAATGCTGATGGATGTTGCGGCTTTGTACATTATTAAACTTGAGCAGTTTCAAGGTACAGCAGAACAACAACTGCAACTAAAAACAAAATGTTGCTCCTTACCCTCTTTGGTACACTCATTTGTGCTTTCATAATCCTTTACAAGCATTTAAAGTCACAAAGTGACGAGCCAGTTTTATGACTCAAACGAATTATAGATTGCTTGACCACAAAATTCACATAGTAACCATTCCAGCTCTGGCTAACAAGAGCACAAAACGCACCACTTTGTTCACTTTGAGAATATAAAATAAAAATGATTGGTTTTACCTAATTTTAGAGGGTGGCGCTTAAGTGAACACAATTCATATTCATTGTGTGCCGTAAAAAAGTGTCGTGATATCGTTTAAATTTCATAAATTTGTAACATCCTTCCGGTAGATTATAGACATGTAAAAAAAATAGTCAATAATTTACTTTTTCATTTATAAATTTCAGTATTTTAAGGCTATTCGGAAACAATTTATAATCTGTTGTCATTTTTGCCAAGTTGAAAGCTTTTCTGCTATGCGAAGGGAATTGGTATTAAATAGAAACTACAAGTGCAGCTTAAGTCTGTATTTTTTCAGTTACAATCTTGCAACAATATGATACTTTAAAGCTCGCTGCACCAGTGGGCCATTAAAATGTATTTATATATGTATGTATGTTAACGTTTATTTGTATGTACAAAGTTGCCACCATTTCTTTGCCAATGATTCAAGCATGCTGTTGTTGGTTTTGGCATTCTCAGGCACCAAAAAGGGACAACCGCTTAACCGCTGTTCTATATCAATATAAACGTGTCCTTAAATACTTGTCTGTGTGTGTGTGTGTGTGTGCGTTGTGGCTGTGTGCCCAGGGCCATTAACCGAAAATCGATGGTTGTGCAAATGGAACGGATGATGGATGCGGTCAACGTCTGCCAAGTAGATAAGGTGTCTACTTCAAGGCTGTAACACATTTGAAGTGGGGGCTTGGCGTGGGAGCATTGCAACAGTAGATGTAATTGGAAGTTGCGGCCTCGTCGCCTTTACAGTCAGTGGTGAACCATTGTTTGTTTACACTCTCACTATCATTCACAATGATTAACTGCCGTACTCTGGTCACTCCGGCACCTGCATGCAGGATGCACATGGTGGATAGGCAGCAGGCGATCAGGTCGTCGTCCACTTAACTGGCTCCGGTCGTAATGCGTGTCGTCAATCAGCTCCGGTTGCGTCAGCGGCAACCGTAACGCGTATGCAATGCGCTCAACCACTCAACTCACCGCACAGGCAGTGGAGGGTGGGGAAAATGCTAATGGGTGGCCATTAAACACTCACTGACAATATGACCAGAATAGTCTACGAGTGACTGACCGACTGACCCACTGCGCTGGAAGAGTTACCAAGCTATTGACGCACAGGTAAATGCTGCACTTGAGCGTATGAGCGCCAGAGTTTAGCTTGCAACGAGCTATAAATCAACACAGGTTGTACCTTACAGCAAAAATAATACTTATCAAATCTGCATGTTCTTATATTAAATTTTCATATATTTATTATAAGCTTATTTTAGCTTAAGGACGGCTGCAATCAAGTGTTCGAACAAGCTTATAGTAAAAGCATAAAAAAGAACACAGAAAGCCACTTAAAACTGAATTACATTATGCGAACTGGAATCTGAGATTTATACGCGCATTTAACGATCTGTTTAAGTTGCTCACGAAGCTTGAGTTAAATGAGTCGCGGCAATGCATTAATTTAAAAGCTGCATAGGACGAAATTAAGTGTCAGCAATGGCAGAAGCAAAGTAAATTGGTAAACTCTAAGTACACTGGATCTTGGCTAGAGAAGTGACCTAGTTGCAAGATGAATTTAAGCTACAAACTTCGAACACATTGTCATATATGCACTCGAGTTCTAACTGAAGTCGATTGAAGTCTTATTCTTGTGCTTGCCATTTGCAAATAGCATTTTATGACTCACACATCTCGCATAAGTTTGACTATAAAATATCCGGGATTGACAGATCTTAACCTTATCGTTTTGCCTGTCAAGTGCAACAAATTTCACTGACATTTTATTAGCCGCAAGTGCATAGTGTCATAAAATGATTTACAGTCACAACCCAAAGCGTTAGAAAAGAATATAAATATTGTACTTGAGTGACAGCAAAGATGATGAACGATACAACTTCTAGGATTAGAATATTAAAGTTGACTTAAATCTTTTTGCGTTTCTTTAAGAACCGCATTTAACTACTTCAATTTAAATTTAATCTTCATTGTCTTTGCTTTATATTTTCAGCTATAAATAGCCAAAAAAAAACTTAAAGAATAGGCTTTTTGTAAGAATTTTAAAATTTTGCTCTTCACCCTTAGTTAATTTCCAGTTGAGTTCTAACTGAGAAGTTCTTTGATCTGTCAGGCAAGTGCTTCACTTTCATCTTTAGACTTCATTTAACTTTGGCTTGGCCTTATGTTTGGCAGGTGGCACAACGCCACGCTCACCGGGCCAAAGCCTTGCCACTATTATCGTTTGGTCTGGCAGCCAAGCAAACAGTATCATCGACAGAGAACAAACATGCATAATGGAGCATCTTTAATGCAACTTATTTTGCATAGTTAAGCATTTGAGGGGCATCAACAACGTTGGGCGCTGCTACTTCACTAACTTTGATACTTCCACTCTACTCGACTTGACTCGGCTCGACTCGTCTGGGCTCGACATGGTTTGGTCGGCTCAAAGGTTTACAACACAGGAAACTCGATGAATATTTCGAAAGTTGGCAGCACGCAGCAGCTGGAGCAGCATCAGCAGTAGCATCAGGCACAGTGCCTTTAAAAAGTATGCCCCCTACGAGTTGCTATCTGAGCAGCGCTCTGGCACCATACCGGACCAGACCGTTATTTTTGCCAACCACTTGCCATATTTACACCAATTCCCTTGTCTGTGTAGCATGCATTTTTTCTTTTGCTTTTGCCTTCTGCTTTCCCTCCTGCGAGACTCTGTTTTTTTTTTCCTATTTTTTGTTGTGGCTAGGCTCACGCCCACAATAGCAACGAGCCGCCTTTCTGCTGCTACTACTGCTGCTACTGTTTAACTAAAAACATTTTATGTTGTCGCTGTCTTTGTTGCGTCGCCTTTGTCCTTCATTTTGAGCAACATCATCATGAGCCAGCCAGCCAAACAGCCAGACAGCTTGAAGCTTGGCAAAGTTCGACTGGCTTTTTACTACTATTCTTATCACAAAGTGGGTAAGAAGTGGGTATTTATAGCTTGTGAATGACTTGGCAACGCCTAGCTGCTTCAATGAGAACATCAAGCTATATTACACTCTGTTACTTTAAAATTAATATACAAGGATAAAAAGCTAAAAAAAAAAGAAAGAAAAACTCCAAAGTGGTTGTCATTGTTTTTCCGCATTAAATTCTTTACAATTATGACAATAACAAAGTCAACACTTAAACATAATTTAATTACAGTTTGCTTGAACGAACCACAGCTTAATGCCACTCTTCATAGGGTATTCTTGCCATGTTTTTCAAAAAACAATTCTTGTTTATTGTCATGCTATTGTGTGTTGCATTTTAAGCTGGCTTTACTTCGCTGTTGTCCATACGTCGTTTCAAAGGCATATTAATTTGAATAATAGGGTTAGGCATTAGAAAATAAGATACACAAACTGACTGCCAACAGCAGACGTCAGTTGGTCAAACAGAAACTGGCATTTATACAGCTTAGCAAGCAGAGCTAAATTTAAATTATTCTTAAAGTTGCCATGGCGCCCACTGCGTATGCTTAATGCGTCCCCTTTGCTAATGACTTAATCGTTTCGCGCGTGATGCTAATTACAATGGCGCCAAATTTCACACATCTCTCAGGTTTTGATAGCTAAAAATAAAACGACACCTGTTTGGCTAATTATTTTGTTCACTGAATACGCCTAAAAGTAAGTTAACTTTGATCATTTGCCAGAAAAACAACACCTTTCTTTAACATTTATTTTTGTTTTCTCTTGAGGCCCCGTTTAATTAGTGAGCAGTGCTTCTGCTCCAGTTCATGCTCATGTTTCCAAGATTGTTGGGTACTTCACAGAACTCGTCATAAATATTTGAAGAATCCACACAGCGTGCACAAAGTCAGCGTAATAATCGATGGGAATACGTTCCATTGGGTCTCTTCAGCTTTGACCAAGGCCAACGTTGTTGAAGCATGTTTGCTGAGCCCTGCTTAGCGACTGATGTAAACTTAATCAAGCTCAAAATTGTTTTTAAGAAAAAACTTGCTTACTTACACCTTTTCAGTTGGCAATAGAAGCAATCAAAGTTGTGTTGGAGATATGCAGTTCTCTTGCATCAATCTGTGCTGTACTTATGCCAAAATCATTATGCTGTCCCTATCTAGGAATCGAATATTTTTCTCTTTTATGCCAACTGGCCTGCGTAAATACTCTGTTGGCAATAGTTAAATCTGTTTAATTAAAGACTGCTATGACAACTGAACAAATCTGAACATACAATTTAGTTTATATAACCATACCGAGAACTGATGGACCGAACTGTGTTCCCTTTAGCTGCTTGTTGTGTAATTTCTATGCCATTCCGAACCTAAACCCACAACCCGCTATGTGCCATTTGTGGAATGTGTTTGCTCTTGCCTCAAACTGCTGTGGTGTCTGTTGTTGTTGTTGTTGTGTTTTGTGCATTGTAGTTGTATTAGTTCCTGGTTGGGCCCCCAACTTATGCTAGTTAAAGTTTATACAGACAAAAAAATAAAGAGGAAAAATATTTACAATTTTTTGGTTATGCTTTGCTATTTCTTGTCGCCTCTTCTCCTTGTTAGACTTGTAGTTGTTGCTGTTGCGATGCCAGTTTAGTGGTTTTTGGCCACACATGCAATGAAAAAAACACGTGAAAGGACAGAACACGACAAGGGTTGACTGCAAAATACCCCATAACAAGGGTAATAAAATTGGATTGATAAAAAAAATTTAATAAAGCTCATGTTTAATTTATTAAAATCTGTACTATTTAATTTTAATAAATTTAATAACGTTAACTCTGTTTGAGTTAATAATAAGTATATACAAAGCCTCAGCATGCCCAGCTTATGTGACCAAAAGTTCTGAATTAATGGCTGCAGGGAATTATATCGAAAAAAAAAGAATTGGCACAAGGACTGGCAAAAGGATGCTGGGTGTAGCCATTTTGTCTGTTACTGCGAGTATGTCCTCCTGCCATTTTATTTAAGCGGATTATTTTGGCACATTTGCGCTTATGTTTTTTTCTTTTATTCCGTTCCATTGGCATATAAGAGTGTGTGTGTGTGTGTATTTGTTTTGGTGATGCTGGCATTGGAATGCCTAATGAAAGCATTTGCTTGTTGGGTTTGGGTCTGATGTACGTAAATTTGACCAAATGAAGTGCAGATACAAACATAGAAAGAATGAGAGAAGGAGAGAGGTTGGCTGCTATGTTTGGCATTGTGACAAAAGTTATTTAATTATGATTATGCTGATGCTATTTGCTGCTAACTAGGAGTATTACTGCTCATATGTGAGCACTTCGCAGCTCCATGCTGCTCATTTGTGTTGAAACATACTTTGTTTTGCACTAAAGCGCCACAGGCTCAGGCTCAAATGTAGACATAAAACTTAAACACATACACGAGAAGCAGGACACTGACCAAAAACCAGGCACCATCCGTGGACCAAAGGGGTCGGTCGGTGAGACAACAGTCACATGTCAGCCCACATGCAGCGACAACGACTGTCGGCTGTCGGCCATCTGAACTTGGCTTTGGCTTTCAGATTCGGAGTCTGCTCCAGCGCCCGTTGCATGTTAAGTTTGGCGCTAATGTCAAAGCTGGGGCAGAAACATGTCGTACGCACAGCAAGAGGCTGGCGCTGCCATAATCTGGCTGCCACGCCCACAAAGCTTAGGCAGCTAACTACTATTTGCCATGGCCGTTTTCAAAATTCAACAAAAGGCCATTGAAAGAGGGATTACTTAAGCCCTTAAACAAATTTCCGAGAAGTGGTCGTGCATGTCATATTAATTAATGTAAGTAGGTATTAAAGTACAGTTTGACAGCTATATGCAATTATAAAGACATTAGTCAATTAATTAAAGTAAACTGAAGTAACGAATAGTAGGTAAATGTATTTAATATTTAATAAATTAACTACAATAGTCGTTTTATTATTTTGAAATTATTAACTTATTAAATTTCATTGAAATATGCTTAGAAGCTAATAATTCTTGCTTTCCTGCTTTTGCTTTTTCTGGCTTGTGGATTGCTTAACTTTGTCGAATCTTAAAGATTTTGCCAACTGTAAAGTTTTTCTGACTTATGCAAGTTGTTATTTTCGAACATATGCAAAAAGCTCCGTACAGCAAATATTTAGTCAACTCAAATATGAGTATTTATTCGTATTGCATTTATTAAACTTTGTACAGAAAATTGAAAATTCAATATCTGAGTAGAAATGACAGATGACTGATTTTATTTGTATTTGTGTGTGTGTGTGTGTCTGTGCATGTCTTATTGCTAATGAAAATTAATGTTTGATTTTCTCGCTTCTTTCTAGTTGCTTCTCTTCAATGATGTGTCTTTGACATCAGATCTGTCTGACTGTCATAATGTGAAACTTGCTTCAATGACAATAATAAGATGCATTTTTTGCAAATAATGTTTGCATATAGTTAATTAAATGGCTGTATTGCTTTCATATTTATGACAAGTCAATGCAAGTCAAATAAACTTACAAACAACCCTGTTAAATATGTAAGTCGTTGTGTTAAGTTGAGTGAGTGTTAAGCTTCTTGAGCTACTCAATTTATTTATATTGCATAAGATGCTTGCTAAGAGCCTTGAAAAGATCCCTTTAATGATGATGCTTATGTTTGAAAACTTGTCTGCTTACAAATTAAATACACTTAAGAAATAAGTTACTAACAACTGAATGTAACTTGACGGACTCTTGAACCTGTGTAAACTTTCTAAGGTCGATGTTAAATTAAAGGTTTGTACTTAGCGCCTTCAACGAAGTCCCAAATTGATTGTTAGATACATTTTATACTACAAGGCTATATAGTGCAGGGGAAAACTAAATGACAGCAATAAATGTTGATAAATTTTAAATGTTGCTTGCCATTCAATTCTCAGACTGCTTAGTTTGCCAGTTGCACAAGTAAAAGGCAGCAAAAGGCAAATGGCGAAAGGCAAATGGCGGATGGCAAACGAGTTAAACGAGTAAACAAATTAAACTCAGGCAACGCAAGCGCAACTGGCAAAAGCATAGCTCAACAAATTGCACTTTGACTGCATGGAAACTTTAGTGGCTCGACCTCGACTTTTGGATACAGTTGAGCAGTTTCCCCTTCGCTTCCATTCCGCAACCCATTAACCAACCATCCATCCATTGTATTCGGCGGTTGTCCCTGGTGACCAGGAGTAGCAAAGAACTGAAAATGGGAACAGCTACATCCAAAGAATACAAAGAGAGCAAAGCGAATAGGATGGATGCACCATGCTAGCTAGAGTTGCGATAGATGAGTGGCAGTCGCTGTGGTGGTGCCCCATATTGCCAAGAAAATACACGAGAGTGGGGGGGGGGGGGGGAGTTCTCGGGCTTATACAAAACAAAACTGTTGAAATGAATTTCAAGTAAACGAAATGAAATGAAACAAGGGAAATTACAAAGTTTTAATTCAAACATTCGCATTCGTTGGCAAATACTTAATCTCAAGCTATACTTGCAGCGGAAGGAAGGTGGACGTGAGCAGGAGGTAAACAGAAGGAGTAATATTGCACAGAGGCTAAACGAATGTTTTTACTTTTAACTGCTTGCTGTCTTCAGCCTGGAACCAAAGTGGTTGCTTTAGCTGCCATTTGCCATTGCCTTTGAGCAGCGCTGCCATACACCTGACATTCAAACGCACACATGCACACCAACACACACACACATATAAACAGTTACATCTTTATGCTATGCCCTATTGCTGGCGTGCTTGAATTTAGCTGGGAGCGCCGCACTTGCGCCTCGTTTCGCATTTTGATGCTGAGATGCTGCTTCTGCTGCTTGTGGGTTGCATTTAATTGCAAATTAAAATTCTGCGCTCAAGACTTTGTATGCAAAAGAGTATGACAGAGCGTCAGATCGGCAGGCAAGCAGGCAGGCAGGCAGAATAGCTGCAAAGCCAAAGCGTCAGATAGACAGACCTTCAGATGAGCAAGGCACGCCAAGTCTTCAAGTCCTTTGGGGGTAGCTGCAGCAAAATAAATAAATTTTGCTGCTTTTGAGTTGCAGGCCCCCCCCCCATCTTATTCCCTTACCCTGTATGTGTATGTGTTTGCACTTTGTGCTTTTGTTTTTCTTTTGCAGTGCGCACACGACAACTTAACACAACTTTACTTTTAACTCGTTTGCCCGAATTAAATGTTGGCCAAAAATTTGAGGAAGAAAAAAACATGTCAGCTGCGCCAACAGTAACAGCAACAGTAAAAACAACAACAACAACAACGGAAAGAACGAATGCAACAACAGCCTGCCACAGGATATGGAATGTGCAAAGTCCCTGGTCTGATCCTGGTCCCTGAAACACGGCACAGTTGCACATGAGCAAATTAAATGGTTTCCGACTTCCGGCAGACAACAAAAACGGCTGTTTCCACATTACGTACACACTATATGCAAGTTTTATGCTCTTACGGCCCCCGCCTTTCATCATTTCTTTTTGGGGCTTACTTTTTTCTGGCGTAAACTTCAGTGAATATGGATTTATAGCTGAGAGTTGGCATGTCGTGGGCGGAGGGGCGGGGGGCCCACTCAGTCCAAATACAACTAGTTGGGGCTGTCGGCAAGTTATAAATTAGCATAGCCTGACGCATCCGGGGTTTGAGTAAGACAAACGGCAACACACATTTTTGACACAACAAATGCTTTAAAACATCAGCTCTGACGATATTTTGTACAAATTCAACAACACAATATTTTTTTTATCTGTTTCAAAATATGATAATCTTTTTTCAGTGATCTGAAAATAATTTCCATTAATTTTGGTTTTATTGTTTTGTTTTAACTACCTAAAACTTGTTCAGCATCCGGATTATAATTGCTATCAGATGTGAAGCGCCACTAAAAGCTTTTGTTAAACAAACAAAATTGTTAAAATACAAATTCATAGTAAAACCATTAAAATAGTGGAAAAAAAATTTATAGTTTAATGTGAAGGAATAGTATATTTAGTTACAGCTCAACTTCATTACAGTCTCTTAAGAAAGGATTCTAAATTAAAATGTATTCAATATATCAAATCCTGTCTGACTAAAAATAACAAAATATGTAATTCCAAACAAATCGTTGAAGGTTTTTCATATGTTCCCCAGGGTGTAGAAAAAATCGAGGGAACCCAGAGTCCAAAAATAAATTATATGAAATATTTTGCAGCAACCCAAAAGTTTGATGGGCAAAATTGAATCAAATGTTTTTCGTGGTGTTGTATATTTTCCATTAAACTGAAGCTGTAAATGGTTTTTGTCTGGCTAAAAAAAACGCTGCTAAATAAAATGCAGAAACTGCATAAAAACTAAAAAAAAAAAAATGTACAACCACAGTGGTTGTAGCCTGGTTTAGCATATTGTGCGAAAAAAACGCTGTGCGCTGCTGTTAGTGAATTTAGCTTAAAACTGCATTCGTGTGATGACAAACTGACCAAAAACTTCAACTAGGACAGCAACTGCACGATGGAAAAATTGCTGTCACAACATAAAACGAACGCACCACATGCTGGCGAAATCACCTGAAAATGTGATACACAGCGGTTGCCTGGTTGCCTGGTTGCCAGATGGATGGCAGGTGGGTGGACGGTTGGGTGCAAAGCGGTTGTTGAAACCACAATGCCAAAAACCGCTTTAGCTTTCATCCAACGAACTATAAAACTGCATTTGAATGTGGCCAAAGCTTTAAAAATGCAAAAAACAAAACCGTTGCCACAATAAAAAGGGGAATCGAAATGCCGCCAGGAACCGCTAAACTTGAGCAACCATTCGTTTTGTCAATGTGTGTGTGTTGTGCTGCTGTCAATGTTTATAATAAAAGTGCGCGACATGTCACACATTTAGAAGGCA
This sequence comes from Scaptomyza flava, assembly GCA_030179655.1. NCBI lineage: Eukaryota > Metazoa > Arthropoda > Insecta > Diptera > Drosophilidae > Scaptomyza > Scaptomyza flava. The sequence goes on from JARNME010000012.1 coordinate 20,206,687, forward strand.
AATGCTCAGCCCGTTTTTTTGCTCGTTTAGATTTTTAGATTATATGTTTGATGGGAAAAAACGAGCGACTGCAACTGGCTCAACGGGCTGCTGATGATGATTTTGCAGCCTGCCAGCAGCTGCTGCATACAAAAAAAGCAACAACAAAAAATGGGAGCACTTCAAAAGTCAACGAAAAAATGTTCAACCTGAAACTAGCTGACTAAAATTGCTGACGGCAGGAAACGAAAGTGACGCCCCGACATAAAAACCGCAAAAGCCAAATAAAAGTGCTGCCAATGACGTGATGAACGCGGCATAAGCCTGAATAAGAGTCAACGGCTAACTCGCTGATGGAATAGGCAGTCGCATTTGATGGCGCCAAGAGAAAGGCAACCAAAAGCAAAAATGACGAGTACAAGCTAAATCCAGAGATCCAAGCCAACTGGAAACTGGAGCTGTAGTTGGTTAGTCAACGGGACGTAAATCAAAATTCTAAAACAGGCAGCTGGTCTAGCAATGGGTTGGTTGCTCCGGCTCCTGCTTCAATTCGTGTCGTTACGTTGGCAGTCCGTTAACGTTGGCCAAGGATAAACCGCGCGCTCGCGTATAAATAAATATTTACAACTCGTTTGCTGCAGCCAAAAGCAAACGTAGCTGCTACGAAGGCTGCTACTGCTGCTGTCGCCGTTGCTATTGCTGGAACAGTCACTGTGGCAGCAAACTACAGCTAACCACTGTGGCCCAGACTGGCGTTGAAGCGTTCACGGACCTGCCCGCCAGTTACCTGGCTGCAAGCTGTGAGTTGGCGACGATGCTTCAACACCTTGGCGTCTGGCGCGTTAACAATGCAAACTCATTGTCAGTTTTTGCTAGGCATCTGCTGCAAGGCAAAAAAGAGAAGAGAGGGGCCTTGCAAGAGTTGTTAGAGTGCAGTTGGGGTGTTGTTTACGAACTTAATTTCTAAAGGAATTGGCTGCTTGATTATAAATAAAGAAGTCCTTAATCGAATGCATGGTAAGGGTGTACGTATTATAAACAAACTTGCGGCAAAACTACATTTTGTATAAGGATCTGCAGTTTCTTCGCTTGCAACAGTGTTGAAAAGCTTTTAAGCCTGTAGGCAACTTAGATAGAAAAGTTATGTATTCATCATGTCTTTTTTATCTACTTTGCTGAAGTGAGATGTGTTTTAGCAAAGCATACTTTCTTGTCGATCTAGCGTTTAGCTTGTTTATATAGAGTTTAACTACATTTAAGACTGTTTTGGCTTTAATTTTGGCTGAGTTCATTCGAACTAAATATAAAATCAACTTGATTCTCTCTATTTAAGTTGTGTATTTGAAGAGCAGATGTAAGGATTGTAAATATTTTAGGCTCAAGGAATAATGAAATTAACTATTGATGCAACAAAATCGCTTCCACGTTCCAAATTTTAGTGTTTTGTTTCTGCTTTTCGAGTTAAGTTGGTGTTTTTTTTTTTTATCACCGTGTGGTTCAACGCTTGCTTAGGCGCTTTTAAAGGTTTTTGTGGCTCGCCAGAATAGCAGGTTGGCTGAAAATTGCGCATCATGAATTAAAGATGAATGCGCGACGCTGTTGCTGCCAGTGCCCTGACAGTGGGCGTAGCAATGCCAACTACAATCACGAGGTGTATGTGCAGAGCCAGTGCGAGGACCTCGAGCAGAGCGCCACTTCAAAGCAAAAAGAGTCAAGTACAAAGCTAGAGTTGGATGTCAAGCTGCACGGGGTGGTAAGTGTGTGTATCACGGAGGACGGAAGGCAGGTTAGGGCGCAGCTGTGCCATCTAGCCACCCATGCGTGGCCAAAAGCTCAGACGATGCTTAATGTAAGAAAACGTAATCAAATGCGACACTTTTTCAAACACTTGGGGCGCAAAAACAATGAAAATTTAATTTATTCATTTCGACGCATGTTACGAGCTCTTCTCTCAGATGGCAGCTTTTCCTTATCTTTCTTCTTCAAATTTTATTCGTCAGCAAAGACATATCATTAAATGAACTATAAATTGTGACAGTAGACCGCCTGGAATGGGCAAACAAATTGAGAACGAGAACAGAACAAAAGGAATATGAAATGAAGAAAGGGAGATGGAAACGGAAAACTCAATCTCAATGCAATTAAATTTGTGGGAAAAGTATTAATAAATTTAATGTAGGACAAACAAAAGCTGATTAAAAAATTAAGCTGAATTTTTACACAAATTAAAAATATCATTAAAAATTTAGAGCTGTTTTATGAAAATAAAAAATTTTTAAGAGTCCCACTGTGTTTTGCAGCTCTTGCACTTTTGTAGTATTCACAACTTCCAATTATTTAACGAAAAAAACTTTCTGGATATAATTTTTCTCTTTTACAATTCCAATTGTGTTCGCTACAAAGCGGCTTATATAGTTAATGTGCTGCATTTGCTTATAACTGCAAGGTAAATTGCATAAATTAAATTTTATATTGCATACTTTGCAGCGCTAGAGTTATACAAAACAGGAACAAAACATAGGTCGCGTGGCACATGTAAATGTGACAGCCCGCATGCAAGCTATAAATATGTGTGTTCATGTGTGTGTGTGTGAGAGTGTGAAATCGGTGCGTGTTGAGGGCGGCTTTGTGAATTGAGAACGACAGTGAGTTAGGTACCAAAGTAGGCGCGCTTCTATACGAGCACATAAATAAAATGGAGCTGGAGGCTACAATTTGCTGTTATGATACCAGAATAACGCACTAACAACAAAGTTCCAAGAAACAGAAACGCTTTTGAAACCACCAGACTAGTATGAGCAAATAGTTGCTTATTCGAGATCATTGAATAATCAAAATTATTTAACTGAATTTGATTATTTGACATTAAAGGCTTTAATTAATGACTAAGATACGATATTCAGGTTTCATCGGAATGGGGAAGATTTATGAAGCAAAGATTTGAAGATGTCGAAAGTAAATTTATCTTCTATATTGTTTGTTTAGTGGCTTTAGGTCCTTGCGATGCTAACAGTTAAGTTGGAACCTAGTAAACGACTGTTTCTTGGAATCGTTGAAAATGTCGCCATCTGCACTTGCATTAAATTTATTAAAGTCAGAGCAAATGAAAGTCAAAGCTAAAATGCATGCATAAGTCAGACAGAGGCTGCAGTAATCAAAAACATAAATTCACATGAAAATATCTTGGCAATGGCGTTCACGTTGTTGACGTTGACTTTAACGTTGGCGTTAGCGTTAGCACTAGCCTCGACATAGACATATAGAGGACACCTGCATGTGTCCTTGGATGTACTGTAGCTAAAGTTGAATGTTTATGAGCTGCACACAAAAATGGAAATAGTCCCAGCTGCCGTTGATGTTATTAAGGTTGTTGTGCCTTGACTGTTTTACGTAGGTGCGATTGTCTGTGTGTGTGTGGAGAGGTTGCAGACAACTAGGCACTTAGGTAGACTGCTCAAAATGGGCCTAACGATGGCAGCGGCAGTTGACAGTCGCCGTCTGTCCACTTACTCGTAGTTGCATTTGCTTCTATGCATGCATACATACATAAATGCATGCACATATTATAAGCATAACAACACTAAATGCCTGCTTTTGTATGCAAGACAACACAAACATATACACACACACACAGCCATTTACATATATGACACCCTCACACTTGCATCAATTGAGTGCATACTTGGGTTAAAGTGCAGTCGACTGAGCCAATTTCCAGTGGTAGACGACAGACAGCAAACGGCTCAGCTCAACTTTATGGCTCATTTCCTAAATGGCATGCAGCTGACGTCATCGTGGGACATGCACATGGACAAGGATACATAGACGACGTCGGAACAGATGCCATAAAAACTAACGTTCAACAAAAGAAAAAGAAAAAAAATTAGATTGCAAGAATACCCAATTTAACACAGTATGTATTTAGAATGGCGGCAAAATAACAAGAATATTTTATTTTTAACAATTTGCAGTGTAAAATAGTAAGAAATAACGACATTTCAAGTGTAACATTTATCCTATTCCATCAAGTTTTCAGGTCTATGTTAACCCACATATTGAAAATGAAGAGCTTGATGTAGATTGCAATAGAAAAGAACATGAAACTACTGCAAGTGCTTGTCTCTTTCATTTGTGTGCGATACCAGCTCATTGACATGGTTATTGCAGCCGTATCTATATGAGAGTTAAGGATCTGCACTGGTTTTTGGGCATGTTTAGCTTCGTGTTGGCCATAAAAGAAAGGCCAAAGCATAGGCCGTTTAACGCGCTCATTGCGTGTAATTCCAGCCCATTGGATGCGGTCTCGTCTCTATGAGAGTGTGTGTCTGTGGGTGTGTGTACTGGAATCTGTGTTTGTGTGTGTGTGTATGGTCGCAGCATGACGCGTGTCATTTGAAATCATTGCGCAATTGACAGTCGGACATTTCAGGGGTTAATAGCACGGCGGGCATTGCAATTGCAACTGCAACATGCTATCCACACGCATGCCACCCTCCTCCCACACGCAAAACCCATAACCCAGTGGGGGTCTCGACAATTGTGTTTTAGTCTAAACATTTGCTGTGAATTGGCATTCTTGTTTTCAATTTGATTTGCTGTGCAGCCGAGTGATTGTTTCCCAAGCAGCGCGACAGCTATTCAAGTGATTACCCTTGTTGCCAATGTGGCAGGATATCAGAGTTGCTTCTGCACCAACAACGCATCACTTTAAAAAACCAGCAATATTACAATATTAAACTGATTGAAAAAAATATTTAATACTTTCAAGGTTTTCTTTTAACCCGCCTTTATATCAATCCTTAAATATTATTTTGCTACATGAGTAAAGCCATTTTTATCAGCAATATGGAAAACATTTTTCAAGCAATTTGTGTAATATTTTTTTAATGTTTTTCATATTAAGCTAATTTTCTTTGTTGGTTTTCGTTTTAGTCATTTGAGGCGTGGAAAGGCTAACCAAAATGGCCAACAAAAGGAACAACCAACTGCATTAGCCATGACAAAAGCATTCAAGCTAACGACTTAATGAATGATAATCATATTTTTCATTATGCCCACACACACACAGACAGACAGCAACAATAATAGTAGATTGCCTGAACCACAACTTATATGCGTTAAGCACGCAAATCGGTTATTATAATGCATATACTTTATACATATATTTATATAGTAAATATTCACATAAACCATGACATACGTGTTCATATCGTGCACTGTACTGAGTGCATTAGCCGGCTGTTTGCTGGCCTGCTGATAAAGTCCCTTTCAGACCGCAAACACGACTGTGTCTGTGCCAGAGATAAGAGCCAAACCATTTGTACTAAATAACTCGACAGCAACAACAGCAACAACAATCTGAATTACTGCAAACAGCCAAAATAACAAAAATAAATGCCCCACAAAATAACAAACAAAACCATCTATTAGTTATTGTTGTTTGATTTGTAAAGTGTTTGTCATTTGTTAAATAAATTGATGGCCATTGCGGTTATTGGCAAATAAAGTGGGCAAGAAATTATATTGTCAATCGTTCTAAGTACAAAAAAAAACAACAAATAGTACAAAATCTGTCATCGAAGACGGAATGCACTCCTAAACATTCAAAATGTTTGATTTAAAGCAAAGTTAAGTAAGGTTTTTGAGAACAACAGATCTTTTTGGTCAGCAATATATTGAATTGAATGATAAAGTATCCTTCCAATAATACACTATCTTCTTAGATTTAAGCCTTGACAGAAGCTCTTTCGGCAGTAGCAAGCTATGCTTTTTGCGATTATGCTTTGCCCAATTTATTTATTTATATATTTTGGGTGCCTTTTAGAAGTCTTTAAATATTAACAACTATATATCACAAATTTGAACTCTACTTAGAGAAGCATTGTAAATGTGCTGACAGTTTGTCAATGAGGGTTGCGGAATTCCAAAAACTGTCAGCAAATGCTAAGCGAAGTTGTATAGTGCGAAAAGCTGGCAAACAACAACAATCAGCAGCTGTCAAAGCTGTGAATTGAGACCACAGCGCCAACAACGAGACCAAATAACGAAAACAACAATAAAAAAAGAGCCAAAAAGAAGAAATGACATTGACATTTTGAATAATGACGCAGCAGCAATGAAAACCAGAAATATATACATCAACTTATATACCAGGAACAAAGAGCCCCAGCAGCGCAATGCCCCAAAACAGCGGGGCTACAATTGAAAGCCCATTGCCCATGATTCCACACTAACGCTTATCCCAACTTGATGACAGAGATTAGGCAGCAGCTCTTAAGCTACAGAAAGTTAGAGGAGGGGATGAAGTGCGTGTTGCTTGGCACCAATTGAAATCTTAATGAATAATGTCAAGGTGTTGTCAAGTGCATTTTAGACAAACATCATTAAAGAGCGAGAGCACAGAATGCAATACAAAAAGCCAAGGCACGCGGCTCCAAAGGGATACCTAAACTGTAGCACTGCACATTAACTGGCTAAATGGACAAGAAACGACGAGGACAACGCTGCCAAGTGGCCATAATCACAGAGGTGCAATTTGAATAAAGAGCACAACACTTGAACAGCAGCCGAGTGCAATTGCAGCATCCAGTTAAGCAACATGGAGGCAAAGAGTGTGCAAAAAGGGTTAGCAAGGTGGAACGTGGGTGTGAAGGGGAAAGGGGAGCGTTTGCAACTGCAGTGCCATCAACAATAATAAATTTTGCGCACAAAGTGCCAAGTGCAAAATGAAGACAAAAAATAAACGCAAAAAAATAAAATAAAAATGCTACAACAATGCAACTGCGACTGAGAAAAAGTTGGAAAAACTAAAATTAAACTTGCACCAAGAACTGCTCCACCAGGTTTTTTTTCTTTCTTTTCTTAATATATTTTCATTTTTCTTTTTTGCCCAACCCGCTGTGCTCGGAGTTCAAGGTGGATAACTGTGGCCCAGTGGGAGGGGTTGTGTCTGCGTTCCTTTGAGTGTTGAAAAAACAACTTGAGATTGTAATTAGTTTTTGTTGCTAGCGGGTTTTAACTGCAGCAGCAGCAGCAGCAGCAGCAGCGGCAAACGCAGAGCGTTTCCCCCAAAAAAAGGAAACTTTCAAATTGAACCGACAATTTATGTAGCCTCCCTTTACGGCTTGCTGCCTCCATTGACCCAAGCAATACACAATATTTTGCGGTCTCAACTTTTATAACGCCGCCTGCCGCCAAAATGCAAACATGTCTGTGAAAAATCTCATTAAGTATACGAAATGCGGTACAACGACAACAAAAGCGTAAAAGCAAGCAGAAACGCGAAAAGCTACACCAAAACGGAAAGTAAATGAAAATTATGAATGTCATTTTGGCACGGGATGCAAAAAGCAATATGAAAAAAAACCGTAAGCAACGCCCTGAAGCGAATGCTTGACAGAATTTTTAAACTTGCAACAGGTAAAACCTCGACCCTAAGTAAAACTCATTGCAGCAGCAGCCGCAGCAGCCACAGTGGGTCAAGTTTGAGTGGAGTTGTGCCCAGTGTTGGCAGTGCCACAGATTTTTCACTTGCTGTTTTTTGTTTTCTATATGTATATGATGCCTGTCCAGAACTGTAAAGTTCATCGAAGTCAGCCAGTGTGGGTCAAGTGTGGCTCTTACTGAGCTAGCGACCAGTTTGGGATGCGGCCTGGACATTTGCCTGTTAGCAGCCACGAATATTAGGCTTATAATTTGCCTCAGGTGTTTTAAACGAAGTCTCGCATCTGCAGTTAACACAGCTTTAATGAAACTTTAACTTGTTGTTATGAAATGATATCATCAACTTAACAGCTGATTTTGATAGGCGGCTCACAGCTCTGTGTAAGCCTGCTTAATTAATGTTCATATTTGGTTTGTTTGGACTGGGCTTTATCCTATAACATTAATTCCCATTTTATTTAAATAATGATAAAATGAGACTAACAAAATATTTTTTTTATTTGCTTGTTTTACCATTTGCTTTACACTTACATGCGGATAAGTTTTATTCATTTATAAGTTTTTTTCCTGTATCAATATAAATATAATGCGCAAAGTTAGATGATCAATCAATCAAACCAATCAATCAAGACGTCCTCTCTCATAAATTTCTCAAAACAATTTGTACAGCAAAATTTCAGTTGAAAATTCACTTTTCTACGCAAGATTGCTGCCAATTTAAAGTATTGTTTAATGATTTAAGTATCTTTACTCTTAATCCATTAAATCTTCATTCATTCATTATTTCTTGCAATTTAGAACTTTAATCACATTTTTTCTTTTGTTCAAGCATTTCTTTTAACTCTTTATTTTTTTTCGTGGTGGCACTTGCATCCCTTAGTCTTTTTGTCATTTGCTTTAAGTATTGCAATGAATGGCAACGCCTTTTCTTTCAACCACACCCATTTTTACACACACACACACACACACATTTGTGTTGAGTGACCCGCGTAACTGAGAAATGGAATCTGGCGTATCTGCGCCGCATACCATAGCCATGCCATATCTGAGACATATCTGTGTTGCCAGAGCACCGCACTAACCAGAAGCTTTTATGAGTCGCACACAATTACACACACACACACACACACACATGCCTTAGATAGCGACTCTTGCACATACAAAGAGCTCATATCTTAGCGTGTACATTTTCAATTGTCTATCTGTATGTTGGTTTGTCTGTCTGCCTGTTCATCTGTCTATGGGTTTGTGGGTTTGTCTACCAGCCTGACTGTTTGCCCGTCTGTACAGCTTCTTTCGGTTCGCGTAACCTCAATGTGTTGCAAACACATCAGCAGCAACAGCAGCAGTATTATCTGATTCAGGCAGGATTCGTCCCTTACACGCCACACACGTTCTGTGGCCCTGAACTGTTAGCTGTGGTAGATCTCCTTCTCCTTACATTCCATTTCAGCCCATTCAGTGTGAGTAGCTTTAGTCGCATTTCAGTTGCGCTTAAAAGGTTAAAACATTTTGACTTTGAGTGCCAGCAGCGACAGCGCTTCGAAAATCGACTAGTGAAAGCGACTTTCTTAAATAAAATAATTCCCCATCATTATACCCTTACAAACTGTATTGCAAATGTGTCACGAGGTGTGTAAAGCAGGAAAGATAAAAAACATCTGTAGTTGATATTAATTCTTGCCAATTCAGTTTTAAGCGAGTCCTGATACGACTTTGACTTCATAATTTGCTTGCCAAAAGAAACATTAAATTCTTTCCTTTTTCTTTATGGTTTGGTTTGACTTTTGTTTGTGGCAGCCACACACAACCTAGTCTGCTATAACCGAGCCAGTTTGTTGAATTTAGACGTTTTGATTTCTGTTACTTGTCATTTTGAGAGACAAACAATTTTAATAATTGCGTTTAGCTCTTTGGCAGCCATCAAAATGTCATTTAAGCCTGAAAAATTAATTTCGAAAAGATAAAAATTAAAAAGACGTAAATCACATTGCTGCTTATTGGATTGAGCAGAAAATAAGCAAACTAGAATTTGAACTTAAAATGGAAACGATAATCAAAAAATCAATTTCAGTTCAAATGAAAGAGTGGCACTCAGCAATACATTTTCAATGATTTGACTCTGTGAGTGCAGAGTTGATTGACTCTGTCTGAAAAAAAAGTGAATGTTCCATTAATGTTGGATACAACAAGAATATTGTTAAGTTCATACATATTTAAACTTATTGTGAGTCATGCTTATTATTCCAAAACGTTATTTATTGCGGAATATTCGAATTATTATTAAAAAAAAAACAAAGATATTAAAAAAAAATGTGCTAATGAGCTGCACTCGAGATGATTAGATACACAATTTCTAGCTATATGTTGAGCGGGATTGCGGTCGTTGCAATCGCATGCCTTAATGGTTGCTATATTGCCTGCATCGAACAGTAAGTAACTACTGCGGTTTTCTGAAGTAAAACAATATAATAAGTGGTTAGCAATATTGAAAACGCCACCGCAAGGAAGGTCTGCTCTGAATGACCAACAGACAGACAATTTTGATGTATTTGTTAGCTAATTGTCTGCAATAAAAATGACAAAAAAAGAAAACACCAACAAAGGCGAGTCTAGCTGATATCAAATTTATGTTACAAACAAAATTATTTTTATTTTCGATTTCACTAGGTAATAAATTAAATTTTTTTTTTGCTTGACCCATTAAATTGGAAAGCAAGAATTTGCATAGTTATATGCAAATGTTTACAGCATTAAATGATGTCAGCATCAACATTTTCTGAGTAATTTTCGCCAGAGTTTGTTTATCTAAGAGATCTTTGTATGCGTGGTAAGCCAATACGTTCTATTGGAAGAATTGAGTAACGGAATTACAAACCAATGATTTATGATACAATCTATATTTATTTAATTATAAAAATGATATAGCGCTGATGGGATGTAATCAATGAAAGTGATATGTTCGTAATAATAATAAACAAGAATTCACAAGGTTTGCTAAGCTAACTTCGCAATACTTTGTTTCAAGTAAAATGGGATCTAAAGATATAAAAGTATTTGATTTAAGATTGAAAACAACTAATTATTAGATTGAATAGTCCCAGATCAATGCAAATAAATATCAATTGTAAATCGTTATCATAGCAAATAAATATTTCAAATATGCATTTATCATTTCAATCAATATAGGCGTAAAGGCGGGCGTTGCAACAAACCAAATATGCCTTATTTTTCGCATCCTGAAGCAGAGTATAACAATACAACGGTAATCAAGTTACATTAACGGACAATGGGAATAGCTACATAAGTTCGCAATCTAAGTATTTTGCTACACAGTACGCAGTGTCGTCTAACATAACATGTATTACCGCTGACTGTAAAGAGACACTTACAATTACACACTTGCGCATGTGTAGGTTTATGAACGTGGTGATATAAATTACCGACGACGGTTAATAAAGAAAGAGAACGAGTCTTTAGCAGGTGTACATTCAACGTCGTACATTGACCGCTTAAGAAATTTACACTCTTCAATTGGTTGCCGGTTAGACGACCAAAGCAAACAAGTTTGAGTTGTATGCTGGAGAGATTTTTAGGGTCGAACAAGTTGTGGCGCGTATATTATGTTTCTTTGAAATGAAGATTCGCTGTTCACTTTCTGCGCATTAGCGTTCTCTTTGTTTGTGTTCTCTTTGATTGAGTTGCTCTTTGAATGTTTGGTGTGCTTGCAGAATTGCCATATGATGTCCGATCTTGTTTTGCTGCTGTTGTATATTCAACTTCTTTCTTCTTGTGGTGGCACATTCCACCAGAGCAACTCACACCAAGCTGGGTCGGAAGAACTTTTTTTTACCTAACTTTCATAACAAGTCAGTTGACTGCAGGAAAAACTTTAGTTCTGCGTCAACCACTGAATCGATAAGTTCGGCTTTCTGTTTCTGGGTGAACAATATAAAGTGAGCTATATTTTAGTGATCATATTCGTTGTTAATGATATCAAACTACAATAAAGGAACTTATTTAAATTTGCACATTAACACAAGAGAAAAAATTAAATTTGAATAAAATTTAATGTTCCATTGTTCATTTTATCACAAATGCCGAAAAAAATAAACATTAAGTTTTATTAAGTGCACAAATAACGAAAGTATAAACCAAATTTAAAACAAGGACCAATGCAAAAATTAGTTTTTTAATCAATTGGATTTTTCATTTATTTTTTATATAAATAAACATTAATTTTATATGTTGTTTATGTTGTTGTCAAATTACACGCTATGCTCGCTCAGAACATCTTGCAAACATAATTTTTATGTGTATATATTTAAATGCCTACGGGAATTGGCATCGGTGTAAAAATGCTGCCCTTGGACAGTACCGACTGCCCGATACTCTGATTCAATTGTATAACTATTTGCAATTATGTGATTGCTTGTGATTTTATTCATATTAAATTACAATACGTATTCTTGGTCTTATGAAATTTTTAAAGGTTTGAATAATGTGAGTTGGCAATATTTTTGGCTACCGATAGAAAATTTAAGCAAGCTAAACGTATGGGTAAAATCATTGCACAGCCAACATACTCTTTCATATTCAAGGGAACAGAGTATAGACAAGCATTACCCTGTCATGACAGCTTAAGAAAAAAAGCATTGCACTGACTGAAGAGTGACTAAGAAAAATCATAAGAAAAAACAATGTTTAACCGGTTTGCTCGAACCGCAGCGACAACAACGGCGTCAGAAGACTATTGGTGCTACATAAATGTGGCAAAGAAAGATTCTGTGGCCACTAAACTGTAAGAGTGCAGTAATAAAGCAACAAAAAACACGCTGTTAATTCAACACACAACCCACAAAAAGCACTAAGATTTTTTAATATTACTTCCGTCCAAACATTAGCATACGGTAGCATGCTGCAGTTAAATTCTACTATAAAGCACTGAAATTGCACTCGTATATCTAAAAAAAAAATACGTTCACAAGTTAATAAACACTTGCGAGATGGTTGTGAGTACAGCTAAAATCTGGTCTCCCATAGACTCTGTCGTTTGCGAAAAAATCAAATGCGAGAAAGTTGGTAAATAAATTAAACTAAAGAACACTTGAATATGTAAATTCATAAATTTCTGAAATGCGTATAAAGTACACAAATAGAGTTATTAAGTTTGTAGTTGAGTCTATTGGGTGATGTCATTTCAAAGTCAGATAAACAGGTAAAATCAATAAGGCAAAAAAATTGGAAAAAAAAGTTCAAAAAGATCGACAAAAGAACTTTCTCCATTCTGCATGCTGCGAAGTCGACTGATTTTATTCATTCACTCGATTTTTTTGGTGTCATGATGTGTTTGGATTTTAAATAGGCGGTATGTCAAGCAATTCCATGATATTTACCGCTGTAGTTTCCATCGGTATATAAGCCCAGTTATTTTTAGGTTTTTCTGTTACCTTTAGGTGTTAGCGATTAATTAGAATGCTAATTTATGGTCGGCATCGGAGAAAGAAAATACTAAGTCCAGCCCACCGTTACCAAAATGTTGACCCACATCTATTTAACGATCAAATGCGTTTTGAAAGCGCCAGCCTTTTTTTTCGTGTGTTTCGTGGTTATATGTATGTTTGTGCTTAGGCGTTCCTATGTATCTAAGATTGGAGTAAATAAGATTAGCGCCGAGTAACGATTTCTAAATCAACACATACGAACAGAAAGCTTTGGGAGCAATTGGGAAAGTAAATTAAATATATAAATATTGCTAATAAAATTTTATGGTTCCTGTTGCCTGTTGCTTGCTTATTGTGGAATATGGATCAATATGATAAAATACGTATTGACACAATTTCCGCATTTATCGTCGACCGTCGACCGCACAACATATTGCTCGTGCGAGCAACAACAATCCGTTCCGATCAATGGCATACTTAAACCAGTGCCAAACATACCTGTTACTGTTTGTGGCTGCTTCTCTTCATACATAAATTTTATGCAACTACACCACCAACAAGTAATTCAAGTATTTTTCTCTTAATGGCAAAGACAACATCAGCGTATAATAATTGACCTCATTATTTTGTGGGTTTCTCAGCAATTTAAGATCAACTGTTGACCACCTATTCTTTTTTAAGTGCTGGTGAAAACTGAACAAGTTAACCTTATCTGCATACCAATTACGAATGGTATTGAGTGGAATGAATAAAGAACTACTATTTGCAAAGATATTTCTACTGGTTGTCATACAATGCGCATATGTTAGATTCTCCGATATGATAATTAATACAAGAAACCTATAAATATAATAGAGCTTAAGACAACTGTAGTTTATACTATGTATAAATACATAGTACATCCAACAATCGTTGGTTGAGATGCGGTTTGAAGAAGCCGGTTTATTTTGGGTGAAACTGGGATTGCGGTAGATGTGTTCGCATGATGTAGTCGGTGTGTATCAAATACCGTTGCTTTAAGCTGCATTTCCAATGAAGATTAAAGTGCATGCACCGTAAACAATTCGCTGTGTTTTGGATAGTAATTTAACAATTTTGATTGAAAGATATTTTTGTTTTCATATTTGTCAATGTGAAAGAGCATTAAAATGCTTAAAACCATCAAAAATAGGAAACAAAAATAAAACTAAAAGAGTTTGAAATAAAATAATTGTTAAAGAAAGAGTAATATTTTTTGGGTATGGTCATGTAAATGGTCAAAGTAATTGTTGAAAAATCATTTTAAAAATAAATACGTACGCAACTAAGAAAATGCCTTGGGGGTAAGCTGTCAATTTAGTTGGAATTTAAATGAATTTAATTGCAAGAATGTTTCAAGGAATTTTGTAGAAACTCAAATTATTTACTGTGTAGCTCTTCTGGCCATGTGGATCTGGTCTTTGTAGTGTCAGCAGCTTGTTGCTTGCAGCATGCAATTTTAATGTATTGCTTGCATGATGCACCACGCTATTCATATGTATATATTTATATATGCTTTAATACGCACACAAACGCACACACACACACACACACACACCTACACCAACACAGATGAAAATTCACTGTTAGAATAACAAGTTTTTCGACCTGTGAGTTCTATTTTAAGTGGATAGTATGTATTTCTTGTATTTACTAGTCAGTGACCAGTCGACACGCTCGGTAAACGCCGCTAATTGGAAGTTAGTTGGGTAAAGAAAAGCCCAAAAGAAAATCAACTTAAACCATGCATATGTGTGTTCGTATATAGATTATTTTTTATGAGTGTTGTTTCCCTAACTAAGGCAAGCAAGCGCAGTTTTTTTTTTTTTATTCTTTTATTTTTAGTTGAATAAGCTTTGGACACCTGCTATCATTGGCAAATGACACATCAGCTTTAAATGTTAGGGCTTATGGCGACTTTTGAGAAAGTGAAATTAAGCTGCTCTTTTCTAAGAAACTTTAACACACTAAAAAAATAACCAGTCTCAGCATTACTTTCAAAAAATGCCGACAGCGCCGCAAGTAGTTAGTTAGCGTAATAACAGCTTAAAACAGAAGGGCAATACACTTTTTAATTATAAGTGCAGAACTGGTAGAATTAACAACACTTTACGTACTACTCTTAATGAAGCTATCAAAAATTAGTATTCTTTGAAGTTGCGTATTGCGCTTTCGTTCACATAGCTTTGTACATTGACAGGGTATCTTTTAGCAGTGAAATCTGTCTCTCTCTCTCTACCAGAGACACTTTTAAGGTTCACAACCTTTTTATTATCTTTTACTTCCCAACTAAGTATGAAGCCTTCATGTTGGCCATTAACTCAGCACTCACTTCACAATTTTACTCACCCAACCAGAACACAAAAGTCAGGTCACTCACACTCCCCCAAAAGGTAATTGACTTTCCTGTGCTGGTTCTGTTATGAAATCGTCTATCTCCATAGTGCACAACGGAAAACGCCACAGTTGAAAATGCCTACTCTGGTTTTAGGGCGTGCCGCCTAAAGGTCAACGTTGGTCATTTATTAAATAATAAGCAACAAGGCACAAAGCACTAGCAAACAAAACCCAAACAGGTTGTCTTGATGGCAATCTTAAGAACCTCTTGGGTTTTTTTTATTTATCATTAGCTTAGTTAGCAATCGAGAGCTGGTCTCGTTGAAATCAAGCTATTTTACTTACATTTTGCATTCAAATATTTTGAGAAGAGCTCAGTTGAGAGGTTTTTTTCTTCAAATCTTAAACTAAAAAGATTCAATTCAAACTTAATTACTTATCTTACTGTTTCGAATCTTTACGCTAACCGTTATAAAACTATTTATTATTCGAACTTCAGCTTCATTATGGAAGTTTACCGTTTATTTTTTTTAATGAATAATCAACTTATTTTGGGGCAAATCGATTTTTGTTTTGTTTGTTAGAACAAAAACTTAGACCATTAAAATATTCTTATTTTTTTACAGATACCTGTTGGTACCAGCGGTTTAAGTACAATCGATGAAAATGTTTTACCAAAGCATTGCGATAGGGATTTTAATGCTGTGCGTGGCTCAGGCTCAAGAGTCATCAACAGAAGAAAGCACAAGCACTGAAATGTTTGACAAAAGCGAAGAAACAACAATGACAGCAATACCAGACTTAACAACAGTAATTCCCCAGAAAGTTGACATTAATGTAGTTCCCGCACTTGAGACTGAGAACCGAAACTTAGCTTCGGATCTTTCGGCTGCCTCAGAGTATGAGTCAAAAGAAGCTCTCTGTGACTCTGATTTTGTTGGCTTTGAAATTGTAACTGGGTAAGAAAAGAAATTTAGAATGAATGAAATTGTTATAATATTAGCGTGTTAATGCAAATATTTCATTAATATTTATAGAGCAACACTTTAATGTTTGTGTGTCTTCTATATCATAGTTACGTGTTCTCTGCACCTGGCAGACTCTTGGAATCTCTGCCTGGTACCTTAATGTTGACTGACTGTCTAAACATTTGCCTCAAGAACAACGTCTGTCAGTCGGTTAACTATGAGACTGGCCTGTGCGTTCTCTTTTCAGCCCATGCCGATCAACTTCCAGGTAATTGCTAATTTGTTTGCTAAATTATACCCAATCAAATCGTTTAATAGACAAACATAATTAATTGGCTTTGTTTAAAATTTACAGGGGCCCTAACTAAATCACAGTTTCCTGTATTTACCATCTATGCGCAAAAGTCTTGCCTCTCTAGAAAGCCATGCTCACGGGCTTGGTATGTCGATCGTGTACAAAATTATAAGTTAAAGTCGGAAGTTAAGCGCAGCGTATCGGTTGAATCACGCAGAGAGTGTTTTGAACTGTGCCTGAACGAAAGGGAGTTCACATGCAGGTAATAATAGACATTGAGCAAAAATAGATAATATTCTACAAGTACTTGTTCTATAATTATTTATCAATGCATGTACGTAAATTAATCTCTCGCGTCTAATCAGATCTGCCAACTATAAGAGAAAATCAGGTACATGTGAGCTTAGTGAAATGGATCGTTCAACACTAGCGGGAACAAACGCTTTTCAAGCCATGGACGGAAGTGACTATCTGGAGAATCATTGCATTGAAGAGCCGAATAAACTATGTGAATTCAAGCGTTTAACTGGACGAATTCTAAAGACAGTAGACTCCGTATACCAAGAAGTGAGCAGCATTGATGAGTGCCGCGAACTATGTCTTAATTCACCATACAGGTATACAGACATATTTATTCAATTGCTTCTTTACACCATATCTGTATCCATGACATATTTTTGCAGATGTCACTCATATGATTATAATGATACCGGTGAAATGGTTTGTCGTCTTTCGCATCATAGTCGGGCAACATTGACAGATGTGCAAGATCCTTACTTGGAGGTGCCTGAGGCATCCACATATGAACTTGCTTCCTGCTATAATGTGACCATCGAGTGTGGTGGTGGAGAGATGTTGGCACGCATACACACCTCAAAGCTGTTCAGTGGCAAGGTCTATGCAAAGGGTTCACCAAGATCTTGTGCAATTGACGTGAGAAGATCATTGGACTTTGAGTTGCGCATGAACTATCATGACCTGGAATGCAATGTGCGTCAAAGCCAAGCGGGCCGTTATGTCAATGACATTATCATACAGCATCATGATATGATTGTTACCTCCTCTGATCTGGGCCTGGCCTTGGCCTGTCAATACGACTTGAGTAACAAATCTGTAAACAATGGTGTCAACTTGGATGTGCGTGGTGAGATGCAGCCAGCGTTGTCTGAGGAAGTCATTGTAGACTCTCCGAATGTCATAATGCGTATCACAACGCGCGACGGAAACGATATGATGCGCTCTGCTGAAGTGGGCGATCCCTTGGCATTGAAATTCCAGATCATGGATGAGCAGAGTCCCTATGAGATTTTCGTTCGCGAACTGGTCGCTTTGGATGGTGTGGACAATTCGGAGATAACGCTGATCGATTCGAATGGTTGTCCCACAGATCACTTTATAATGGGCCCCATATTGAAGAGCGCTTCCTCAACCAAGATTTTGCTATCCAATTTCGATGCTTTCAAGTTTCCCTCAAGTGAAGTTGTACAGTTCCGTGCCTTGATCACACCTTGTATGCCCAGCTGTGAGCCGATTCAATGTGATCAAGAAGATACTAGCGGCGAATATCGTTCCCTGCTCTCATATGGCCGTAAGCGTCGATCGATAAATGAAACAGGTGACAAATGGCTTTATATAGATGTCTTTACTATACCTAATCATATTTTCGATTCGTTATTCAGCTACTTTTGATATGCGCCAAAAGCGTGAGGTGAATCGACCTGAAGACATGCTCCTGGTACAGTCAATTCAAATAACGGACAAGTTTGGCTTTGATAAGCAGCACAGTCGCAAGTCGAATATCGGTGAATACTCTGAAGAAAACGAAACAGATTTTAAGACTGCTGATCCAGGACATGGTTTCTGTGTGAATGCCATTGGTAAGTATTTCGGATAATAATTATAAGTTTAACGTTAGTCAATGTTGATCGATTTCATTTATTCTGCATATTTTCTTACATTTATCATTTATCCTAGGTCTAATCACTGCTGCCACATTCTTCTTGGTTACTCAATTGGCTATTATTGGCATTTGGACTGTTTGCTATCAGCGCCGACAGAAACTCCAATCGTACCAGCACTCGTATTAGGCTCATCAGTTATGACCCTTAAATCGAACAAGTTAATTTCTAAATAAGGTGCAAACAAACAAACACCCAATGAAAATTTGCACTAGAAATTTGTCTTGTCTAGTCAGTGCTCGATTTGGGTTATATGAATATTTTTATAAAGATATAATCGTGAATTGTTGGTTAATGGATACTAAAACTATTTCAATACTAATTATTTATTTATGTCTTGAATACTCTACTTTGTAATTTACCATTGATTTCCACACTTATAAACGTAGTTCAACGTCTGTATTGAACTACCTTTGTGACTTCGGAAATGGGTTTTTAGTTAGCTGACATATTCAAAACGATGTTTAACATTTCATTTTAAATTATAAAAAGATTTTTTTAATATTTCTTATTGAATTAATATTGATAAGCGTAGACAAATGAAGAATAATTCTTAAAATTTAAATGCTAATTGCATAGCTCAACGTCGGATATTATATTAATTTATTATTACTGATTCATAAATGTATTTAATTAAATAAAACTGAAAATTCTTTTTAAACAAAATTTCAATGAGAAATCCAAAAACGATTTTAAAGCTATAATCCCCCTGCAACCATCCGTAGTTTTAAATATAATTCAATACACAACTTGGAATATATTGCATTAATGCGGCCGTGGCTCGCATATAGAAATGCTCTTTATTGGCTTGAGCCCCCAGTATTGTTAGCCTATTTTTGGTCGCTGATTAGGCCTCCCATTGTTGGTCTGGCTGTGCTTCGTTGCTCCTAGCCATAATCGTATGCTGGCTGCCAGTCAAGTTGAGTATGGCGTATACGTGATGCTATGATAATCATGCTTATTTACAATAAATCTCAACTAAAGACTTCAAGTGTTGTGAAGTGTTAGCCGAGCACATCACGCCAAGGCGTTTCAGATGATTTATTTAATGCGTTATCTCGGCCAACGCCTGCCTGACAGTGCCAACAACAACACCAACATCATTATAATAATCATTATGTTGGCATCACCTCGGCTTATTATTATTATTATTTCACATTGAAGTGCTTTGTTTTTTGGCACTTGCTTCCCACTTTAACAAAAATAATCAATTACTAATTGCGGCTCTTAGCATAGAGAGAAGCTAAGTTTTAAGTTCATTTAGAGTCACGTAATTAACTTAGCCAGGACATCAATCAACAGCGAAAGCTAAGCATGAGCACTTGAGCGGATAAACACAAATCTGTAAAGTTCATAGAACGGTTACACCGACCTCGACTCGAATGAAAGTAGGTTGGGATTTTGGCTTAGTGGCTTGAGTATTTCTACTAGGGTTGCTCAGTAAGTATTAATGCGCTTGTCATTATCATTAGGAGCGCTGTCACAGTGCGTTCAGACAACCATATCATGAGCAAAGCACAGCTGCGACAAGCTAGCATACATGGGTATATACATACTATATTGGTATATACGTATGTATACACGCACACTTACACAATGAAACAGTGCGATAATGTTGATAAAGAAGGGGGAGGGGGGGGGGAGAGAGGATAAGTGAGACAGCTAGCTGCTAAGGACGCTTGAGGACACAAATATTGATTGATTGTTTTCAAAGTTTTTGTCGTTGTCGGCTGTCATTGTCGTTGTTGCATACTTTGTGGGGCTTTAGCAGGTAGCTATTAGCTGTCTGAGGTGTCAACTTTGTGGCTGCTACTGCTGCTCGACCAATAAAGGACAACAACCTCAGCAACTTAACGATGCTATAATGCTCTGTCTTCCAACAAATATGACTAGACAGCCTTTGATCTATGTTTATTGGTTGTTCACGTTTGCAAAAGAAAACAAGTCAATCTGCTATGGTTTCCTGTTAACAGCATTCGTAGAAAAATGCTGTTAAGAAAAGGAAAGCAATCTCAAGAAATTATTAAGATGGAGAGTGGCATGGACTTGATTTAATAAAACCAGCTTTAAGACCTTAAAAGGTTTCATAGCCTTATGCTTTAAAACACTCGAGAGAGCCAAGCTGTTTGCCAGGCTGCCAAAGTAGTTATTATTCATATAAATATATTGATATAATTAACCACATTTATACATATACATATATATGGTATACTTAACGTATACATGTTGATAAACGCGCAAATTGCGTTTGCGGCGTTTGCCGCAGCTGCAATCATAAATCATGTCACAATGTGTCTATATAATTCGACTAAAAATAGATGGAGGCATGCTAAAGCTAGCGAATGAGAGAGACCCGTCAAGCTGGCATTATAATAAATTCTTTATCGACATTGAGCTGCTCGCAGCTTATGCCCGAACAAGAAGCTTGAATGCAATCGAATTGAAAATCAAACCAATGAAGACATTTTGGCCACAATTGCAACAAAAGCGAACTTACCGAACTGCGGTGAACCCGGGCACATGCACAGCTATTTTAACAGCCACGCCCTTTGTTGCGCTTACCAGCAAGGAACGTAAAAAAAAAAAAAATACTAAAATAGTATTAGAAAGAACGGTAGAAAAACATGAAAAAAGAACTGCGAACCATTTTCAATGGGATTTACATTTTCCAGCTATTGAGCATTGCGCTCGGTTTAAAGCGAGGAGCGGAAAGTAAAGTGAAAATAGTTAAGTCAGCATAGGTCTCGGACCCTTTTATTTTTTTTAGCTCTCACCCTGGTTGTGCTGGTTGCCAGGGACAAAGACCAAAGACCGTAGCAAAAAATGTAAAAACTATTAAGCGGCATTAGCCGCGCATTTCGTTTGGTATTTGTGTGTCGTGGTCCTGCTGTTAAATCCACTTCTCATCCTGCTTCTTTTGCTGGCCATGCGCTACAAATCATTGAAAATATTGAGCATTTGCGACAACAAGCCGATGAAAGCTATACAAATAAATTATTTTAGTGTCTATCAAACGCTTTAATTTTTTGAGTAAGCTCCAATTAAACAAGGCATTTTCCTTTTTTATTACAGCAAGCTGAAGTTAAATGGTAAGTTTTGTAGTTTTTTTTCATAGTGAGCTTGAGAAGTCTTCCATCTTTTCGATTATCTAGTTTGCCATATGTGCATTCCAAAATAACACTTTTTATATCCAATACTTTATGATAAATGCATGTTATTTTGCTTACAGCGTATTTGGGTTACCATTCTGGCTTGTTAATCTGAGCTTAACCTGCTTTTAGCTGCCTGTTTCCGTCGAACTTTTGATCGAATGTCAAGCCATTTGAGTTAACGCTGGTCGCCTCGCTGAGTCGATGGCATGACCATTTGACTCCGTTGCAACCCCGCCGCACCATTTACAATCAATTCCACACAAACACACTTACATACATATTAAGCGCCTTATTTTTTGCTCGTCCGCAACAGGCTTTAGTATGTATGTGTTTGTAAGGACAGCTCTTGTTCGTTGTCCTGCTGTTGCTGCTGCTTTTGCTGCACTTGCAAATCTAATTTCATATTTTATGAAGTGGCGCATCGTTTGGACCACGACGCCTTTCTGGTACTAGCCAAGCCTTTCTCAACAGCTCCTCAATTTTTGTTCTTTTTACACCTTGCTGTGGGTTTGGTTTCGGTGTTGGACCACCATCGAAATTGAACTGGAAAATCAATTGTTGAGCACATAAATTTGTTAGTACGAGAATTGCACCGTTGGGTGAAATTTATTTCTGAAAATTGCACTCAAAAGCGTTGCGCAAATAAAGTGCACACAAGATAAATGCCGTCTGTGAATCTCTTTTTGTATTTATCTTAAAGACAGCCAATCCCAAACAAATGCAATGCCCAATGGTGTTCGGATGTGGCTGTTGTTGTTGTTGTTGGTGGAGGCCTTAAGCCTTAAAGTTGTATTGTCATATCCTTTGGTCTCGTCCTGAATGCCCTGCACTTCATTAGCGACAACAACAAGAGAGTCAAGGCAATCTCGGCTTGCTAAAAATTCTAGCTATGCCATAGTGGGTGGAGGAGGTGAAAAAAATGTTACCTGCTTCTGCTTATCTTGAAGGCTAAAGCGATGCACAAATATTTTGTAGACACTTAAGCA
The DNA here is from genome assembly GCA_030179655.1 of Scaptomyza flava. Taxonomy (NCBI): domain Eukaryota; kingdom Metazoa; phylum Arthropoda; class Insecta; order Diptera; family Drosophilidae; genus Scaptomyza; species Scaptomyza flava. The sequence continues at coordinate 20,229,267 of JARNME010000012.1, forward strand.
GCTCAAATTGCAAAAGGTTGTCTTTGTGCATGTATGTATTTGTGTGAGTTTGTATGTGCGTGTGTGTTGTAATTTATCTGCAACATTGCAAGCAACGAAAGAGAATGGATAGCTGCAGCACCTTAATGTTTTGCATGGCGGCTCAAGCAGCGCAACTGAACGACTTTCAACAGAAACGGAAACGGAAACTCAAATGGCGATATTGTTGAAAACATGCACGTGAAACTTGTTACACAAGACACAAGCGCCAAGGTGCAACACTCACTGTAAGCAGAAGCAAAAGCAGAAGCAGCTGTAGAAATCTTAACAAAAGCGGCAATTCATTTTAGCATTTCTTGAATCCGAATGGCAAAAGACGTGCACATGTCAGGTGATTGTGACTCGACAATGTGCGACCAGCAGCCAGCCAGCCAGCAAGACTTGCATTCGGGCATGTGGTATGTGGCATGGGGGTTGGGGTAAGTGGGTGCCAAGATAGCTGGCTGCTAGCTATTACGGCATGCCTGAAAGCCCTGCAAAAGGCTGCCAACTCGCTTGACAATGACAAAAGCGACTTTCAGTTGAGTGTTGTTGTGAGCTACAAGGGGATGGGGGAAATTGAGGGTCTGGTTAAAAGGTTGGCTGTCTTTGGCATGGCATTACTTTGGCCAAGGACCCAAACAAAGCTGACCAAAGCTGTAATATAAATGGCATAGTTTGTTTGTTGTCAGTGCTACTTACGAGTCACAATAGCTAACTAAAGCAAATGCTTCGGTTATATAATGCTTTGAGCATACAATATCGTATATACGTTGAACACAAACAGAGCAAAAGTAGCTCCAAATGCGCCAGCTACAATAACTGTCAACTTTGTTAGGAAACAACTACTTTCTATAAGGCATAAGGAAAAAGTAAAAGAAAGATGATTGAGCACACTTCAGAAAAAACAAGGCTATAGAAGTATTTGCATAAGCATGTCTGTGATCACAAATTTCCCTTGGTGTAAATATGAACTTAATATCTTATACAGCTACTAAGTGTAGACAACAACCACTTTGAAAGCAAAGCTTTACGTCAAGAGCTCTGATATCTCTCGCTATCTCTCTTTCTCTCGATCAGCTGATTTAGCGATGACACGAACCCGGAAAATAACTCTTTACAAAAGCTGATCAAGTGTTTAAGTCGGCGCAGAAGGTAGACCACTTACAAATTTGATCTTTTGGACGGACCGTTTAGACAACTTTAAGACAGCGACGATGACGCTAACGTCGACTGCGCTGCTGCTCTAGCTTGAATGGCGATCTGTCAGCACCATCAGCATTCAGTTAATATTCAGTTGTTATTTGTCGCTGTCTCTGGCAACAACACGCGGAAACTTTACGACTGACGGCCACAAAGAGAACTCGCTTAGCAGGCGGCTGTCGTAAAATCAATTCAAATTATATCGCTAGCGAATTAACGATCATCAAATGCTAATTGGCAGTTGCAAATTAAATCGAATTAAAAGTAATAAGAACGCGACACATCGAATTTTTGAATTGAGTCGAGTTAAGTAATAGTGCAGCATATACATATATAAAATTGTTGTTACTTGTGGCTCAATCTTTTGGCTCTAGCTGTTGGCTAATTGCGCGAGTAATAGTAGATACAAAAACCAAAAAAAAATAAAAATAAAGTTAGCAGCAGCATAAAAAACTACAACTAGCAACGCTCACATTTCGCATGAGCAAAGTTTGGCTAGTTTTAGAAGGTGTATTTGTGTATCTCCACCTCCTTGTTAGTGTGTGTATTTGTGTGTGCGTGTGTTTGTGTGCTTGTCTCAATCTTTTGCTCAATCGCAAATCTTTGGGCATTGCCAAAACAGGTTAACTAAAAGCAAACGTGTTCTTTACGTTTTGTTGACTTTGCAAACGCAAATCGCGCAAAGTTACTCAGCAGCTCAACTTCAGCTCTAATACCTACACAATCATAGCTATTTTGTTTACATTTTGTGTCCAAAACTTTACCAGCAACAATTGCAACAACAACAACAACAGCTGCATCTTTAAGAACAGGTAAGAAACCGCAAACCTCATTATAATTGTAAAAGGGCACAGGCCTTGCAAAATTGCATTGCCATCTCAAGGATGGTATCAACCACAATATAAGCAGCAACAACAACAAGAACAGCAGCAACATTCACTTAATGAAAACAACAACGACACCGGCAGCTGCTTAGTCAACGACCTGCTCCAATTCGATTTATGCAGCCCAAGGTCAACAGCAAAAGCAAAAGCAAGAAACGGCTTTAAAAATGCAAGCTCAGCTGAAGATCCACCTGAAGCTTAATAAAAACTTAAATCGAAGCCAAAAGATGTCCAACAGCATCGCTGAGCTTGCTGCTTCTTAAGTATGTTGTTTGTTTTGCAGTTGTCGTTGTTGTTGTTGTTGTTGTCGCTAGTGCGTCTTCTCTCTGACGTTTTGCTACCGTATAACATAAAATGGGTTAGCGGAATTGTCGTTGTAAAATATTGCGTTTGATAATAATTACATATGTAATAACTATTAATATTTTATTTATTGTTATTTTGTTTCACATCTTGTGCTTTGAAAATTATTTTATTGCTGTTGCAGGGTATTTTCGCTTCTAGCTTTCAAAATATTCCGCTCTAACTTGTTTTTGTATTTTTTTAATGCTACTACTTCTCGATGTTGTTGCCGGTTTTTTTTTATGAATAAGCTGGCTATTGTTGTATCTTGATTATACCTTTGCGAAGGGTATTGTGACTTAGTCAAGGTATTTTGTATTGAACAAAATATTAAAACTTACTACAAGCTAGCTACTTTCTGTTTGGATTACTATATAAAAGCTTTAAGTGGAGATTTAGTGTAATTTAAAACAATTATACTTGAAAGGTCATTGCCATTCCTTGAACTCTAGCTTTGGCCTAGTCTTGTGTTTAGGTTTGTGTCTTTTTCGTTTGTCCGCGAGTCGTATGTAATCATATAAATCGTTGCTTTAAATACGGCTCTGAGCCCTTCGTTTTACACACAAACCACAACGATGAGAGCAACTACTGTCATAACAACAACACAAACTATTGCGGCAACCGCATTACTTGGCGCAATTAAAACCGCAATTTACAACCTGTCTTGTTGTTGCCTGTTCAGTTAACTAATTTGCCTTTTTGTCTATGCCATTTTAAATGAAACATATATTTGCAACGCATACAAAAAGAACAAATTCAAACAACGCATATTTAAGCGCTGTTATAGTCACTTAACTTCTGACTAATGTATTCAATATGTATTATGCAACGATTATGCCTTTATGAGAATTAAGTTTTCGGCTATTCATTCTGTTCATCTCCCAGATCCTCATTTGGCATTGGACGTGGTCAATGCGTCTTGGTTCACCTGATTTGATTATTTCTCGTGACTTGCAAGAAATATCTTTATTGCTTTGAATGAGTCACTAAATAAAACGCTCAGTCTTATGGCTCGCTAAGAATGTGCAAAAAAACATCTTAATAAGAAGCAAAAAAGAAATCAGCAACAAAATTCAACTTTTGTTTGCTATGAGTTTTTCGATTTTAATTTTTAGCAACGATAATATTATTTTGTTTTTATTATTGCGCGACTTAAGAATAACGAACCGACTTTGCGTTTTACCAGTCACTGTGATGTGCAATTTATCGATAATATTTTTAATTGCATCCGTTAAATCAGAAGGAAATAATATGACAACACTGTTTGAAATACATTTGCATTTTAACCTGATTGGGATAAGTATTCATTCCATTTAGCGTGACAGAAATGTAGTTTAAAAGGCAATTTATTATACATCTTAAATATTGAAAGAATAATTGCGTTAAAGTACTTTACATAAAAATTTGGTCTAATTAAAATATATTTGAGGATAATTGCCAGCTGCAGATTAGCTCTTAACAATTTGAATGCAATTTCATGTTTGAATTCACATCAAACAAATGAAATCGCCAACAACAATAAAATTCATTTAAAATTTAGTTTTATTTTCTTTTTACAAGTGCAATTCATGAAACTGAAATTTATTTAAGTGTCGCGCTTTTTACATTTTCTATGTACTCTTTGTAACGGCTGTCAGCACATTTGCTTGTAGACGATTTTTATTGAGTTTTGTGAAGGTGATTGGATATACTAAGGGCCTTTTTTTTATAAATTTGTTGTCAAACGTTTGTCGTTGTAATGGCAATTGATTTACAAGCACAGTAAATAGCCACAAAAAAATAAATGAGAAAAAATAAATCCTTTTACAATTATAAAAAAAAATAAACATATATATTTGTTCGTGTGTAAGTATGTGTATATGTAATTATTCAATTAAAAAGACCGCACATTCAATTTATAAAAATGACAGCGTGCAAAAGGTAACCGCCAATACAAATAGTCAACAAAAATCAATATGAGGATATAAAAATAAACACAAAAATATATACAAGAAAAAATAAATGAATTTTTTTTTGTTTGTCAAACGGAGACAGGAAACCAAATTGCGTTTTATGAAATGTGTCCAATGATAAATTGAATTAATTTATTTGATTTAATTTATAAACGCTTTAATGTCATAATGAGTGAGGCCAAAAATTGTTTAACCCATGCATAAACAAACCACAAACTACTGTATTGCATTATGCACGCACATATATTTACCATAAGGGTGAAAAGGGATTATAGTGTGAGGATTTAAGTACATAAAAGTTTCTATCTGCCTTTAAATCTAGAGATCTTTGATGCGTACACTAAATAATTATTATAGTAATCTGATATATTTGCATCCAGTGCTTAATATGAGCTAATAATATAATTGTTAACAAATTATAATAAAATTATTTCTAATTTTAGATGTATAAATAACCCTATTTTATAGCTTTTCCTTATGACTCCCGTTAACATATTGAACAATAACTTTTGATGCTGCTGCGCAATAAAATAAAAAATTATTAAAGTTTAATGCTCGCAACAGTGCCTCTCTTAGTGTATGCAAATATACATGCATGTGTATGAACTGAGTGCATGAAATGGCAAAATAAAAAGGCGCTTTCAGTCCTAATATTCGGAATCAATAGCCTGAGCGATAAACAATCAGTAAATGCGAAAATAGATTTTTACATGTCATCCTTTCTTATGCCTAAGAATATCAAAAACCTTTACGGGAAACGCTTATAAAAATATATGCAAAGTTCTTGCAACGACAACAACATTCACTAAGAGTAATAAGCCACTTGTAAGGCAGTGATGAGGCGGTTTGATACGCATTCAAAGTGCCACGCCCCCTTCTCAATATCGTGCTGTGTGTGTTAGTGGGTGTGGTTGTGGTTGTGAATCTTACGTTTGACACATTTGCATAATCTGAAGCAAATCTTTGGTAACAAGTAATCGAAAATAAATTTGCATGACAAATAGCGGGCAGGGCAAAAGGTGGAGATGTGGAAAACGGGACACAGCCTTTACACAGAATTTAACATACACACACTTTATAAAAAATAAAAATTTGATGCGCGATATCAATAAATATATTCAGAAACAGTGAGACACTGAGGCGCGACTTTTGCATTGGGGCGTGAAAAATTTAATCACAATTTAAATTGAAAATTCGCAAAAAGCAAAGTGGAGTGCTTTTTTTTGCCTCTCTCTCTCTCTGTGCTGCGTATTTGCAAATAGACAAACAGCAACTGGCACAACCCACGGGCCACAACCAGAGCAAAAGCAACAGCAACATCGAATAATTGCCAAATATTTGTACATATGTAAAAGTAATATTTGCATATAAACAGGCATATGTAGCCGATTTTTATTTGATGTTGCAGCGCGCAATTTTTTTTATACATACATGGCAATAGGTGCCATCCCCACGCTAATTTGCATACTATTTTGAAAAGGTTGTCTGAAATTCATTTTTATTGCCACCAAGAGGTTCATAAAACATACGTGCACATAAATTGAGGCGCACAAAAGCAGTGATTTTATTTTTACATAATCAGAATGCTCCAGATATTACAAAATATGAGTACTGATTAGTGTTGCTGGGGAATTGTCTGTCAGGAACTTAATCAGCTTGATAACAGACGCCAACAAAACCATGAAAATATGTTTCTTGCAAGTGCTGAATACTTAAATCTGGCACAGTCGAAAAGTCGAAATAAGCTTATGGTTCGAGGCAGCTAAGCTCGAGCTGAAACTTTAGCAATGCCAACGTTGGGGTTTTACCCAGCTGCAAAAACTAAGAGAAACAAACATAATTGGTATGGTTTAGAGTGCTCGACTTGGTATTAACCTGGGCTGTGTTCAAGCTTTAGGCAAATATACATTAGTTAATTAACTGAAATCAGTTTAAATTTAAATAGATATGTTGTGACAGTTGATTTCCAAGACAAAGACTTACTTAATAGTTTGCCCCATTATCTTTCTTCTACAGTTTTTTACTTAGAAAGGGTATTAACAAAAAAAACCGTATCAGCTAACAATTACTCACCAGTATGCCGCAAGAGTGCAAACAAAAGCTGACTAAGCGCTGAAACAGCGTGACTAGACCTAGACACAAACTTGGTCTCACAAACCGTAATCCGAGACGTCCAAGCGTAACTGAGGCAACTCTCTTGGTCTTTGTCGCTTTGGATTTCATTGCAATCTGCTCAACTGTAAAAGTGTGTTTTGTTTAAAATGCAATTGCAGCGCGTTTTGATATTGTTGGTTTTTTAATTGCTAATTGTTGTTGTGCTACAGTAAATTATAGTTGAAAATTGTGTGTGGAGTATTTTTAAAAAACCCTGAAAAATTGTTATTTGCTGGTCAATGCGCATTGTGCACAAATGTTTGCAAAAATGGAAAATGTTTTCTGTTTGTGTGTGCAATTAAATAGCAAATGTGAATTGTTGTTATCGTTGATTCTGTTGTTTGTCATGGTGCTGTGCGCCGTGTGTGTTAATAACTAGTTTTTATTGTTTATAAACAAATAAAAAATATGTAAAAAATAAATTAAATGCAGGAAATTGCAGCTGGCCAAGTTAATGAATTATGCGATGGCATAAAATATATTTAAATGACCATGTTGGCCAGCAGTAACGGCACTTGCTTCGCTTTTGATTCATGCGTGTGTACGTGTGTGCTTGTGTGTGTGTGTGCGTGTGTTGGTTAAATCAGAGCAGTCGACATTCAAATAGCTGCAGACAATTCAACAAAATAAATGCGACAAATATTTTTGTTCGATTGTTCTGGCCGGTCAAACTCGATCTGGATGATGTATAAAAGCCAAATGGCACAAACGACAAAATAAATTAAATATTTTATTGGCTTTTGATTTTCCAATTGCCGTGCAACTGACTTTTGTTCTCTTGTTATTTTATTGCAGCAGTGTTCTTTGTAGCTTTGGTCACGGTGGAGCATTTAAGCGAAGAATACATACAAATATTTTATTCTACAGCTATTTGAGTTGGTTTCAAAATTTACATATAAATCAATAAAAATTTAAATCACATTTTTTGGGTTTTATTAAATTTGGATACTTTGTAAAAGTGTGATTGTGTAAGACTTGAATAAACATTTTGTTCACTTATTTATTTTGTGCTTTAAATTTTCAATGCTTATGATTTGCTCTATGTCTCGCACCGTGCAACAACAACAGCAACAACAACACAAAAACGTAATAAAAGCCCTTAAATATTTACACACTCACACAAAAGCGCAAACAAACAAACAAATACCCAAACTTCCGCATCCCATCCTGCCACACAGACGCATCCTTCATACGCTCATATGCAAATAAATGCTAAACACTCTGGAGTGTGGGCGCAAACACAGACGTGCTGTGGGTTTTTCAATGATGACTACGACAAGGATGGCTATAAAGCGGATATCTTCGTCTCGCCTTGTGCTTGAGTGCTTGATTTTCTATTGAATGCTGCTGCCTGTGGTTTTGTTGAGCAGCATACCACCACAGCGTATACTTGATGGATCTAAAACCGAAAAATTCAATGTTTTCAATTTCGTACGCTTTGTTTGTTCTTGTTTCTTGTTTTGTTACGTTCTCTGTTGACTGCTGTAAGTGACTGACAGTGTCACAGAAAGATTTGTCTAAGTTTTCTACAACTCCCCAGGCCTATAGCATAACCAAAACGTGTCTTAACCCTACCGTCTCAAAGTAACAGCAGCTTTTGTCTTGCGTTTGACACACAAATAACAACAGCAACACTTTCGCTTGCTTCAACTGTATCTATGTTTGTGTCAGTGTCTGTGTTGCCATATGCATGTCAGTGCTTGTCTAGCAACGAGCCCAAAATGCAGTTTCGATTGCAAACTCAATCCCAAAGCGTAACCTGAAACATGCTCAACCCAGACGCAATGTACTTTATGTTCTAATCCTGCCATTGCCGTTGCTGCTGCTGCTTCTGATACCAGCGTCTCGAGGCTGTTGCTCCGTTGTGCGCTCTCATCTTTGTCTCTTCTCCAACTGTTGTTGTTGGTAGTGGTGTAACGGCTGTTGCAGCGATTGTCAACGTCATCATCATCAACGTCTGCCCCTGTTGCCGCTAATCCTTGTCAGAGTCATGCTGCTGCTGTGACTCGTGTACTTGTTGTTGTTATTGTCAAGTGCAAATGTCTCTCTAAAATATGCAAAGACATAAATATTTCAATGCGTCTGTCTGTCTTTCTGTGTTTGCGTGTGTTTCAAGAAAAACTACCAGCTATAGCTAGTAATAGGAGATAAGCTGAAATCACTGTATCTAAAGAACGATTTTGAGTTGGAAAATGTTGATCAATAACTTTGAAATATCGGAACAAAACCGCTTACTAGACTATAAAAAAAAGCTTATATTTGAGTATGAAATCACTTCAGTATAGCTACTATTTGTTATGAATGTATATCAAGATTGTTTGTAACATGATTAAAGTTCACTTTCCAAGCGGCAATCAATTTTCAAATCAGTTCATTGTCTAATTGCAATAGAGATCAAAACCTAGACCATTAACTTTAAGTGGCAACAAGCTATTAAGGGAACGTGTTTAGTCAAGAATAATACTAGATAAGATTTCGAATTTTAATTGACAAATAGACGATGAAATACAGTTGGAATAGTTTGTACTTTGATTTGATTTCAAAAATAGCAATTAAATCAGTGTTTCATTACAAATATGTTAGAATAAATGCATGCAAGGCGCTATGAAAAGTATCTAAGCTTAGTTGCTATTTTGTGCATTTCCATCTTCACTATTTTGTATCATACTTCTTTTCAAGTGCCTTGTTGTGTTTATTATTTGTATCTGTGTCTGTTTGGGCGTAACAAGGTTAATGTTAGAGCTCGAAATATACAATAAAGTTAGAAAGAGAGAGAGAGATAGAGAAGGAGAAAATCGAGCAATCGAGCTCAAACGTTTTCTAAACTGACCCTAGCCAATTTCACATGGATTGCGCAAACAAGTTGAATTTCTTGCCAGCAAAATTTATGAATAGACAATAGACCAACTGCTTACATTAAAACAAGTGGTGAGTGGAGAGGAGGGTGGCACCAATTTGATTTCATTTCTAATATACGTTTAAATAACATGCCATTTTGCACTAGACAAAGCTGCAATCATTTGCATTCTAGATGCGACATTGCTGACATTGTTGTTATTGGTTTACAGCACACACACACACACACACATGCACGTCGATTTGTTGCATAAACAATGTTAAACAAGTGAAAATGTTGCAGTCGGCCGCAACCGACTGAGGTATATGCGTTGCGAGTATTCAAACCGGTGAAAAAAAGGGACTGCTTGCAAATGGGGTACGGATGCGGCAGGGGTGTACGGAAAGACATCATGAGGAACATTGCACAAAACCAATATACCCTTTACCTTCGGTAACGAGTATAAAAATATACATTCACATATAATCACAGTCAAGTTTAGGCGGCAACTGTCGACTCATGCGGTATGTATTTAAGTTATAAGCTATCACTGTGTGACTAGCCAGCAATCAATGCGCGACCTTTGCGGGAATTTGTTTGATGATAGTTCTCTCTATGGTCACATTGATTTGCAAACCGGTTTTGACACACTTGTAACACTTAAATGTAACTTAGTAACAAGCAAGTGCAATGAAACTGCCTGTTTTTCCCCCAATGCATACATCGTTACTGTTTACTTGGGGTCCACACTATTGAGGATGCACATTCCTTGACATGCCTCTGAGGTAAACAAGCTCTCATGTATCTGCCTCTCTCTCGAGTGCCGGCTTTCAAAGTCGGTGCATAAGCTGTTTAATCCTCAGACGAACAAAGCCAATAATTGACAGTCAGCTGCTAATTTTAGAGACTCAAAGTGCACCTATCACTCACTCGGTCGAACTAACTAACAAGCTAAGTTAAGTTGCGTTTTGTCGATTGAATGTTACAAGTTCTAAAGTTAAATAGCAACAAGGTTACGACTGACGTATACGTTGGTGTTTAGCTTTTTAAACACAGCACTACATTTGTAATTTAGTGTTATAATATGTTATTTTAAAACGAACACAAAGTCTGTCGATCGCTAATGACCATAGTAAAAATAATTATAGGTTGCATGTTAGTGCAAATATGGAAATTTATATAAAAAACTTCATTACACGTATATAAGAAAAATATATCTTATTCATCAATTATTTCAAAAGGGTCAACAGTAATTATAGAATACTATGTTCAATAACTGCAAATTGATAAATTCGCATATTTATTCTCTTTTTTAGTTTTGCATCTAACCTGATTAATAAAGCGCATCCGCAAAGTTTCGCTAGGCTGACCAAGTGCAAATGTTTCTCATGCGTCGCTTGCGTATTTTGCAGAAGTAGACCAATTGAACTTGTAATAGTGATGGCTTATTTGGCTATAAACTAGAATTTTGAATTTACGATTTTCAATTAACAACGATGATAACTGGTAAAGACAGATGGTAATGCAAAATGAATTGCAACTAGTACATTGTACAAAAATAACAAGCAATTACTCGCCATGAATATGATTAATAGCGTTTTGGCAGCTGCCTTTGCATGCGAGTGTAATAATACAAATTGGAAAACTATGCAAATTAAGAATACATTTTTCTCTAATTACTTGAGCTGTAATGCGTTGTTTGAATTGTGCGCAGTGTATTTCCATGATATTCGCAATCAGAAAATAACACGCAGAGTTAACAATGTTGTGCAAAAACTCAAACGCATAAAAGTATGCTACGGGTAATGAAAACGATATGCGCGTTGGTGTATGTGGGCGATGTTGGGAAGGGTATTGAGGGTGGCATGATGGGAATGTAGCAACAATTCGCCAACTGTTTTGCAGCGCTGTATTGAAATGGCTTAATCAATATAGCTGCGCAAAATGTTGCCAACAATGGAAAATAAAACAAGAATGCTTCAGAAGAGATTGCTCGAAAAGGAGTTAAAGTGTAACCGTAACTGTGATAATACTGAAATATTTGTAATACAAGCAAATGTTTATACCTGCTTTAACTTACAGAGCTTATGCTCTGACAATGAGCATAATCCTTTGATGCCAGCATAAGTCGAATATTTTGCGTGTTGACTTTGAGTTTTCGCAATTATGGATATTCCTTTGTTTAGCATTTTGCTTTGAAGTCGTATCAAATATTTGATTGAGATTTTAAAGTGATTAAAAAATAAGTTAACAAACTGTTAAAGCAAAGAAAATTATCAGTTTAACTTAACATACTTAACTATTTACCTCAAAATCAATTACCTAAATTATTTACTCGTAAATCTCACAGAAAGCATCCGGGTAGCAAAGCTTCGATGATTATTTACTAACTAATGGCTCGTAATAATTGCGGCTCACATACTAAAGTACAAAACACAACATAAAACAGAAAAAATAGGCTTCATTAAATACAAATGTGCTTGGCAAACGACCAACCCACAAAAACCCCAAAACCCAAAACGAACCAAACAAATAATCTATCTACACACTCAAACATGCATACACATATATGTATGTGTAAGTGTTAGTGTATGGTTGGTTCACTTGTCCGTCTGTTATATTTCATTGGTGAACAGTCTACATTTTGTGAAAAATATAACTGCCCAGCAAGAATATTTTTGAATTGTTTTTTGCAGCTGGGTTTCTATGTTTACCTTTTACTAAGTATTTCATGAGTTTATGTTTCTTTGTGTTTGGGGAATGCAAAAGGAATGAAATTGAAACGCAAACACTTATGTTGCCACATGCAATTTCTTGCATTGCATTCTATTTTACATTTTAACATATTTTCTAGAAGCCAAAATTATATTAAGGGCTCACTGAACAATACTCAAAACCCTTAACTATTATTTAAAAAAATAATTTGTTACCGATTTGCGCTTAACGTCGGCAGATTAAGTGTGGAGAGATGTTGCAAATTATATGCTAACTATTATGGACATTTTAGTTGTGTGTGTGTGCGCGTTTCGTAAATTCGAACATTACTAACACATGAGCGCATTTTTTGGCACTGGCCGGCAAATTTTTGTTGTTAAATTTATTGAGCGTAAAATTTTGTAAAATTTTTTTTATTTTGCCCAACAAAACTAACAGCGCAGGCAATAGAAAAGAGAGAGAAAGAAATAAGGGAATACAGAGCAGTACAAAGCTTTGTGTATGTACAAAAATAAATATAAATATTTATTACGCTGCGAAAAGTGACTTTTGTAAGGCAGACATTGTTGTTGGTTCTAGTTGCTTGGCTCTCGTTCTCAGCACATCAAATGCGATTTATATGTAAATGAACTTGCTCGGCAAGTGTGTGCCGAGAAGAGCCATTGACCCATTTTATATATGTATGTATGTTTGTATGTATCGGCGTTAAACTGTGCGTAGTTATGAACAAGACAACAAAGCATTTAGAGAGACTAAGCCAAGTTTTCATAGCAATCAAACGATGCATTCAAGCAGCTAATGGAGCCTTGCTCTTGATATGCTCTAAGCAGAATAAGCCAATAGATTGCTAGTTGTGAACGGCAATAGCGTTAGAAGTGTAAAAATTTAATAATCTATAAAATTTAACAACAAATATTATATCTAATGACTTATGATAAATTGCTTAAGTTTTAAAACTGCACGAGTTAAATACTTAGAATGAAAATATAAAAACTTATTTTGCCCGTATTTGATAGTAATGTTTATCTGTGTGTAAAGCAATATTTAATAAATTACTCATCTAACAATTACAACATGGCTCAATAATATTTGAAAACTTTTATATTAATATATATTTAATATTTTGTTAAACAGTGAGGCAAAGTTAGAATTAGGTCACGATTAACATCTCAATGTGCACTAAACTTTAAGCAGACGATAAACATTTACTGTTTGACACCATTGAACGCTCAGATCACTGCGTGTCACATAATATATCCCATATAAACACTATATATTTACAATACACATCATATAAATGAAGTAAACCAAATGCTGAACAAATATGTGACTCGCATTGCAATAATCAACTGGCGACGATGAGTTTCGGCAATAACTTATTTACCTGTCAAATCATCTCTTTTCATAGACATTGAATACACTCCAAAGAGACACCAAGACCTGTACTTATGTGTTTGTAGGCGTATATTCTCATGTTTTTTCAAAGGCTAGACAAACGCTAAGCACCAGATAATCATTTCATTTTATAACTTTTTTGTAAGCAAGCCAAAAAATAAACAAAAAAATCTTTAGAGTTTATTTTTTTTGTGTCGCGCCTGTTTTGTTGTTGTTTACGTTTTATTGTGGCATTTATATTTGTTGGCAGGAAATACCTTTGTGTGCTCGCAATCGATAGATACAATCGCAGCACGCAACAATTTGCACTTCTTTATGTTGCTGAACTTCAAACTTTTTCGATGTGTGTGTCTGTGTGTGTGCACGTGTGTGTAAGTGCCTCTCTTCGAGTATGCCTGTGTGTGATTGTGTAGGTTTTGTATTTTATTTACAAACATATTTTACTTTTCATGCATGCGCACAGCTGAGACATTTCCTTCGACCTACTCGTGCTTCTACTTCTTAAGCCTTGTGTGTGATTTTATTTATTTCCTTTCTGCCTGCCTGCAAAGTTGGCACCTGTTCCGTTGAAGCCACATCCCGCTGCTCCGATATCCATAAAGATTATAAAGAACAGGATACAAATCTGTGCTGGCGATACCAGATATGGAAACATTTACGCCGAGGCACGTGAAAACTTTAAAAAAGATTTACCGTTACCAAAAAAAAAAAATAAAGTGCCGACCTGGTTGGTTGCTTTGAAATTCTTCACGTGCCGTTAGCCGCTTTATTACAATGAAAGATACTTTTGTCTGTTTAGATACACTCGTAGTTTGCCAACACCTTTTTTTTCTGTGTTTCAACTTTTTTTTTTTGGAAATTATTGCACACAACTTTTTCTGTTGTTTGTACAATTTGCAAGCACTCAAAGATTTTTCGTACGTGTTTGTTTGTTTGTTTATTTGTTTGGATTTGGCCAAGGTAGTTGTTATCTTTGCTTATGGAATGTTTGTGTGTGCGTGTGTGAACTTAGTTTTACAGTTGTTTGATTAAATTTGTGGTTCCTGTGGTGACCAAAATGTCCGGTGCTCCCAACTGGAGCCAATCAGCCAAGCTAGCACTTAGGTTCAGCTAGCAAAAGATAAATAAAGTTTTAATTAGAGGCATTTGGCAAGTGGATGCAGCACCACAAGGCAAGGGAAGAAGGCAACGCAGGTCAGCGGTTATTTTGTGAGCAGCATGCAAATTCAATTAGAGACTGTCTTGGGCAACCAAAACTGTGGTGTGGCTTAGCACTACAAGTTCTATTAAAATATCCATAAAATCGGATTAACAAAGGCTTTGTTTTCGAAAAGCTAAATAGTGTAATAACGAAAACGCACGTTGTTCATTTTGTATAAACCAATTAAAATAAGTATTTTATTTGAAACGATTTTATTGTATAGGCGAATAAAGTAGAAATTAAGAAGTGGCCCAGATTGGTCTGAAATATTATTCTATTTTTTTTTTTTTTTGTTAAAGTTTCACAGGGCGTATAAGCAAAAAGATTATCATACGTTCATTAAGCCCTGAGATGGAATTATATTTTTTCCATCAAAAGTGCTGTGCTTATTACTTTGATTGAGATTTAACTTTATTCTCTTTAAAGCTAAATGACTTATGGCTGTTGATAACGTAATTATTTCCAAATTGGATAGAATAAATAGAATTCTCAGCATTTTCAGCTCCCAGCTCAGCTTATCATGTGTGGCCAACAATAAGTTGGTGTAAACAGCAAGCAACTTACATGCTTAAACAATATTTCGTAATTGAAATGCTGCGGGGCTACTTTTGACTTGTATTACCACATACACACACAGACAGACAGACAGGCAGACACATAGATAGAATGGCAGGAAGACTCTGCTCGTAGTTACCAACTAAACATTTGCAGTGACAGCATTTGGCCAGGCCATTGCTCATGAGCTTACAGCTCCCACTTTTCTTCCCCCCACCCTCGAGCACTACCACAAAACAAAACTGGGTTTCGTACCCATCCACCTACCCATCGAACACACAACTCGACCTCCCAGGCAAACACTTGTGCTTACAATTTTGCGAGCAGCAGTGCAAGCGAGCTGAGCAGAAATTAATTACATTGAAGTCATTTATCAAGAAAGTTTATTTCTTGCTGCTCCTGGCCTTCCCACATCCCACCACTCTTTTGCTTCCTACCAAAAAAAAAAAAAAAAAAACAACAACAAAAGAAGCAAAACAGAGAAATAACCCAGCAAACCCACAAGGCGTCAGTTGCTGTTTACTTTTGGTTAGTTATTTGCTGATGTTGCTGTTGCTGTTATGCTTATTTTTATTTATTTGGCCAGCCCATTGTTAGTGCGAAGTAAATCAATAAATGAAACGGAGCTTATGTTACTCTATTTATTTATTTATTTTACTCTTTATGCTATGCTGTTGTGTTATTTTTTCTTTGTTCCTTTTTGTCATGAGAAACAATTGCAAAACTTTAACAGCAATTCGCAAATTGTTTGCTGCATTTTCGATTAGCCAAATGTCAACTTCAAATGAAACTGCAAATGGAAATAAAAAGGGCAAAACACTCGAACGATTTTAGCCAGTTAGCCCGCCAGAAGGTCAGCGCCAGCTGGTTGGAGCGCCATTTTAAAAATTTCATTCAGCATTGTCTGCTAGAAAATTGGCAGTAGCCGAACAAGTTTGAGCTGCCAATACATGGCAGCAATATCCATCACTGGCAATGGCCAAAAGCTTGGCCATATACAAAAATTGGTTTAATCAACTGTGAAACAACTGCACCAGCAGTAACAGTAACAGCAGCAGACTGACAACAACAACAAAAAAAGAAAAGCCACTTAAAAAAAAATAGTGACAAGAACGGCAATCGATAAAAATTTTTCGAGTTAGACGCACAGTGACAGCGACGATGCATCGTTGGGGTTGCGTCCATTTACGCGACTTGCTGCGTGGGTCATGTCACAGTATATTCACAATTTATGTTCACTTTATACAAATATCGATTCGCTTTCCTTGTCAATGCACAGCAACAGCAGCCAAACGTTTATTTTTATACACGTTTTTTTTTTTATTTCAATTTTCATAGACACGTAAATATTCACACAATCGAGTTTTATTCGAAATTTGCAGGCATCAGCAATAGCAACAATCAGAAACATGGACGCTGAGGCCGATGGAGTGCCACCAACGGCGCCAGTTGCAGCTGCAACCGCTGCGAACAGCGATATGGACTTGGCCGCCCGACGTCGCCTCTTCATGTCACAGCCATCGACGTTGGCGACGCGTCGACAACAGGCGGTTTGTGTAAGACGCGCCCATAAAATGTATGGCGGTGGCAAGAATCCAAATATCGTTCTCGACGGCCTCAATATGACAGTACCCAAAGGTTCCATGTAAGTATCAATAAATAATGTTGATTTAAATAAGCAAATAATGAGTAGTAAATAATAAGGAATATTTTGGAGAGTGGTTAAATAATTGAAATCAGAAAGTACGATCAAATGCGCAATGCTACCCGGAATTTGTAGCACTCGTATGCAAATGGAATTGTTATGGGCTTCCAAGTATCAACGTTGCAATGTTGCCAGTTTCAATAGCAACTATTTGGTAATGAGAATTCAGCTTGTGAGCCACGTGGGTGGTTTGCGTGAGAGTGTGCTTGTGTTTAAGTGTTGTGCGCGTATTTTATGTTTGCTATAAAATGTTATTGACCGCATTAAACACTCCAAATGCTGTTGATATGGCGTTGCCAATCAGCAAATGAGGCGATGAAGATGAAGTTGAAACTTAAATCGACGGCGAACCGACGTCGACAAACGGTAAGTGGGTCAATGTCAGCACATAAAAAACTGCCAAATTAACACACAAACAAATAGTTCCGTGAATGTGTGTGTTTGTGCGTGTATGACTTAACCAAAGTTTGGCCAGCAAAAAAAAGTCACAGCAGCATCCGCAACAGCATCTTGTATCCAAAACCAGTTTTGTAGACAAGACACAAACCGCAGCTTGATTGCCAAGAGGGAGAGAGAGAGAGAGCGTGTTGCGGCGTTGCCAGACTTACGACACAGCAGTCGTAAGCAAAAACATGAATGAACGCAACCGCACACACAAAAGTTTGACCATGAAACCATCGAAGCGACAGCCTTGAGGGTGAAATGCTCATTTGGCGTGATATTTCACACACAACTAACAACACAGACTGACGCATTGACTGACTGACTGACAGACAGATTGACTGACAGTTAGGCAGACTGACTGACAGTCCGTCGAACAAATCTGTGAAAAAATAAACAATATAAAAGTCAACGCGTTGTCGCGGCCACTTACAGAGTATAACACCAACAAAAAAAAAAAAATGTGCATGCCTCTTACAGGCAGTCAAACAAAAGCCGACAGTAGAAAAAATATACAAAAGAAGAAAAAACGAGATGAAAACGAAAAAATGTCAGCAGTTCGCTGGTGTGAACAAGAAGATTTTACACAAAACATATCGCTCCGGCTGGCCAAACTGGAGTTTGATCTCCCTCCGTTGTTCCCTAGGCCAAGATGTGTGTTTTGTAAAAATAAGAACCAAAGCAAAGATGACTGTGAAAACCCAAAAGCCTAAAAGTTTCAAGCGCTTTTGCGGGCGCGGCTCAGTTCCAGTCTATATATTTGTGAATCTGTATCTGTGTCTGTTGACTGACATTTTTTTTTTTGTATTTGCTACGGGTTTATTTTTCGGGCCGGATACAGCAGCAAACGCCATCTGTGACTGCTGTCATTGGCGCTTGACGGCAGCCACAGTGATATATAAATATAAACTTCTTGTTTTATTTGCAATGAATTATATTGTTTTTATATTTTGGCTGTAGGCCACAAACAGACACCACACACACACAAACAAGACAAGTATAGACACTAAGCACTTTAGAGTGTGTGCTGAAGTGTTGTTCTGTGGTCTACCCAAATTCGCATATAAATCACGCTATTCACGCATAAATAGTACGCATAGTATGCAGAAACTACGCGGCTTTTTTTTCCCACCCAAGCCATCAATAGCGACAGATTTATAGTCCTTTATTCGGCGTGTACTTGATTTGCTGGAATGAAAAGTCATGCGGCTGGTTTTTAATTGAATAACGACAACCAGTTAGCGATGACCCAATAAAAATTCCCCTGAGTCTGCAAAAAAAAGAGAAAGAAATAAATATTCTGTCTGCTGATAAGTGGCAGACATCGATATACATATACATAAAGGATTCAAAAAGTGGAATAAATTATTTAAGAGTGTTTGAAAAAATTGTAAGGGCGTTGATAAATAATTTGTTTGCATTCAGCCACAATATAATCTCTGATTAACCCACAAAGTGGTATAAAACAAGATCATAATCTAAATCCAACTAGAAATTCATTTGAGTAAGTTTAATCATTGGACTGTGTAATTTACTTATGATTAAGCACAAGCTTAATGCCGCGAAACAAAAGCAATTACTTATTTGTAATTAAAGAGCCAGTTCACATTCGATGAGATTGTATATTGCACTTGGCTGATTTCATGGCTAACGACTTGAGGAATTACAGACATTTAACATCAAGCGAAATGCACTTAATAATTCGACAAATACAAACACACACATAACATACTCACAATAAATTGACAAAACTTCTTGCCGATGCTGCAGAGAGGGCAACAGGAATTTAATATTTAACTCAATGTGAACACACAACACAAGTTGCCCACAATGAAAACATTGAGTGAATAACTCTCCTGAAGCAGACCACAAAATATGACCACATCAGTGTATCTAGGGTCTGCAATTCGTCTAGCTAACTGAACGGCAAAATATCCTTTTAGTGATTTAACGCAAAGACAATGTAAAAGTAACTTTTGTATACTCTATAGGCAACAGCGTAGCACGAAAATATTACTTTTTCCCTCCAAGTGCATCTTGTTGCTATTTGAAAAATCTGTTCGGGTTACTCTACAATTTAACTATAACGTTTTTATAAAGAGCATTTAGAAGTAGACTTTTCTTTGTACTTTGTAATGTCTGGACAACTTTTGGTAATCGAACTACAAGTGCGTAGAGTGATGTTTTTACTTGTTGCTCCTTGGCTTGAACCTGGACCATGTTGACCACAATCTGTAGGCCAGACCATTGATTGCCATGTAATTTCCGAGCTAATGGCCTTTTTGACATGATTAACACATACATTTCGCTCAAAATGATTGCTGGCAAATTTTGTGATATGTGGTTGCCAAAAAATAGAGGTTTCATTCAATTATTGCAATTGATTTGAAACTTCGGCTGTCCTCTGATTGGATGCATTAAGAAAACGAAATGTGTTAAAAAAGAAATAGTTAAGACTCAGCAAGCAGCATATAATGTGACTGGCTTAGGCTGTCAGCAATAGATCTACAAAAAGAACGAACTGCGTCAAGACTGCAGCAGCCGTTAACTTGATAAATAGCTGTAATTTGTGCCTATCACTTACAAAGTTATAAGCTGTGCTGTTATTTAGCATTGCACTTGGTCTTTCGTTTAGAGTTAACTTTACTGTGGCTGAAAATAACATGCCAGGCAGGTAAGACTACTGCATGGCCATGGCCAACAGCGGCAAAAACAAACAAAAACGAATAACAACTAACAAAAATAACAACAACAATGGCATCACGATGCCCGCCATTATTTTGACGTACGACAGAGCTCTCAGAGGCGACCGGAACAATGGAAAATGCGAGTGCTGAACCATTTTACACGCAGGCAAAAAGGACGCAGCGACCAAATGTGGTCTGGGCACCGACCAGGCCTGTTTATGTTTGGTTTTGGGTAGGTCCACGAGCATTACAATGCTGAAAACACACATACACACACACACACACACACACGCACATATAGTGGCAGCAACATGAAGAAACATAATGGCTGCTTACAATTTGTGAACGAGCATAATGCGAACATTACATCCGCGCCATTGTTCTTGACTGCCCAGTCGTTCCCGGGCAGCTCGTAAAGGGTGGTTTGCAGGGAGGCACAAATTAAATTAAAGCTGTTTAGGTATAATTGGTCGCTGAGAGGGGTCACAACAGTGTGCATGGTGGGAAGGTGCTCTCGAGTGGGGCTTTTCGACCAGAAAAGGCAGAACATGACCCTTTTTTGGTTGTAGCTCGGCCTGTACAATAAGATTGTATATATTGCACCAACCATGAAAATGGCCAATTAATGGTGCATGAGTCAGGCCAAATTGAGCGCGCGCACACACAATAAACAGGACATACAAGAGATTATAAAGCGACCTGAGATTTTCAACACCCGTAAACATATAATTTACCTTTTAATTGACATAAAATTAATAAATAATTAAAACAGCTCCAATGCTGTCACTAATTATATAGTTACCTACTGGGACTTTTGATGTTGACATCAGTATTACGAGCTGCCGATAATTGCTATAGTCTCCTTGCTCGGGCATTTTTTTTTTTTTTTGTATATTAGAAACAGACGTCGACTGCCTTATGAACGTTTCAACGAATATATGTAAGTACGTAATAGTGAACAACTGGCATTCAAATTGTGTGTTATTATACATTATTCTGTCTAGTGTGACTTACAATCAACTAAAAGCGAACAAAGTTTTGCGAGAACAAATTGTGGGTTATTAAAAACACTCATGCAACATTTACGAAAAGGTCTTGGACCTGATTGCTTTCCATTAATAAGAAGTTTTACAGTGGTGCAAAGCTGTTGTTCATTTCGTCTTGCATGACAGCAGGGATTATATAAGACAGAGAGAGGCAAAAACCCTAAGTGGTCAGGCAAAAAGATAAAGGAAAGAATCTAAGACAAAGACGGAAACATCAGTTGCAAGAGCTATAACAGCTGTTTGTAGTTGTAACATGGTTAAGAAAGACAAAATTGATGACAATTTTATATGCATGCAATAGAACTAACCACTGTAAGCCTTTACCTCAATTGGAACTCTCTCTTTCTGTCTTTCTCTCGCTATTCAATTCTAGTTGTCTGTTCGGTTTGGCTGAGTGTTTGTTAGTATGCTTATTAGTTGCAGTCACTTGAGCGTGTGTGGAGCAGAGACAGCAATTAGATGCATAACATACTACTTGCAAACTGGCCATTTGTACCCAATGATTTCACTGATTGAACGAAGGCAAGGAGTCATTTAGAGATACATTAGTACAATACATGTCATAAATAAGATTCTCAGAACAATTCACAGCTAATTGAGCATTTTATATTTGTTTGAGGTCAACATCGCGGTCATATGCTACTAATAACAGCCACACGATATACTATATGCCTGATAATTGGATACACTATAAGGCAATCAAATAACTTGGCATATACTTCAATTCAGTGTAAAGCAATAATGCCATATTTGTTGCTATTTTTGTTTTTTGTCAGTGAAAACACCTTTCAAATTATTCTCATTTGCGTAAGTAAACTTGGCTCTTACTGCTGTACAATCAGCGTACTTACACCAATTTGTATCTTTGTATCTGTATCTGTACGGACTACTCAAATTATTAGGTTTTTCAAGGCTGAGGAATTTGTTGTGCTTGCTTTATCTCTCACTCAGACGTACATTCCCTTTTCTCTCTCTCTTTCATCCTTGTAAATTATTGAGTGATTGTCTTTCTGTAGGCTTATCAATCAAATGCTCGAATGAGCTATAATCTGACTGGCTTAATGATTAGCCATGCCCATTTGTGACCACCTACGCCTGGTTGGCTTTTGTATGCAATGCGCAATACAATTAAAGTGTTAAAATTGACTTACTGACAAGTACATACATTATCTATTTGACAAGTACTGAATGTCAGTGAGCTGATATCAGCTGTCGCATCGATTTCTTGGCTGTTTAAGTCCTTGAAAGATTAAGAAGTTTGTGTGGCCTACAAACTTTTGTGCGTCTTGCAAAAGCAAAGCAATTAGGATTGGGGCTTAATTTTCGTATAATATTCAAAAGGCAAACAGAAGTTAAGCAAGCAATGCCCCAACGCCAGAGAAACCAAAATGCTTGCTTGCCTATTAAAAAGCGGAAATTAAAATCTTTATGGCTAATGATTATCCAATAAGAGAAAGCGCAAACTGAAAAGGAATACAAAGCCAGAGAAAGAATGAAGCAAAGGCTAATAACAAAGGTCAAACACTGAAAAAGGATGGTGAGCGTAACCGTACTTGAAGCCTGCGGCTAGCAGACGCTTCAATGCCCCAACTGTTGTGGCATATAATTACCAAAGTGGCCCCTTGGCTAAGCCAACACTGTCTGGCAGTTGTTAACGGGAAGTTCAACAGCCGTTGCAATAGCCAGGCTTATTAGTCAAATTAGGCAACAGAAGGCCGTCCAGTTGGACGCGGCCAATTCAAGCGTCAAGTGAGTGACGAACGGTAGTCGAGGCCGCAACGAGAGTCTGTAATGAAAATCGACTAAAAATGGCGCACAGCCCAGCGCCAACATAATGGCGAATTAATTGTATTGTGTGCGCGCCCATTTTGCTTTGCTCGTTGCCTTCGCTCATTGCGGCTATTTGAAGGATTGAATGCGGCAAAAAACAATAATTAATTGATTGAATGTTGTTTGGAAATCGCCAAAAATGCCGGCAGCAATGCCCGCAATCCAAAACCCCCTATTAAATCAAGCCCACACACAGCCAAACGCCATCATTGAGCTAAGTGGCATAGAAAATCAGTTTGCCCAAGAAATGTATTTTCTATTCTCTTCCTTACTGGGTATTCCGATTTTTTAAAATATGTGTCACAAATGAATGCAAAAGCAAATGGAATAAATTGTCCCTGAGGAGCTGAATATTTAATTAGACATTGGAATAAATCTTTATTCGAAAAGTGTTCTTATTTAATTTTTAACTATTCCTAAATTCTTTCAGTTTAAATAAAATTTTATTTAATTATAACAAATATTTAACAGAATATTTTTTTAAAGGGCATTGCATTGTTTTTTGATATAATATTAATTTTGCTTTAATTTTTAAGCATTTTGAATATTCTTGAGTTGTTTAAGCCCTGTGACAGGGCTACATCCTCTGGGTCGGGTTAAGTCGTCGTCGTCGTCGTCGTCATCGACGCAACTCAGCAATTACAAATTGGAATGTGAATTGAAATTCAAGCAGCAATTACCCAGATCGAAATGTAAGAAACAAAACCGGTGGGGAGGGAGCTGAGCTGTTTCTAGTGCCGCTGCTGCTGCTGCCGCTGCTATTACTGCTGTCCGTGAAGGACATTACGTGCCAGGGACGTTGACAGTCGGCTTTTGAGTGCCAGGCCGCAATTAGGCGTCTAAGAATTCAATTTATTTTAGCGCATCGCAAGCTTGCTTAGCTGTCTTTATATATGCTGTGCTGCTTCAATGTTTAAATGATTGCATAATATTGCTGTTGTCTCAACTCTTGACAGCTGCCTCAAATCTCAGACTATACTCGTCTTCTTCAACTTTACTTGCTTTAGCTGCTACCGGAAGAGCTTCTACTCATTCTTTATCTGCTGTCGCGCTGTCATTGCTCTGATTTTGCGCTTAATTTGCTTAAGCTGCACTTCATTTTTAGCCAGATCTTTCTATCGCCATGCTGCACCCGCATCTGTCAATGTTTATCCGCGCTGGCAGTTTGTTTTTCTTTTTCTCCTTTTGCGGTTGTGCACTTAAAATGTTGTTAATTTGCAAACGCAGCACATCAAACTGACTGACTGAGTGGTGGTGACTATGCGGCATGCGGCATGTGGCGTGTGGCAGGAGGTAGTTGTCGGTAGTCTGCCTGTCAATCAGACAACTTCGGACGTTCATCCTTCAAATTGCGGCAGGCACTGTTGAAATTAACAATTACACGCCGCAGCAACTGCAACTGTAGCAACTACAATATAACAACAACAAATGGTGGTTGTGGGCATGCATCTAGCAGCTTACAATTAAGGGAAATGCGATGAGGCGGGGGACGGACGCTTATAAAAATAACTATAGTGCAGGGGGCATAACAGCGGAAACGGAAGTGCGCATTAACTGTGCACGCTTGTGGCTACATGACTGTGTGTGTATTGGTGTGTGTTTTGTGTGTGCGTGGCCGCAATTAGCAGCGCACTTGTGTGCGTGTGTATATTTAAGTATTTTCCTACAGCTGTGTGAGTAATTAAAAGTGAGTGTGTTCGTTTAATAAGTTAAGCGTCGAGGTGCACACATTCTCATACGCATTCACAGATGCAATAGTGGAAGCAACCACACACATACATATACACTCCGCAACAGAGCTTCCGCCGCTGCTGCGACATTGTTTTCCTGCATTTTTTCCTCAGTGCACAACTTTTATCATATTCGCGAGGCTATGCAATATTTAATACTCTACACCAACAGAAATTTATAGTTTGTGTGGCATAACTGAAAAATGTATGCAGCACCAGCCCAATTATATCTTTCAATTGCGTTTAATACAGTTTGCTCCAGTTATTTAAAGCTCAAAGAACAGTTCTTAAGCTGATATTGCTATTACTGAAAAGTAAAATTAAAATTTAGTTTGCATACAAAAAAAGTATTAGTACATTTATTAAGTTTTGTTGGTAGCTCAATCGTCAAGTCATTGCAGCCACTTTCATTTTGAACACTTACCCTTCAATTAACTTAGCCACATGACGTAAGCATCTTATGACTGTGCAGCACTTTCATGTAACTAACTGCCAGCAAGCCCTGCAAACTGAACAGTGCAGCCTGTTGGCCCACACATTTGTGCCTCAGCATTATGTGTCCACAATAAATGCATACAGACTTACTGTGTACGTGCTTAGTTACGTTGACTAACATCAAGTGCCTGGCGGCATTTGGTTTGACCTTACTTTCAACATGGCGTATGCGCAACATCCGCTTAAAAGTTATATGCAGCCTTTTTATTCTATGCATGCAGCGACAGCAGGTGAATATATGTGAGGGTATGAGACGGTTCAAAAGCGAATTAAATTAGCCATTAAAATATACTTGGTAGCATATTTATTTATTGCTGCATGCCCCAAAGCAATGGCCATTACGATGATGATAATGATGATGTCTGTTTAAGCACGCGAATTTAATGCAATTTCTAATTAAAATGAAATTATGCGCATAAAATAAATTCACATTAAATGCGTATTTATTTAGATCCTTGTACAAAAACCCCCTTGCCCATTTGCCAGTTGGATCAATAACAAAATGGTTGCCGTTTGCGTTAAATTGTTAATTGCATTGCAAACGCTACTAGTTCTAGACACACAAACTTTCACACAAATAAACATACTATGTATACATATGCAACGCAATAAATTTGTACGAATTTGTAAAACATCAGCGGCGACAGCCAAATTGCTGCTTTTTGTTTGGCTTTGTAATCAGCCAACGAACGGTTCGCGTGCAACAGACAACGGTTTAGCATGCCAATAGAGTAGCAACAGCAGCGTCTGAAACAACAACAACAACAACAATTTAGACATCAAAAAAACTGTAATTGACATATGGTTGCAGCATCATCCAAGCCCTGTATCCGTATCTGTATCTGTATCTATGCGTGTGGCATGCAATTTGCATCGGAGCTGATTGTCATGATTTCATTTAGGCTGTTAACACAGCAAAACAAAAGCTCAATGTACACTGTGATTTTATTTTCGTACTGTTTAAATAACATTTTGCACTTTACTTACTATGTATACAAAGTACATTGAATGTCAAAATATTTGCATTGAATCGCTTTTTTGTATATCTTCAACAAAAGGTTGTAATTAAGTGGGTTGTGCCTATGAATAAGCATTGGTAAATATTTTGATATATGCATGTTACTACCAGCATATGCCAGTTATGAACAGTTCACCACGTTCGTAATAAAGCTGAACGCAATGGGATTATTGTACAGCTGAACTTCCATATAATGACAAGAAAACCCTTCGTTAAAGAGTAAATGCGTTTTCGTATCCAGGGTTCTGGTTTATAGAAAACTTTATCATACGCAAATTTGTCGAATGAAAGTTCGACTGTAGTTGTTATACATATGTGTGCATTAAATTACAAATATTTGTTTCGATTCTCGTGAATTTTGTATTATGTCAGAGGCGTTGTTGTGTGTGTTTGTTTTTATTTCATATTTTAAAAGCCTTACTAGTGATAACTAGCCATAGTCTTTAAATTTGTATTAAAAAAATATGTTTTTAGTGCTTGTTGGCATTAAAAACTAGAGTTAAGTTTAAAGCCACAACGTGCATGGTGATAAATTGCGCTAAGCGAAAAACTTGCTGTTTCAGCATTTCGAATTTGTTTGCACATTTTTACTGCTGAGTTTTCAGCATGTCCTCAACGACTCACACTCTGACAGTAACTATATAAGTACATACAAAAAAAAAAAAAGAATTACTTTATAAACATATATAAGTATTTTATATATATTTTTATATATTTACAACTCGCGTGTCCAAACTTTCAAGTGAGGCAAGTGTCTGTCTATAAGTGTAGTTGAGCGCAAAATTAATGCTGTCCTTGAATTTCTCATAAACTGCCAATTCAACGAAAAGTTTGTGACAACAACAAAAGCAAACAACAAACAAACATTCACATACACATACATACAGTCAAACAAACAACACACACAAAGTTGTGCCAAAGTTCATTTGCCGGCAACTTCTTTTAAAAAGCATCTTAATCAGCAGTAAATTCACAACTAATCAGTGACTCCATTGTCTAGCTTTGTCTTTGTTGCATAACCCCCTTGCTATTCCCTTGCCATCGTCCTTAGCAATTGAAGTGCCAGCTCACATACTATTTGTAACACGCGCATTAACGCTTTGCTTGCTCAATGACCAGGCGAACAACTTATGGCAACATAATTACACGTTGCGAACGCTGCAGTGCATAACAAATTCGTACAATGGTTCGTATGAGTTATCCTGGCAACAGAGATGCGCCCGTCAACTAAACGAAATTAATCTCGGCGCTAAAACAATATGTAATTATTATCTGTGTAGGATTTATATTGTTACAAAGAGCATATAACTAATTGGATTTTACCTTATATAAGAGATGGAATAAATCTATAATTTAATATCGTATATTGAGTAATAAAGGTTTGTAGAAAATATTAAGGCATCATTAATTTAGCGAACATTTCGAAAGTGTTATCAAAAGTCATTATTGTACTTTTCATACTCGTTGCTTGACTAGCTTGCATTAAGTTGTTTTCTCAGTATTTTCCAGTAATTTTAGATTTTTTTCTTAGTATTTAACACTTGCTCATCTCTAAGTGCAGCTCTTATTATTTTTCTTCGTTTCGAGTGTTTTCGCTGTCTGAATTGGCGCATTGAACTTCGTTTTAATTATGCTAGAAGACAGCCGGCACTGAGCACATTGGACATTGACTTTTTCTTCGCTTTGCTTTGCTCTGCTCTGCTCTGCTTGGGCTGGCTTGCATTGGCTCGGCCTGGCCCTTGGCTTAATAAATTGCAATTGTTTGCGAGATAACTTTGCACCCACGCCCACTTTCGGCTGTGTGCCTTCCCCTCGCTGCGGCTATGGATTTTGTAATTGGTTTTGGCATTGCCCCACTGCATTTGACAAACAAAACGCAAGAAAAACAAGCATGA
This sequence comes from Scaptomyza flava, assembly GCA_030179655.1. Lineage (NCBI taxonomy): Eukaryota > Metazoa > Arthropoda > Insecta > Diptera > Drosophilidae > Scaptomyza > Scaptomyza flava. Next base: position 20,257,369 of record JARNME010000012.1, read on the forward strand.
AAAAATTTGTGCAGAAAAGTTTAGCATAATGCGCACGGAGAAGGAGCAAACAAAGTTTTCCAAACATTCAGCAGCAGAATGGATTTTTCTATGTGCGGTTAACGAGCAAATAGACAAAAATTTTATCCTGAGAAAATCTGTAGTATACTTTTTTTTTACTTCAAGTAACTGCATACAAATATTGGCCAAAAAGTTACAAGTTCGTAATTGTGGTCGACGCTCACAAACGATCCAGAATAGCGCTTTAAAAGTTCTCATTAAACTCGATTTGAGTTTTCAACTTGAATTGACCAACTGGACGAGCTGGCAGCAAACGCAAACTTAATTAAAAGCCCAAAAACCAACAAGACAACTATTTAAATATTACAGTCAACTGTCAAAACAATGCACAAATCTATCCGGAACAATGGCCCATCGGAAAGACGGACAGACGGCGCAGACTGACCAACACAAAAGCCTTACTGAGGCGAAAACCAAATTGTTAAACTAATAGCACATAACGATACACATGCACTTCGTATGTCACTGATATGCAACAGAGAGACAGAAAAGTAAATATTTACACACACACAGATAGTAAGTGGTGGATTGGGCGTGGCGTTGCAGTCGGTGGTGTAGGGCAAGGGCAACATCTCCTTCATTTTACTGGCAATAATACTAGTTTGGTTTTTCATACTCTGTGTATATAAATTGTTGAAATCGGAGGGAGTATGAGCCAACGACTTTGAAAATAAAAAATTGTTATTAAAAAAGTATTTTAAAAATATAGCAAATATATTATAATGTTTATGCAACACCAAATCTATTCATGCCATGATTTTTTTCTTAGGGTATTCACTGGTTTATCACGCTTCAGGCCCTTATGTTTTACTTTCGCTTTGGTGTTCAACTGGCCACAAGTTGAAAAACGCTGATTCTGCCGACCCAACTCAAACAAAAGCGAGCAATATGTATAGAACAAATAATATATGAGCGATGTTTTTTTAGCCCAGCTCTTTTTTTGCTCACGAAGCTGCTTAAATAATTAAAGAAAGCTGCAGCAACATGAAATCAGACAGTTGGTGTTCCTTTTATAACAGTGGCAGCTCTGGCAGTTAAAAGAGCCCTTTCAAAAAACATAAAGTTCTAGTCATTGTTATGACTCAAGTCAAGGGGTCAAGTGCTGTTTTATGGTCAGCACGTATTACAAACTGAATGAGTAACTGTTCCTGTAACTGTAACTATGCAAGTACTATATTTCAACTGTACTGCCAGTCATACTTCATAACTTTTCCCTGGTTCCCTTCATGTTTGTGCTGGCAAGTTTTAATTATTAGCATACTTTCAGGCGCAATGGTACAGACGCCTTCTGAATTTTATGTGCTTTATGAGTTTTGTTTCACATTGCGTATGCGTGAAACGTGCGTTTTGTGTCTCTAATTGAAAATATATCAAGCATACGCTATGTGCTATGCTATTATTTTGACGAACTTTCGGACAGCTTCAAGCAGGCAGCAGCTGTTGCAAAAATTAGGACTAAACTGTTTTGAATTTAGAGTTTAAAAGCCTTAAAACAGCTGTTAATATTTAAAACTTTGCCAACTACTTATCAACTTATAAACTTACATGTCGAATTGCTTTAACTTTGCCTCAAGCCATGAAAAAAACTTGGGATTGACTTAAGCAAGGATGAACGAATGCAGTCGCTTGTCTATAAGAAAAGTTTATTGCTTAATTAGACAGTCATCGACTTGACAGTCGCTCATGCAAGTCATTCAGAATTCAGCCAAACAATGCTTATAATTTTCCATGAAAAACGACAAAGTAAGCTTGTTAATTAAGTACGCATTGCCACGCCTCTAATTGCCTTCGCTGTGCTGATTAGCAATAATAGCAGCAAAAAAAAAAAACAAAGCAAGTAATTGCTAAAGTTGACTGCAAAAGTTTTTTGCCGGGGGCGCTTGTTGCAGTCAATAAAATATATGGCGCAAAATAAGCAAAACATTAAATTTAATTATCAGCTGACACTTTGACCTCAGACTAACTGACAGTGACTAACTGATAGTTAAACTGACAGGTCAGGCGGCAGGCACACAATCACACAGAAAGAGATAACTTTAAAATATAATGGATCAATAGTTAATGACAAATGTCGTCGAGCTAAATCACATTTAATTAGTAAACATTTCAGAAGCAGGCATGTGGCAGGCACTGCAGCTCAGTAGCTGTAGCATGCCACAAGCTAATTCAACGGCAAAAATCATCAATCACTGCGGTAGAAATGCTTAACTTGGCCAAGCGCTTGGTGAATGTGAATGCTTTAGGGCTGTGCACAAAAAGCTTTAATGGCTTACAATATCAACTTGGTCGCCGGTTGGCGTCATTCAATGTTTTGCATTGTTTATTGTGGTTGTTTTTTTTTTTGCTGCATTTGTTTGTTGGCAGTGCAAGAAAAAAATAAAGGGCGACAGCGTCTAGCTAAAATATGCGCACGTCGCAGGTAATTTGTGACTTCAAATTGGTTTTTTTCTGCAGCAATGCAAAAAATGTTAGCTGTTTTTAGTTTTTTTTTTATGCATGCTAGGTTGAATTTTGCCCATTTAACGCTCGGTGACATTTGCCTTGTTCTATTTCAGGATATTTATGCTAAAATCGTGTGGCAATATGCAGTTGCATGTCTAATGCCGCAAGCAGCTACACAATTTAGCACAGGAACATGAAAATAAAGATAAGTTGTGAGATGTGATTAAATAGGGACATTAGTTTGAAAAGGGTTAGGAATTTGATAAAATGCTTTTCCTTTCTTTCTAAAGACTCTTAAGATTAATAACATACATATTCCTTTTAAGGACAATGCTAAGCTCACTTCAGGTCTATAATCATATCCACTCTGCAAGTGCGTACCAATAAAAAAAACATGTATTTTTCCAAGCATGCATTTTGTAGACTTGAGAAACATTTAAGCTTAGTTTTTTATTTTATTTATGCACTTGGCAACTCTTAAACTTTAACGCTTAAATCATTTCTGCGCTTATTGTTTTACCTGATGCTATTGTTGTTGTAGCCACTGTTGCTGCTGCTCTTTGTTTAACTACACAGTGTTCTGACTTGAAGCTGCCCAGCGCAGAGCTGTGCTCTTATTTACCCCTTCGGCGCACGGTTTGGCTTATTCAAGTGTGGCTTTTTCATGTGCACACTGCGGCGTCACTTTGACCTGCATGTTATTCATGGGTTAACACATACACTGTAGCAAGCTACCCGCCAGCATACCACAGTGAACCCAATCCCAAACAGCCAAACCAACAATTTTCTAAACTTGCGCGCGCTCCGCTGAAATGCAGTAAGAGGGAAGGCGTTGGCCTGGATGAAAACGAGAAACGTTGGCGTGGGGGATTGTGCTGTACCCTAAGCTGTGCTAAACATTCCCTAAATATATTTTGCAACAGACCATATATACGCAAACACACACACACACACACAAATACATGCGAGATAAGCGGCGCACATACCACAGTAGCCAGGACATAGCAAGGACATGCAGCAAGGCAAAGGCAACTTCGCGAGCTGCAATGAAACTTTTTGCACCTGAATATTTTTCCAAAACTATTCACAGTTGATTTTTCACCTGATGCTTTTCGTATAGAACTCGCCACCGCCAGAGTGTGTGTGTGTGTGTGGTGTGCCTATGCAACTGTATGTGCGTGTGTTTAAGTGCTTAAAATATTTGTCTGCCTGGCTGCCTGGCTGAAGCTGTGGCAAATGTCTGGCTTGCCAACGAACGAACAGTTCGCTTTATAGGATACAAGTTAAAAGCAGCGTCGCCTGCACTCTCTGTCTCTAACAGGGCCAAGTGAAGCGCTCCAGTGCCCCATCAGGCAGCAAGCAATTGCATTGGGCGCCACAATGCTTATGGGCTCCATAAAGCCTTTTAATTTGTCTGTTCTGTGGTGCTTTCGACTAGAAAATTGAAAATTTGTTTCATAGTAAATACATATCAATACGCAAGCAGAAAATAAAAATTTCTCTGATACAAAAATATAAATTATTTCTAACAATAAAAAAATAAACAACGTAGTAGTTATTTCATGCAAAATATTCATCATTGGTATTGTGATATTTGTCCTAGATACAAATGCATGTTTGATCTGCAAACAAAGCTCGAATGTTTTTGGAGATTATTTAAAATAACTATTTATTTATTTCATAAAATATCAAACACCACCATTTTGCAAAATATGCAAATGGTTAACTCAGTGTTTGATTACAAGCGTTCGTATAAAAATATAATCACAATTTACTGTTGTCTGATATAAATAAACAACATATGTTTATCTAACAACTAGGAAAAATTTTATATAAAATAATTGATTTTAGACCATTCTAAAACTGTTTATATGGATATGCTTTGATATACAAAATTGTTTGCTTAACGTTTAACTATTTTAAGCTTAGAGCATACAGAATATCGGATAACAATATTTTTTTTCCGCAATTAACATAAACAACACAAAAGCTAACAGTACCTTTGCAAATTTGGGCCCACTGTTAAGCTGAAACTCTCCTGTTTCGCGCACATAGCTAAAGGAACGAATGTGAGCTCACACTTGCTGCATGTAGGTAGCCTTATCTATATACATTTTATTATATAAGCTTCGGGTATTAAGCGCTCTTCCCACTCACCAACTCTCATCGACTCTATCTTTCTCTTTCATTTGCAGCTATGGTCTCCTGGGCGCATCTGGCTGTGGCAAGACAACGCTGCTCAGCTGCATTGTTGGACGACGGCGTCTCAATTCGGGCGAAATTTGGGTGCTAGGCGGAAGGCCGGGCTCGCCTGGTTCCGGTGTGCCCGGTCCCCGAATTGGCTACATGCCACAGGTGAGTCAAACGGCAGCTGCCTGAATATTTCATTCGCTTTTTATTGCCTTGCCGGAGTTGGTTTCGTATGCTCGTAACTAAATTAAATAAATGCAATAAAACGCTAAAAGCCACCATACAAGATAAAACTATATAAATATATGTATAACAAAAGCACACACAAACTCCTCGAAAAAAAAATTAAATAAAATAATAAAAGTTTAAAATGCTGCACACAGCACAAAACTTTTAGTTTCGTTAAAGCGAAATGATATTTTTATTCCCCGTTGGTCATAAAGATGCAGCACTGGGAATTAGAGAACGAATTGTAAATACCTTTGTGTTGTTTTTTACTCTGTCTATAACATAATTCCTTCTATTTGCAGGAGGTAGCTCTTTATGGGGAGTTCACAATGCGCGAAACTTTAATATACTTTGGACTTATTGCGGCCATGCCCCGCAGCGACATCGAGGATCGCACCGAATTTCTGCTCAAATTGCTCAATTTGCCAAATGGCTCGAAATTCGTCAAGAATTTGAGCGGTGGACAGCAGCGTCGTGTGAGTCTGGCTGTTGCTCTGCTCCATGAACCAGAGCTGCTCATATTGGATGAGCCCACAGTGGGCGTGGATCCAGTTCTTCGACAGAGGTGAGTACTATTAAAGTATTGTGTCATTGCTGTCGAAATTATTTCGATAAGAAAAGAATCAATAAACATTTGTTTGAAACACATCCACCTCTTCCGACTCTGCTACTACAAACAGTTGAGTTCAAAGAGCTCGATATAGAGACATCGATTTAGCTTGGTTTTTTATATGCAATGATGTAATATAGAACACGAAATTGATTTGTACTGATTACCTCTTTATTACTTTTACAGCATATGGGATCATTTGGTGGAAATTACAAAAAATGATCAAACCACTGTGATTATCACCACGCATTACATCGACGAATGTGCCCAGGCGGATGTGGTAAGTTCGAACATATAACTCACATAGTTATGGGCTGGGCAGAGGAATAGAGTTAAAGGGGAGTGCTGTTTGGTTGGCAGGCAAGTGTCAATGGCTTTTTGGAGCCCATGCATTGTTTGCTGACTTGATTTATAGTCGGGTGCTTGCACGTCTATTTGTAATATGCGGCGTATGAGCAATATTATGTGCTTCGGCTGGGAGAGGTGAAAGCTCAACTGTCAAGGGAGATAGAATGAGAGGGATACAGAATCCAACGTTGTCGCACCAATGGCGCTAATCAGCTCAACCTTAAGCACAAGTGTGCGCTGTCAACACGCGGCACGAAGTGCTTCCTTCTGGTTGTTGGTGGCATCGGACGTGGTAGTAGTTAAGGATGGTGGTGCGATGAAGTAGTTGCCTGGTCGCTTGGCAAATTTGTATCCTGCCTGCGCGAGAGCTGCAACAAATCTGTGTGCCTGTCTCGTCGAAAAAGTACACAATCACTGGGCTCTGTTGAAACGTTCTGTTGACCCATGGCCATGGCACGATTTACGAGGCATTTCCGAGCGAGACACATTGCAAAATTTACTTCAGATTTATTTATGTTGCCAATGCGACGCACAATAATCAGTTAGCGGGAGCGAAAGAGATGGAGGGAGATTGTAAATGTGTGCGTTAGTCATTTGCTGGCCCCGACAATGTGTGTGACAGACAATGAACTATGCGACTACCAACTGACATTGCCGGCAAAAATATGAAGAAAAAAAAAAACAGAAGGCATTGAAAAAGTTTCGTGTGGACAGTACAGAAATAACGCGTGACAAAGCGCACATAACAAACGCTTTTCACAATGAACACTTAGATAGACAGATACATATATAGATAGACCAACTAATACTCGTGCGACATGCACAGGATATGAACTTACTCACACACGCAAACGTACTTGCTAAAACATAGGCACACACAGGACACAGAAATAAAAAAAATAAATAAATCCCAACACGCTTATGCTGGTCAGGTCGTTGTGGAAGCTGAGCTAAAGCCGAGTCAGTAACATAAATCAGTTAGGCATGGCTCAAAGATTGATGCTAAAGAAAAGACCTTAAAGAGTTGTGGGCGACGGTAGGTGGTGTAAGCAAAAACAAAAAGAGAAACAAATCGACAGGTATGTATATGAAATCGAATGATTGATGGGCCTGGCGATTTATAATATTGCAAAGCACGGATTTATTTAGGTTCTGAATAACACTTAAACGAGGTACAACTGGTTTGGGGGACTTGATTTGATATATGCTTCCATTTGGTGGCTTCTTTGCTCCAGGCACAAGTTTAAAAAAATTAAAATAAATATGTACAGAACGGTATATCAGACATTTAATAGCTTTTCCCTCTTTGGCCACAGGCAAAGTGAACAACAGTTCTACAACACTTTACAAGAAACTTAATATGAAAGGTGTTTAACAAATTTTCTGATTACTTAGCATCCATCTCTTTCAGAGGCAAACTAAAAATGGATTTATAAATAAATCTTAGTTCTCCCAATTTAACTCTGAGCTTACCTACAAAACGTTGGTAAATGGATAAAGAAGTCTTGCTTACATTTGTACACATCAAGCATTATTTTAAGGGAAAATATATTTATAAAAGCATATTAAATTATTTAAATCTGCTTACTTGCTAAGTAAATGTATTTATTTGGGTTATTTTTTTAAAGAATATGTTTGCTCTTGAGCTCGTTATCCAACTGCTTAACGGTGCTTGCCATATACACGCGACAATCGACCCTCTCGTGCAACAGCTGTTAGAGGGTCTGTTGTCAAAGCGACAACATCCCCTTTCGTGTGTGTGTGTCATTCCGGTAAAGAGTTATGGCCAATAAACAAAATCATTGTGCAATTTTGTTTGCCACAAAACGTGCTGGCAACCTAAAGCCGTACCACACAGTTCATAAAACAATGAGACTGAAGGTTTAGGCTGCGGTTAATCAAACCGCAACGCTTCGTAAATTGAAATGTGTCTTTAATGCCAATTGTTCTATAAAGTTTGGCGTTCTTAAAATAACAGCAACCAAAAAGAAGACGCAACACTAACTGCCTAGGCTAGCACCAAACTTTTCGCCCAGACTTTTGTCTGTCTGGCAACTTTGGTGACAGTGTTTAATTGCTCATATTGAACACGTGTTGTGCCTTACTTTCACAGTAACAGCAGCATGAACCGCAGAAGGCACAACAAAAAACACACACACACACACAAGAGTCGGTTTAGATTGTGCACGCTTGAGTTGACTACTAGTATTATGGCCAGGCAGCAAATTGCTTTTTCAGCTTTGTCACTTCTTTTTTTTATTTGTGGTGCCACGTTTTTGTTTCTGCCGCAGGTTGCGCAATACTCAGAAGGCGTCGTCCTGCAGTAGCAGACATTTTCACCAGTTTTGCACGTCACTCTTGGACTTCAGCTGTCGTGCGATTTACTTGTCCAACTGCCCAGTAGAGCTTGGTCAGTTAGATGATTTTTTTTTATGTTTTGGTGAGAGTTTTATTTTTCTTTTCGTTGAGTTATTTTATTTGTTGACTCAACAGAATTGCGTGCTGGCAGCATACGAGCGTATGCATAGGACACTAAAACACTTGTGAGAGTATTTCCTGAGTTCACACACACATAAAGATACATACACAAAAACACACCTTTATTTATCTAGTCTAAATTGGTGCTCGTGTTGATTGAGTGAGATATATCCATAGACACCTAACAGCAAGCACTTCGTGTATATTGACCGGTTCTTTTGGCCATTTCATTTTAGCTACAATCATTAAGTATTTTTATACGTACTGTATGCCATGCATTACGGTTAAATATTTATGTGCAAGTTGATAAAAAAAAAGTTATGTGCTTCGATTTGCCGTAAAATTTCATGTGCAATCATAAAATAATCGCTGTAAGGATAATCAAAGCAAAGCTATTAACTGAAGCTATTCAAAAAGTTATTTTCGCTGAGGTACTTTATTTTTATTTTGAGTATATCTCGCGAATTGGTGCTAACAGTCGTATCTGAAGCTATGATCCAAGATGCATTTGATATTTCACGAAGTCATGACATTAAAACTCTGATACACAATTTTTACCATACATATTTATTAATATATATATAAAATATTAATATTATTTTGATGGAGTATATTCTTGATTGGGCGTTTCACTTGCAACTGGCGCTTAATGTATGCCAATGCAATGTCGCATTAAACTGTCAATCAACGTGACCGCAACGCCTACAAAAGCCGACACAAAAGGCTGCACACACACGCATACTATTACAGGCAATGCGTTTGACAGGTTTCGCTTTATATGTAATTCGTCAATATCAGCAATTATTTAACTGTTCGTTTGCATTTCGGCTCTGACTGTCAGGATGACATTTTCTTAATTCTTTTTCTTTTTGAAATATTTTGATTATTTTTCGCTTTAAAAAAACCAACATGCGGAAAATTAAGCGACCAAAGGAAATGAATATGCAACACAGAAAAGACAGCATAAACTATTAAGGCAACTAGGCAAAAAATTAAAAAACCAAATAAATGCAAAAGTCAGATTCCAGAAGTGAAACTGAAGCTGCAAAAAGCTCAGGGTGTTGCCAACGGTGCTTGAAATGCGAAGAGTGCAAGCCGTGAAAAAGTATGGGAAGATTCTAGAATTGGTCGCAACAACAATATATCCATCAAATAATGTTCCGCTGCTTGATTTCATTTATTAGAGCAAATACAACAGAAAAAGCAACTTGCTGCTCCAAACTCCTAGCCCCTGTTTAGATTTGTGGCCATTGCTTCGTCGTATTTCGTTTTAGCCAACAAGTTTTCCATGAGCCAAGCCAACGTTGACATTAAATTTAGGAAGCAATGTCTGTCAAAGAAGTAAAACAAAATAAAATAAAATAAACCAAAAGAACAAAACTAAAAGGATACAAACAAATAAAGCGCTACACTGCAACTCAGATACAGGTTCAGTTGCAAGCAGCCCTTGCTAAGTGTTTGGGGTGCATTGCAGGTAAATTGCAGGCGTTGATATTTTGTCATGATGTGGTACAGCCTTTGATGTGGGTCAAAGTGCTTTTTAATATGCGTGTGTTTCAGCAGGAAGTTCCAAAATGAGTAGGAGCAGAGGAGTAGCATGAGAGAGAGAAGGACAGAGACATTATTTTCTATAGCAATCGGTATTAAAATATAGTAAATTGTTTTTCTATCAGTAAATTTAAGCTTCTGAATATATTTCGTTAAAACTAAACAGTTTTCTTACTTCCAAAATATTATTTAATGCCAAAGCATGCACAAATTTTACAATGTTATTTTATTGTAACAATAAAGAGAATGCATAGAAGTCTAATGCAGGAAAATTTATTTCTTTAATATTGCTTTAGTTTTTTTAAAGAATTTCAAAGCTGAGACAAATCAAGCACAACCAGTGAAAATCAGAACACTGCAAAAGTTAATTTTCTTGATATGCAAATAAGACCAACCCTTTCCTGGAATATCCTTAAAGCAAACATAGCATAATGTCCTGCCCCTTTTTCCATATCATGCATCATTTTCCAATTTCCTTTTGTATAAGTACATAAAAAATAAGAGGAAAGAAAGATTTTGTTGATTTTGGTGATGGCTTAATACACTTGCATCGACTAATATGCTCTTTGAATAATTTGCTTTGGTCTTTTTCCATTTCTATTTGATGTGAGTTTATAGAAGACTTTTCTTAAATCGTAAAAAATATTATGAGTCTAATGAAATTTAGAACATGATTATGATTTTAACTTTCAGGATTGTTGTGTCCATGCAAATAAGTTTAACGTTATGTTGAATGACTAATAATACCATATTTAATAAGGAATACATGAGAAATTAAATATGGCATGTTGAAATTTTGGCTAATCTTAAATGCTGATCACATCGTCGACAGTAAAAGTGTAATTGGCCTGCCATGCATTTGGAAGTTTGTTCATTTGACTGTTCTGCATTGGCATTCAATTAGGAAGTTAATAGACGGATTACCAAATACAACAGCCAATGGACAAGCTAGTGGAAACAACCGATTTCCGGTAGACCGAAGACAGAATTAAATCAAGCAGCAAAACTTTTGCAACTAGCAAGAGTTCAAGTGTGTTTGTGTGTGTGTCTATTCAATATGTGTCTGTGTGGCATATTTAGCATAGAATTTCCATGTGCAGGCGCTAGAGCAAGTCATGTGCATGCCTAATGAAGCCATCCAGAGCGCTGTAATTGATGAGCCAGCAGTTGGCTATATAAAGATGTTAGCCAAGTTTTTGTGCAAGAGGCAGCAAAGTTTAGCTAGTCAGTCAGCCAGGCATCCAGGCAGCCAGGCATCCAGGCAGCAAGGAGTGGCTCGACCAATGTCCTAAAGTTGCCAAATACCGTTTAGTTCTCTTTATCTGTGTGCCTGGTCATGTGCGGCACAGAAATCAATTAACTTAATTTCCGCACGTTGCGATAAAGAGGCGGGGAGATTAGCAACAGCAGGGGCGCGGCAGAAGGTGGGCGGACAGTCAATAAAACTTTTGAAACGACAACAACAGGATGTGCATAATTCTGTCATTGTGCGAAAGCCTTAGAAACTTTTGGTCCCAGAACAAGCAACGAATTGGCAATGCGCAAGCAAAGTGAAAGTGGACAAGCGAAACGACGAGGGAAAGGAAAATTAAAAGGAAATGGTGACTAGTATGGGGTGATGGGTGCGCTAAAGTACACGAACAAGAACAAGTTGATGTCAAAGTCAAAAGTTTAATTGATTTGGCGACACTTTCTGCCTTGAATCCGAATCAATTTACTTGACAAAGTGATTTTTGTCTCTTCCCATTACAGATTGGTCTGCTGCGTGGCGGCAAAATGTTGGCAGAGGAATCGCCCAATTACCTGAGACAAAAGTACAACGCTGATTCGCTTGAGGCTGTCTTTCTCAAGCTATCCGTCATGCAGAACATGGGCAAGCGTCGACGCTCCTCCATTGCCCAGGAGATTGTGGAGCAGGTTACCGTTCCAGCTATATCGAATCCAGCACTGGACATATCAGATGAGCAGCATGCTGCGGAAATCTCTGGCGAATTTGGTGATAATATATCCATGTCGTCGGCGGTGCGTGATCCCATTAGCAGCACGGCGTCCGCTGCACCACCCTTGCCACCGGTGCAGGAGATGAAAACATCATTCTGGTATAATTTGCATGTGATGCAATCGCATCATTTGCATGCGCTCATCTGGAAAAACTTTCTCTGGATGATGCGAAATGTGGGGTGAGTAGATAACTTGCTAGCTAAATAACTAGCTGACTAGTAGCCGAAACCAACGACTAACTAACTAACCAACTTTGACTTTTCTACTCGTCTAGGATAATGCTGTTCATTGTGGGTCTGCCGGTGGTGCAGATATTGCTGTTCTGCTATGCAATTGGCCATGATCCCACTGGCCTCAAATTGGCTGTGGCGAATCACGAGATGTCCGAGGAAATGATTATGCAACAATTCTGTCCCGTGCACACCGGATGCAATCAGACCATGCTCAGTTGCCGTTATCTTGATATGCTTGTGAAGAACAAGAGCATGGTTGTGGTGAGTACTACATGCAATGCAAATTACCTTTTGAAAGGGGAGGTCGAACGAGAATGAGAAGTGAGAGAGCTTAAATTGTACAGTGGAAGAGAGGGCGAGAGAGAATCGGCTGCTGGCTATGAAAACAATAACCACTCAAGTTACTTCTTCTATTGTTGTTGCGACAGTGGATGTTGCTGTTGCTGTTGTTGCTTATTGAAGTATGTTGAGACGACGACGACGCGTCGGATCGACCCTGCCGGCAATTCGTGTAATTTATTTCAATTTGTGTGGACAGCAAAGCTGGTCGGTCAGCTACAGTGTGCATGCTCTTCAATCTATACTGCACACAACGAACGCCAACGACCCACCTCCCGTTCTCTTGCCACACACTCCTAAATCAACTGACTGAAGTCCCCAAGCCCAGAGTTCAGAGTCCTTCCTCCTCCTTGGAGTTAGCAGCATCTTGGCTGCTGTTGTGGCTGTTATTGCCTTTGGTGTTGGCGCACACAAATTACAGCTGCTTATCTTTGGCAACAAGCAACAACACAGCTCTGGCAGTAAGGCACTTGGGCAGTTGGGCAGTTGGTTGACTGGTCGAGATCATCAATAAATTTACTTGCTGTGGGCTAAAGCAGTAGTTGAAAGCCATCGCCCAGTGCAGAGCCGTGTAGAGCTGCCCTCTGTAGCAATTTATTGCAAATTACGCTTCAAAAACAATGCCCCCTCTTAGCTAATTTGGGCACGAGGGCTATCGAGATTCTTCAAGGCAGCCAAGTTCAAAAACTATCATTCACAGGCAAAATCTGTTGAGCAGATTACTTTTTGTTTCATTTAAAAGTGGTTTAGTTAAAATTTACACTTTTGAAATTTAATGATGATGCCAATGCTATATTTTTCAGCTTGAGAAATCTTTTGATATGGTAATTAAGGTTTTTCTTTGGCATTAATTGATCTCTTAATAACAGATAGCTGAGTAGCTTACTCAAAATTCAAGAAAATGTTTTTGCACATCATTCTTTCTTCAGAAACCAAACACAAAAATAATGTGGCTTATAAAAAATATAAACATAAAATAAACAACACAAATATAATAGCTATAACAATGAAGCCACGAAAAAATACAAAAAAAAACAAACAAAACCAAACATGGCACAAGCATCAACTGCCAATTTGCGTTGGCTTCCCCGCGGCGAAAACTTTTTTAAGCTGAATTATTGAAATGCGGCTCGGTCAAGCGTCTCGGCTGCCTTATCACTCGCAAATTTGTGTAAATTTTCAACTTAGATAAGAAAAAAATGTAATACGAGAAAATATAAGCCCCTGCCTATCTTTGCAACGCATCTGCTGTTGGCTGTACCTTTTTTTTTGTTGGTTCTACTTCCACACCTTGTTAAGCGTTGCCCCAAAAGTTAATTTGCTTGATGAACAGCATATCAAGCAGCCATCATCATGTTGCCAGCAGCAATAAGAACAACAACAACAATAACAGCAAGGACAACAGAAAAATTTCCAACCCAATGTCCAGCACTCCACAAATGCTACCCTTAAGGCAACTTTGGAATTTGCTAAAATTTGAATTTTTGGTTGTCCGTTGGCCGTCGTTGGCCGCTTTAGACCACTTTGTGTATTGACAGCGTTTCAATAGTTACCTCGCTATCAGCGAACTCCAAAAACCAACCAAAACAGTAATAGAAGCTCCTATATGCTCCCTGAAAACACAAACAACAACATGGTTTTTTTTTTTTTAAGTGCTTTGTGGTTGCTCGCTCTTTAGATCAAAGGCATTCAGTTTAGTTGGCGGCTCCCGTATCAAAGTGCTATAAACATTGGTCTTTATTTTTATGCGAGCCTCTAACACGAAGCCCGTAGGGTGAAGGACCATATTGTGGTCAGCGCAACCCATTTTTGAACTCCTTATTGCCCCGGCGGCATTTTCTGCCTTTTAATTTATGCCCAAAATTGTTCAACGTATTGTGGGCGGTGGTCCAATGAAATGTTGTTGTGGCTTTTAATTAAAAGTTCATTAGGCGTGACAACGCTGCTCATTAGGCGACTTTTGCTGCTTAGTTAGGGGTAGCCAGTGGATGTGGGGTGTGGTGAGTGGGCAAAGTGCAGTGCGTTTATTGTTGCACTCGATTAGCGACAAGCTTTAACTTTAAGTGTAGCCCCTTTTGTTGCGGTTACTTTTATGGGCAGAAAAAAAAATATAACAAACCTTGCGGTTTTGAAGTGAAAACAAAAATTGCTCAAGAGACCGGTAAAGTTTCACCTGCTTCTTGTCTCAAGCTCATTTGCGTAGAGTTTTCAACTTGTTTAGGTCTCGTGGTCTATGGGTAAGCAGGAGCGCAATTTTTCACATCTTTTTCCATCTTATTTACCGTCCACAGTTGACTTTATTTCCGCATAGTTTGTGGCTCAAGTTTGTCATAAACAATGTTGAGCTAAAGGTTCAGCTAAAGAAAAAAAACTTATTAAGACTGCTGAATTGATTGCTCCTTCTTGTTGAGTCATGAATGATGATTCGCGTTGATTTTGAATAATAAAGTAACGCAATTTAAGTTTTTATACAGCTCTGTTGATGTTTCATTTAATAACTTTAGAACCAATCGTGATATTGCATTTTCTTAAAGCGTACTTAACGATTTCAAATTGTTGTCTTTCGATCGAGCACCAAGTAGCTTACAAGAACAAGAAAATTTATTTAAATGCATTAAATTCTTCTTACCAAAATCGATAGTTCGAAAACAATAATTAGATAAGATAAAATGACATTATAAATTGCTGAAAACGATGCTAGCCAAGTTTTAAGACAACAAATTCGATTAACCATTAAATTGAATGAAGCTTATCGCCGTCTTGAGCTCAATAACCACATACATTTCTGTGGAAATGACTACATTTGTCTAAGCATTAATGCGGCAATTGCGTAAATTTCACGCCTAATGCTCTATAGTCTCTTCTGGTTTAAATACCCATATACTCTTATACACTCCAAAGTTTTTGGTAGCCACAAAATTGCTGAAGCTTAGCCCAAATACAAATGCAAATACATGTGTGCGAGCAGTTATTGTTCTTGTTATTCTTGTTCTGGTAATTGTTGGCAGTGGGTTATTGTGTGTACATAAGTGGCTGGCAAAACTTTACACAAAGTTCCGAGCCCGCAAAAGTTGTTGTTACGAACTTAATCAATGTATGAGCATTTTCGTGGACTGGCTTAGGCCCAAGGATATGCGGGTCACAAAATTACTGCTCGCTGAGCTTACACTTCATTATTTATTTTTACGTATTACACCGAAGCTAAAAAAAAACTGTGTGCAGAAAAAAAAAATCAGCGCAATGAAATTGTAAAAGATAACATAAACATATTGTTGACAAACAACAACAATAGCGTTGACTGACATAAAAAAGAAAAGGGCGCTTCGCACAAAAGTACGAAGCGCATATTGTGCTGTGTTTTTGGGTGCCTTAAGGATCTTACTCTTTTTTGTTGTTGCTGTTGTTGGGCTGTTCCTGTCATTGTTTACAGAATTTATCGCTTGACGCAAAGTACGCACATTAATTACACGGAGTTACTTTTATTATGCTGCCGCTGCTGCTGCTCCAGCTACAAACATGCAACAAACAATGCCACCGGAAATTATGCGAAATACAGTTACAGTCGAAGATTAAAACGTAACAGAACAGTAACAAAGAGACAGCAACAAAGCTGCCGACACATTTCGTTTACATACGTGTCTTAATAATTAAGCGCTGAAGGCACTTTTTATTGCTCAACAACAATATAGAGAACAGCAAGCATCTAGTCAATGTATTTTTAAACTTACTCATACAAGTCTAAAGAAATTGGTCGGGTTCATTGATTATTTAAACTAATTCTGACTTAAAAAACTAAACACGCCTTTTGACTTACAGAAATATGTAAGCGATGACGAAGCTGCCTACGAGGAGGTGCGTCGTGGATACGCTTGGGCCGCTCTTGTCCTACAGCCAAACTACACAAATGCCTTGGTCGAGAGAGTTGAGGAGGGTCGCTACGCAGAGGATGCTACCGTGGCGGCAGCTGATTTGGGTGTGCGCATGGATTGGTCAAGTAAGTAATTGAATTGAAATTTTATATTTCTTAAAGCAATTTAAAAAAAATGAAATAATTTTTTGAAACTTCATTTCAGATCAACAAATATCGACTCTGCTTTATCGTGATTTACAATACACATTCTTCAATTTTGTGGAGAGCATGTTGACTGATTGCAATCTAAATCCAAAGCTCGGACGCGTTCCTGTCGACTTTCAGCACCCCATTTACGGCTACAGGAATCCCAACTTCACTGACTTTGCGGCACCTGGAGTTATATTAACCATTATCTTCTTTTTGTCGGTGGCAATTACATCGGGTGCAATGTTAATTGAGCGCAACGAGGGCATGCTGGAACGTTGCCTGGTTGCTGGAATAACAGGGCCAGAAATATTGCTCTCTCAGGTTGTAACACAGTTTACAGTGATGCTGAGTCAAACAGTGTTCGTGCTGATTGTCAGCTTCTATTTCTTTGAGCTGACATTGGTTGGAGACATCTGGCTTGTTGTGGCTTTGTGCATACTTAACGGTCTGTGCGGCATGACCTTTGGCTTTGTTATCTCGTGCGCCGTGGACACAGAGCGTACGGCGACATACGTAGCGATGGGTTCGTTCCTGCCCATCGTAATGCTGTGTGGCATCATTTGGCCGATCGAGGGCATGTATCCGCTGTTGCAGGTTTTCACCGCCTTCCTGCCGCTGACCAAGCCAACAGAATCGATGCGCTCCATATTGCAACGAGGCTGGGGCATGGAAAATCCCACAGTGTATAATGGATTTATTTCGATATCATCGTGGGTCCTTGTCTTCCTGGTGATTACCATTCTGATGCTTAAGTTCAAGAAGGGCTAAACTTATCGGCTTTCCGTAGTTGTAACACTTATGATTTTACTAGGTCGTAAGGGTAGCCCCTAGTGTCTGTTAAGTCCATTTAAGCGAGTGTATGTATGTCTCTTGTACAATGTCTTAGTCACCCTTATAACTATACTTTAAGTTAGAATTGTATATTTAAGGTTCCGGATGTCACATGTTCATATATGTATGGAAATGTTGTGCCTTTAACTCTTAAGGTTCCGCTATTCATATTCCATTCAACAGTTATCATTTAACAATAAACAGTTACTTATATTCATGCTCATTCAAGTTATACACTGGTCGATATAAATATATGTACGTTTTTGAACTGTGAGTTTTGAATGCAGTTTTTTTTAGTTTTAAGTACGATTTAACTGATATAATGTGCAAAAAGTAAATTAAGATGGCTAATAAATCCATTGCAAAAATATTTTTTTTAAACCCATTTAAGTAGCTCAGAATAATTTTATTTCGTTTTCTTTTTACGAAGTGTGTGCATGCAAATTCTTCCAATGCTCTTCATTAAAAGTAAAATAGAGGTGATTTCTGACCCTTCTCAATCAGTCTTTGAGTTGGTCAATATTTATTTACCCAGAGCTGGTGCAGCTGCAATCAAAGGTTGGTCCCAAACAACAGCTCAACTGTCCGTCTCTCAGCCCTCGGATGCTGGTCACAATTTCGCTTCACTCCCTCCGGCTGCTGCTGCTCTGTGGCAGCTGCTTCTTAAACATGCGCATTATTTGTAGGTGTAACGCCCCCGACTGAAGTAGGCGGTGGTCTGAGCACGGGGCGGGGCATCTGAGCATGTCAGTCAGCTCGTTTTCGACACATTTCACATTTTGCGGCAAAATCAATTAAACCGGAAATGCATGTAGTGCAAGTGTAGCAGGAAGAAAGGTTGGGGTGCAACGTGGCATCTGTGCCACACGTGCAGCATCCGCTTAGCACAAGAAATCAACTTAACAAGCGGATAAAGTGCCAGGACAGCAAAAGGATGGGGATTTCGTACTTTTGTTTTCTATGATCGAGTGCATAGAGTCGAAAAGTTGGTTCCTAGGGTGCTTTATATGCATATGTAGGTCAGCTCTCATGGGCTGGACTTTGCAAACCATAGCTGCAACTTGTAACGGCATGCTCCACATGTCGTCCGTTTCCGTGACCAGAACTACAGACTATGAACTACGACTGTGCATTGATGCTCATGTTCGCTATCCATCTCCATCTCTATGCGCTTTTATCTTTTCTCCATCCTACCATATTCCATCAAATCAATGATTTGCTGTCGCAAATCAGTCAGGCAATGCGCAGGCTGACCCCTAGCACCTCCTACTCCTTCTCTGCCTTGAGATGTGTGTATTCACAATTAGATATTCGTCAGCAATCGATAATGCTGAACTGAAGTATTTGCTATTATTTTTCACATTCGCTTTGAAATGATTTGGTGTCATTATTGCTGTTAGTGTTTTGTGTTTGGAACCATCATTGATTACTCGACTGTAGCTGACGGCTGCACTCAAGCACACAAATTGGAAAGTTGCGCGCTAGTGGAAAAACTCATTTTCATATTCATTTTCATGTTCAGCTCGTGCTTCATTTCACATAATTGAAAGTTCAAACTTTTCGACTTGCCACTGAATTAATTTCTCAACTTCATAATTTCACGTTCTCCGCGAAGCCTTAATAACATCCATACATACTACCAGACAGCCAGTCAGTCAGCCAGCCAGCCAGCCAAGCCAAGCCAACCAACATGTCTACAATGGCTCTTTGTTTGCTGCTGCTCCTTTTGCTGCATTCGCAGTCGCGTCGAGCTGAGCTGCTCCTTCATCAAATTTGCTTCTCCACCAACTGGATGGCGTCTTAATTAATTAATCAATTAATTTAATGTTCAGAAAGCATCTGCCCGCGCGCCCTCGTACCGTCTGTCCACCAACCCACCGACCTGCCACTTCCGAGACACTTGTTTAGCACTCCAGCCATTTGCTTTTGTATCACAAATGTCAGTGCGCAAATGTGCTCTGCGCTTAAATCGGTATGTTCACCCCAAGGCATATTTGGGAGTGGCAAAATAAATTGCTCTTGCCATTTATTGGAATATTTGCAAAGTTTCATGTGCAAAAAATGTCTTTCTGATTAACTTAAAATAGTACTTTCAACCCTTCTCAAAATAGCCACACAAATTATAAATATCAACGTTTGAAAAATTGAATTTTAGATCAACTTTAGTTAAAGCAAATAGGCCAATATAATCTAAAAGTCTTTATAAGCAGCGCGAATTTGACATCATAGAAATAACTTATTTTCGAGTTATTAATAAATTGATTAATTTATGTTGCTTGTTTTTTGTCGTCGCATTGACCCTTTATAATTTTCCACTTGGCCAGATTGTAAGTAGCAGCTGCGAACTGTTTGCCGTGCGTTGACTGGGCAATCAATTTGCGATTGCCTCGTGTTTAATTTCAATGTGCTTGTTATTGCATTATTTATGTACATTAATTGCCACTTAATCAGCAGAGAGCTGTTTGTTTATATTTGTACTCATTTTTGTTGGTTTTTGGTTTTTTACTCTGCGGCTTTTCTGTTTATTTGCCATCATCAATTTTTTCGTTTGCTAGTGACAACTGCCAAATTCGAAGAAAGCTTTAATTATTTAAGCAATTACCGGGAAAACAGCGACACAACAACAACAACAATAAACATCCTCATATGCAGGCACTTTATTATTTTAATGACTGGCATTAATTATTTGTGGTACATTATGAGCAATTTGTTTAATTTACCAACACCACAACGACAACAACGAGAAGAACAACAACAACATCAACAGTTTGGCAATCATTTGTGTATTTGCCTTTTCCTGACTTCGGTTTGCTTGTATTTTGCTTTTGCTTTTTCGCCTGGCAAATTGTATAATGAAAATGTCAATCAATTTTCCAACGATTTGCCGCCAAAGTGTACGCCATGCAGATGTCCTGCCGCGTTGCTTGTGGGCTGCACACACACACACACATAAACAGATACATCTGCATGTCACACTCAATGCCAATTGCAAATTGAGTTCATCTGCTAGCGGCAAATATTGACATGACAGACACATTTTTATTTTATTTTATTTGCATTTTTATTTCACTCTTTGCTTATGGTTTGCAATCCTCCCGCCCCATCTCACTCTCTATTTTGCTCCCCGTTTTATATATATATACACAGCTTCATCTTTGGTTTGCTCCCCAAGCATATTTTTTTTCTGCTGCTGTTGGTGATTTTTTTTTATATCTTTATCTTCTTGTGCCTTTGACTGACGTGTCTCTCACTTACATTCTACTGCTGCTGCTGTTTGCTCTGTGTGCTGTGCTGTGTCCTGTGTAGGTGGCTAAAATGACATATTAATTTCTAAAGGGGAAACGTAATACCATATATAAATGAAGATGTCGCCTAAGGCGTGATACGCTTGAGGCAGCTGGCACAACCTACTTAGACACACAATCGCATGCAAATAGCTAACGATATCAAAATAAATATGATCCGGCAAATCAACGCCTTTGTATTGCCTCGGGAGATCTATTGGAGAGGGTTGGTTGTTCGTGTAAGTCTGTTAAGGGCTTACACATGCCATTACTCATACGCAGCGGATGCCAGCTATTTTCTCGCCATCCGTGCAATTTGTTTGCCCAAGATATTAATATACCTCACGACTCGTACTAAATACATTCATACATCAAGCATATGTATGTAAGTGCAAATTTTGGCACATTTGATGAAGTTGTTGACACGCACAGATCCAGCGCGTGATAATGTTGTGAGCGCACCACAAGACAAGTATGGAAAACAGGGAAAAATTCAAGCAAAGCACCAGGCGCCACATGGCTCGCACTTTCATCAATTATTCTTCGACATTGCTTAAAGGCTGCAAAAATCGTAGGCGGGCATAAAGCACAGTCAGAAGGAAGGACTCTTCTTGCTCGGTCTGTCTAGCAGCTCAATTGAAAAGGCATTTTCCAAAAGCATCATAGCGATAAATATTTTATTGTAATGTGTTTTGCAATGTTTACATGCCGGCTGTGTTTGCTGCATGTGCGAGGTAGGCTCGAATAGTTTTTGTTCAATGTAATCCCTAAATCGAACACTTAAGTAAGAAATTACCTTCAAATGTAATTACATTAAAGTTATAACACGAACTTCTTATTTTCCTTTTTCTTATCATGCCAACAGGTATTTAGCTAAAGTTTTTAATAAATGCTGTTCATCATTTAATGCAGCTAATTTATTTAAATTTGTTTTTTGAGTCCTCGAATTTCTCGAGTTGAGAAATGCTTAATTAACTTTATGCGAAGAGAACAGAATTTCTCTAAAATTTTGAACGCCCCTCAATTTTACTAAAGAGCTTAAAAAGAATGTATTGCCATTACTTTGCAATAAGGCGGTGGCAGCGGCTTCTGCTTATGTCTTAGCTGCTGCTGATGCTGTTGGTTCATTCTCCTTTCTCCTTTAATAATGCATGGCTCTCAATTTGCAGTCGCTGGCGCTGTCGACGGCGTCTACGTCGCTTTTACGCTGTTGCGCGCGCTTACGGGCAACACTTAATCGGCTTCCGGGGATATTTGGGATTTAGGGCGGAAACCCATTTTGTGTCAAGACGAAACGCAAGCGTAGCTACTTTCCCTTTGGTTTGTTTCTGTTCTCTACTTCTTTTTAACGTTGGTCATGCTTTTTTTATATATATGTATATGTACTAGTTGTTGGCCGCTTTTCAATTGGGCGTTTTCCTTGTAGTCCTTTGTTTTGCCACAATTTGCAGCTTGCTTTTTTACTTATCCATACTTAAAAATTTACAACAAAAGCAGTCATCTCAAAATGAACTACTTAGTTCTATATATTTTTTTTCTTTTTGTTTCTTTGTGTTTTTGTTTTTTGTTAATACGGACTGCAGCTGCTTGAGGCAAACATTATAACAATGGAGCCAATTCGTATTGCTCAGAGCCTGGCGGGCTGGTGGACAAGACGTTCACATAAATATGTATATATTTTCCTTTCATTCCTTTAGCTGGCAGGAAGAACGTGCTAATGGCTCAACAGCAAATGACACAAAATACGACCATAAAATACGCCAAAAGTCATCCAAGAAAATGAACTCGCATTCTCATAAACACATATAAATATTGCTGTGTGTATGCTTGTGGGTGTGTGCCACACTCCTCATACTAATAAACGCCGCTGGCTGTTGCTAGCTCACACACAAACACACACACACAGTGTGGCGCATTGAAAAATTTCGAGTATCTGGCACACAGTTCACAAAAGGAGCAGCAAGCTGGCTCCATACTTGTGTCCCTTTATCTAGTAATTCGCTGCTAATGGCTCTTTTGTGTGCACTCCAACAAATGCCGTTAGCTTCCTAAGTCGTCTGGTCTCTCACTTTTAGTAATTTCTTTCTAATATTTATGATTTTTGAAATGCCAAAGCTCACATGGAACTTGGAATATTTTTTAAGCCGTCTCTCATTACAATTGTTGAACTTAAGTTAAAGCAATGCAGAAACACTAATTGGCTATTGTTGCACTTTGCATTAGGTAATTGGAATTAATAAAAATAAAGAAATTGGAAATTAAATAAAAGAACATTTTTTAAAGGAACGCACTGTACATATCGACGTCATCGAATGCGCAAGATACATTATTTAATTGGATGCTTACAATAAATAATTTATTGCACAGCACAGCTAAAGAATGACAGCGTGAGATATACATATGACTAAAGAAAAAAAAAACATTTCGAAACAATTGAATATCCTACTGCAATAAGTGTTTTAAATCAAAAGAAGTTGAGCTGATGAACTTATATATTTGATTCAATTTAATAAGTTGAAACTGTTTTATTGAATAGCAGAGTTGAATGGCCTTTGAATTTTGCTCAGGCTAATGTGTATCAAAATATTGTAATTTAAACAGCAACAAATAAAATGCATATACCGTGTCTATGCCCTACAGTTTGTGGGCACTACAAACTGCAACGCAGCTCGACATGCATTTTAATTTTTTATGCCATTTTTAAATGCAATTTAATTGCCACCATTAAACGGTCCAGCGGCGGTTGGGGCAGGTACACAAGGTAGGATAAGAACGAAAGCTGTTGAAATGATGGGCGCTTATCGATGCACATGATGCGCATGCAAAGCACTTTTAAATTATCATCAGGCATTCATATAAAGGCAACTGCCTCTCTCACACAAACACACGCACGTACACTTTGCCAATCAGGTAAATCCGTTTGGATTGCAGGACGTGCCAATGAGGCAGGCTCTTGAACAACAAGTACAAAAAAAAAAACACATTGATTATTAAAATGTCATCAAAAATTAACTTAATTAACGGCACAAAAATGGCGTTGAAATTTTGATTGAAAATTGTTTTGTAAATGACAAAAAACAAACTGAAATGATAATAAAAATCAAATATAACGTATAAGCAATGTGTGTGAGCGACACAGCAAAGGACAATCAACGGCTGACAAGGACGATTGCTGGCGTATGTGTGTTTGTTATCTGTGTGCGTCGTCTCATGCATAAAAATTACATATTACAAGATATTTGTGTGAAAATTGATATAAAAATCAATGAAGCGCCGGTTACAGCAGCAACAACAACGGCAACGACAACTTTAAAGGGTCGCAATCGCAGTGACAGTGCTGTAAAACGACCTGGCCGTGTATATTGTAAGTGTTGACATAAACATTAAATTTTATGTTCATGCGCGCGTTAATTTTTTTTTGGTATGTTGTTATTATGTTTGTTGTATGCATACTTTGACTTTAGTTTTCATCTGGCGATTTAACGAGCAGGTTTGCCACGCCAACGCTAGCTTACGCTCCGATATAAATTAGTTATACAAACAAAACAAGCACAGACTGGGCGACATGTCTTGAGGCACATCCTATGGGGCAATAAAACGTATTTTTATGATTCTAGCATTCGAGAGGCGCACTTTGCATGCATCACAGCCAAAAACGGCAAGCCCATAAAGGGAGTCAGCCCGACGACAAATAGCGCCACTTAATAGGCACGGATTATAATGACACAAACACACATAAAGAGAGAAAGAGGGAGAGAAAGAGAGCGTTGACGGCAGGCCGTTAAAACTGTAAGCAAAACTAGCCGTGAGGTAAGAAGAGCCTATACGCAACCACAGTCGAAACAGCCGTTCCAAAACATGTTAGTTTTTATGATACTAGCACTGGCATCAAGGGCACAGGAGTTGCACAGAAAGGACCTTATTCAGTCAAACAGTCAGTCAGTTGGCGTGTTAGTTGTTGCTAGGTTTTTAAGCTTCGAACCGTCCCAGCTGAGGGCATTCAAATAGTTTTTGGTCCGGCACACATCTATGTCAATTGATTGCAACCCTTTTTAACCCGTCAGCAGCAGCAGACCTACCATAGGCAATGATCACACAACCATCGGATAGCTTGGCTAAGTGTTTTGTGTGTTTGACCAGCATCGCTGTTGCTTTGATTCTATTTGAAAACAGTTCGAGCGTATGGCACAAGCGCTGATTTTTATGTTGGAATTGAATACTCTGAAAAAGGATATTAGAAAATTGTCATGACAGGAGCTTTGTTGTTCATCATAAAATTATTAAAACTCTTTTTCTATACATCCATGTCAGCTTCATAATTATTCTTCTTGACAGACAACAAGCACTGTTGCTAGGTTTTTGTTGAATATCAACTTGAATCCACAGTTATTCAAACTAAAGCTTCTCTCAAAAGAACGTAAGAGAATTTAATCTGCTACATCAGAAAGGAAACAACATTTTTAAGTTTTTTGTTGCACGGTTTAAATAATTGAGCAGTTAATCGCACCAAATTGTTTGAATAAAATTATCCGGCCATCATCTGTTATTTTCTTTCTCTTTTTCTTTTGTGTTGTGTAAAGTGTACGAGTGAGATTTGAACGTGAACTTTCGAATTGTATGCTTATTGAATTATGCAAATGTTGTAGAAATAAAAAAAAAACTTGTGTGTCCTGCCTAAGCCACAAAAGCCAAAAAGGGATTAAGCCCAAGGCCTCAAGTGTGTGCCCAAATTATCTTAAGTGAAAGTCAATTGATTGGCTTCCATTCAGCAGTTTTACTTAAGCATAGTTCACTGAGTTTTTCGGGTGCTCTTTTATCGTCTAAAGCCGATTAGTCAACACATTTAAACATGACAGTCATTGGTCTTTATTTCATTGGGATTTGAGTTGTCAAACATGGATTTAGCAATAAACATGCAAGAAAGTAAATGATGATGTGATGAATTCACCTTTGTTTCTGCTAGAAAGTTGGTAATGTACTTCAATATTCTATGTCTTTTTAGCTTAAGCTCTATTTGAAGTGGAGAAGAAAGTGTTGTCAACGATCTGATAAAAAATGCAGTTTATACACATCCAGTAAGTCTAGGGTAAAATAAGTATTTTCCGTCAGCATGTTTTTTTCTTGTCAAAGTCGAGTTTTGACTTCGATAAGCTGCTACACTGCATTACACGCACATTTGGAGTCAACGGGTGCAAGTTGTATTTGATCCAGTTGGTCGTCACCTGTGCGTTTTACGC
This sequence comes from Scaptomyza flava, assembly GCA_030179655.1. Taxonomy (NCBI): domain Eukaryota; kingdom Metazoa; phylum Arthropoda; class Insecta; order Diptera; family Drosophilidae; genus Scaptomyza; species Scaptomyza flava. The sequence continues at coordinate 20,283,258 of JARNME010000012.1, forward strand.
GTTCAGCGAAGCCAATCACGTTCATGGTGCAAAATCCCAAATACGAGGCAAGCGTGATGCTCTTCTGTGTTGCAGCATCAGCAGCAGCTACAACAATTCAATTGAACGTTGAAAATCGAGTGCGTATTTGTTTTTCAATGATGGCTGATTATTGAAAATCTAAATTCTGGCTGCTACCAACAATAATGATGTTCGTGATTGTAATGATGATGTTGTTGAAAGCGGGTGCTGCAGCTTTACGCTTTGCAGGTAGATGTCGGTGCCACTCGCTTGTCGGTCATAAAATAAAGCTTAGTTGAAATACACGTGGGGGGATTTTATTTTATGGATAGTCAATGCTGTCGCTGTTGATTGGAAAATGCCTGCAAGTGATTGCTTCGCATTTTCATTTATGAACCATGTTTACGTATTGGTATCAATTGTGAAAATTCCAATGAGCAAATAGCGCACATAATCAAACAAATACACATACACACACACCCACACCCATACACTCGCACACAATGACTTGACTTTGTTTATGCCATTTTAATTAAAACTCTGCGCGCAAAAAAGTATGCTATTATATTTGCTTGAACTGCTCCTTTCGCTGATTTGCCTGCAGGCTGTGACAGGTTGATTAGATTCTTTTTGAAATGATTTCAGATTTTCAAATGCTTGCTTGCCTAGCTCGTCTAGAGATGTTGTGCAGGCTATAAAGCGTTTGTTATCATTTCATTCAGCGTTGCGCGTGAAGAAAACTTGAGCCCCGGCACATAATTTGAAATTCGTGTCATTTATGAGGCAGGCAACGAGCGTGCGTTGAGCTCTCAGCGCCATAGTTGAGTTGTAAAGCGCTCGCGATGTTGCATTTTAGCGTTTACACACTATGCAGCCCAAAAGGATAACGCCAAACAGCACATTACACTGAGAAACTATTGAGTTAATAAGTTGTGAGCAGCAAAATCTAGGTACACATGCGAAAAACTTGAAATGCAAGTAGTGAATAGATACAAAATTTGTTACTCCCTCATGTTGTAAGTATTTCAATTGCTCTTATTAAGTTAAGTCGATTGCAAAGCTTATCTTATAACATAAATTAGATTAATAATTAAGAACTGAGACATTTTCATTTAATCATAAAAACATAATTTGGTTAGCTCAAGTAAATGGTGGCAATTTCGCCGGTTTTTCATTAAGTGCTTTTTACTTTATGTAATTATCATTTAAAACTTAGATTTCTGACAGTGTTGTCAGCATACTTTTTTTGGTCTCGGTCTTCCGTTGCTCATATGTGGCCATGATGAACTGCACAAGACAATGTTGGAATTTTTATTAACCATCAAAAACCCGCGTGCTGTTTTTTCCCCTTCCCACTCTCAGACACACTCTGCTTATGTTGTAAGTGCACCACAGCTACGCCCACACCCAGAGCCGCATACGGCAAGTTAAGTTAAGCTCCAGCCACGACCAGGGCGATGGCTGGTTGGCGTGCAGCACGCACATTGCAGGAGATTATCTCATGCAACGCGCATTCCAAACACACACACACACCCACACATACAATCAAAGAGCTCAGAGGCGCTGCAGCAATCAACGTGCTTGGCAGTCATCATAATAGCAACAAAGCGGTGGCCACGATGAGAGGCAGGGGGCATCCAGGCAGTCAGCCAGTCAGGCACTTGTGGTCTTAATATAAAAATCACTTTGTGCGTTGTGTTTGCCGCGCTGCTGCGTTGTGCGCTGCTTTGCATTTCTAAGCAGCCCCAGAAACAACAGCAGCAGCAGTAGCAGCAGCAAAAGCAAGGGATTCAGGCAGCCAGTGAACAACATTGTTGACGTTGTGTCAAATGTGTAAGGGATGCGGCTAAGGACGAAGTGACGAGGCAAAAAGTGCATTGCAGTTGCTTTTGTTTTGTGCCCAGCAACGGAAACGGAAGTACCGTACAGCTACAACTAACAGAGAAACACAGCCAACAGCAACAACAAAAACAACAGTGACACAAAGTTGTTCATCAGTCAAGTAAGCCTGCCGTGCCTGCATATGTTTGCACTTCAAACACTAACCCCACTCAAAGTCGGGGTTGCGGTGCACTCGTTCTCTATCTCTCTCCTTCTCGCTCTTTCGGAAAAGGTCAGCGAGGCGAATGCGTAATGTCATAAACAGCTGCCGCAATCACAGAATCACAGCAGCAGTCCAAAACGAAAGCAAGACATTCCAAGCCCAGTGCAGTCAAGTGAAAATGTCGCCAGGCCACAGACAATACAAAAACGCAACTCTCTTTTTATGCTTCTCGAAATTCTCCTCCTATATATCTTGGACTCCCTTTGGTCTCCCTTTCATCCTTTATATATCAGTTTCTGATTGTATGGCAGCCTTTTCCTTTTCTTTACCATTTGTTCTTAGTCGCCTGCCGGCTTGCCTGGCTGCCTTGCGTTGCTGGCTTAAATGGATAAAAGTTAAGTAGCTTTGAAGTTGGCCAGATTAGCGCGCATATAGCGTTGACTTACATCCGCAAAAAGAGCTTAAGAAACAAGCAAGAAAAAAAAAATAGAAAGTATGTAACTAGCTGAATATGAAATACCCTTTTATAAATATACTTTACAAGTGTTTGAATAATCAAAAATATTTTTCTGTCTTTGAGTATTATAACAATAGTAGTTAGCTAAAACAATGATCTTATGTTCCATTTATCGTATTAATAAATAAATTATTCATTGAAAATCATAAGTTGCAAATGTTAACGTTGAGACCAGTGATAAATAAAGCAATGCATATTGCACACTTAACCAAAATATTAATGTACTTGCAGCTGAATAATCTGTAAGAAAGGCCAAAGAAATATGTATGCATATCTGCTAAATAAATCCTCTTTTCAAATATCCGGAATATAGAGTCGCTTAACTTTTAAGTAACTCGGCGACATTCAACTTATTTTTGTCATTCATTCACTTACTTAGCCCAGTTGATTTTTCATTGTTAGCCATGTTGTTGCTATGGCTGCACGACATTTTTTTTTTTGAAGCAATGTTTTCATCAGCTTTGAAAGTTTTACATAAGCTGCAGGCCAAACAATAAACAATGCCGTTGCGCATTGTGCAGAGCAGTAAAAACTAACTGCATTTTTAATTGTTCGTTACTTCCACATAATGAAACCACAATGAAAACTTATAAAAGGTTTTAAACAAACAAAATAAAACTACTTCAGCAGACTGGCGACCGGCTGTCGTGCTATGTCTCAGATGAAAAGTTTATTGGCGGTCATTGTAAATTATAAATGAAGTAAATCCTTAAAAGTGTACAATACAATAAAAATTTTTTAAGCTTTAATGTACTTTTTCCTTTAGCCATTTATTCGCAATGCATGATTTTATAAAATATTATAAGCTGTATCCTTTAATAAAAAAAGCCTCTTATTGCACGAAATCCTTTTGAATTTTTTAACACCCTTTACAAAAAACTGTTTGCTGGGATTTTCACCTGAAAACCCTTCGCACATATCAATTCATTCAGCTGCGCTTCGGCATATGGCAAATGGCATAGCCATTTATGTCATGCTAAGCCGCAACCCATTTTCATTTGCTTTAACATCCTTTCTCTTTCGCTCACTTGTAAATTCTCTATGTTTTGGTCCTGCTGTGCAATGGCTTTGTATTTTGTTGTTGCTGATTGCTGGCTGCAATGATTTGGCACAAATTAGTAGCAATTTATTAATGTGTGCAATTGGGAACGAATTCAAAGGGCCAAACACACGTTGACAAGGTGATGCAGTGCCTGATGCTATTTGTTGTTCATTGAAATCAAAGCTTAATTTACGAGTGTTCCTTTTAACGACTACGTTGAAATTTATGCGGACAAAATTGGTATGAACAAAAAAAAAAATAGTTAAAAAATTGTTTAATTGCGACGCAGCTTCTATTCAAAGAATCTTTATTGGCGCGAAATCTATACAGAAACCAAAACAGTCACGACCAACACCATATAACCTAAGCTTCATCATAATTTACGTGATTATATAAAGTGAATTGCTTTTGAGTGCCTGTAAGCTGATAATTTTATTTTTACTCATTTGGAATTTTGTAATAATATTTGATTCAAATTCTAATCGGTCTAGAAAATAAAAACCAAACACGTTTTCCTTTCCACAATTCACCAAACTGTCAAAAACAAACATAGAACTGTGATTTAAATTTCGTTAAAATGTGTTGGCACGACACTTAAATGATATAATTTTTTAGCCACACACCTTATGCATCAGGCAGACTCTAACACTCGGTTGCAAGACTGTGGGATAGTTGTGCTCTTAATGAAGTTGGCCTACAAAGCTGGAATTAGCCAACATTTTGTGTGTATTTCGTTAGCGTTTTTTATGCCACATAGCTGATGGTCTTTTGCTTTTTGGCAGCTTTTATAATTGCACTGAAAACCAGAGCACCTGCTGTGCACTTTGTATGTGTGTGTGTGTTTGTGTGAGCCATTAAAAATGTGAATATCACACGAGAGCGGAAGTAAATATTTCATATCTGCATATTCGACACTAGTTTTTCATAGCAGCAACAAATTTGCATATTAACCTCCTTTTTTCAGCCGGATTTGCTTTGCTTCATTTCGTTTTTATTCTGCGCGCTTAATGAAGTCCACAAAGCCAAAAAAGAGAAGTATATAAAAGCAAAACAACATGAAAAAGCGAAGAGAGCGCAAAAAAAAACTATAATAGAAAAAACAAATAAATTGTATCAACGGAAATGTTTAAGCCCAAGCGGCAGTCGCACCGACTGAACCCCGAGTCGGATTGATGCCCTCTGTGTAATTGTGTGTCCCAGTTGTTTGGCCAGCAGCTAAATATTTGTTATAAATTATGCTCTTAATTAAGTGGCTGTGTAAGAGCGTGAGCGTTACACAAACACACGTAAGCAGCGCCTAAAGCAGCCCTGACAGAAATTTAATTTTGTCACAACACAAGCAGCAGGAAATGTCCGGGTGGCTATTCGGATAGGAATGAGGGTGGGGATGGTCAGGACTGGCAACGCATTTGAAGATACGCATGACAATCACCCAAAAAGTCGTGAAAGGGAAATAAAAATTGCAGTCTGAAAGTTGTGTGCCAGTTGCTGCCGTAACGCACGAAAATAGGCAACAATTTTTGTTATATGTGGCTGCGGTTCTTCTAGTTAGATGAGCTGAAAAATAATGCGTATAAAATATGTAATGCATATATTCGATAGCTCAAATGGATCGTAATTTACTCTCATTCATGGTTTGCGCTACACAAAATATATATAAACATTATTTATATAGATTAATTTAGCCAATTTTATTTAATGGACTCATTTGTCAAGCTGAGAATATTAATAGCTAAGAGTCGTAAGAATTTGCACAGCATTGAACTTTTGTTAGGATACTATCGATTAAAAAGTAACGCTGCCCATTCAATATCCTTTAAAAGATAGTATGTCATTAAAAGTGTCATAAATTTGATCAATCAAATTAAACGTGCAATCTAAAAAATAGAAACATCGCAAGAACGCAGCCTAGGTACTTATTAAAAGTATCCTAGCTATCTAGTTACCCACATCCACACCTTCCATACCCGTGGTGTTCATTGAGCTGCTGCTTTAAGCTATCGTCCATAGCTCGATAGCCGGGGTCTCACTACTTGACACGTGCTAGTATAATGAATGTAGTCGTCACTGAGTTCTCTCTGGGGTCACTGTGCAGGTAACCTCCAATTAAGCTCATCAGTTTAATGTGTTCTATGTCGACGTCGTCGGCTGCTGTGCATTAATATGAGTCACGCTTGGCACAGGCCAAAAGGAAACGATGCCAGCCCATTCAGCCATCCAGGTTACAAGCATGTCGACGCGCCCGAGTACGTGCTTGTACAATTGAGCTGGACGCACAGAACGAATACAATAAACATATGTATGTAGTTGTATGTATGTGAGTCTGTCTGTGGAGTGGCTTAAACTTCAGTGCTCGGACCTGGGACTTGGACTACTATTGACACATTTCGTTGTTAAATTGGCAGCGCTCATAAGCCAACACATGGAAACAAGCATAATCCTAGCACATCCTTGCGCACACATTTGCTTATGGCTCGTACACACAGACACAATGGCAACAGAAAATCGACAGCTTCAGTGCAGTACGGCTTACGTAGCGTATGTGTAATGTCAGAGCAATGCTCGTTGTCCTGCCGTTGCTGCAGCTACTACTCCTGCTACTCGCCTGTCTGTTTATTTGCTGCCATTTTAGTTGCTTTAAATTTTGCAGCTTAATGGCAATTCTACGCTTGGCCAAGCCATTCCTATCCTATCTATTTGACAACAGCACTTGACTTGTTTGTCGCATACCCTATTTGCTGCTGCTGACCGTTACGCTTGTTGCTTGTGACAGTTGTCTGAGCTAATATTCCTGGCCGCATGTGAAATTGCATACAAAAATGGTTACCTTAAAAGCACCCACTTTCCTCCCTTCCCAAACTTAATCAGCTTTTGGCTGCATGCAAGCTAATGGCCACATCGATGACCAATCGCCATCGCAAGGTAAAAGGGCTGGACATATTTCAAATATTTAAGCTAAAGTCAAAGTCAGCACTCACCCTAATTTCAGCTTACAAAAATTTTATTACTCTGAGTACTTTTATTAAAAGTCGTGATTTGGAATTGTAAAGGGGCTTTTTGATACGAACTTTTCATACAGTTTGATGTTACCAAAAGCAAAACACATAAATATATTTTAAAGAACTTAAGCATCCATAATTTCATTTGAATAAGATTTAAGAAAATTGTTTATATTTTGTAAGCTTTCATGCCTTTAGATCTACCAACATTCCTTTAGCTAAGATATAGATTTCATTTCGGCCAATGGATCATTTGCTACTATTTGTCTTCACTCAATATTCAGCACGTAAGCTTGTGGCAAACCACAACAAGCTGTGCCTCCAAACAAAGTGAACCGCATTTGAAAAATGTATCTCGAACATGCCACAAAATATTTGCAAACAGACAAAAGCAAATTCCTCAAAGCACTCGAAAGGGTTTAGGGGGATTTGAATGTGGGAAATAACGGCAGTTGGAGGTTTGGCTAAGGGATAAGCAACTGTCGCACATTATCGCTTTGACTTTATTTGTGCTTGTGCCGAAAATAAATATGCCATTATCCCGCCAAAGGCCATGCGGCCAGCAAGCAACGTTTTACGAATGCTCCCCGGTGGCAGGTTGGTGGCCGTCTGTCCCCGGACGATGACAACAACGGCGACAAAGCACGTTCAGTTTTAAAGCCGCGTAATTTGTTTTCCCATAGAGTGCCAGTTCCCTTTGTGGCTGTGTGTGTGTTTGTGTTTGTGTGTTGTCTGTATATGCTTTGGTTGTCTCTTTGGCCAACAAACTGCACCAGCGATTGGCAATTAAAGCCAGGGCCATTGACATTAGGTTTAAACCCACTCTACGCCACTCTACTACTTCATGTCGACTCTTTAACCTAATTAAACCGCCAAAGGGCGAGCGAGAGTGCAAAAACAGGGCCAAAAATAGCAGATGCGAATGCGGCAACAACTGCGGCAAAGAGCCATCCTTGCCTCCTTGTAATTTACTAAAAATTGAATCATAATTTTCGAAAAAAAAAAATGTTTTCACTTTTACTGCACCAATTTTTGGCAACAGAACTCGCTCTCCGAACGATGAACGTTTAAATTTTCTAGAAAATAAGATAAAATGCCCAATTTTTGTGCTTAAAATGCCATTAGCAACGTTGTGCGGCATTTTCTACCCACTCTCCATTGTTGTTTGCCTTTAAAATTCTTTCTTTTTTTCGTTGATGCCTAGCCGTAAAGCTCGTGCTTTCATCTTTGTTGCTAGCTTCTTCTGCGTGTAGCAAAAAACAACAAAAACGCTTTGGACTGCCCCCTTACGTAAGATATGCTTATCGTTGAAAATGTCAATGAAATTCGAATTAATTCAATTTTTGCAAGCAAAGGCACAGCTGAATTTTTTACGTTTTAGTGTAAATGTGTTAGAAAATGTATGATATATCAATTATACAATTTTGCTAATTGCGGGAATGAATTAGAATATTTACGTTAAGTGCAGCTGCCAAGAAATTGTTAAAACTGTATGAAAAGTTGAAGAGGAAAAATATGGTAAAATGAACAAGTTTTAAACCTTTGAAAAGGCATCAACACGTATAACTTCAAAATGTGATGATAATTTAAAAAAGAATCTGCCAAAAACAAAGAAAAAGAAATATAATAAAAAGCAGCAAAAAGTTATGTTGATATAAGTTAATTATCTCTGAAATTTAAGGACTTTGCTTAATTGATACAAGTAAAACCATTTACATCAACTGTTTGCATTTCCAGTTCAATAAGCACAATTAAGCATTTATGCAATTAAAATCCACCCCTGCCAATAGGTATTTGAAAGTGCCCCAACATAAAGACACATTCCGGTAACCCACCCACCCAACCCACTGCTCTTGGCGATCATTTATGGCATCTCAGCAATTTCTAGTAGTTGGTGCCCGTGAGTCGACACGCATTTTTGTTTAAGCTTGTAAAACACATTTCAGCAAGGAATACAACGTAGCAGGAAAAAATTGAATATTTATGATGCGACAGAAAAACAAAAGGAAGTATAATTAAATTTTACAAAGACTAAGTTATACCATGTTATTAATGGAAAAAATAAGCATCATCAAATAGACATTATAGGCTTCTTAACCAATATTATTTATTATTATTTTATTAATGTATTTTATAGTTGAATTTATGTGACGTTTTCTGTATATTTGGAAACTCAATATACCCGCTGTTTGACCCAATACAAAACTGTTGAGAGTGGCAACAAAAAGGAATTGTCCCTTGTCAACATGCCTGTGTCCACATACGCATACAGTCTTCATCTCAGTTAAGGCCACATTTTGGGCCTCTTCATACAGCATTCCACATTCCTATTTTCATTTAGCCTCTGCCTCCAAGGCTACAACGCTGTTTAAGCTTGACGATGCCTACGAGTATTTCGCAGGTCCGCTGGCTGGCGCATCTGCGTTTTATAATCGAGCCGAAGCGGAACTAACAAACGGAACCCAGCATATGGTAACAGCCAGGCAAAAGGTGCTTGCTGCCTACATAGACTGCCTGGAGCGACCCAAAACACAAGCAAACAGATGCACACAGATACAAATGCAAAGTGCGAAAAAAGTAAATTAGTGTTTTGGCACTTTCGGCAAACAAAGCCCGCCAAAAGCACAGCACAGCCCAGCCAACACAACCGCCCACCCACTGACCCAAGCAGGTGGCAGTTTATGCTGCCAGGCTCTGGCTTTGACTCTGGCTCGGACTCGAGCTGAGTTATCGTCCTGGCTGGCGTCTGTTCAGTTAGTTAGTTTTGTGTCCTTCACTGTTTTTTTTTTCGCTCTGTTTTGCTTTCACGGTTTTTTATTTTTATTTTTATGCTCTTTGCCGTGTCCAGTGTTTGTTTTGTGCCATTCATTTTGTTGTGCTCTTATTGTTGTTTTTTTGTTTTTTTTTCTGTGCCTTTCGCTTTTGTTTTCTGTTTGCCTTTTGGCGCCCTTATTATTTTGTTGCACTTTTCAAGCTAACGACAAAAGCCAACGACACCTATACCAACACCTACAAGAATAATAACAACAAAGACAACAACACCCATCCACAAATAATAATTTTTAAAGGTAAACGAAGCCCCTCCAAACCGAAAAAAAAAATATCACTGGCCTAATGCAAAAGATATGAATTTATACTTACAACACATTAGCTCCCCGATTTCACTCTGCATAAATTAATTAGCCAGATAAGGAAAACGCCGACCAACTGTGAGGACAAAGGCCAAAATTAAATTCAAATTAGGCTGGCGCCTAAAAGCGAAAAGCGAAACCAAAAGACCGAAAGCTATAAACCGATAAACTGCGAGTTGAATCTGAAAACTGAGGCGCTGTCGAGTGCATAATTTTTGTGGACCACAAGGCAAGCAATTAACATGAAAGGTCCTAAGGCGACCTTTGTGCACCCTTCGCATGCCACACACACACACACACACACATAATCAGCGATAAGCCGTGACCCCACGAAAAATACGAGAGAGGCTACTGTTGCGGTTACTCAAAAGGAAACAGCTGCTCAAATTCAAGTGGCGCATTGTCTAAATCATTTGCAATTTCCCTTTTGTCTGTTTGTGCATGTGTGTGGTGGATGGTATAGTGATTTGTGTGTGTGTGTGTTATGACTATAGAGGAAAGGACATCATTTTGGGTCATAAAGAAAGGTTAATATAATCTTAAGTTATCAAAGGTTTAGTTTAAGGAAAATATTTAAATTATATACTTAAGATATTATTTAAGTAATTTAATTATTTGTTGCAAGTTAAATAAAAAGAACTAATAAATAATAAGATGCGAAAGGTAAGTGAATCTCAAATTCAGAGTGTCTTCTTGTTTATTGTTTAAATTGTGATTGAATTAAATGGTATGAGTAAGTGGTACAATGTTGGGCCTGTACGTCTGTTGGGCGACAGACCAAAACCACTTGACAAATGCCTTTTTAATCCTTTTGCCCAACAATTATATGTAGCTGTCAGCTGTCCTATATATGTGAATACATAGGCATGGCGCGGGAAGAGTGGGGTACGATGCAATAAAAAAAAAAAATGGTAGGAGAAGGGCAGCTACCAAAACTATGCACAAACATAAACATAAATCCATGCATGACAAATCTGTGCGCCACAAAACTGTCAGTCGAGCATGTATCTATGTGTGTGTGTGAGTGTGTTTGTATGATAAGCAAACGGCACACATTTAAGTTGCCGGCGCCATTTATTTTTTGCCCGTTGTTGTTTTTATTTTCTGCTTGTGCGATTTGGCAAACGCCACAGCTGCAGCCTCCCAGCCTCAACATGTTTGTGCAAATACATATACAAATGTATACAAAAAAAAGTTTTTACATATACATATGTATTAATATATACAATATGTGTACTCATATATGGCGTGGTTTTGGTGACTGCATGACAGACTGTTAAAATGTCAAAATGACACATTTGCCTAGCGTGTCATTAATATGCGACAGTTTCAGCCCCGCCACCACCACCATCAACAACTTAAACAACAACAACAGCAGTAATAACACTTTTAATTTGCAGGCGAGTGGCATCAACGTCGAAGTCAGCGTTAGCAGCGGGCTGCGACCATCACAGCCGATAGCCGACAGCCGACAGTCGCGCACATTGACTGCTAACCGACTGACACAGAAACCAGAAACACATGCAGGAATAGGAATCGGAATCGGCGTCCCTCGCTCAACGAGCCAATTTGCGGCGAAGTGAGCGAATTGTGTCAAGCGAGCGAACTCCGTCTCTCTCTCTCTTTCTCTGTCTATTTGCACAATTTCCCAGTATTTTTGCGCTCTATTTGCACGCAATGTAAGTTGAGTGAAATTCACATAAATGGCAACTTGCATTCGCAATTTAGACGACAATTAATTTCCCATGCCCGCTTGAAAGTATGCAATGCAAATGTTGTTTACCCTGTATTGCTGTTCTTTTGCATTGCATACTTTGGGGAATATTGTAGAAAAAATTCTATCTCGTTTCTTTTGCTCTTAAAATTGCATGCAATTTGCTTTCCAATTTAAAATTATGTCAATATTAAGGCAAACAAGTCTGCGCAAGTGTGTTTTTGTGTGAGTTTGGGAGTCGAATATGACTGTGTGTGTGCACATTGCGTTAAAATTCAATTTAGTTAATGACATTATCAGTATTTTCATTTGTTTCTGTCAAACATATTCTACAATGTTATTTTTAATTCTATGCCACAGAAAGCTATACAATTTATCAGAAAGAGCGTATTAAGAATGAGCATGTAAGAACTTTTACTGTGGTTATTGTTCCAAAAAAGTTAGGATATTCTAGCATTGTTTCCTTTAAAAGTCTTTCTCAAAACTATTCAAATGTTGTACAGTATTTTTTGATGCATATTTTTTTATTATTGGTTTAGTGACTCTAAATAAATAATCATAAAACTTTTTGTTTTTTTTCAGATAATGCATTAATATATTAATAATATATATTTTAAATTGCAATATACATCAAACTAAATTTTTTAATTTATTTCATATGACTTATTTTATTTATAACTTTTTGTTTTTTTGGTACCGCATAAGGCAGCGCAATCAACTTAAACTCCAACTCAACCCCAACCCCATTAAGGCCAAACAAATTTCATTCATTTCATTTCTCATAGCAATAACTCTTAACAAAGCGCAACGAAGAAATGAAGCAAAAAGATTGGTTTGCTGGTTGGTTTTTTACCGTTTCCTGTTGCTTGATTTTTGTTGGTGCAATTTAGGCAAAATGCCGACTGCCAACATTTTTCATTTCGTATTTTGAGCTCTAATAATTCATTTTTAGCGCAATTTGCTTAGAACACCATCCCTCCACCACTTCAAACACCATCCACCGCATATTTTGCCCCTTGCCAACCTTTGATCTTTGTGTGTGTGTGTGTGAAACAGGATTACCCAGCAAGTAATGCCGTCTACTGCTGCTGCTTTTCACACTTGTTTCGCCTGTTCGGTTCAGAGTTCATAAAATTTTCAAAATGCTAAGCAAAACAAAACAACAACAACAACAACAAAAAAGAACAGATCCAAAACAAAACAATGCGAGCTGAGTTTTTAAGTGCGCAAGTAACATAAAGCTTTAGAATAATGCGTGGCATAAGTGTCGGTGTCAGGGTCACAAAAGAAAGAGCCAGAGCCAGCAAAAGCGAAGGCACAAGAAAGTGGTAGAGTGAAACGCCTACAAGACACTGTTACAAATTACTTTTACACGCAGTTTGAAAGCATTTGCTGATTTGCGTTTGCTGCATTACAATTTCCATAACAATGCCAGTCATTATTATGATTATTTTTCAAAAATCACACTAAAACACACTCACATGCACGAACACATACACGAACAAAACACGTGGGTATGCTGCATTGGCAGTTGAGGCGACTGTCAAAATACTCTGAACAGATTTTAAAAAAAAAGTTAATCAAACGACACTCTGTGATTCTGAAACTTCTTCCCACTTTGTTACAGTTGTTGCCATTTTGTGCTCGAGTTGCTTTGCTGGTTTTGCTCTGTTCATGTTGTTCTCATTGTTGACGGCACTAATCAACAATTTAAATCCATTTTCCGACGCTACCTGCCTTGCTCGCTTGTCGTAGCTTCTAATTTGCTTAGCTGCTTATCATTTATACACATACACACATACACACACACACATATATGCCGCTTTAATGGCACCAAAAGGAAGTCACGCGTATTTTGTTTATAACCTGAGCCCTGGTCTCTACTCTACCAACTAAATCTAATGTTTAAACTTAATGCCTTTAGCCATGTTATTGTTCAGCACTTTCTGACATCCCCTGTGGCAGCAGGTATGTGTGGTGGGTGGGTGGTTGCATATCCCACACACGCAAGCGAACCCATCCGAAATCAAGCGCGTAAATCACGAACGGATGTGCCTACGTGCCTGACGTAGCTGCGATGCTGTAAGGCTGCGAGAACGCTAAGCGAGAGCTCTCCAAAAACACTCTCACACACTCTTTGCTCTATTGGGCATAATTAGTTTCAAATATTTGCGCTGGAGCAAATTTAATTTCATTTCTCACAGACGTTTCCCCCAATTCGCATTTAAAGTCTCAGCTCAAGAGGCCAAAAATTAAATGGGCCATAATGACAACATCATTGTTATACTTGGGTAACGAGTATGTGCGTGCGTGTGTGTGTGGGAGTGTGTTGGAATTTTCAATTAAATCTAGTGACCTTCGAGTTGGTAGAGTTCTGTTAGAAGTCAATAGTATGGTCTGCTGAATCAGTGCAAATGGAAGAGTATTAAACCGAATAGCATAAAAGAAAATATTTTCACTAATTCAAAATGATTTGATTTTGATTATTTATAAATCGTAAGCCTTGCAATATGTTAATAACAATTCCTTTATTGAAGAGCAAATACGCGCATATTAAAAGTTGAAAAGAAAAACTTCTCATGATCAAAGAGAAAACTCTTCCATCCACAGAGAGCTAACTAAACGTCATATAAATATTCAATCAAAGCTTCTGAAGCACAGATATAAAACTTGGTTTTAAGTTTCTGTCGCCTTTGCCTGCAATGCCTGCAAACTGCAAACAACAATAAAAACTCTATTAAATACGCATAAATTAAGGCACGTTGAGGTTTTGTCTGCGACACAGATAGAACGTTCCTATAAACGAACATACAAACATACAATCATACCTGTCTGAACACAAAGGTAGATTTAATATTTCCGTCACCTCTCTGTCTTTCCCTCTCTTCTATCTTTTGCCCAACGCAAAGTTCATGTGCAAACTTTTATGCCGTTTTGTGGCTTTAGCAATGGCCTCACTGTATGTGTGTGTGTATGTGTGGGGGGTGGGGGGTGCCTCATTCGCATTCAAATCAAATGAACACATTCACGACTCCAGCCACAAAATAAATGAATTCAATGCAAAACTTTTTAAAGGCGATAGGTGTGTAGGGGAGGGTCACCACACCTGGACCTGACCTGAGCAGCAAATTCTAACTATTTTTGTCTTCGTCTCGGTTGCTAAGCCGGGCAGCCTTAGTCGCATAAAAGTTCAGACAAATTATGCATTAGACAGTTAGTTAGTTAGTAGTTAAGAGCCATGTTAAGAACCGCATATTTTTGACCAAGTGTCGTAAATTGCAACCCAACTGACTGCCAGCGACCTGAATAGAATTCTGACACAAAGACGCTAAGGGATCATTCGCCCCCTCCCCCCCTTGTAACGCACCGTAACGTTTTTCTGTACCCCCCTCCCCCTCTCTTAACGTTACGTAATACTCAAGTGGCCAGTTTTACCCTTATTTTTATTAAAAAAAAGAAAAATGTTACGTAACGTCTTGTAAGAAAGAACCCTTCCCGCCACTGTAACGCATCGTAGCGTTTTGCGAGATCCCCCCTCCACACCAAATTGCGTTACGTAATACTTGAATGATCCCTTAAATTTTTGTGACATAAAATAGACTTGGGGCATTGGTACAATCTTTCGACTGCCATAACTTGGGCAAAACTCACCCGATTTTCAAAAGCAATACCTTGAAACTCATGATTTGACCCCTAGAATAAAACTGCATTTAAGTTAAGACATTTAAATGAAGTTCGATTTTTGGTCAAAATCCATGTTAAATTTTTGTGACATAAAATAGACTTGGGGCATTGGTACAATCTTTCGACTGCCATAACTTGGGCAAAACTCACCCGATTTTCAAAAGCAATACCTTGAAACTCATGATTTGACCCCTAGAATAAAACTGCATTTAAGTTAAGACATTTAAATGAAGTTCGATTTTTGGTCAATATCCATGTTAAATTTTTGTGACATAAAATAGACTTGGGGCATTGGTACAATCTTTCGACTGCCATAACTTGGGCAAAACTCACCCGATTTTCAAAAGCAATACCTTGAAACTCATGATTTGACCCCTAGAATAAAACTGCATTTACGGTAAGACATTTAAATGAAGTTCGATTTTTGGTCAAAATCCATGTTAAATTTTTGTGACATAAAATAGACTTGGGGCATTGGTACAATCTTTCGACTGCCATAACTTGGGCAAAACTCACCCGATTTTCAAAAGCAATACCTTGAAACTCATGATTTGACCCCTAGAATAAAACTGCATTTACGTTAAGACATTTAAATGAAGTTCGATTTTTGGTCAATATCCATGTTAAATTTTTGTGACATAAAATAGACTTGAAGCATTGGTACAATCTTTCGACTGCCATAACTTGGGCAAAACTCACCCGATTTTCAAAAGCAATACCTTGAAACTCATGATTTGACCCCTAGAATAAAACTGCATTTAAGTTAAGACATTTAAATGAAGTTCGATTTTTGGTCAAAATCCATGTTAAATTTTTGTGACATAAAATAGACTTGGGGCATTGGTACAATCTTTCGACTGCCATAACTTGGGCAAAACTCACCCGATTTTCAAAAGCAATACCTTGAAACTCATGATTTGACCCCTAGAATAAAACTGCATTTAAGTTAAGACATTTAAATGAAGTTCGATTTTTGGTCAAAATCCATGTTAAATTTTTGTGACATAAAATAGACTTGGGGCATTGGTACAATCTTTCGACTGCCATAACTTGGGCAAAACTCACCCGATTTTCAAAAGCAATACCTTGAAACTCATGATTTGACCCCTAGAATAAAACTGCATTTAAGTTAAGACATTTAAATGAAGTTCGATTTTTGGTCAAAATCCATGTTAAATTTTTGTGACATAAAATAGACTTGGGGCATTGGTACAATCTTTCGACTGCCATAACTTGGGCAAAACTCACCCGATTTTCAAAAGCAATACCTTGAAACTCATGATTTGACCCCTAGAATAAAACTGCATTTAAGTTAAGACATTTAAATGAAGTTCGATTTTTGGTCAAAATCCATGTTAAATTTTTGTGACATAAAATAGACTTGGGGCATTGGTACAATCTTTCGACTGCCATAACTTGGGCAAAACTCACCCGATTTTCAAAAGCAATACCTTGAAACTCATGATTTGACCCCTAGAATAAAACTGCATTTAAGTTAAGACATTTAAATGAAGTTCGATTTTTGGTCAAAATCCATGTTAAATTTTTGTGACATAAAATAGACTTGGGGCATTGGTACAATCTTTCGACTGCCATAACTTGGGCAAAACTCACCCGATTTTCAAAAGCAATACCTTGAAACTCATGATTTGACCCCTAGAATAAAACTGCATTTACGTTAAGACATTTAAATGAAGTTCGATTTTTGGTCAAAATCCATGTTAAATTTTTGTGACATAAAATAGACTTGGGGCATTGGTACAATCTTTCGACTGCCATAACTTGGGCAAAACTCACCCGATTTTCAAAAGCAATACCTTGAAACTCATGATTTGACCCCTAGAATAAAACTGCATTTACGGTAAGACATTTAAATGAAGTTCGATTTTTGGTCAATATCCATGTTAAATTTTTGTGACATAAAATAGACTTGGGGCATTGGTACAATCTTTCGACTGCCATAACTTGGGCAAAACTCACCCGATTTTCAAAAGCAATACCTTGAAACTCATGATTTGACCCCTAGAATAAAACTGCATTTAAGTTAAGACATTTAAATGAAGTTCGATTTTTGGTCAAATCCATGTTAAATTTTTGTGACATAAAATAGACTTGAAGCATTGGTACAATCTTTCGACTGCCATAACTTGGGCAAAACTCACCCGATTTTCAAAAGCAATACCTTGAAACTCATGATTTGACCCCTAGAATAAAACTGCATTTAAGTTAAGACATTTAAATGAAGTTCGATTTTTGGTCAAAATCCATGTTAAATTTTTGTGACATAAAATAGACTTGGGGCATTGGTACAATCTTTCGACTGCCATAACTTGGGCAAAACTCACCCGATTTTCAAAAGCAATACCTTGAAACTCATGATTTGACCCCTAGAATAAAACTGCATTTAAGTTAAGACATTTAAATGAAGTTCGATTTTTGGTCAAATCCATGTTAAATTTTTGTGACATAAAATAGACTTGGGGCATTGGTACAATCTTTCGACTGCCATAACTTGGGCAAAACTCACCCGATTTTCAAAAGCAATACCTTGAAACTCATGATTTGACCCCTAGAATAAAACTGCATTTAAGTTAAGACATTTAAATGAAGTTCGATTTTTGGTCAAAATCCATGTTAAATTTTTGTGACATAAAATAGACTTGGGGCATTGGTACAATCTTTCGACTGCCATAACTTGGGCAAAACTCACCCGATTTTCAAAAGCAATACCTTGAAACTCATGATTTGACCCCTAGAATAAAACTGCATTTAAGTTAAGACATTTAAATGAAGTTCGATTTTTGGTCAAAATCCATGTTAAATTTTTGTGACATAAAATAGACTTGGGGCATTGGTACAATCTTTCGACTGCCATAACTTGGGCAAAACTCACCCGATTTTCAAAAGCAATACCTTGAAACTCATGATTTGACCCCTAGAATAAAACTGCATTTAAGTTAAGACATTTAAATGAAGTTCGATTTTTGGTCAAAATCCATGTTAAATTTTTGTGACATAAAATAGACTTGGGGCATTGGTACAATCTTTCGACTGCCATAACTTGGGCAAAACTCACCCGATTTTCAAAAGCAATACCTTGAAACTCATGATTTGACCCCTAGAATAAAACTGCATTTAAGTTAAGACATTTAAATGAAGTTCGATTTTTGGTCAAAATCCATGTTAAATTTTTGTGACATAAAATAGACTTGGGGCATTGGTACAATCTTTCGACTGCCATAACTTGGGCAAAACTCACCCGATTTTCAAAAGCAATACCTTGAAACTCATGATTTGACCCCTAGAATAAAACTGCATTTAAGTTAAGACATTTAAATGAAGTTCGATTTTTGGTCAAATCCATGTTAAATTTTTGTGACATAAAATAGACTTGGGGCATTGGTACAATCTTTCGACTGCCATAACTTGGGCAAAACTCACCCGATTTTCAAAAGCAATACCTTGAAACTCATGATTTGACCCCTAGAATAAAACTGCATTTAAGTTAAGACATTTAAATGAAGTTCGATTTTTGGTCAAAATCCATGTTAAATTTTTGTGACATAAAATAGACTTGGGGCATTGGTACAATCTTTCGACTGCCATAACTTGGGCAAAACTCACCCGATTTTCAAAAGCAATACCTTGAAACTCATGATTTGACCCCTAGAATAAAACTGCATTTAAGTTAAGACATTTAAATGAAGTTCGATTTTTGGTCAAAATCCATGTTAAATTTTTGTGACATAAAATAGACTTGGGGCATTGGTACAATCTTTCGACTGCCATAACTTGGGCAAAACTCACCCGATTTTCAAAAGCAATACCTTGAAACTCATGATTTGACCCCTAGAATAAAACTGCATTTAAGTTAAGACATTTAAATGAAGTTCGATTTTTGGTCAAATCCATGTTAAATTTTTGTGACATAAAATAGACTTGGGCATTGGTACAATCTTTCGACTGCCATAACTTGGGCAAAACTCACCCGATTTTCAAAAGCAATACCTTGAAACTCATGATTTGACCCCTAGAATAAAACTGCATTTACGTTAAGACATTTAAATGAAGTTCGATTTTTGGTCAAAATCCATGTTAAATTTTTGTGACATAAAATAGACTTGGGGCATTGGTACAATCTTTCGACTGCCATAACTTGGGCAAAACTCACCCGATTTTCAAAAGCAATACCTTGAAACTCATGATTTGACCCCTAGAATAAAACTGCATTTAAGTTAAGACATTTAAATGAAGTTCGATTTTTGGTCAAATCCATGTTAATTTTTGTGACATAAAATAGACTTGGGGCATTGGTACAATCTTTCGACTGCCATAACTTGGGCAAAACTCACCCGATTTTCAAAAGCAATACCTTGAAACTCATGATTTGACCCCTAGAATAAAACTGCATTTACGTTAAGACATTTAAATGAAGTTCGATTTTTGGTCAAATCCATGTTAAATTTTTGTGACATAAAATAGACTTGGGGCATTGGTACAATCTTTCGACTGCCATAACTTGGGCAAAACTCACCCGATTTTCAAAAGCAATACCTTGAAACTCATGATTTGACCCCTAGAATAAAACTGCATTTAAGTTAAGACATTTAAATGAAGTTCGATTTTTGGTCAAATCCATGTTAAATTTTTGTGACATAAAATAGACTTGGGGCATTGGTACAATCTTTCGACTGCCATAACTTGGGCAAAACTCACCCGATTTTCAAAAGCAATACCTTGAAACTCATGATTTGACCCCTAGAATAAAACTGCATTTAAGTTAAGACATTTAAATGAAGTTCGATTTTTGGTCAAAATCCATGTTAAATTTTTGTGACATAAAATAGACTTGGGGCATTGGTACAATCTTTCGACTGCCATAACTTGGGCAAAACTCACCCGATTTTCAAAAGCAATACCTTGAAACTCATGATTTGACCCCTAGAATAAAACTGCATTTACGTTAAGACATTTAAATGAAGTTCGATTTTTGGTCAAAATCCATGTTAAATTTTTGTGACATAAAATAGACTTGGGGCATTGGTACAATCTTTCGACTGCCATAACTTGGGCAAAACTCACCCGATTTTCAAAAGCAATACCTTGAAACTCATGATTTGACCCCTAGAATAAAACTGCATTTAAGTTAAGACATTTAAATGAAGTTCGATTTTTGGTCAAAATCCATGTTAAATTTTTGTGACATAAAATAGACTTGGGGCATTGGTACAATCTTTCGACTGCCATAACTTGGGCAAAACTCACCCGATTTTCAAAAGCAATACCTTGAAACTCATGATTTGACCCCTAGAATAAAACTGCATTTAAGTTAAGACATTTAAATGAAGTTCGATTTTTGGTCAAAATCCATGTTAAATTTTTGTGACATAAAATAGACTTGGGGCATTGGTACAATCTTTCGACTGCCATAACTTGGGCAAAACTCACCCGATTTTCAAAAGCAATACCTTGAAACTCATGATTTGACCCCTAGAATAAAACTGCATTTAAGTTAAGACATTTAAATGAAGTTCGATTTTTGGTCAAAATCCATGTTAAATTTTTGTGACATAAAATAGACTTGGGGCATTGGTACAATCTTTCGACTGCCATAACTTGGGCAAAACTCACCCGATTTTCAAAAGCAATACCTTGAAACTCATGATTTGACCCCTAGAATAAAACTGCATTTACGTTAAGACATTTAAATGAAGTTCGATTTTTGGTCAAAATCCATGTTAAATTTTTGTGACATAAAATAGACTTGGGGCATTGGTACAATCTTTCGACTGCCATAACTTGGGCAAAACTCACCCGATTTTCAAAAGCAATACCTTGAAACTCATGATTTGACCCCTAGAATAAAACTGCATTTAAGTTAAGACATTTAAATGAAGTTCGATTTTTGGTCAAAATCCATGTTAAATTTTTGTGACATAAAATAGACTTGGGGCATTGGTACAATCTTTCGACTGCCATAACTTGGGCAAAACTCACCCGATTTTCAAAAGCAATACCTTGAAACTCATGATTTGACCCCTAGAATAAAACTGCATTTAAGTTAAGACATTTAAATGAAGTTCGATTTTTGGTCAAAATCCATGTTAAATTTTTGTGACATAAAATAGACTTGGGGCATTGGTACAATCTTTCGACTGCCATAACTTGGGCAAAACTCACCCGATTTTCAAAAGCAATACCTTGAAACTCATGATTTGACCCCTAGAATAAAACTGCATTTAAGTTAAGACATTTAAATGAAGTTCGATTTTTGGTCAAAATCCATGTTAAATTTTTGTGACATAAAATAGACTTGGGGCATTGGTACAATCTTTCGACTGCCATAACTTGGGCAAAACTCACCCGATTTTCAAAAGCAATACCTTGAAACTCATGATTTGACCCCTAGAATAAAACTGCATTTAAGTTAAGACATTTAAATGAAGTTCGATTTTTGGTCAAAATCCATGTTAAATTTTTGTGACATAAAATAGACTTGGGGCATTGGTACAATCTTTCGACTGCCATAACTTGGGCAAAACTCACCCGATTTTCAAAAGCAATACCTTGAAACTCATGATTTGACCCCTAGAATAAAACTGCATTTAAGTTAAGACATTTAAATGAAGTTCGATTTTTGGTCAAAATCCATGTTAAATTTTTGTGACATAAAATAGACTTGGGGCATTGGTACAATCTTTCGACTGCCATAACTTGGGCAAAACTCACCCGATTTTCAAAAGCAATACCTTGAAACTCATGATTTGACCCCTAGAATAAAACTGCATTTAAGTTAAGACATTTAAATGAAGTTCGATTTTTGGTCAAAATCCATGTTAAATTTTTGTGACATAAAATAGACTTGGGGCATTGGTACAATCTTTCGACTGCCATAACTTGGGCAAAACTCACCCGATTTTCAAAAGCAATACCTTGAAACTCATGATTTGACCCCTAGAATAAAACTGCATTTAAGTTAAGACATTTAAATGAAGTTCGATTTTTGGTCAAAATCCATGTTAAATTTTTGTGACATAAAATAGACTTGGGGCATTGGTACAATCTTTCGACTGCCATAACTTGGGCAAAACTCACCCGATTTTCAAAAGCAATACCTTGAAACTCATGATTTGACCCCTAGAATAAAACTGCATTTAAGTTAAGACATTTAAATGAAGTTCGATTTTTGGTCAAAATCCATGTTAAATTTTTGTGACATAAAATAGACTTGGGGCATTGGTACAATCTTTCGACTGCCATAACTTGGGCAAAACTCACCCGATTTTCAAAAGCAATACCTTGAAACTCATGATTTGACCCCTAGAATAAAACTGCATTTAAGTTAAGACATTTAAATGAAGTTCGATTTTTGGTCAAATCCATGTTAAATTTTTGTGACATAAAATAGACTTGGGGCATTGGTACAATCTTTCGACTGCCATAACTTGGGCAAAACTCACCCGATTTTCAAAAGCAATACCTTGAAACTCATGATTTGACCCCTAGAATAAAACTGCATTTAAGTTAAGACATTTAAATGAAGTTCGATTTTTGGTCAAAATCCATGTTAAATTTTTGTGACATAAAATAGACTTGGGGCATTGGTACAATCTTTCGACTGCCATAACTTGGGCAAAACTCACCCGATTTTCAAAAGCAATACCTTGAAACTCATGATTTGACCCCTAGAATAAAACTGCATTTAAGTTAAGACATTTAAATGAAGCTCGATTTTTGGTCAACATCCATGTTAATTTTTGTGACATAAAATAGACTTGGGGCATTGGTACAATCTTTCGACTGCCATAACTTGGGCAAAACTCACCCGATTTTCAAAAGCAATACCTTGAAACTCATGATTTGACCCCTAGAATAAAACTGCATTTAAGTTAAGACATTTAAATGAAGTTCGATTTTTGGTCAAAATCCATGTTAAATTTTTGTGACATAAAATAGACTTGGGGCATTGGTACAATCTTTCGACTGCCATAACTTGGGCAAAACTCACCCGATTTTCAAAAGCAATACCTTGAAACTCATGATTTGACCCCTAGAATAAAACTGCATTTAAGTTAAGACATTTAAATGAAGTTCGATTTTTGGTCAAATCCATGTTAAATTTTTGTGACATAAAATAGACTTGGGGCATTGGTACAATCTTTCGACTGCCATAACTTGGGCAAAACTCACCCGATTTTCAAAAGCAATACCTTGAAACTCATGATTTGACCCCTAGAATAAAACTGCATTTAAGTTAAGACATTTAAATGAAGTTCGATTTTTGGTCAAATCCATGTTAAATTTTTGTGACATAAAATAGACTTGGGGCATTGGTACAATCTTTCGACTGCCATAACTTGGGCAAAACTCACCCGATTTTCAAAAGCAATACCTTGAAACTCATGATTTGACCCCTAGAATAAAACTGCATTTACGTTAAGACATTTAAATGAAGTTCGATTTTTGGTCAAATCCATGTTAAATTTTTGTGACATAAAATAGACTTGGGGCATTGGTACAATCTTTCGACTGCCATAACTTGGGCAAAACTCACCCGATTTTCAAAAGCAATACCTTGAAACTCATGATTTGACCCCTAGAATAAAACTGCATTTAAGTTAAGACATTTAAATGAAGTTCGATTTTTGGTCAATATCCATGTTAAATTTTTGTGACATAAAATAGACTTGGGGCATTGGTACAATCTTTCGACTGCCATAACTTGGGCAAAACTCACCCGATTTTCAAAAGCAATACCTTGAAACTCATGATTTGACCCCTAGAATAAAACTGCATTTAAGTTAAGACATTTAAATGAAGTTCGATTTTTGGTCAAATCCATGTTAAATTTTTGTGACATAAAATAGACTTGGGGCATTGGTACAATCTTTCGACTGCCATAACTTGGGCAAAACTCACCCGATTTTCAAAAGCAATACCTTGAAACTCATGATTTGACCCCTAGAATAAAACTGCATTTACGTTAAGACATTTAAATGAAGTTCGATTTTTGGTCAAATCCATGTTAAATTTTTGTGACATAAAATAGACTTGGGGCATTGGTACAATCTTTCGACTGCCATAACTTGGGCAAAACTCACCCGATTTTCAAAAGCAATACCTTGAAACTCATGATTTGACCCCTAGAATAAAACTGCATTTAAGTTAAGACATTTAAATGAAGTTCGATTTTTGGTCAAATCCATGTTAAATTTTTGTGACATAAAATAGACTTGGGGCATTGGTACAATCTTTCGACTGCCATAACTTGGGCAAAACTCACCCGATTTTCAAAAGCAATACCTTGAAACTCATGATTTGACCCCTAGAATAAAACTGCATTTACGTTAAGACATTTAAATGAAGTTCGATTTTTGGTCAAAATCCATGTTAAATTTTTGTGACATAAAATAGACTTGGGGCATTGGTACAATCTTTCGACTGCCATAACTTGGGCAAAACTCACCCGATTTTCAAAAGCAATACCTTGAAACTCATGATTTGACCCCTAGAATAAAACTGCATTTAAGTTAAGACATTTAAATGAAGTTCGATTTTTGGTCAAAATCCATGTTAAATTTTTGTGACATAAAATAGACTTGGGGCATTGGTACAATCTTTCGACTGCCATAACTTGGGCAAAACTCACCCGATTTTCAAAAGCAATACCTTGAAACTCATGATTTGACCCCTAGAATAAAACTGCATTTAAGTTAAGACATTTAAATGAAGTTCGATTTTTGGTCAAAATCCATGTTAAATTTTTGTGACATAAAATAGACTTGGGGCATTGGTACAATCTTTCGACTGCCATAACTTGGGCAAAACTCACCCGATTTTCAAAAGCAATACCTTGAAACTCATGATTTGACCCCTAGAATAAAACTGCATTTACGTTAAGACATTTAAATGAAGTTCGATTTTTGGTCAAAATCCATGTTAAATTTTTGTGACATAAAATAGACTTGGGGCATTGGTACAATCTTTCGACTGCCATAACTTGGGCAAAACTCACCCGATTTTCAAAAGCAATACCTTGAAACTCATGATTTGACCCCTAGAATAAAACTGCATTTAAGTTAAGACATTTAAATGAAGTTCGATTTTTGGTCAATATCCATGTTAAATTTTTGTGACATAAAATAGACTTGGGGCATTGGTACAATCTTTCGACTGCCATAACTTGGGCAAAACTCACCCGATTTTCAAAAGCAATACCTTGAAACTCATGATTTGACCCCTAGAATAAAACTGCATTTAAGTTAAGACATTTAAATGAAGTTCGATTTTTGGTCAAAATCCATGTTAATTTTTGTGACATAAAATAGACTTGGGGCATTGGTACAATCTTTCGACTGCCATAACTTGGGCAAAACTCACCCGATTTTCAAAAGCAATACCTTGAAACTCATGATTTGACCCCTAGAATAAAACTGCATTTAAGTTAAGACATTTAAATGAAGTTCGATTTTTGGTCAAATCCATGTTAAATTTTTGTGACATAAAATAGACTTGGGGCATTGGTACAATCTTTCGACTGCCATAACTTGGGCAAAACTCACCCGATTTTCAAAAGCAATACCTTGAAACTCATGATTTGACCCCTAGAATAAAACTGCATTTAAGTTAAGACATTTAAATGAAGTTCGATTTTTGGTCAAATCCATGTTAAATTTTTGTGACATAAAATAGACTTGGGGCATTGGTACAATCTTTCGACTGCCATAACTTGGGCAAAACTCACCCGATTTTCAAAAGCAATACCTTGAAACTCATGATTTGACCCCTAGAATAAAACTGCATTTACGTTAAGACATTTAAATGAAGTTCGATTTTTGGTCAAAATCCATGTTAAATTTTTGTGACATAAAATAGACTTGGGGCATTGGTACAATCTTTCGACTGCCATAACTTGGGCAAAACTCACCCGATTTTCAAAAGCAATACCTTGAAACTCATGATTTGACCCCTAGAATAAAACTGCATTTAAGTTAAGACATTTAAATGAAGTTCGATTTTTGGTCAATATCCATGTTAATTTTTGTGACATAAAATAGACTTGGGGCATTGGTACAATCTTTCGACTGCCATAACTTGGGCAAAACTCACCCGATTTTCAAAAGCAATACCTTGAAACTCATGATTTGACCCCTAGAATAAAACTGCATTTAAGTTAAGACATTTAAATGAAGTTCGATTTTTGGTCAAAATCCATGTTAAATTTTTGTGACATAAAATAGACTTGGGGCATTGGTACAATCTTTCGACTGCCATAACTTGGGCAAAACTCACCCGATTTTCAAAAGCAATACCTTGAAACTCATGATTTGACCCCTAGAATAAAACTGCATTTAAGTTAAGACATTTAAATGAAGTTCGATTTTTGGTCAAAATCCATGTTAAATTTTTGTGACATAAAATAGACTTGGGGCATTGGTACAATCTTTCGACTGCCATAACTTGGGCAAAACTCACCCGATTTTCAAAAGCAATACCTTGAAACTCATGATTTGACCCCTAGAATAAAACTGCATTTAAGTTAAGACATTTAAATGAAGTTCGATTTTGGTCAAAATCCATGTTAAATTTTTGTGACATAAAATAGACTTGGGGCATTGGTACAATCTTTCGACTGCCATAACTTGGGCAAAACTCACCCGATTTTCAAAAGCAATACCTTGAAACTCATGATTTGACCCCTAGAATAAAACTGCATTTAAGTTAAGACATTTAAATGAAGTTCGATTTTTGGTCAAAATCCATGTTAAATTTTTGTGACATAAAATAGACTTGGGGCATTGGTACAATCTTTCGACTGCCATAACTTGGGCAAAACTCACCCGATTTTCAAAAGCAATACCTTGAAACTCATGATTTGACCCCTAGAATAAAACTGCATTTAAGTTAAGACATTTAAATGAAGTTCGATTTTTGGTCAAAATCCATGTTAAATTTTTGTGACATAAAATAGACTTGGGGCATTGGTACAATCTTTCGACTGCCATAACTTGGGCAAAACTCACCCGATTTTCAAAAGCAATACCTTGAAACTCATGATTTGACCCCTAGAATAAAACTGCATTTAAGTTAAGACATTTAAATGAAGTTCGATTTTTGGTCAAAATCCATGTTAAATTTTTGTGACATAAAATAGACTTGGGGCATTGGTACAATCTTTCGACTGCCATAACTTGGGCAAAACTCACCCGATTTTCAAAAGCAATACCTTGAAACTCATGATTTGACCCCTAGAATAAAACTGCATTTAAGTTAAGACATTTAAATGAAGTTCGATTTTTGGTCAAAATCCATGTTAAATTTTTGTGACATAAAATAGACTTGGGGCATTGGTACAATCTTTCGACTGCCATAACTTGGGCAAAACTCACCCGATTTTCAAAAGCAATACCTTGAAACTCATGATTTGACCCCTAGAATAAAACTGCATTTACGGTAAGACATTTAAATGAAGTTCGATTTTTGGTCAAATCCATGTTAAATTTTTGTGACATAAAATAGACTTGGGGCATTGGTACAATCTTTCGACTGCCATAACTTGGGCAAAACTCACCCGATTTTCAAAAGCAATACCTTGAAACTCATGATTTGACCCCTAGAATAAAACTGCATTTACGGTAAGACATTTAAATGAAGTTCGATTTTTGGTCAAAATCCATGTTAAATTTTTGTGACATAAAATAGACTTGGGGCATTGGTACAATCTTTCGACTGCCATAACTTGGGCAAAACTCACCCGATTTTCAAAAGCAATACCTTGAAACTCATGATTTGACCCCTAGAATAAAACTGCATTTAAGTTAAGACATTTAAATGAAGTTCGATTTTTGGTCAATATCCATGTTAAATTTTTGTGACATAAATAGACTTGGGGCATTGGTACAATCTTTCGACTGCCATAACTTGGGCAAAACTCACCCGATTTTCAAAAGCAATACCTTGAAACTCATGATTTGACCCCTAGAATAAAACTGCATTTAAGTTAAGACATTTAAATGAAGTTCGATTTTTGGTCAAAATCCATGTTAAATTTTTGTGACATAAAATAGACTTGGGGCATTGGTACAATCTTTCGACTGCCATAACTTGGGCAAAACTCACCCGATTTTCAAAAGCAATACCTTGAAACTCATGATTTGACCCCTAGAATAAAACTGCATTTACGTTAAGACATTTAAATGAAGTTCGATTTTTGGTCAAAATCCATGTTAATTTTTGTGACATAAAATAGACTTGGGGCATTGGTACAATCTTTCGACTGCCATAACTTGGGCAAAACTCACCCGATTTTCAAAAGCAATACCTTGAAACTCATGATTTGACCCCTAGAATAAAACTGCATTTAAGTTAAGACATTTAAATGAAGTTCGATTTTGGTCAAAATCCATGTTAAATTTTTGTGACATAAAATAGACTTGGGGCATTGGTACAATCTTTCGACTGCCATAACTTGGGCAAAACTCACCCGATTTTCAAAAGCAATACCTTGAAACTCATGATTTGACCCCTAGAATAAAACTGCATTTACGTTAAGACATTTAAATGAAGTTCGATTTTTGGTCAAAATCCATGTTAAATTTTTGTGACATAAAATAGACTTGGGGCATTGGTACAATCTTTCGACTGCCATAACTTGGGCAAAACTCACCCGATTTTCAAAAGCAATACCTTGAAACTCATGATTTGACCCCTAGAATAAAACTGCATTTAAGTTAAGACATTTAAATGAAGTTCGATTTTTGGTCAAAATCCATGTTAATTTTTGTGACATAAAATAGACTTGGGGCATTGGTACAATCTTTCGACTGCCATAACTTGGGCAAAACTCACCCGATTTTCAAAAGCAATACCTTGAAACTCATGATTTGACCCCTAGAATAAAACTGCATTTAAGTTAAGACATTTAAATGAAGTTCGATTTTTGGTCAAAATCCATGTTAAATTTTTGTGACATAAAATAGACTTGGGGCATTGGTACAATCTTTCGACTGCCATAACTTGGGCAAAACTCACCCGATTTTCAAAAGCAATACCTTGAAACTCATGATTTGACCCCTAGAATAAAACTGCATTTAAGTTAAGACATTTAAATGAAGTTCGATTTTTGGTCAAAATCCATGTTAAATTTTTGTGACATAAAATAGACTTGGGGCATTGGTACAATCTTTCGACTGCCATAACTTGGGCAAAACTCACCCGATTTTCAAAAGCAATACCTTGAAACTCATGATTTGACCCCTAGAATAAAACTGCATTTAAGTTAAGACATTTAAATGAAGTTCGATTTTTGGTCAAAATCCATGTTAAATTTTTGTGACATAAAATAGACTTGGGGCATTGGTACAATCTTTCGACTGCCATAACTTGGGCAAAACTCACCCGATTTTCAAAAGCAATACCTTGAAACTCATGATTTGACCCCTAGAATAAAACTGCATTTACGGTAAGACATTTAAATGAAGTTCGATTTTTGGTCAAAATCCATGTTAAATTTTTGTGACATAAAATAGACTTGGGGCATTGGTACAATCTTTCGACTGCCATAACTTGGGCAAAACTCACCCGATTTTCAAAAGCAATACCTTGAAACTCATGATTTGACCCCTAGAATAAAACTGCATTTAAGTTAAGACATTTAAATGAAGTTCGATTTTTGGTCAAATCCATGTTAAATTTTTGTGACATAAAATAGACTTGGGGCATTGGTACAATCTTTCGACTGCCATAACTTGGGCAAAACTCACCCGATTTTCAAAAGCAATACCTTGAAACTCATGATTTGACCCCTAGAATAAAACTGCATTTAAGTTAAGACATTTAAATGAAGTTCGATTTTTGGTCAAAATCCATGTTAAATTTTTGTGACATAAAATAGACTTGGGGCATTGGTACAATCTTTCGACTGCCATAACTTGGGCAAAACTCACCCGATTTTCAAAAGCAATACCTTGAAACTCATGATTTGACCCCTAGAATAAAACTGCATTTAAGTTAAGACATTTAAATGAAGTTCGATTTTTGGTCAAATCCATGTTAAATTTTTGTGACATAAAATAGACTTGGGGCATTGGTACAATCTTTCGACTGCCATAACTTGGGCAAAACTCACCCGATTTTCAAAAGCAATACCTTGAAACTCATGATTTGACCCCTAGAATAAAACTGCATTTACGTTAAGACATTTAAATGAAGTTCGATTTTTGGTCAATATCCATGTTAAATTTTTGTGACATAAAATAGACTTGGGGCATTGGTACAATCTTTCGACTGCCATAACTTGGGCAAAACTCACCCGATTTTCAAAAGCAATACCTTGAAACTCATGATTTGACCCCTAGAATAAAACTGCATTTAAGTTAAGACATTTAAATGAAGTTCGATTTTTGGTCAAAATCCATGTTAAATTTTTGTGACATAAAATAGACTTGGGGCATTGGTACAATCTTTCGACTGCCATAACTTGGGCAAAACTCACCCGATTTTCAAAAGCAATACCTTGAAACTCATGATTTGACCCCTAGAATAAAACTGCATTTAAGTTAAGACATTTAAATGAAGTTCGATTTTTGGTCAAAATCCATGTTAAATTTTTGTGACATAAAATAGACTTGGGGCATTGGTACAATCTTTCGACTGCCATAACTTGGGCAAAACTCACCCGATTTTCAAAAGCAATACCTTGAAACTCATGATTTGACCCCTAGAATAAAACTGCATTTAAGTTAAGACATTTAAATGAAGTTCGATTTTTGGTCAATATCCATGTTAAATTTTTGTGACATAAAATAGACTTGGGGCATTGGTACAATCTTTCGACTGCCATAACTTGGGCAAAACTCACCCGATTTTCAAAAGCAATACCTTGAAACTCATGATTTGACCCCTAGAATAAAACTGCATTTAAGTTAAGACATTTAAATGAAGTTCGATTTTTGGTCAATATCCATGTTAAATTTTTGTGACATAAAATAGACTTGGGGCATTGGTACAATCTTTCGACTGCCATAACTTGGGCAAAACTCACCCGATTTTCAAAAGCAATACCTTGAAACTCATGATTTGACCCCTAGAATAAAACTGCATTTAAGTTAAGACATTTAAATGAAGTTCGATTTTTGGTCAATATCCATGTTAAATTTTTGTGACATAAAATAGACTTGGGGCATTGGTACAATCTTTCGACTGCCATAACTTGGGCAAAACTCACCCGATTTTCAAAAGCAATACCTTGAAACTCATGATTTGACCCCTAGAATAAAACTGCATTTAAGTTAAGACATTTAAATGAAGTTCGATTTTTGGTCAATATCCATGTTAAATTTTTGTGACATAAAATAGACTTGGGGCATTGGTACAATCTTTCGACTGCCATAACTTGGGCAAAACTCACCCGATTTTCAAAAGCAATACCTTGAAACTCATGATTTGACCCCTAGAATAAAACTGCATTTAAGTTAAGACATTTAAATGAAGTTCGATTTTTGGTCAAAATCCATGTTAAATTTTTGTGACATAAAATAGACTTGGGGCATTGGTACAATCTTTCGACTGCCATAACTTGGGCAAAACTCACCCGATTTTCAAAAGCAATACCTTGAAACTCATGATTTGACCCCTAGAATAAAACTGCATTTAAGTTAAGACATTTAAATGAAGTTCGATTTTTGGTCAAAATCCATGTTAATTTTTGTGACATAAAATAGACTTGGGGCATTGGTACAATCTTTCGACTGCCATAACTTGGGCAAAACTCACCCGATTTTCAAAAGCAATACCTTGAAACTCATGATTTGACCCCTAGAATAAAACTGCATTTAAGTTAAGACATTTAAATGAAGTTCGATTTTTGGTCAAATCCATGTTAAATTTTTGTGACATAAAATAGACTTGGGGCATTGGTACAATCTTTCGACTGCCATAACTTGGGCAAAACTCACCCGATTTTCAAAAGCAATACCTTGAAACTCATGATTTGACCCCTAGAATAAAACTGCATTTAAGTTAAGACATTTAAATGAAGTTCGATTTTTGGTCAAAATCCATGTTAAATTTTTGTGACATAAAATAGACTTGGGGCATTGGTACAATCTTTCGACTGCCATAACTTGGGCAAAACTCACCCGATTTTCAAAAGCAATACCTTGAAACTCATGATTTGACCCCTAGAATAAAACTGCATTTACGTTAAGACATTTAAATGAAGTTCGATTTTTGGTCAAAATCCATGTTAAATTTTTGTGACATAAAATAGACTTGGGGCATTGGTACAATCTTTCGACTGCCATAACTTGGGCAAAACTCACCCGATTTTCAAAAGCAATACCTTGAAACTCATGATTTGACCCCTAGAATAAAACTGCATTTAAGTTAAGACATTTAAATGAAGTTCGATTTTTGGTCAAAATCCATGTTAAATTTTTGTGACATAAAATAGACTTGGGGCATTGGTACAATCTTTCGACTGCCATAACTTGGGCAAAACTCACCCGATTTTCAAAAGCAATACCTTGAAACTCATGATTTGACCCCTAGAATAAAACTGCATTTACGTTAAGACATTTAAATGAAGTTCGATTTTTGGTCAAAATCCATGTTAAATTTTTGTGACATAAAATAGACTTGGGGCATTGGTACAATCTTTCGACTGCCATAACTTGGGCAAAACTCACCCGATTTTCAAAAGCAATACCTTGAAACTCATGATTTGACCCCTAGAATAAAACTGCATTTAAGTTAAGACATTTAAATGAAGTTCGATTTTTGGTCAAAATCCATGTTAAATTTTTGTGACATAAAATAGACTTGGGGCATTGGTACAATCTTTCGACTGCCATAACTTGGGCAAAACTCACCCGATTTTCAAAAGCAATACCTTGAAACTCATGATTTGACCCCTAGAATAAAACTGCATTTAAGTTAAGACATTTAAATGAAGTTCGATTTTTGGTCAAAATCCATGTTAAATTTTTGTGACATAAAATAGACTTGGGGCATTGGTACAATCTTTCGACTGCCATAACTTGGGCAAAACTCACCCGATTTTCAAAAGCAATACCTTGAAACTCATGATTTGACCCCTAGAATAAAACTGCATTTAAGTTAAGACATTTAAATGAAGTTCGATTTTTGGTCAAATCCATGTTAAATTTTTGTGACATAAAATAGACTTGGGGCATTGGTACAATCTTTCGACTGCCATAACTTGGGCAAAACTCACCCGATTTTCAAAAGCAATACCTTGAAACTCATGATTTGACCCCTAGAATAAAACTGCATTTACGGTAAGACATTTAAATGAAGTTCGATTTTTGGTCAATATCCATGTTAAATTTTTGTGACATAAAATAGACTTGGGCATTGGTACAATCTTTCGACTGCCATAACTTGGGCAAAACTCACCCGATTTTCAAAAGCAATACCTTGAAACTCATGATTTGACCCCTAGAATAAAACTGCATTTAAGTTAAGACATTTAAATGAAGTTCGATTTTTGGTCAAAATCCATGTTAAATTTTTGTGACATAAAATAGACTTGGGGCATTGGTACAATCTTTCGACTGCCATAACTTGGGCAAAACTCACCCGATTTTCAAAAGCAATACCTTGAAACTCATGATTTGACCCCTAGAATAAAACTGCATTTAAGTTAAGACATTTAAATGAAGTTCGATTTTTGGTCAATATCCATGTTAAATTTTTGTGACATAAAATAGACTTGGGGCATTGGTACAATCTTTCGACTGCCATAACTTGGGCAAAACTCACCCGATTTTCAAAAGCAATACCTTGAAACTCATGATTTGACCCCTAGAATAAAACTGCATTTAAGTTAAGACATTTAAATGAAGTTCGATTTTTGGTCAATATCCATGTTAAATTTTTGTGACATAAAATAGACTTGGGGCATTGGTACAATCTTTCGACTGCCATAACTTGGGCAAAACTCACCCGATTTTCAAAAGCAATACCTTGAAACTCATGATTTGACCCCTAGAATAAAACTGCATTTACGTTAAGACATTTAAATGAAGTTCGATTTTTGGTCAAAATCCATGTTAAATTTTTGTGACATAAAATAGACTTGGGGCATTGGTACAATCTTTCGACTGCCATAACTTGGGCAAAACTCACCCGATTTTCAAAAGCAATACCTTGAAACTCATGATTTGACCCCTAGAATAAAACTGCATTTAAGTTAAGACATTTAAATGAAGTTCGATTTTTGGTCAATATCCATGTTAAATTTTTGTGACATAAAATAGACTTGGGGCATTGGTACAATCTTTCGACTGCCATAACTTGGGCAAAACTCACCCGATTTTCAAAAGCAATACCTTGAAACTCATGATTTGACCCCTAGAATAAAACTGCATTTAAGTTAAGACATTTAAATGAAGTTCGATTTTTGGTCAAAATCCATGTTAAATTTTTGTGACATAAAATAGACTTGGGGCATTGGTACAATCTTTCGACTGCCATAACTTGGGCAAAACTCACCCGATTTTCAAAAGCAATACCTTGAAACTCATGATTTGACCCCTAGAATAAAACTGCATTTACGTTAAGACATTTAAATGAAGTTCGATTTTTGGTCAATATCCATGTTAAATTTTTGTGACATAAAATAGACTTGGGGCATTGGTACAATCTTTCGACTGCCATAACTTGGGCAAAACTCACCCGATTTTCAAAAGCAATACCTTGAAACTCATGATTTGACCCCTAGAATAAAACTGCATTTACGTTAAGACATTTAAATGAAGTTCGATTTTTGGTCAAATCCATGTTAAATTTTTGTGACATAAAATAGACTTGGGGCATTGGTACAATCTTTCGACTGCCATAACTTGGGCAAAACTCACCCGATTTTCAAAAGCAATACCTTGAAACTCATGATTTGACCCCTAGAATAAAACTGCATTTAAGTTAAGACATTTAAATGAAGTTCGATTTTTGGTCAAAATCCATGTTAAATTTTTGTGACATAAAATAGACTTGGGGCATTGGTACAATCTTTCGACTGCCATAACTTGGGCAAAACTCACCCGATTTTCAAAAGCAATACCTTGAAACTCATGATTTGACCCCTAGAATAAAACTGCATTTAAGTTAAGACATTTAAATGAAGTTCGATTTTTGGTCAATATCCATGTTAAATTTTTGTGACATAAAATAGACTTGGGGCATTGGTACAATCTTTCGACTGCCATAACTTGGGCAAAACTCACCCGATTTTCAAAAGCAATACCTTGAAACTCATGATTTGACCCCTAGAATAAAACTGCATTTAAGTTAAGACATTTAAATGAAGTTCGATTTTTGGTCAAAATCCATGTTAAATTTTTGTGACATAAAATAGACTTGGGGCATTGGTACAATCTTTCGACTGCCATAACTTGGGCAAAACTCACCCGATTTTCAAAAGCAATACCTTGAAACTCATGATTTGACCCCTAGAATAAAACTGCATTTAAGTTAAGACATTTAAATGAAGTTCGATTTTTGGTCAAAATCCATGTTAAATTTTTGTGACATAAAATAGACTTGGGGCATTGGTACAATCT
This sequence comes from Scaptomyza flava, assembly GCA_030179655.1. Classification (NCBI taxonomy): domain Eukaryota; kingdom Metazoa; phylum Arthropoda; class Insecta; order Diptera; family Drosophilidae; genus Scaptomyza; species Scaptomyza flava. The sequence goes on from JARNME010000012.1 coordinate 20,318,971, forward strand.
TTCGACTGCCATAACTTGGGCAAAACTCACCCGATTTTCAAAAGCAATACCTTGAAACTCATGATTTGACCCCTAGAATAAAACTGCATTTACGTTAAGACATTTAAATGAAGTTCGATTTTTGGTCAAAATCCATGTTAAATTTTTGTGACATAAATAGACTTGGGGCATTGGTACAATCTTTCGACTGCCATAACTTGGGCAAAACTCACCCGATTTTCAAAAGCAATACCTTGAAACTCATGATTTGACCCCTAGAATAAAACTGCATTTAAGTTAAGACATTTAAATGAAGTTCGATTTTTGGTCAAAATCCATGTTAAATTTTTGTGACATAAAATAGACTTGGGGCATTGGTACAATCTTTCGACTGCCATAACTTGGGCAAAACTCACCCGATTTTCAAAAGCAATACCTTGAAACTCATGATTTGACCCCTAGAATAAAACTGCATTTAAGTTAAGACATTTAAATGAAGTTCGATTTTTGGTCAAAATCCATGTTAAATTTTGTGACATAAAATAGACTTGGGGCATTGGTACAATCTTTCGACTGCCATAACTTGGGCAAAACTCACCCGATTTTCAAAAGCAATACCTTGAAACTCATGATTTGACCCCTAGAATAAAACTGCATTTAAGTTAAGACATTTAAATGAAGTTCGATTTTTGGTCAAAATCCATGTTAAATTTTTGTGACATAAAATAGACTTGGGGCATTGGTACAATCTTTCGACTGCCATAACTTGGGCAAAACTCACCCGATTTTCAAAAGCAATACCTTGAAACTCATGATTTGACCCCTAGAATAAAACTGCATTTAAGTTAAGACATTTAAATGAAGTTCGATTTTTGGTCAAAATCCATGTTAAATTTTTGTGACATAAAATAGACTTGGGGCATTGGTACAATCTTTCGACTGCCATAACTTGGGCAAAACTCACCCGATTTTCAAAAGCAATACCTTGAAACTCATGATTTGACCCCTAGAATAAAACTGCATTTAAGTTAAGACATTTAAATGAAGTTCGATTTTTGGTCAAATTCATGTTAAATTTTTGTGACATAAAATAGACTTGGGGCATTGGTACAATCTTTCGACTGCCATAACTTGGGCAAAACTCACCCGATTTTCAAAAGCAATACCTTGAAACTCATGATTTGACCCCTAGAATAAAACTGCATTTAAGTTAAGACATTTAAATGAAGTTCGATTTTTGGTCAAAATCCATGTTAAATTTTTGTGACATAAAATAGACTTGGGGCATTGGTACAATCTTTCGACTGCCATAACTTGGGCAAAACTCACCCGATTTTCAAAAGCAATACCTTGAAACTCATGATTTGACCCCTAGAATAAAACTGCATTTAAGTTAAGACATTTAAATGAAGTTCGATTTTTGGTCAAATCCATGTTAAATTTTTGTGACATAAAATAGACTTGGGGCATTGGTACAATCTTTCGACTGCCATAACTTGGGCAAAACTCACCCGATTTTCAAAAGCAATACCTTGAAACTCATGATTTGACCCCTAGAATAAAACTGCATTTACGTTAAGACATTTAAATGAAGTTCGATTTTTGGTCAAAATCCATGTTAAATTTTTGTGACATAAAATAGACTTGGGGCATTGGTACAATCTTTCGACTGCCATAACTTGGGCAAAACTCACCCGATTTTCAAAAGCAATACCTTGAAACTCATGATTTGACCCCTAGAATAAAACTGCATTTAAGTTAAGACATTTAAATGAAGTTCGATTTTTGGTCAAATCCATGTTAAATTTTTGTGACATAAAATAGACTTGGGGCATTGGTACAATCTTTCGACTGCCATAACTTGGGCAAAACTCACCCGATTTTCAAAAGCAATACCTTGAAACTCATGATTTGACCCCTAGAATAAAACTGCATTTAAGGTAAGACATTTAAATGAAGTTCGATTTTTGGTCAAAATCCATGTTAAATTTTTGTGACATAAAATAGACTTGGGGCATTGGTACAATCTTTCGACTGCCATAACTTGGGCAAAACTCACCCGATTTTCAAAAGCAATACCTTGAAACTCATGATTTGACCCCTAGAATAAAACTGCATTTAAGTTAAGACATTTAAATGAAGTTCGATTTTTGGTCAAAATCCATGTTATATTTTTGTGACATAAAATAGACTTGGGGCATTGGTACAATCTTTCGACTGCCATAACTTGGGCAAAACTCACCCGATTTTCAAAAGCAATACCTTGAAACTCATGATTTGACCCCTAGAATAAAACTGCATTTAAGTTAAGACATTTAAATGAAGTTCGATTTTTGGTCAAAATCCATGTTAGGGATCATTCAAGTAATACGTAACGCAATTGTTGAAGATTTTAGACTCCCCCTCCCCCCCTTGTAACGCACCGTAACGTTTTTCTGTACCCCCCTCCCCGTCTCTTAACGTTACGTAATGCTCAAGTGGCCATTTTTACCCTAATTTTTATTAAAAAAAAGAAAAATGTTACGTAACGTCTTGTAAGAAAGAACCCCTCCCGCCCCTGTAACGCATCGTAGCGTTTTACGAGATCCCCCCTCCACCCCAAATTGCGTTACGTAATACTTGAATGATCCCTAACATTGAAGGACGTTAAAGTGCCAAGCAATGAGTGCATTTGTTAGATTCAAGAAAGTTGGATTTAATGACTGACTGACAAACTTAGTTGTGTAAATATTTTGCCAGCAAATTGATGAAAACATGTGTAGCTTGATACTAGCTTTTGTTTTCTTTAACATTTTGCGGCAAATTCGATTAAATATAAAGTTCAACAAGTAAATTTGCCTTGGCCTGACTAAATTTATACGAAAATATGTAGTTGCATGCTCCGACTGCGCCCTAAGCTGATTAAATGCCAAAAGACTTTGTTAAATAAAAGACAATTAAAAGTTATTCGATAGCTAATATTTATTGATAGAAATTATGTATTACTTTATTAGCTACATAGGTATTCATAAACTTCAGTTAAATACTGCTTCAACTTTAAATTTAAACAAAACTTGCAATGAATAAACACAAAAACATATTTGGATTCATTGAAGCACTTCCACTCAAACACCTTCTATTTATGAGCACAGGAAAGTCAAGACAATGCAGTGCAAGCCACTGGAAAAATCTAAATAAATGCAAAACAACCAACACTTTTGAATAATGAATTTAAACTTTAAGTTCTACATTCCACTTGATTATCTTTCAAGAGAAAAAGCAACAGACCTTTGACACAGCAGGGTAATATAATCAGTTTATATTATAAAGAGAATCATTGAAAATTATTGTAACTTTAAGTAATAAGAATATTAACAGACATTTAACATAAAAAGGTAATATTAAATGGTTTCCGCAAGTTTTGCAAAACTGTCTTATTTCCACTTGATTATCTTTCAAGCGAAAAAGTTAAAGACTCTTGTCACAGGGTAAAAAGAATCATTGAAACTATGAGTAAATATAACTTATATTACCCAACATTTAACATTAAGAGCTAATATCAAATGGTTTCCGCAATTTTGCAAAACTCTTCTCGACACTTACTCTTATAAAGCTAAACAAATTTACGATGTAAACATGCTTGCCCCCTCGGCGCACGCCCTTATCGATCAGATTTGCGATTAACACCTTACGATGCTCACTAAAACTAAAACTTGTGGAAATAAAAGTCTAAAGACCTCATAAAACATTTGGCGGCCGTCAGTCAAGCAAACAGACTGACAGACAAAATGTGGTGAGATTTTGTGTGTCTAGCGGAAATTGCATTGTTAGTAGCCATCAGTCAAATCACATATCATAACCGGTATGAATTTGTAAGGGTTAGTCTTGGTGCAGCAAGTTGACGGGCTAGCTTAAAGAAGAGAAAAACAGCAACAAATAACAAACGCTATAAATTTTAATTTACCCGAAAAACCCTGAAGCGTACAGCTACATAAATATTAGACACTACAAAGTTATCAAGAAATTGTGTGCCATTGAGAGGATTTATTACGCTCGTCCTTTTAACAAATTTTGCGCATTATTTACGGGTTTTTGCCAGCACAAACCGCATACAAACACACAATCAGTCAGCCAAGCATTTATTTATGCCCTCCCCCTCAACTCAGGGTTTCATTTTAGTTTTTGTGCAGCTTAAACATTTTTTTAAAGTCACCAACACTCACGCATTTGTCAATCAGTATGAAATGGGGGATTGTGGCGGCAAAATACTCAAAAAAAAAAAAAAAAAAATTAAGAAAATGTATGATAAGCAAACCCCAATGCCGCACCGTGTGTGTGCCCCTGAACCCACATGCTGGTTGCCAATCCTTATTGACAGCAGCACTTCCGCCTTGGCAGCCAAAATAGCTGCGAGAGCCATAAATTAAACTCATGTGCCACAAATTTATTTCACCCAACGCGTATAAATGTATGTTTGTGAGTGTTTTTGTGTGTGAGAGTGTGTGTTTCGAAAAGTTCATAGTGAAAAGAGACTAGAATATCGAATCGAAAAGGCAGGCGCCAACATACAGGACGCACTTGGCGTAAGCGCTCTCTTACAGTTTAGTATACAGTAATTGACATGTAATGCGGTTACGATTGACAACAACAACAACAATGAGAACAACAGCAACAACTGCTAGAACTTTCGATTGGCAACAATGTTGCCCGCATCCGGTCGCCATTTGGACTTGCCCTTGCGACGGTGCTGTTGTGTGACAAATATCCAGACATTCACTGAGCCAAAGACCACAAAAGCATACGCCCCGTAAAACTTAGCGACAACTTGAAGCGCACAGTGTCAACAAGTATAATCTAAGAAAATAAGATATGTTAGCAAACAAGTTATTAAGAAAATCTAAGGAAAGCAACTGCAAAAACTACTTCTAGATACTACAATTAAAATGAAATGTAGATAAACACAAATGTGCATATCATTATGTTAATATCTTAAGTTTCAGAAGATTATCTCTATAGTTTTTACCACTGTAAATCAAGACCAGCGACTGCTGGAGTCTGGCTATAAAAAGCAACTTAAATAAAATGAACCCCATGAAAAATGGAGAAAATGTTTGCCAAGAAATGTTTGGTTAGGTTTTTGCTCGGCCAACGTTCACCTGACCATTGAGGCGTACACTTGGCCACGGCAATCGAATGACCCGTCGTCGGCGCAAAAACAGCAACAACAAAAACAACAACAGAATCTACAGATTGTCAGCATAAATCAAAAAGCAAAGGCAGCCCCAAAAAACTGGGCTGTTAGACAAACCATAAGAAATCATTTCTAATCCCAAAAGTTCGTCCGTAAGCTTTGTCCGTGGCAGCTATCAGCGGTGTTCTTACCAATTCGCAGTTCGGGTGCGGCCAATTTCACTACCAACGTTCTTTTTCGCAGACACTCCTCCCTTATTTGATTGCAGCTTCGGCCGGAACTTGTCGGCTCTGGTTGTGGTCTGGTTATGTTCTGCCCGAGAGAGCGCATAAATTGGACCAACCAATTTAAGGCCTAAAAACCACTTTCACCGTTTATATTCTGGCGCTTGAACTTTTATTTGCGCAACTTCAACACCAGGACATAAGCTTACCGCAACGCCTGCTGGGGGATTTGTGCTGTGCTCCTCCTGCAAATCCTGGTGCCTTGTCTCGTCATTGTCTCTAGTTTATGGCGCCAGGTAAGCACGTGCAAACATTTGTCGTGGCTATTTCGTTTGGATTTGAATCGCTTTGCCCCATAGTTTACAGCCTGCTGATGGGCCCGCACTGTTACTGATAATGCCCGTCAGCAGGCAGCTAGCAGCAGCAACGTGTTCGCTTACTGGGCCTTAACTTGGTTTTTTTTTGGTTTGTTGCGTTAATAGTCCGAACGATAAAATTTGCATCCCCTTGATTGACTGCCTTTATTATTGAAACGAGTAGGAGAACTATTTAAGAGCGGTCTATGTAGTGGAAGGAAGAAATATTATGTGCCATTGGGTTTTTTATTTAACTGTTTCGCGTAAGTTTTGGCATTTTTTCATTTTAATGTAAAATTTGGAGAATCTTTATATTTTTAACACAAATTTAAAGTTGATTGACATCGTAATACTAATAAGTTAAATAATATTCTGTGCAATAATGATACTTAAGTCGCACTAACTCAAAGCCAGTTGGCATCAAAAATAGTTTCATATATCTAAGGAACACTGGCAAAGATCAAGTAGTGTCAAGCTATCAAGTGGTGCCAAGTTATTCATTTTACTGACTGGAACCCAGTTAACCCTATGACCTCGCATAGAGCCAAGTATTCACACAACATAAAAGTAGAGGCCACAAAATAGTTGGCAAAACACTTTTGCAGCACATTTGATGTGACTGAAAGGCAGCCCTCGTGGCCATCTTGAGGACCCTTGCCTTATAGAGCGTGTGTGTGTGTGTTTAAGTTTGGGTCTTGTTTGCAACAATTTTCAGGACATAAATCTCTAAAATGCCGTGCGTTAAACAGCTGATGTTTTATGGAGTGCTGGAAAGGCCGTCGAACTGCCAGCTAGGGAAAATTGCATTCTTTTTTAATTTTTGTAATTTTTGTTTTATCTTCTCAACTCAACCTCTCAACTTTGGTTGTTGGAATTTCAAAATTTCCTTTGGCACTACCGGGGTTACATATTTATTTTTTTTCGTTGGCAGCGCTGGGCAGAAGGAAGCTAGCTTGCTTGCTGAACAAATTCGTATTCATATATGCCCCCGAAAACGGTGCCTTAATTTAAGCATAATAAGTGCTATGTGCTGGTGGTGCTCGGTCACGCTGGCACATGATGAATATTCATAATGCGAGCAGCATCTTTCTGGCAGCTCAGAAGTTTGAACAAACAAATGAAAAATGAATTTCCTGCTTATGTTTATGCTTGGCATATGTTGAATGCTTCACTCGACTTGCTTGCACATCTCGCTGTGTGCGTGTGGATGTGTGCAACAAGGCGGACAAAAGCAGAGCGTGAATAAATATTACTCATACGAGCTGTTGTGCTGCATTCTGTGATGCCAGAAGCAAGTATTTACACCTACAATGGCGCCGCACAATCAAATGTAACATAAATGTGTAAAAAATGCATTATATTCATAAAAATGTTTATGAATGTGAGTGGGTAGGTGTTCTGCAACAAAATGGCTGCTGTCATAACAACAGCAACAAGAATAACAATGGCGGCAGCAGCGGCGGCAGCAGCAGCAGCAACAGCAGTTAGTGCCGTCTGCAGTCACACTCATAATGATTATCCATTGAAATGGAAATGCCAGCCAAGGATTTAATATAATTCCCAATGCGTAAAGTGCGCAGTGAAAACTTTTCACTCTGCAGTAACAGCATTGGAAGAAGAAGACGATGAAGAAGAAGCAGAAGCAGCAGCAGCAGCATCGTTAGAATCAGACAAGAATGCATCTCTACAGCATGAATTGCAAGGCGAAGAATAGAATTCAATTTAAATAGATTTCCGCTTAGAGGAAATTTAAAAAGTGCAGCAAAAAGGCAATTGTTAACGCAAACTGAAGCTTCTTTTCTTCTCAAAATGAGTATGCATTTGCAGGTGTGTGTGTGTGTGTGTAAGAGTGTGGCACGTTGATTGAAAAACTGCTAACTACATACACTTAGTGTACACAAAAACTAACACATACACGCAGGCAAATAGAAGCCCACACAAGTGTAAGTAAAGGTATTGCAACAGTCATGCATTGAAATGAGAGGAAACCGGAAAGGTACAGAAAAAGTAGCTGATGTCTTACACTTAAATTAATGAAGACGAAATCGAAATTCTCTTTTAATTTAACTTAACAATAAGTTAAAGTTGTAAAACTCTTTATTGAACATTGAATTTATTTTATTTTTTTCTTAAATTATTCCTTTATCTTATTTCTCGTAACGCTTTTATTTATTTATCAAAGGCTACACTTTGAAGAAGCGTGTAGGATGGCACCCGTTTGCTGTGTTCGCAACGTTGAAAGTCTCGCACAAAGGCAAAATGCTAAGCAAACGTGCGTGCGAAAAAGGTAATTGAAAAATAGTTTCCGTTTCCCATTGCCATTGCCGTTTCCAAAGCACTACTTCGACGATTGCATTTGCTAACTTGGCCCTATCAAATAGCCCGTTGCCAGTTTGCCACTTGCAATCGAAATTTACTTAAAGATGCTGTAAATGCTCGATTTATATTCACACTTTTGTGCTGTAATTCAAATTGAGTTAATTAAAAAATTAATTGTGCAAATAAATGTGTGTGAACTGTATTGAATTAATTAGAATGTAGATTGAATTTAAATAAATGTTTGCATGTGGTAAATATTCTTTGCCCTCTGGCAATAATTTAGTAACAATTTTGCGGTTGACTTCTGCCCACATGCTGAGCTCATATTTTAGTGTCGACCAAATCAGAGCGAATAAAACAAAATAATTAACATTTTGTGACGCCCATCCGAGAATGATAAATGGAAAATGGAGCATTTCATTAAAGCGTTGCATACTCTCGAGCGTTATGCTAATGGCCAAGCGAAAGCGAAACGAAAGTCGACAACGGAAGCTAACATGCAAAATGAAAATGAAAACTCAACCGCAGACTTGCATGGCAACTTTTAATTACATTTCGCAAGTGTGTGACGTGCGTAGGTGTGCCTATGTATGTCAGTGTGCGGGCGTGTTGCATTTGCATGTGTATGACAAGCCGAAATAACGACTGACAAGAAAGAGAGAAGAGCAAGTTGAGCGCTTAGAGCGCTTAGAGCTAGCAAAATTTAAGTAATGACTAAATGCGCACTCTGACACTTTAACATGACGAAAATGTTCCCTTTTTCCGCTTAGAGCTTGATAAATGATATGGGCGACAACGAGACGAACAAAAAACCGAGAACCAACTACAATGTTTGCAGCAAGTCCCAGAAAAGTTGCTGGACTTTACTTTGTTGCTGGTTTGAGTTATTGTTGCTTTTTTAGCTACAGAAGACTTTCACTGAGCTTCGTCAAATTTATTTCGCATAGAGTGCATAGCTAGCTTTTGTGGACAAACATTTTAGTGGATAAATGGGATTTCCGGCATAAATATGCCGACACCTCGACTCACACACACACACACAAATGCGCAATGAATATGAATAAGACAATAAATGCGAGAAAGCGAAAGTCCAAACGAAAAGGAAAAAGCGTTGCAGAAAAAACAGAAATATTAAATAAAACAAACATCGTATGAAAAGGCGAGATCATTATTTATGACTTTGCGGTTGGGGCAGCTGAACATTTTTTTTCATTCTGCTTTTCCCAGTTTTCCATGTAAGGTTTATTTTATGGGAATTTTTGTATACACTTTCACACCGTGGCTTCATTTACATGCAATAATCTGCTATATCTATAGATATAACAAAAATGTTAAATATCATTCGCAAATAAACGTCACATGAAAATTTCGTTAAGCAAAAAACTTTTGAAAATTGCTTGCTCCAACAATCTGATGTAATTTTCAATACACTCTGAGTGCTTCGTGCCATCAGGGCAAAAGGCAAATGCCCATTTGTAGCACTTTAATTGATGCAGAGCATAATTAATTAACCATTGTTTTTGGTCACCCTAAAAGGTCCTGAGGCAGCAAAATTAATGTGCTCACATTTCTTTTTGTTGTGTATCTCTGCTTTTAGGCTGATTCCCATTGTTGCCGGATTTTAAATATTTAAAACACAGCAAATGAAATTCTTATTAAGCCTGCAACAAGGAGGCCAAGGAGTGCCGAGTGATCAAAAAGGTAGACCACTGACAAATGCAGGCGAGAGACATGGAAAAGGGAGGTGTAAAATACGAGATGAAGTCACTGCAGGCTTTGGGTGTTGCCCCGCTGACTGTGCAAATTGTGAGTTTCATTGATTTTCGTCACACACTTGGACTCTGTGGCATCCTTATCCGTATCCTTGGCAAGACAGCATGCCACGGCTGCATTTTAAATGCGCAATGCAGTCAGCCCCGATTCGATAAATATTTAATAAAAATGTTCTTTCATGTGCAAGCGCTGCATGTAACTGACCCAAGGATTGTGCACGTTACGGGCTTAATATTGTTTTAATTATTATATAATTTTCCGACAGTGCAAATATTGAAGTTTATGTCATTGATTGTAACGGTAAATAATGAATGTTATTATAAATAATCTGTTATTGGAATTCTTCATTCCCATTTACCAACTCTTTAATCTGCACGATTGCTTTTGCATTTTAATACAATACTTCAATGTTTTTGCATTTTCAGTTGGCAGTCGATCAGTTATTGAGTTCTTCTGCGCTCCGCGCTGCGGGCCATCAACGCTGTGTTGGCAGCACGCATCGTAAAATAGTAGACAAACTCGATGGCACTAAGGATGCTGGCGCCGAGAAAGAGACCGAGTATGCCACCAATCGATACAATGACATCCAGATTTGTACGCAGCACCTGACGACGATATTGATCTGTTGGCCACGTCGGCATCACCAGCGTTACATTAGTATCCCGCACCTTGGCTCTTATGCTAAGACATACACAAGATTAAAGACATTCAGGTAATGTAGTAGATATTCACAGCTAACCTATTTTGATCCTCATAGATAGACTTTAGGTCACCCTCGGTGCAGGAGGGCAAACAATGACAGTCGATTGATGGTGATTTATAAGTAAACAACCGTTTAACATCCTGCTTGACCATTGATACTTTCTCCAGACACAGATAGCCAGCAAAGTCACAATCGGGATAGCGCGTATCCTGGTGCGGTGTCATATTGTAAATGGAACAGTTGCACAATTTCATTTGATACAAACGCGTGCAATCACTAATGCATGCACTAAAACTGTACGCTTTGTAAATGCTCCACGGCTTAACTTCATCCGGAAAGTAGCAATCGCGAGCCGCGACTGGAATATCCCTCATATTTGGATCATTTTCCATCTCCTCTTTGTGGAACTGCAGCGTCTTGTGTTGACCCTCAAGAACCACAATGCCCACAGATGGCAATGGTTGATTTGTTATGTCTTCCTCGTTGCGCACACTTACAGATGCGGCTCGCGTCAAATGCAAACGCATCTCTGGATGACTGCCACGATCTAGCATGGCGGGCAACCAATGGTTGGACTCAGGATTGTTATTCTGCAGCGAGTTAAGCAAGAAACATCTTCCAAATGGTGTCAGCATGGGCAGAAAGTACTTGCAACAATCGAAGGGTTCACGCGACAGTCGGCATTCGATAAATAGATCCGAGCAATTGAAACCGAACTGAACCGAACCACTTGACTTTAGTTTAAACTTTGATTTGATGAATAATCTTATTCCAAACCTACCATTGTGGCAAGATGTCGATAATTCGTTTTTGGACACTTTGCGCAGTTCTCACATTTTTCGTAGGGATTGCAGCGTGTAAACATGCCAGTAGTATATTGAACAGGAAACAATATAAACGATAAATAGGACTCCACCTCCCAGTTGTAGGGCCCATTCAAGTCCGTACCTAAGCTGTAAGAAGTTTCTAGCATATCAGGTTTTATATCATTGCATTTTCGCATACCTTTCCACATAGTTTTCGGCTTCTTTCGAAAGGTCCGTCTTATAGCGCCACTCACAAACACTGATTGATGGAAATTTGAGCAAGGCGAATGGCGACAAACTTTCATGTACAATGCTGACAGCACGTGAATTGAAATCACTGTGATACTGATAAATCAGATCATAGACCCCAAAGGTCGAGGCAATAATACAAAGCAGCCAAAAAATACGCTCCGATGGATGTAAGCTTTATGGTAAGTTTTAAAAATTTTTACTTAAATGCCAAAGTTTAAGTTGCACTTACTTGTGATTCGCTATATAGGCAAATCCAGCCAGACTGCAATTTTGACAGTATTCCTTCAAGTAGTTAACAAATCTCCAGCCCAAACCATTCTTTGGCTGATTTTTGTCCTTCTTCTGCGGCAATTTTTTTGCCATGGTTGCAATTGTTAACCAACAGCCGACTGACTGCAGACTGACTGCACTGTTACGTTTTTAATAAAAAATTTCCTTTCACATCCTGAACGTTAATTTAATTGCTTGTTCCCTTGCTTGTTTCGCCCATTTTGGCCTTGGTCACAATCTCTGGCTGTGAACTGGCACTTTTGGACTGGTTCGCTGCATGCGAATTGCTTTTAATTGGTATTTGTTTTGTGCAGGTGTCGTAATAAGGATTTAAATCCAACAACCTACACACACACACACTTGTTCATATCTTTACATGTATTCGTATAAATGCATGCACTCGAGCTGCAGAAAATGGCTCATTTATTTGTTGGCTCAGTACAGGCGACAAATGTGAAAGCTTATAGATTTAAAAAATATTTTTTAACGTTGACAAATATTTCTAATCTTTTAGAAACTTAAATATTTTTTATATATAACATAATTTTTGTTAAAATATACACAAAAAATAATAAACTTGCATGTCTTTAACACTTTGTGCTGCACTGTGATTCTCCGCGAAATTTCTAAATGTGCACTATTTTTGGCACCTAAGAAATGCTTTTTAAGTAGCCTGTCACCTGTGCAAATTTTCATAGCCATAATTCGTAAAATTATAAGCGCCAGCAGCAACACAAAACTCTTGCTCAATTACAGCTGGCAGCAGCAGCAGCAAACTCAGTGAGCTGTTAGGTGAAGTGAGTGGAAAAGCGACCCATTCACACTAAGACACCACATACACACACACACACACACACACATGAACTCTAAACTCGAAACTTAAACACTCAACGTAAAATATAGTCGACATGTTTTTGGTGCTTAGAACTCGACGCTAAATTAGAAATATGCAATTACGACTCATTTGCGTTGTTTGCTGGCTGCCTGCTGAACAACACTTAAAAACAATTAGAGTGCTTATTGAAATTTGAAACGCTGCAACATGCAACATGCTCCATGCAACACTAATGCAATCATTTTCATTATTTATATGCTCAAACATGCAGCTAAATTGTTTTGGTAATCACAGTGTCCGTAATAAGCAATGCTGCCAACGCATTGTTGCCAACACCCACGCAGCCTTTTTTTACTGTTCTCCAATTGGAATTTTAACATTACCCCTTATTAAAAAATAAACAAAAAAAAACATGCATTTTGTAACTTATGCGATAAAGTATCAAAAGTATTTTGTGGCCAGTAGCACAACACAAAAGGTTTTAATTTATCGCAGCAGGAGCCAAGAATTCGGATCAAATTGTTCGCAACGCACGTGGAAACGGAATAAATATCGTTATAAAATTGTTAAAGCTTAAAAGTTTGTTAAATAGTTTTAATGATGTAAAATAAGTTGTGCAGCTATTAAATGCATTTCACAAATAAAAAGTATTTTAATAATTTTATTCTATTATATTTAGCAGAGTGAGATTGACTTAAGTAAATTTAATACTGTGTTTGGCAGTTGATTTAACAATTCAACTTAACAGTTAGTTTCATCATCATGTGGGTTTTACCTTCACTCAGTGAAACATGAACACTTAACGCCCCACTCTATGAATACCAATACAAACAGCCCGTTTTTTTACACTCGAAGTAACTGGTTTGGTTTTTTTATTATTTCGGGCAACACGACAAAAGTCGAATTGAATGTTCAATAAAATTATTAAATAACTTTCATTTATTTATTAAGCTTGTTTTCGCACATTGTTGATATCGCCAAAACGGAAAACGAGACATTTAAATAAAGCCAAAAGACAAATTTTTATGTATACAATAAATAATGTAGTCAATAAATAAATCGCTACAATTTGTGAAGCATTTAATAATGAATTCCATTGGCATGAAAACAATTAAATGTTTACTCTAGCAAAAAACCAAGCCATTCAATATGTTACCAATATTTTACTGTATTTTTACACATTTTTCTATGTAATCGCTATGCATTCAGGATCAATTTTCATTTTGTGGAAACTCTCTAACAACGTTATGCTTGACTTTTGTTTCGAACATTGTTAAACAAACTTAGCTTGAACTGTTGATCAATCCGTATTGTGTTCAATCTTGATTGTTGTTCAAAAACAGAATACCTTCAAGCAATTGCAAGTTCAGTTATTCGGCCAACAATTTGATGGGTAAAAGTGCTTTTGAATTTTGTAAAATATTTGCCACTTGAAACGACTACATTGCTGTTGTTGTTAGTCGTTGCTAATGTTGTTAGTTTCGTTGTATCCTACCTACGCAGGCAGGCAAGAGAAGTGAGAGAGATAGAGAGAGAGAGAGAGAGAGAGAGAGAGAGTGTTTCGCCGCACTTTCCGGTACGGAGCGCGGAAAAGACAGGTCACATTTTCGCTGTTGTTTTTTGAAGTCAGTTTCAGCTTTGTTCATTTGCATTTTGTGGAAGCTCGATGCGTAGCACTAACAATTTTGCAGGTGTATCGATAAAATGTCAAGCGCAATAGCAGCCACAACAACATTTGACAACAACAGACGACAAGGCAATTTAAATACTAACATGTGTATGAATAGAGGTAGCTAGCATGGAGATATATTTTTTCAGAAGGAGGTGGGTTGGAGGGGGCAGCGGTTATAGCTGATGTCGACACACAATTAACTTAAAAAATACTCCGAGCCATGTTAAGTGTCAATTAGTTGGCATCATCTAAGCGCCGTGCATACGATTTTTACCAACAGAAATCAAAAAATATTATTTACACTTTACATAACATTTAACAACGTGATTTATTTGATAATAATCATAGATTTTTGGATAAGCTATCAATTTAATCAAATATTTTAATGTTTATTTCTTTTTTCAAAAGTTCAACACTTTCGATATCAAATTATTATTTGCAAAACTGCCTAAAAATTATTCACATAAATCGCATACGGCAACAATTGTACGTGATTTTTAGCTTTTAAGCGATAGCAGCCTGTGCACATTATTAAAAAACTTTTGTGAAAAACAACCCGAAAAACATTTAAAAAAAAAGAAAAAACAAACAAACATCCTTGCAACTCATGGGTCATTAAAACCAATGTTTATTCTGTGCCCCTCAACGCTGAACTCACATAATTTGCAAACATTTCAACTAATAAATGAAATTGATTTTGGTCAAGCGTAAACTAACCATAAAAGGGCAGCCGCAATAAACAATATCGAGAATCAATAAAAATCGAAATGAAATAGGTAAAACATGAATGCCCAAATATAATATGCAGCCACAAACAATAATCGTGGCCAGCAAAAAATGACACAACAGAATCAACAACAAACAAATAACAAATGAAATATCTGTGTGGAAAAAAAACAACAACAAAAATCGTGTTCAAGTGCCACGTTTTGTCGTCTAAGCGACAGGGCGGCCAAGTGGCAGCGCCTGCCACAGCTGTTGTTGTTGTTATTGCTAGGGCTCTGCCCCTTGGCACCTCTTCCCCCCACCAATCACGCCCTCCGCAGCCACCACTAATGCTAGCGTGCCTGCCATGCTTGTGCAAACAAAATGTGGTTGTTGTGTTTGTGTATTTACATGCGCTGACAATAATGCAACAATGTCGTCCAACGTTCAAAGCATAACAAACAAACCCCGCCCCCTCCCCCTACAAAAAGAAGAAAAAACTATCACAATTACAACAACAATAGAACGAAGAAAATGATTGACTAGAAAATATCCTACCATCGATTTAGATATTTATTTTCCACAATACGGAAAATTTAAATCAGGTGCAAAACTCTTTGCCTTATAAAACACGATTTTCACGTCAAGTCAAGCTGTACTTTTTGCCACATTTCAGACACTTACAGGGTATAAAAACTACGCGTAACACTGCGGTAGGGGGGGCCTGTTGTCAACGGCACGTAAGCAATTGCCTGGGTAGAATGGGCCAAAATGGGCGCTACTTGAAGGCTAGATTTAAAACAAGGAACCCGTTTGCATGCTCGAACTTAGAGCATTTAAGGCGCCAGTGGACAGACAAGAAAGCTTACGCAGATGCAATAAAAGGCCAATAACAATGCAATAATCATAACAATGACAACTGCAAACCAAAAACGGCTGCCCACAACTGCAACAGTAGCAACAACGGAGAGGCAACAGTTGCTGGCAATATCAGCGATAAAAGTTGTAACAATTATCATTTGAAAGTGCATTGTTACAGTTGTCAGAAACGGCGCTCAAGTGGCTGCTACACCAACAGCGGCAACAACAATGCAAAACACGACAGCAACTGCAGCTCGTGCCGGCAACAAAAGCAATAGAAACAACGACAAGCAGCAAGTTGTCGACGTCAGCGCGCTGTGGAAAATTAATATGCAGAAACTGCAGCAATTGCAATTTGTTGTAAAGCGCTTGAAGAAACAATGAGACGAAGAAAAATTTTACACACTGCGGCATAAATTTCCATGATTATCGCTGAAGAATATCAATTAGCTTGCCGCTGGCAACGCGTTTTTCTGTGGCTTACTTTGTGCGCTTTTCTGGGGGCCATTGTCTAATGTGGAGCAGGCGCACATAATGAGTTATAGAATTGTCAATTCACGTGCGATTAGATTGACTGAATTATGGCTAAGCCGTCGATTCATTTCAATGCGTTGCTTCTTGAATAATAAATGCAGATTTTCGTATTCAATTGAATTTAGTAATAAATAAAAAATTAAATGCAAAGAAAGTAAAAAGTAATTCTAAATAATAAAATGGTTAACAGATATTAAATTTAGAAGATTTTCGACAAAAAAAACAAGATGAGATGTGAAATTATTGAAAGTCTTGCTACATTTTCATGTTTAGAGCATTATATGCATTTCATATTATGTTGAGCTGCACATTTGACATTTCACATTTTGCTCGACTCGTCGTTGACTTAAATAATCAATATCCAGCTGAAATTCGAATAATCGTGCTCGAGTTTCCATGGCAATTAAAGCAATTAGCTTTGATACCGAAAACCGAAAATTGTTGTGTGTTTTATTATTGCAGACACATAAATCTTTTTATTTAAGTTTCAATTAATCACGAGCTTCCTGTCATAGCGCATAAATCTCATAACGCACAAAGTGTAGCCACGGACAACAGCTCGAGATACAATTACCAATGCAGTCAAGGACACAAACAGACACACGCACCCAGAGAAAGCAGCCATGCAATTTATTTGCCACTAGCATGGGTGGTGGTACACACACACAGAGGCCAAACAAATGTGCCATGTGTTGTACTTACAACGAAATTTGCCACGCCTACAGCTTATAATACAGCACTTGCTGTCACATCCTCAAACCACCCACTCAGCCAGAGACAGGTAATAACAGTGTCTGCCAGTAAATATTTGCATGAGAGAAGTGAGCGTGAGAAACACGAACTTAAAAAGAATTAAATCATTAACATATAAAACAAGAAAGCTTATTGCAAAAGGTTTTTGACGTTTCGAAGGACTTGCAAGACTTAATTATGAGTCCATAATCATTCAGAACTTTCACAAGATAACTTAAATCATTATACATCCTGGACTGCAGTTTGTGTCACGCAGCATATGCTCATCTTTAGTTAACACAAAATTGCAGTTAGCACCGAGCAGGTGGCAAGGCCGTAGCTGCAACATCCGGAGTGTCGCTGAGCTGACCACCAAGTGCTTTCCACTCTGATTACATTTTCAGCAATGCCAACAAAAGGAGGGGCAAGGCACCCGAAGTCCGTGGTCAGGTGCAGTGCACGACATAGGCGTGGCTGTGGCTGTGGCTGGTGGGCGTATTTGTGTTTCTGCTAGGCAATTAACAAGCAATAAAAGCAAGCAGCAGGCAAAAAGCAAGCAGCGTTGATAAATGTTTTGTCGCTTTACAAAAGTGCCTGGCATGCAATTAACCAAATAGATTTTACAACGCCCAATTGAATTTAACTGCAGCTTTTAAATTGTAATCCTGATTGATGCAGGTGCACGTTGGCGGCGGGGGAAGCGCACGTCTTTCGACTAAACTTTTGCCAAAAACTATGTATAAGTAAGTTCAATGCACGCTTGCACTTTGCATGCCAAATGCGGTAATCAACACCTGAACAACTTTTCGACACGCTCGATTCTGACTTTTATGAATGGAGAACTGAGTCAGCGGCAAGCAAGCGCTGTCTGCGTGGGTGGTCACCCAACACGAAATGCAAATTAACAAAAGCCAAAGCCAAATTCAAGTGCTACAAAAAGTGTTACACGACTTACGAGCGCATTCATTGACTGCAAATCGAAACGTGCGCCGTGCCAACGCCAACGCCAACGTCAAAGTTAACGTTCGCGTTAGCGGCGACGTCAACGCCAACGCCAACGCTATTGACAATTACCAGCTGCTGGCTGCCTCAATGCCTGGGCGACTTTGCTTGGCAAGGTTATGGCCCAGAGCCGCGCAAATATTTGGCATGCCAAGCGGCATAAAAAAACACCATTGCATTACGCATACGCAACGTACGCCTAGGCAAAAAGTTCAAACAAAGGAAATTACGGAGTGTGAAAAATAAATTGAAATATGCAGAACAGCGGCTTACTTATGATGAGTGCACAGCGCACAGTGGTTGAATATCACAAAAATACTATTGAATAATTTTTAATAAAATTATTAGGCTTTTGGTTATTTCACATATTTCGTTTCATCAGATTTCTACTCAGCCATTTGTTTTGAATCACATCAACATATATATGTGGACTTATCTACTGCAAAACCATCTGAAAAACATGGCGATATATCTTCTAAATAATTAATTTCAGAAGTTTTTTAAGGAAGCACCCACTTGACCTGCCCTGAGATTAAGATACCTAAAGGGAGATTTGGAACTTATATCAAACCCAAATAATTTCAATGTAGAATGGAATATATAAAACTGAAAATGTTTATCGATTTAAATAGATTTTCCGTTTGGTTCATAACAAGGTTTATCAGATAACCACTGTATATACATAAGTGGCAATACCATTTTGTTAACAGACACCCCACAGCTTAAAATAATTGCCATCGGGTGGCACACACACACAACACCCCATAAATGCTGTGCACCCCAGTGCGCCCCAATGAGAATCTTGAATGGCCAACGCAGCTAAATGTCACAAGCATACAAGCGGAATTATGACAAGCATTTTAACGACTGCTACTGATGTGCGACTTTGCGCGAGGCTGGTCGGAGCGATATAACAACGCTACGTCTGCCCGTAAACCCATAAAAAGCATCGCAAAATTGAAACCCAAACAACGCTGCCTTGTGCCTCAAACGAAGGCGGGACGGAACATAAAAATGGCCGATGTACGTGAGATTGTGCCTCTGTTAATTGGCAAAAATTGGCCAAAGTTTCCAAAAAGCCGGTTGGGGTGGGCAGGTCGACCGTGCAACCTCACTCACTCAGGCATGTACATAAGTATTTATGCGATAATACGTAAATTTTAATGAAAATTCAAAAAATAATGGAGAAAGAAGCAAAACATTTGCTTTGCGGCTCGTGAAGTATGTCAGGAGCAGGGACAAAGCCGACGATGTACTGTGCTCTGCTATGCTGTGCAATCGGCTGAAAGTTGATTTAATGAAGATTTTCACAAAATGGCGTTGCCGTCAAGTGGCTGACATGTGGAAATCTGTGAATTTATGTGTGACGCACGTGCGATGTGGTCTAGTCGTGAGGTTGCGCCTGTCTTTCTTCCTTTCTTTGCGGCCTTAATTGACTGTATTTCAAGCTAAAGTCTCACAAATCTGTTAAATGAGGCGTGCAAGAAAAAACACTTTTTATTATTAAACATTTTCTAAGATTAACAAAGTTGATAAAAAATTTTTTTGATAACGAGTCACAAACGAGAATTTATGGATTAAAATAAAGTGTGGCAACAAAAAGTTTTGAAAAACACATAAAACAAAATAAATTTGCTTTGTGAATAAGACTTTTTGATAATTGAATATAGAGGTAGAAATTTACTTAAATACTGGAAGGCTTAGACAATTTCCAACTTGAAAATCATGGTTTCATGTCAAGTTTCTAATATTATGATAAATCAATAACCATATTATGCATAAATTAAATGTTTATTCTCTTAAGAATATTTATACTATTTTCGCCCTTAGGCAAGAAGTATAAATAGCATGAAATGCCAATTCATGTTAGTTCAGCAGACTAAACCGTCTCAATAGTCCGTTCAGGGGTCATGACCGAGAACAAGAACAAGAACAATAATGCCTTTTATCCCCAGCAGACAACTTGGATGGTAAATTGCTGCAGGCGATTCTAATTTCGTATAATGCTTATTGTGTGTGTGGTTGCTTGGGGCTATTTAAGAAATATCGTCCTTCGAGGCGGTATTAGAAAGATTATAAAGTAGGGGCCAGCGACTGTGACTGCTGCAAGTCGGAGCAGAGGCAGATATCGATGAAAGTATCTTCATAACTAAATTAGATTTACTCATGTAATTAAATGCGTTGTACTTAAAATCGCTTCCTTTTGACATTGCTTTAAGCTATGTAGTTGCTCACTTGTTTCTCTAGTCTTTAATCCTCAATATATAATCAGGCATGTTCGATTATACTAGGCAGACAAACACCTCATCTACATATCCATGGAATCACAATAAACAATGCTTTGTTGCAACATGGCCACACACAAGCCTTTTCGCGCCAAGACATGCCACAACAAACACCCATAACATAAGGCTACAAACAAAGCAACAGCTAAACAAACATTCCAAAAGCAAAAAAAAAAAAAAAAACAGTGCTGCATAATTATGCAATATGGTTATGAGTTTAGCTTGACTGGCGGGCAACCCGTGGTTTGTGGATTGTGCCGGCAGTCTTTGGCGATTTAGTTGCTGATTTGGCGTTTTTTTTTCTCGATTGGCTCAAATCCTTTTTTAGGCAAATTAAGCGCTAGAGAAAAGAAGAAAAAAAAAACGACCAGACAAGTAAACACGACGCAAAATTATGAACGTGATTAATTCATAGATGGTGGCGCTTAGCTATTGTTTTGGCCATGTTTAATGCATTGCACGATGCACGACGCGGGGTCCAAGCCCCCGAGGGGCCAAACATGTCGAGCTCGGCCCCCACCGTTGACATCGGCATCGCACCAGCCGAACTCTGGCCAAAAGCTAAATATGATTATGTGCGCTCGATTTAATCTCAGTCGATTTATAAGCACCACCACCCCCTCTAGACCATGAGAGACCAGACTGGGCCAGACCTGGCTCAAAGACGTTGCCATACTCGTCTACAGACTGCGCTTTTTTCTTCTTCTATTTTTTTTTTTATAATTTTTGTTTTATTGATTTTTACAAACGACAACGCAATGGCCCAGCAAAGCCAGCCAACATATGTGACCAGTTGCTGTGGCTGCCAAGCACATTAAAAATGAAGAGATATTCCTTGCAAATTATGCCACCATGTTTGTGTATTGGTGTTAGTGCATGATTTTGGTCAAAACTACTTTTTTGCACAAAATTGGAAACCAAAAAGGTCTAAAAAAAAACATAAAGACAAAATGCCAATGCAGCAACAGCAAAAGCGTGAGTAAGTCAGACAGACCTCCACTTTTATGATACTCGCACTCGCACTTCAGGCGACTGCTGCTGCTGCTACTGCAACTGCTATTTCTAGTGCTGCAAGTAAGTAGTTGGCGGATTACAAGTAGCAGCACTAACAGACAGACTGATAAAAGAGTCGATTACAACAACAACAACGACGACAAAAAATTGGCTACTTAATTTGGTAATAACAATAATTACGCCTGACTGACTAAACGTTGACCAGCGGCATCATTGCCTGCCTGACCAAAGACCAAAGTTTCAGCTAAAAATAAAAAATAAAAAACCGCGACAATTTGATATTGCCGTTAAAAGTAATCAATTGACGGTTCATTGAATGCAATGTGAAGTTTTTCGAAAAGTTAACCAGCTAAGTCCACCATGAAGAAACAGTTGACCAACATGAGCATGGCTTTCACTAGATTGGTTGAAATTTTACTTATTGGATGAGTTTTTAAGGACAAGCCATAAGGCAATTATTTGTTGAATTAGTATGTAACGATTTTAATTCTTTGTATCCTAGTTGGTTGATCAGTGTTTCCGTCAAATAATTAAATTTAAAAGGTGTCTTATGAACTTTACAAATAAATTTAGTCATCTGGCTTTTTCTGGCTTTTCAAAGGCTTATTTTTTTTGTTGTTGTATAATTTTCATAAATGTTAGAGCATTAAATCGTTGACAATTTTTCATAAATTTTGAGTTTGCGCCGCGCTTTTCAATTAAAACGTTTAAAGATAATCAATTAATAATTTTTAAGCTACTGTGACAGCACTGTTACTGCTTTTGCTCGTGCATGTGCCTGTTGCTGGCAGTCGGCGCAGTGCTGAGTCAGCGCCACGCTCAATTAGGTGCAAAGACATTTTGAGCCGGCATCGAGTTGTTGCGAAGATTTACAGTAGATTTATTGGCTAGACGCTTTGCGACGAGCAAGTAGTTAGCAGTGTCTGGCCTAATTGGCGACTCAGCTGGCGCTCGGGGCACGAAGCTCGAGGCTCAATGCTTGAATATTGATACTATTACTGCTTGACAGCAAAAAAAAAAAAAAAATTGCTTGACTCACACACACACACATCCAGAGTAAACGAATCGAACCCAATCTGATCCAATGTGCACATTGCTGCTGTCTGATATTTATCGAATTTAATTTCGTTGCTGCTCGAAGTCGACGCTGACTATTTTTGGCAAATTTTTCACATTCGAGACTCATAATTCGTGCGATAATTTACACAAAATTAGGCAAGTGTCTCGCCAGCGATCCTTTTAAAGCACTGAACAACAACAATTTCAGTTTCATTACAAAATAAAAAAACAATTAAATGAAAACAGAGCACTCTGTTGCGTTTCCCACGCCAATTAGAACTATCGTCATGTGAGCGATATTTTCTTTGCAACTACAAAATAATTGGTAGACAACGTAACAAAGAAAAAGCTGTATGTTTTAAAATTCAATTTATGCTGTGCAAATTGCCCCCTCAACGATGCTCGCTTATAATTTCCATCACAAAGTTGCAGCAACACAAGATACTAGATTTTTTGAACGCAAAACTTTTGCCATAAACTGTGCGTGCGAAGGCCATAAAAAATGAGCAGCGTCAAAATTATAATTAATGTGAGCCAAGTTTATCCAGAGGATTCATTTTTTGTTCTTTTTGTTCTTCTTCAGACCGTGTCCAAATTACTCTCTAATCTGTTGCTATCGAGAAGTAAGTACATATATTTAAAATCTTAAGCTGTCGCTCCCACCCGTGCCTCCGAGCCTTAACAAAGAAGGCAATTAAAAGTGCAATTAATATATCATTAAACGGCGACCACGGCGAGGTCAACAATTAAGAAGTGATAATCGCAAAATAAAATACTCAAATTGCAAAGAAGTTAAGCAGGGACTATTAAGCTTTCCAATCAAATGCTTATAAATCCTTAAAGAGGAAACAAAATAAATTTAAAGACAAGAATGAATATCCTCACGTTTGCCGCGAGCTACAATCAAGTAAATATTTTGACTTAGCAAACTATTTGAAAAAACAAATATGTTTTAGCTTAACTAACTTTGCCTAGCCTTAGTTCATTGTTTTTCTAGTCAAGTTAATGTTAAGCATTGTTTAGTTTTCTTTTCTCGCAACAATTAATTTTCTGTATTTATTGCTTACAAATTTTCAAGTGCAACAAAATGACTACATACTATTACTTTCCTAGTCGTGATGTGCAGGAGGAGTTGTCGTGCACTGCCAAGGCTCTTGTTGCTCCCGGAAAGGGAATTATAGCGGCGGACGAGTCGACCCATACGATGGGCAAGCGATTTCAACAAATTGGCGTGGAAAACACCGAAGAAAATCGTCGCCTGTATCGTCAGCTGCTCTTCACAACAGATCCAAAAATATCGGAAAATATATCAGGCGTAATCTTGTTTCACGAGACGCTGTACCAAAAGACCGACGCTGGTGTACCCTTTGCGGAGTTGTTGCGCAAAAAGGGCATCATTCCGGGCATTAAGGTGGACAAGAACTGTGTGCCACTGTTTTGCTCCATGGAGGAGTACACCACACAGGGCCTTGATGATCTCCATCTGCGTTGTGCCCAATACAAAAGGGATGGCTGTGACTTTGCCAAATGGCGATGCGTGATTAAGATCGACAAGTCAATACCCTCCTACCAGGCCATCATGGAGAATGCAAATGTCATGGCACGCTGTGCTTCCATTTGCCAATCGCAGCGTGTGTTGCCCATTTTGGAGCCCGATGTACTAATAAGTGGTGACCATGATCTAGATCGCTGCCAAAAGGTAACAGAAACTGTTTTGGCTGCTTTATTTAAGGCCCTACACGATCATCATGTCTATCTCGAGGGCATGCTGCTCAGACCGAACATGGTGACTGCCGGACAGAACAGCAATAAACATAACACGCACGCCGAAGTTGGGATGGCAACTATTTTGGCCTTACGCCGTACCGTGCCCCCAGCTGTGCCTGGTAAGTGCTAAGGAAAAACTGCCATCATCTATCTACTATATTCTATGAATGCAGGTATTTTATTTTTGTCCGGTGGCATGACTGAGGAGGAGGCCTCTTGTAACTTGAATGCCACCAACAACGTGCCACTGTGCAAGCCCTGGGCACTTACGTTCTCCTTTGGACGTGCCATTCAGGCATCGGCTTTGCGATCCTGGGGTGGCAAGAAGGATAACATTCAAACAGCTCAAAGTGAGCTTATTAAACGTGCCAAGGTAAGACTGTTCATATACATTTCATCAAATTTCTTCAATATCCATCTCTTTTAAACAGGCCAACAGTTTGGCAAGCATTGGTAAATATGTGCCTGGTTCTATTGAAGGCACAGCCGCAAATGATAAATTGATTATCGATGCATATGAAATTTGAGAGCTCTTCCACCCACTCTTCAAGTGTCGACAGTCGCTGGCAGCGATCATGTGGAAGTTACAGTTTACAAGCGACATGTACATATAATAAAAACTAGATATGTATAAATATACATGTATCCATTTAACAGCATTTCATGCAATTCGTTTACTCAACTGCTCCACTGTGGCATCGATGGTCGGCCACTTGGCCGCAGGCCGCATGTTCGGTGCCTCGCGTCAGCGTTCAACAACTCGAAATATTGTTAACAAGCGTGCAAAAGAGTAAAAAGTAGCTGGCAGCAACAACACAACATGACTTCTGTTAACTGCAAAGTGTCGCATTAATCCGCGGAGATTACCAAGCCTGGCCACATGGCCAACACGCAGCCAGTGCCACTGTTTCTGCTGCTGTTACTACACTGCACTGCAGCTTAATTAACCCAAACGCATGCCAAAAGCCAAGCCGAGTCGAGCCAATCCAAATGGCTATGAGCATGTAAAGCAGCCTGGCCAACTATTCAACTTAATCAGTTGCCTCATTCCTGCTTCAAGTGTGTGTGCGTCTGTTCGGCTGGTAGCTTGACTCATTGCTCTGGGCGCTGACTCTTACTATGACTCCAACTCCAACTCTGGCGTCAGTGTCATGATGCTGGCAAATTAGTCAGACCCACATGGCCCCTATTGGGAGGACTGGGTGGTGAGGGTGAGGCGAGCCATAATTAAAATTAAAGCACTGACTAAGTTATGGACAACTTGCCCCTCCACACAGCCGCCCACGGTGCTGCCATACAACAGGCACGCACAATTTTAATCATTTAGTGTTCATTGGTAAGTGTATCCGAGGCAGACGGTAACTATCAATTTTTATAGTCGCACACGTTGTTAATAATGCACTTGAATATAATAAGTGTAATTTACAAGGCCGTTAATTATTAAAATAAGCTTATTAACGATGAATATTAAGTATACAACATTATCAACTATTATGGAAATATATAATTTTTTTTTAATTTTAATGATCTGCTAACGCATACTTCTGCACTATTTTCCCAGTAAAAGGCATCTTTTAGTCGTTCAATTTGTATCATATTCTTGCTCGTTTTGCACCTTCCTGTCTGTCTGTCTGTTTGTCTGCATGTGCGACAACTGAGTTTTGTGGTTAATCCAATAGCTGTGGCCCAATCAGGCCAACGTGAGCAGCATGTCATGTTAATTGCGTCGCTCTTGTATTTGGATCTGTGTGTTGTTGTGTTTGTGTATGTGTGTCTGTGTGAGAGAGTGTTAATTGCTATTATGCTCATGTTTGCTTAATATGTGGCACACACAGCCCACTGAGCAACAAGACGCACGCAACGCGTCAAGCCAATTAAAGCCAACTTATAGCAATGCTTTTTAATGATATGCAGCATTCTGTATGGCCTTCCGTTTGCACCACCGCCGACACCGCACCACCACTCTATCAATCAGACGAGCATTCAATTTGGCGTTGAAGATTTATGGGCGTGCCGCCCGCTAATGTGGCAAACACAAAGCAGCCCCAATTCCAGTGGAATGATCAAGCCCGCAGCTTGGCTGGCGGCACGCGTTTAAATTTTAAAGACCAAACTGCACAAACTGTAGATCAAAGCAAAAGTTAGCGAGCCGCTGCTCGACCTGGTTAACGAGCTGGCTGGCGGATTGCTCTTGGCTGTGTTTTTAAATGCAAACAAATCGAGCGACAAGTGGGCGTCGAAATGCCACGCCCTCTAACGCTTACTTTGTAACTGTGGACATTCATAATCGAAAATATCCGGCTGGACAGTGGCGCCAAAGTTTTTGACTTTAGCGACGGCACAAATCACTCAGCCGTCAAACGCTTGTTGATTAATTTGGTGTTAATAAAAGCTCCAACCGCAAATCCTGTTAGCGGTAGTTCGAGTCCCAGACCCAGTACCCGACCACGTCCACCAATTAATGTTGTTGGCCAAAATGCATTGGCCAACTGTCGATCGACAGACCGACAGACTGGCCTAGCCCAAACTTGGACATGGAGCGTGAAAACGTTTCGCAGCAGCTGAGGATGCGCTTTGTGTTAATTGAAAGTTTCGGCTGACCATATAAGTGAGGTACCCAAAAACTGACTCCCGCCACACACACACACACATGCACACACACAAACCGACAGACATAAGTTCGATTTGGTTGTCTGCTGATAGCCAAAAAACGAACAAACTTGCTGCCAACAGCCATAAAAGGCCACACACGCGTCGTTCAAGTTACTTGCCTGGGAAACTGCCAACAGCAGCAGAAGAAGCAATCGCAGTTGAAAAAATGAATCTTTGAGCTGCTGCAATAGGAAGCTAGCAGCTTCGCTTTCCATTTGCCATATCATTTGCCCAAACTAAGAGGTGTTTAAAATGCTAATTTGGACAATAGCAAATGGCAAGCTAACAAAAAGCTTAAAATCAAACTCAGTTCAGCTGTTGCCCTAGCCAAGTTTTGTTTTTGTTTCCGCTTGGCATAATAAGAACTTTTGGTTTTTACTCTACCTGGCTGTTTTGTTTATAAAGTTAATATAATTTTGAAGTCATTTGACTATATTTAACTTTCATTAAATACCTATTACAAATAAGCTGTTAAGCAGATACAAAAGAGCGAATTAATTTCAAATCAGTAATTTTCCATTTTCAAATAGATTTAAATTTATAAACAAAATTGAATTGCTTGCAACTATTCAATGAATTTATTTATATATATTTTGCTTCTTATTATCTAACCAAAGATTTTTAAATTCTTTTAATATAAATAAAATAGCATCGAGGAAAATGTTTTAATGTTTTTTAAATCGTTTTGAAATATGCTTGACTGATGTTTAATGCATGTAAATAACAATTTTTGGCTACCAGCTGCTGCCATTCCATCAACGCGCTTGGTCAGCTGTCACCACAGCAGCTTCCTGACCAGGCCCTGGTACAGGCACCGACACCGGCACAGTCGCTGGCACACAACTGCAAAAATGTCAAAATGTCAATTCAAAAACGTTTAGGAAAAATCGTTTCGCCCAACCGACGAACCCCAGCCTGAATGCTAGCCAAATGTTTGTAGCTTGCTTAAAAAAATAAAATAAAAATAAGAGAAACAAAAAACTGTAGCCATTGACTAGGCTAGACGACAGAGGCTTGTCACCGTCCAACAGGCAGTCACTCAGTCAGTTTGTTATTGTTGTTGTTGAGGGAGGTGGGTGAAGTTGGGTGAGGTGAACAGTCAGCATAGTCCCAGTTTTGTTTGGTCAGGTGTAGGCTCGTTTGTCTGTCACTCGTTACATACGCTTACTTTTCCTTTATGCAAATATGTCAATGATTTTTTACTTTTACTGTGTGCAATACGTTGAAAGTGGGGCGCAGCATTGTCAGATAGATAGGCTTTAATAACTGGCAGATCTCATATACAAATCCCACAAACCCCAAGTCAGAGCCTGAATTTCAGTTTAAACGCAGCTGTCAGGAGGGAAGATCTCATCAGTAGCGTTCGCTTGACAATCGCACGACATTTCTGACAAATACTGTTGACAAAAGCCTTCATTTTTGTATGCGAAAATGTATTTTTTGGCTGACAAGACGCTCAGACGCTGTGTGTGTGCATAGGCAAAGCATGTTGACAGGCCAAGAAACCACGCCGACATGTTGCAATTTTATGCAATTTTGTTTACAGCAGTAGCCAAAAAAAAAATAGTTGAGCAAAAAAAAAAGAAAAAACAAATCAAAAAAATCAAATAAATTATAGTCGCACAGCTATACGACAAATTCAATGAGATATTTGCAATTTAAATAATGTTAACTGGCATTTTGTAATGTAAATTTGGCTTAAAATCAAATATTTTCGACAGCTGCCGCAGTTGCATCACATCAACCAAATGGGGTGGGGTCTGCATAATTACCGAAACCGATAAGGCTTTTATATAAACTTATTTTTCTAATACTTAGTTAAGCAAAACACATTAAACAAATTAATATTTGTACATGCATACATTTGGTTCTCGCGGTTTTTGTATAAATTAAGAAATATGTGCACAAAAGAAGTTCAGATGCAAAATGACTTTTACATCAAGCGGTGCGTAAAAATGATGAAAATTAAAATATAAATAAAAGAAAAGTTTGCACGTACGCAGAAACGAAACAGAGGCCAGGGAGAGCTGCGCATTAAGCCCGCATATTCATGCACATACACACAAAGACAGAAAGCCAGACACCCACAGCAAATAAATTCAATTTACAATGAAAAATGGCAGCGATGATGAAGATGGCGACATGGCCAGGCAGAAGGCAGCAGGCTCCATGCACCAGGCACCTAGGCAGCCGAACAGGTGCTGGAAAAATACTTTATTAACATTTTTCGCATGCTGCACGTGCAACAGCAGCAGCGGCAGCAGCAGAAGCAGCATTATTGACAGCGTGGGCCGCGTATTTTGCGCTTTTTAATGAAGTTTCATAAATTTGTGAGAATCGAACGTTAATCAAATAAGGTGCGAGAGAAATCAAAAGCCTTGTCCCAGGCTCCATAAATGGCCGACGCCGCGAAGCGTCAAACTTGTCGCAATTGGCCAGCAGAATCTGTCAATAAATCAATTAGTGTTATATAAATCAAAATCGACAACAACAACAAAACGAAAAATACAAAATAAGGAAATGGCCGCCAGAGGGCGCTCAATGTGTTGCGTTTGTGATGTTTCTATTTCTGCGGCTTTAATTAATTGCAACAAATTTATGTTGGCCTGTCAAAAAACGTGGCCTACGGGCACAATTAGCCAAATGACAAAATTAACACACAACGCAACGGCTCATAACTCATGCCACTGACTTTGCCACAGACACACATTGTGTGCCTCAAAGGCTTGTGTCAGTTGAGCAGCAGCTTACACTTATTGGCCCATAATTACAACGATTCCTTAGCAACTTCCGGTCGCACCGAGTGAAACGGTGGCCTATGCAAAATGTCAGTAAATTGAACGCAAAGTCAAAGTCAAATTTTAAGCTTAATCCAGCACAGTAAACTTCGGATTTAAGTCGAATTCAAGTGTTATAATTAACACTAAATAACAAAGTTTAAAGAAGAAGTACGCGGAATCTCCCCTTTTTTGAATAAAGTGCTATAAATATTTTATTCTATTTTGGTGAATACTTAAGATTATTTTATCTTTGTAATTAAGATTTAAAAACAATTTTTTTCTAGGTGGAGAAGAAGTAAAGTTCCTTAAGTTTAACTTTTTTGGAAATCGTTTTCTTCACAAATAATTTTGACATTTGACTAATGCGCCGCATTAGTTCTGCCAAAAATTTCTTTATTTAGCTTTGCAGTTGTCGTTGCCCTAACGGTACACGTTGCAGACAAGAAATTGCAGGCAATGTGGGGGGTTGATTGGTTCACTGGTTATTTGGCTGGCAAGGAGTTAAGGAGGGTTTAGTGGGTCTGCATGCCGAATTTATTTTGCCCACAAAACCCATGCACAAGTTTTTGAGTTTTATCTGCTCAAAATTTGTCACAGCAAATAAAAAGTTTTGCTTTTTTTCATTTTGCGCTGCGCTGTTTGCCCCGTTGCACATGCTTTTTTTTATGGCATTTGCTTTTAATCCGCAGAGCAAGAAATAAAGATAAAACTTAAGCCAAAATAAGTTTCTATAAAAGTGTGCAAAAAAGGCAAGTGGCAAGGTAGAGGCGAAGGACACAGATAGCAGGACTCAGGGCAAAGGGCGAGCAATGCCAACAACAAGATCAAATTTTGAAGTGAAGCAAAACAGCAGAAATAATGAAATAGCAGCAATGCAATTAAAGCGTAGCAGCTGCTGATTTGCTGGATTAAGATTGTATACACACAAACTCTCCTCTACACACACAAGCACACACACACACAAGGACAGACATATACAAGGGCAAAGTGGTGCATTGTCGCAGTCAGTAACACGACAACCTGGGAGCTAGAAAACGCGTAAAAACTTCAAGTGGCTAAGGACTATAAAACAATGTTGCCAAATTGCGTTAACGTTAATGTCAACCACTTACAGAGTTACGTAATTGCTAAGCCAATGCGCATTTGGATTGCAGACCTTGTTGAGCATACAGCTGAGGTGGGGCTGGCGCTTAAGATAATGTTAAGTTGTAATGAACGAAAACTTAATAAGTATTAGCTCTAAGTAATGCAGGAAAGTTCCATGTTGATGTGGAATTCCACTACTGGAATTCTTAAAGTTTTTTTGCCAACTTTAAATCATATTTAACTTGCTTATTAGAAGTCCGCATTTATGTGTGTATTTGTTTTAAATACAACTGGCTTTAATTTAATATTTTCTAGTCAGCGCAGGTTGCGCATAATAATTCAATATTCATCAGAAACAACAACAGCAGCAGCAGCAGCCACTCACAAAGCGTCCATTTGGCTGAAAATGTCACGACGGGCAAAAATTGTGGCAGCCAAAACTTTTGAACGAACACAGACAAACAACAAACACACACACACACACACTTTCACACACAGATTAAGATACATCGTTTTTGCATTCATGGAACACATGTTCGCTCCGGATTTAGCTGTCGTTTTTGAGCGAAGTTTTGCCACAGTTTCGCCCATTGCACATCACATTAAAAGCATTCACGATAGATGGGCGAAACAGACAGTCTAAAAATGAAAATGTGAGACAGAGACAGCCACAGAGACAGCCGCAGAGACAAGGCAAACGAGTAAAGTAGACATATGAAATTTCCCCTTGGTCTTACTCAACTTATCTAAAGTTTTTGTTTTTACTCTAGCGTTAAAATTATTATATAATTTCAACTACTACTTTTGCAAATAACTCAAATTAAAGTTTTTGTGCCTGTGGGGCAAATGCAAACACACAAAGGCACACAAACAAACTAACACACACGGAGAGACAACCGCCATCTTGTTTTTAGTTTTTGAAAATGTTGAATGCACGCCCAAAGACAGGCAGACAAATATCTCGGTCAGGCCAAAACCAGGGATGCTGAAATATTGTTTGAAAAATAACTGTTGCCTAAAAATATAAAAGAAAAGTATTAAAATTTAACTAATATTGGTTTTAATATCAAATTAATATAAAGTTTTTATAAATTGAAACGAATATATTTTTGATACAATGTTCTTTGTTAAACATTTATATTCATAACTTAAGGGAACATATTTTGTTTTTGTTTTTTTTTATTTATAAATATTTATTTACAAAATCAGAGGAATTTATCTAAACTTTTGCTCGACAATTGAATACATATAAATTTCAGCAATTAAAATTTTAGGCACAGTGTAATTAGAAAACGAGTCTTAAGAGTTTTCGTTAAGAGAGAGAGAAAAACCCATTAACGGAAATGTAAAGCATAATTATGATTCCCAACGCTTTCAGGGTGCTTTTGAGCAGTTGCAAAGAGGCCTGCAACGTCAGCATCAATAAACTTTGACGCCAGGCAAAATGTTGAAGGGACACAAATAAAGCAGACGTTACAACAAAAACAACAACAACAACAGCAGCAAAACACACAGCAGAACAACAAGAAATTATGGCCACACTTTCAGTTTTTTGTTTTGTTGCAGCCGGTAGCCGCAGGACAAAGCCGAGCGCGATAAGAGCACAACCATTGCAACATTCTTGAAATGCAGCCAACAACAACAAAACGAACAACAAAAGACAAGAATAAAGCAAAACAGGGGAGAGACAGAGAAAGAGAGAGAGACAGAGAGAGAAAGAATGGGGTGTGCATTGTGGGCCATAAACTTGTGACAACGTCTTGTAAAAGTTTTGGCCAACAGGAGCTACATAGTACTGGGTGTTGGCTATCAGTTGGCCAGAACTTTACTGCTTACGTTCGTCATATTTACGCGTGAGTTGCATTGCAGCACGTCGAGGAGTCAGAGAGGGGGATATGAATAAGCAAGCAACTTGGGTTGCTATCTTGGCCAGGGCACATGAAAACATGCGGCTATTGAGGCAACTGCAGTTTTCCTGACAGTTGCCGCCTGCCAAAGGCGTTGCACGTTGCTCGACTCAGAATGAAGACAAGGACGAGGCGGAGCCATGGCAGCCACTTGTGACAGTTTTAAATTGTTCAACAAGCCACCATGGACAGCCCCGCAACAACTGACTGATAAATGTCGCTGGCCAGGCAGCAAATACCACTGTTGAAAACATTTCCTTATTTCCTGTCTGCCTGCCTGCTTGCTTGCTTGCCAGCCAACATTGCAAGGAAAACTTTTAGGCCAAAAGGAAAACCCGAGCGGCGGAAGCATTCGGGGACAATTTTTATGCAAGTCATATAAATTTACAACCCCCGGTGACAAGAAATGTTAGTTTATGGTGTCGGCAATGGCTAGTACTGAATTTCAGCTCCAACTTTTTGGCTAGGAACTTATTATGATATAATATGTTGTTAAACTCTTAAGCAAGTATTCTATTATATATTATATTTGGCAAAATAAAATTATATTCTCAAGCTATTTTTAATACTTCAAAGCTCGCTGAGCTCTTGTGGAATTTCTTTGACGTATTGAGAATTGGCTGTTTTACTACGAAAAAAAAAGCTAAACGATTTTTGTTCCAGTTGTCCTTTCAAGTTTACTTGTCATCACTGGCAAGTTGGGTTTTATTTGGCTTGGGCTAACTTTTTTAACATTGGCATATGCAATTGGGTTTGCTGCACATCCTGCCGACAGCTTGGACTTGTAAAACTTTTTTTACTACTGCTATGGCTGTTAAATGTTTCAGGCACTTTTTAGGCATTTACCAGTGGCACAATGTACGAGAGAAGGAGCAGGGGCAAAGTTTTTAATGAATTTTATAGGAGCCGCTGAACCACTGAACCGATCACAACCTAACTTAGCTGTGAAGCTGAGCCAAGCTGTAGGCTAAGCTAAAGCTAAAGCTAAAGCTTTCGATTACGTAAGTTAAAGCACGTTTCAATTGCACGTTGATAAGCGAGAAGGGCAGAGTGCAGGCAGCCAATCACGCTAATCACACTAGACGGCCAGACTGATGGACAAAGAGAGGCAAACCGCTTTGACTTTGATGCGCTGTCAACGCTGTTGTGATTATTGTTGTTGTTGTTGCTGATGGTGCCGTTGCTGCTGATATTGCTGATGTTTGGTGTCGTTGCTGGTGTCGCTGCTGATGTTGGTCTTGGTCTCTGTCTGGTCATTAAATGCAGCACATTAAAGCCGCAGGAGCTAATGTTGCTGTCGTCGTCAAATGTTGTCTGACAAGCGTTGAGTCAATTACATGGTAATAAACTAATGGCCAATGTCTAACCGACTGTCCGTCTTTTAGTCTGGCCATCAACAGCAACAACAACTCCAGCAGCAGCAGCAACAGCAGCCGCGTGACATGTTCGTTAATTTGCAGCAATTGTTGAACTTTTGGCCAAAAAACATGCGCCCACCAGCATCAAAATAATTGGCTCAACGACGTACTTGTTTTGTCAAAAACCTCTGTCTATCAATTTATATACATATATTCTCCTTTGCTTTTGTTACTGTTACACAAAGCAAATCAAACTGAATGAAACTGGAAATCAAAATCTTTTAATAAGCAAAATTTGTATAGAAATACAGAACGCTTAGGCATGCACACATTTGTTGATCCTCAACTGATAGTTTGCGCCGGGTGGACAGGTGCCATGAACAGGGCGCTCCTGAACACATTGATTATTCTCGGTATTGAAGCCCGTAGGACATGTGGTACCCCAAGCACCACCGAGCAGCGCCAACAGCAGCACCACAAGCCAAACACAATTGCAGTTCATAGTTTTTCTGGAGTTCTGTTTGAAGTTAAAAGTAATTGCCGTTAATTAAAATGAAAACCCAAAGTATTGAAGTTTTCACCTGTAGCGAGTGCAAAATGCAACTATTTACAGCTCTACGCTTGTTAGGCGCTTTTATAGCGACTTTTCTTTAGTGGCTTATCAGCATCGACAGATGTTTACAAGCTAGACCAATTTCGGACTAGCAACAGATCAGATTGGGTCAGCAACTGTTCAGTGGGTTAATGTCGCACAAATTGATAATGCAATTCAGCGTTTAAAAAGCTCAAAACAATAATAAAATTTTATTGAATTTAGTTTAGCTTAATTTTTATTTGCCATGAACACAAGCGTTTACATTAACCTTATAGGTAGAGCCACTGGGGCAGTCGCCATGAATTGGGCGCTGAGCAGTGCAAAGGCCATTCTCACTCTTGAAGGGGGCAGTGCATTTGGTGGCCGAGACGACGACGGCAATCATTGCGAAAATAAAAAGACCAAACCACGAAAAGTTCATGTTGCAATAAGCTAAAAGAGTTGAAGAAATTTAAAATCAATTACTGCAATAAAAAAGAAGCTTAGATGTTAGGCTAAACAATGAAAAATGAAAAATATCAAAACGACATAAGCAAAATAACTAAATTTCTCATTATAAAGGCGAATACAAAGAGAATTTGCTGACCTAACTAACTGGCAGATTTTTAATACTACAATCTCAGTTTTATGCTCAGTAATAATTGGCACAGTTTAACACTTAAAGATTGAGACAGTATTTAATACAATATTCGCCAACACTTTTTTCCAATTTCAATGTCTTCCTGTTATGCTTTTTAATAGAATTCGCTTTCTTTGTCTATTGTCAATCTCTATCAAATTTTAAGGTCTTTGAATCAATTTTGTCACTTACTTTTTGTCGCTGCTTGAGAGATGTTGAAACTGAAGCATTTGGACGGCTACCGTCCTCTTTTATAGGCAGTTGAGCATAGAAAGCTTATCACGTGGCTTCGAACCTTTGACACAATAAGCGTCGCTTAAGCGAGATAAGGCTTTTAAAAAACACAAGCGGAGGCTTGACACTCATGTCAAATGTTGCAACAATGCGATGCTGCATGGAAGCAACAATTGCTGCATGAACAAAAGGCTTTTTTTGCATGTCCTCAACGTGGAACACTCCTGCGGCAAAGAAGGCGTCAAAAATCGGCAAAATCTGAACCAAAAATACCAACGAGCGGTACCAAATTGTCAAGCGTAAACGATGGCACAGGTGAAGCCCTGTGACGCCCGCCGCATTGTCCAGGCAAAACAATGGACAGGCCGACGAGCAGAGTGGTGTGGAATGAGGCAGGCGCCTCTTGAGCCCGGTGGCCTGTCACTGCCACATTCAACAATGGACATGCGCCTCAACCAAATCGCAGCTTTCTGACCCTCTGCTCGCTGCTGCCCCCAAAGCATTGGTCATGCATATGTCATTCAAATGCA
This sequence comes from Scaptomyza flava, assembly GCA_030179655.1. Lineage (NCBI taxonomy): Eukaryota > Metazoa > Arthropoda > Insecta > Diptera > Drosophilidae > Scaptomyza > Scaptomyza flava. The sequence continues at coordinate 20,355,050 of JARNME010000012.1, forward strand.
ATTACATTCAGAAGCATTCACTCGGACTGCAAGAAGCAGCTCAAAGCCAACAAGATATGAAATCATTTTCACAACTCTTAATACCCTGCGCAAATGAGAAATTACAAGAAAGGTATATGCACTTTACTTTAAATAGAAAACAGTTGAAGTTTTTTATTTCTGTGTCCGATTAACCTTCAACTTCTATGAGAACCGGCTTAATGCTGCAAATTTTCTTTGAAAGCAAAAAGATGAAAAGAGTATTGAAAATGTGCCTGCAGGGTATTGCCTCGTTGAGCTAGCGCTAAGCGCTCAATATATTGTTGTTTTTTGGCAGCTGCGCATAAATCAAATGCTAACGAGCCATAAAGTTTCATTGTCGGTTGGCATTTGAAGTGGCATGCGGGTGAGTTCAATATTTGTATGTTATAGTTTGATTTTGATGTACGACAAACAGTTCTTCGCTTTCTTTGCCTCTCGTCCCCGCTGCAACTTGAAGGTGGCCACTCGAACTGAAGCCAAGCACAGTGTGCGTCATAATTCACTCAACACTTGGCCAACGTTCAATAGTCGGTAAATGGTTGCGTGTCCAAACATTGGACAGCAATGTGGACACAGAGGCAACTTCAACAGCTTTGGACGCTGTTTGGGGTCTGTTCGGTTAGGTCCAGCTTGGTTCGTTTCGGTTCTGGTCTACCTTGGCTTTGAATTATTGATGGGCGTATTAAGAAGATTAATGTGATGAGCCAGGGCATAGAGTTTTGTCGACGACGATGTTGTCGTTGGTCATGTTAATGTCTTCATTGTCGGCTTAAAGCTTTACCTTAACCGTTAGCTGATAGCTGGCACCTTTACTCCTTCCTCGATAGATTTTCTTCATAGTAGTATGTGTGTAGCATTTTTTCGATCGCTCCAATTGAACGCCAACAGCAACAACATCAACAACAGCTAGTAGAGCCATAACGTTCATCAACGTTGCCATTTGAGGGTTAGGTCGATTGGTCATTTGGTCACCTTGCCTATCCTCCCTCTATTCCCGCTTAAAGTGCCGCTATTTCGTTTCCATTTGTTTTTTGTTCCGTAGCGCGTCCATAAGCCATTTTTCTTCCTGATGCACATAAGTTTTAAGCTTTGTGTAATTTATTTTTATTGCCATGTAGTCAACGTTAAGATTGCAAATATGTAGTTGGCGTTTGCTATACTATATATGTATATATAGCAAAAATAAAAATAACAAAAACGAAGGGAAACCTCGTGTCGTTAGTTGCAAATCAAATGCTTGTCATGGTGTTAGTAGCCTTCTACCCTTTTCGAGCTTATGCGGGTGTGAGTGAGTGTTAGAAAAGGATTGCATGACTGTTAAATGTGAATTTACTATTCTGCCACAACCAAATGGGCACCACCTGAAGGACAATCAATGGAGTCCACTAAGAAGCAAAGCAAATGTTGAACAATGCCGAAGGAAACTTATCTATAATTTAAGAAAATGAACGCAAGTCCTGCTTTCCTGCCACTTGAAGCTGCTACTGGCAATTCTATTAGTCAATAGTAGTGTTTTAGTTAGTTACTAACTAGAGATAGAAAACATGTGTGCAGTGTAAGTTCAATTAATATGTTAAGTTTCAATAGTAAAATCATTTGTTTTGATTTTAATATTTAATTCAATTCCTTATAAACATTTTTGCTCGCGAATTCTTTATTATTAATGTGCTTGCCACTTTGAGTGCGTTTCTCAATTATTTCTCGTTTCTCTGTGCTTACTTGTAATTTAGCTTTCCGTTTATTGGTTAATTCCCGTTGTAGCTTCATGATTTACTTCTTAAGTAGCTTCTCGCTTTGCCATACACATTTAATTACAATTTCTTGTTTAACATCTTAATTAAGTTTTTCATTTGCTAGTAGCTTCTTCTTAGTAAAAATGTCGTCTAGCTTATCTTCTCTTAATTGGTGTCTCCTTTTTCGGGTCATTCTTAGCACTTACTTACACTTTCACGGTTAGCTCGATTAACCTTTTACATTGTATTTCGTCTAGCTTTGTTTTCGGGTCTCTGTTTCGCTTAATATAATACATAAGTATTAATACTAATTGAGCAACCTGAGATCACATTACTCTTTACAAGAAAAAGAAACTCCCTTTTTGCTTCACTTGGCTTTAGCTGCTTGTTTTGCAAAACATTTTAATACACATGCTGCAATTGTTGTTAACGAATGCCGTTGTAATTATTGTTGATTGCAGCTTGAAGTCCTTGCAGCACCACCGCTCGCTGAAAACCACAAAACAAAACAATTTTGTGCCATTGATGCATTTTCTCATTACGTTGCTTATGTTACCGCTGGACGGCGGTTGAGGCCAACCTCAGACATTGACTTTGGTAAAACTGTGGCAGGCCTGTGTGAGGCCGGATGCGAACCTGGCAGCCATTCCATAATACAGTTAGCCAAAGCTATGGCCACCCCTAAGCTGGGTGTCCTGCGGGGCTAAAGAGTCAAAGCTAAAACGGATGCGAAATGCTGTTTTTATTGCTGCCGCAATGTTTTAACTTTTGTTCCACCGCCAACCAACCAACGAACAAAGCAACAAACCAACTGTCGCTGTTGCATGTTGCCGCTATTACTGCAGCATTTAACCACTCAGGCAGCAGGCAGGCGATCACCCACCACACACACACACAACCAATGCAAAACGTGCTGAGTTTTCGTAATTAGTGAGACGGAGTGCAGTTTGGCCACGTACAAAAAGACAGCGGCGCATGGCTTAGGGGGTTTTTGGGACATAGGGCTCCCGACATTGGCAAAAGACGCAGCTAGATATGTTACCATCTATCTCCCCTATCCATTTGTCTGACTGGCAACTGAATAGCACTCAGCTGATGTTGCCAGGATGCGTGTTTGTTTGTATTAGAGTATAAGTGTATTCTCAGAAGCTCTTTTGTTTATTTAAGTAAGTTGTTAATTGCATTGCGTATGACTAACAAGTTGTCACCGTTAAGCAGCTTCTTGGAGCACTTGTTGCAAGTATTAAATCCAAAAACATAACTCGAGCGGAAGGAACATAACCAAGCTGTCTTCATTTTCACTACGTAAATGTTGTAACAAAGTATTAAAATAACACAACTTATCTGGAGTAAATTTCGATTATAAAAAGTAAGCATTAAGCTTTTGGAAATAAAATCTGTTTAAATTTAAAGTATTTAACCTACGAAGAATTTTAGCTATTGATTTGAAAAAGACGTTTATAAAAACTATCATACAACATATAATAAGTAATAAATCATTTAAACAACTTAATCTTGAATAATTAGTTTTCAATATAACAAAAAGTGTTGTACTATAAAATAAAAGTTAAAGGTCTCAGCAAACCTTTGAGAAACAACAGCAACAAAAAAAAAATAGTTTAAAACTAGCTGCAACTTCTGTTTATGGCTTTGTCTATAATGTTCTGGCCGAATGCTAACGACATTGGCAACGAACAGCTTTCAGCCTTCAGTTGGCACGGCCTTAATTTTACTGATTATGGCACCAGCAGCAGCAGCAGCAGCGCAAAACTTTTGGCCATTAAAAGGATTCGTTTTAATGAGTTTGGCAATACGGACAGAACAGTCAGGCATAGGACAGGCTGGCAGGCAGGCAACAAGGTCTCTCCCACTTTATCTATGGCTGTGTTAAAAAACTGTCGCTGTTTATCTTTATACTTTTTTGACAGCGCCAAAAAAACGAAAAGTGGAACTACAGATAAAATGGCATAAAACAACAACAACAAGAACCTGCATTTTTTGGTGCAATTAACAATTCGATAGGGTCCCAGAGAGTGGATGGAATCTCTGAGTTAACTAGTGAACTACATAAATCAAAGTAAATTCAGTGCGTAAATAAAGTAATTGTCCAAATGTGCCCTCATACGAATGCAGATCTCCCATATATGGCTGTTTATTTTTTGGGCAACACCCAGCGTCAGGTAGGCTTCAGTTTTGGCCCGTTAAGTGTACGTTATTTAAGAAAAAGGTGGACAGTCTGTAAATTTAATGAATTGGTAGCGGGCGCTATAATATCACTTGTACCGCTAATTGAACGGCCGGCACAATTAAAGTTGCCAACTTTCTCGTAACTTTTTGATGCAGCAGTACTTTTTTTTCGCTGTTTTTATATTCTTCTGCATTTTATTTATTTATTTTTTGTATGCCAAGAGCAACTGATTGACAGCTGTCATGGCGATAACCGCAGTGGGACTGAAAACTGCAAACTGGGAACTGGCAACCACTGTTGGGATTTACCGATGCAGTTTTTCTGCATAAAATGCAGATACAAAATGTTGCATTGCTCATTTTCTCGCCGCGATCGTCGTTGTTTTCGTTTTCTTCGTTTACTTTTTTTCGGTCTGCGTCGTCTTGTTAAGGAACTGCTTGTATAATTTTAATATTTCACAATAAATGGCAACGCCAACGCCAACGCAATGCAATTGGAGGAGTTCACCTGAGGCCCTCACTTTTCTGAGCCAAAGGCACTTTCTCCCAGTGCGCCAGCGTGTGCATAACGGTTTGTCAATTTGCAATGCCCAGCCAAGAGGATGGGTCCATGAAAAATTCATGAAAAAAACAATGCAACCAACAACAAAAATTGAAGAAAAAATAAAAAACAAAACTTAAAATAAATAAAGCAATACAATGATGGCACTGCTGCAATACTTAATACTTACTGCTGACCGACATAACCCTATATGGACTTGTTTACTCTTTATGTTTATTAGTTGGACACATTGTGCTGTCCAACAGCGCCCACAAATGAACAAAAGCCGCCAACGCCGCAAGCGGCCACAACAACAATCAGTGATTGCAGCTTCCTTGCAAAATAAAGTCATTTTTTTCTGTTGCCAGCAAGTGTGGCAAATTAGTTGCAATGAAGAAAAATTGTCAAGTCAGAGCCAAACAACAGCAAATCGGATGCCAACTTTAAGCAGATGATAAACCCTTGGAACAATCTGAAAACTTAATGACAAAGTGTTTACAAAGTAATTTATTTTATGTCTTAATTATAAATCAGAACCGCAAGATGCTCAAATTGAGATTTTGAAGTGCACTTCAGATGAATTTAAAGCGTATCGTGTCGAGAGTACTTCACAGGTATTAATCTGACTATCGCATCACATTTGAAACACTTGAATCAATATTGATTGGTTTTGATGTATTTTATAAATTGTTTGGTTAATATGTCGAAAATTCGTTGAAGTTCAATTAGTTAGAGTTCAATATTTATTGTTTGAATTTCAAATTTTAAAAATACATTTTCCCAAACATCATTCAATTAAAACCTTTAGTGATATAAGCAGGTGTGGAAACTAGTTAAACGGCGGTTTGAGTCACGCCAACTATGTTGACCAACATGCATTGGCTTTGCCCATTGGCCTGTGAACCAGTGGCAATATTGCATTAGTGGCTTTAATTTAGAAGAACTTATTCCACTTTTGGCGGGCATTTGTGTGGCAGCAAACTTACGGCAAATGCCTCGCATTATCAATAATTACAATAATCATGCGAAAACACTAATTTCGAATGTTGTAAGCAATTAATAGAAATGAGAAGAAGTGATTGGCTGACAGGGGAATGTAGGGCGGCATTTGTTACAGTCAGTGCTTGCCACTAAAATTTGCTGGCAGTTAATTAATGCGTGCAATTTAATAAAAGCATTAACGATATATTTAATCGAGAGCGACGAAAAAAACACATGCAAACACACACAATTACAGAACAATCAATACAATTAATCAATTAATTACGCCTCGAGATCGAAGCATGAGAAAGAATGAATTAAAAGAAATCCTCTTAACTTATCAGCAACCATAAATGAGACATTAAAAATGGTCTAGAAAACGAGGCAGCCAAGCAATCGGGCTAGGCACATTGGGCCCAGTGTCAGTGACTCTTTGGCTGTTTGGTTTTCGCATTAGCTTCTTTTGGTTTTGTTTTCACTTGAGCGCAGTGAGGCATTTATCATTTTTAATCGAATGCGGAAACAATGGAGCGCGTCTAAGTGGAGCATTTGATGTGGGATGTAGCCGGATCGCTACGATTGCCCTGGTTAGTGTGGTCTGGTCTGGTCTGGTCTGGTGGGCGATTTACTTGGCAAATGGCAGCGTACCAAGCAGCCAAGAAGCCAAGAAGCCAACGAACAACAGAAGCACCAGTAGCAGCAGTCACTGCTCGAAACAAATCTATAATAATTTCTTTTAACTGTTGCGCTACAGAAACAAAGGCATAACTGATTGGTCATGCAAGTGGTAACAGTGTTGTTTGGCTATGACTGAACGAAAGCTTGTTTACGGCGACTTTGATTAGCTGTCATGTGTATGAAATTGAGATTCAAGAATATTAATTAAAATGTAAAATTTATAATATATTTTATGACTATTTCAAAGATGCAACATTGAATTGATCTTTGATATCTGTTTTGCCCCTAAGGTAAATAATTCGTTGGCTTGAAATTCTATGTTTGACATGAACAAAGTACAATAAATAAATCACATTGAAAACTGTAAACTGGACTCGAAACATCTCAACTTTGGTAGAGACATCACAATTTAATGGAATCATCTTTTATTTTGTCTTATAAATAGGCTTGATTAATCGATCAAATTCTTTATGTACATATTTGCCAAATATATCATACTTCAAAGCCTACGCAATTTTTAGCTTAACGCAGTGTATTTAAAAGTCGTAGTCTGCGGTATATATTAGTTTTACTAGGCCGATTTGCCATCTCGGTAAACGCAAACCTAATGTAGCAGAAAATTACTTTATATGCACATGGCAGTGCCGCCAAACGCCAATAGATGGCGCTCCAATTGGCGACAGCCTAGTCACAATACACACACACACACACACAAACACGCCTATCAGCAACCAATCATTGTCGGCTGCACGAAAATTTAATTTGCTTTAAATTGTTGTTAAATGCGAGCAATTGAAATTTATGCCAAAACACAAATAAGCAATGCAAAAACACCAAACGATAATCTCTGCGCCTTCGACTTCGTTACCACAACTCCACTGTCCCTTCACCTACTCTACAGTTGTTGTCGTCGTCGTCGTCGTCGTCATCATCAATTTAGCCAACAATCTGCGTTGACTACGACGACGGCGCTCGACGAGCTGGCGCCGTCTGGGGGCGCATGCGCAAATGTCCTTGTGTGCTATTTCCAGTTAAATTTAACACAATAATTTTTGTGAAACGCCGCAATTCGCGATTGGCCTCAGTCACTAGCGGGCTGGCTGAATGTCTGTCTAACTGTCTAACTGTCCTCATGTACAAGTTGTCGTTTAATACGGCATAAAATGTCAATTGGGGCTGGCTTCGACTCTCTTGTCTCTTGCCTCTTGTCTCTGTCTCAGTGGTGCAACCTGTGCGCCCAATAACTTCATATAATCAAATTCAAAACAAATTTGTGCTGCAATCAGTTCTCAGTACAAGCGAAAAAGCGATAGACCAACTTGCAACAAGGCTCGACGCCACAAAACTGGTTTAAAGTTATTGTCCATCTTTTGATTTCTTGGGCCTGTTGTCAACGATGTTGTTGTTGTTGTTGTTGTTGTCTGCTTTGTGGCACTTGCTGCTGCTGCTGTTGCTGTTGCTGTTGTTGACTCTTATTGGCTTTTTGGCTCGGTGATTAGTAGGTCAGAGTTTTTCATTTCCAATTGGATATGTTGCACAAGTCAGCACAAGCTTGAAGCTTGGTACACACAATCTCGGTTACAAGTGTGTGATGGCGGCGTGCCCATATTAGGAAAGGGTACAGCACACAATTCAAAACAAACATTGACTACGAGTGTACTACTAGCACTCGTCATATATGTAACTACAAGGCAATAAGAACTGAAAAATACACAAAACAACAACTATGATTCATTTCAAGTGTTTCTTGACTTGTGGGAAAGCGCAACGCACTTTGCTGCCAAGGTAGCCAATTGGTCGAGACACAAAAATCCCCAAAAATCAAAGCAAAGCTTGACAAAAACATACAAAGCAAACTTGCAAGTGCTAAGGATATTACGAATACGTCAAACAAACGAAATCTGATAAGTTTTCATCAAACGCTCCGTTAGTATTTCCAAATAAATCCTGTAAAGTAAAGATATCTTAGATAGCCAACCAATAATAACAATTTGTTTCATTTCGCTAACATAAAAGATGCAAAAATAAACAAATAAGTAAAGCTGCCAAAAATATTGGCTAACAATCAACTTCAAATAATAGCCGGAAGTGTACAATATATGCTTGTCTGTTTGAATAAAAGGTTAGATAATAACTGTTAATGATTTGTTAAGCTAGAAGTATAATTTATAGAGGTGCGATTTTAAATACCTTCGGAATGTTTAAATTGTATTAAAAATACCAAAACCTGCTTACCATGCTACTTAATTATAATCATTACCCAAACTCACGAATTTTTGCTGGTTTATCTAATGAGAGGCTATGCTTGCATCTTAAGTTCAGTTTCTTACCTCGCCAATGGCCACAGTTTGGGCTAGAAAGCAAAAAAATATTAAAAACGTGCCAAAAACAAACTGTATGCTTTTGTGGGGGTGGCGCCTAACAACACACACACAGCCCAAAAAAAAAAAACGTTGTTGGCCTCCAGTAACAGAAAAATTCGCACGAGTATTTAGCGGCGAGCTACAACAACAGCAGCAATCATTAAAAGCGAAATAATAATAATAAAAATGCCAACAATAATAATAGGCGAATGGCAATCAATTTGAAATTGAAACGCGTTTTTATTGCTCTGGGTAGGTGTCTGTGGACCATGCGTAGGCCACTTTATTTATGTCCGTCTTTTCTCTTGATATATAGTATTTTGTTGTCCGATTGTTGACTGTAAACCTAAGTGCCAGCTAGCTAGCGCCGCCACAATATTTTGGCCACGCCAATTGACGCTGATTATTTGCAATTAAAGGCCGAAACCCAAGGCGACATTCGTGATGTGACAAACAAATCGCCGGCGCTCTTAGCTCTCAGCTCTCAACTCTCAGCTTGATGATATTTAAATACCTGACTTCAGTAGTCTATAAAAAAAAAGATGCTGTCATAATTTAATAGCTCTCTTAACACTTTATTTTTTATTCATTTTTCATTTCAAAGTTTTTGTTTTTGTTTACCTTATTTTTCGTTTGTTTGTCGTATGATTTGATTGCATTTTAATGTGCGTAACTGCAAATAAACTGCAACTTGGCAAGATCAAAGAGCAAACAATTTGTCCACCATTCAAAGTATTTTAAAGCGTATCGCCTGTAATTTATCATCTGACAGTTCTAACAAACAAAGTTCACTTAGAACCATTAAAAGCCAAAAGCAAGAAAAATATTTGAGGTAAAAGATAGTCAATAACCATAAAAAATGCTATGAAATAAATACTATTTTATTTTTTTGTTAAAGATCTCATCAAATCTGTATTTCTAGTCTAACTGAATGATAATATACTTTTTATGTTTACTGTACCATACTTAATAATTTATGGAGCGTGCCACAGCTAACCCAATTTTCAGCGCCTTCAGCCTCAGGTGAGTAACTCACATGTGGCACCCTCCGCTTTTTATTATTTTAGCTACTTTATTTATAAAGCAGACACGCATATACAAATCGAAAACAGTCTATAATATATGTGGGCCAGCATTTGGCGTTGGCGTTTGTCGTTGGCGTTTTGTCAACTTTTTTTCGTGGACGCCGCTGCAACGAGCGAGAAAGAGAGAGAGAGAAAGAGCTGATGAGCATCAGCATTGACAAGTTGTTGAAATTATTGCCGCCTGTCAGTTTGCATACGCATTTATTCACTCATCAGTGGGTCAGCAGCCTGCCTGCAGCTACAATCAGCTCATTTTGTAATGCAACAATTATAATTGGCAATATTGGTAGGCGCTCTAATTCAAAAGCTCCAAGTCAATATTAGGCCGCTTGTTTTGGTGCCTTCTGAATTTGATTTTGAATTTGGCTGTTGCTACTGTTGTTGCCACTGATGAGCTAATGCCGCCAGCAGACATTTGCCAGGCCAACGAACAATGCACACAATCTGCACAGAGTTGTCCAAAGCATGTCCAGCATATCCGCAACATCCGTATCCTTTGTCACTGTCCCAATTCTCTTTATTGTGGCCTTTGGAGATTTGCATTGGCTATTAGCTGGTGGCAATTGTTGCTGCGATTTGTTGACAATTTGTAAGATAATTAATTGAAGCCAAATTAATAAAACCAACAGCATAAACAGCAGCAGGCAAGCTGATGACGACAGCGCTGCTGGGGGGATTAAAACTAGCAACAACACAACTGAAATATAATGTTAAATGACTTAAATGTTGACGGCCAACAAAATAAAAAAGACAACACTAACCGCCAGCAACAGCAACAACATCAATAAATGGCCAAGCGCAAGTCGAAATCACGTTTCAATGAGCAGCAGACAAAACACAAACACACACATACAGTCACAGCCATCGCTCACGATTAACTTGGCCAAGATATGTTGGCGTTTTTGACTTTTTTAGCTTGCCACTTCTCGCGCCTTCCCATGATTTGTTATGCTTTGTCAGCCAGATAGTGAATGCGTATTCATTTTAATACACGATTCGTTTTGGATGTTAATACAATGTTCTAAACTTTTTTTCGAATTTGCATGTTTTTATTTTTTTGACCAGCTATGTTAAAATTAGACAGGAATTAATTCTCTCAAGTTGTGCGTCAATTTTGCTGTCATTAGTTAATCTATGCGATTTTACAACTTATTAATCCGACTCCATATATACACCGATTTGTGTATGGAGCAATCAATGTAAGTTTTTGAACCTACAAATATCAAATTTTTAATGCTGCCCAACATAATGAAAACATGCCTACAACAAATCCATTGCGTCAGCGATTTATCTCACTTTGACTTTGTGCCCACGGCAAATGTGTCATTCATCAAAGCAATATGTAGAAATTCTTTTTACAACTTTATTTCCATACTAAAAACAGAAAAAGCCCATTAATTAAATTTTAAAATGGGCAAGTCAAGTCAATAAAATCTTAATAAAATTCAAAGAAAACATTTAATATTTAGATGTGAAAATATTCGAGAAGTAATTTCTATTTCTTACACAATTTAAATAAATATTTTGTTACTGATTTAAGTTAACGGAAAGGAACGCACGCAATAACCATTTGTGTGACGTTGGCATTGCACTTCGACTCTCTCTCTCTCTCTCTCTTAGAACGTTGCCAAAACTAACAGAGAGAGTAGTGAGAGTGTAAGAACCTGCGTGTTGCTGGAATGCATACAAGCAAGGGTGCCGATCATTGATAAATACATACATATGTGCATATTTTAAGCAAAGGCTTTACAGTTATTTCGTCTCAGCGTTCCGCTCTCAGAAATAAACTGGGCAATGAGTGTGAGGAAGCGCGAAAGCGTTTTTGTTTCAGTTGCCTTTTCACACAGCGGCCCGTCAAGTGTAAGCGGCAGGCCAGCGGCAACCAAGAACGGTAAAAATTTGTCATTGTATATGTGCGTATGTTTCACTTCTTGGTGGGCCTGCTTTGCTATTTTTCATATTTTGGTTTTTTCTGTGTTGGCAAATGACATCGACAAGTGCATTACGGAATACTCTTTCGAAATTTGTGAGCCTTCGCTGCATAGATTGCGATGGCATAATTTGTGTCTAGTTTCATAGAATCGAATAAAAGGAAAGAGTATGAATGACCAGCAATTGCCAAACTGGTATTTGACTGTTTGTCTACATCTATGCATTGCATTTGTATGCAATTTATTGACCAGTCTCAGCTATCGATGTATATAATTTGACCATATGTGAAAAATTTAGAGAAATTCAAAACAAAAGTTTAAAATTTCGATCATGAAAATACGTACTTGAAAAGTTTTTAATTAAGTAATATACTTGTCTTTTGAAATTGTATTGCAAAGTTTAAAGAACATTTTTTATACATTGCAGCACTTCAATTTATTTTTATAACTGTATCCAATCTTATTATTGCAAAAGGGTGATTTATAAACAGGGTGATCAATATAATATAGAATATGCAGAATGCACTTACCGGTAGCAGCAACAACACAGACACAGTTCAAATCAAGTGCTCTCTCAATCTCGCGCTCTTTTTCTCTCTTTTCCACTAGGCACTTACCAAAAACAAAAGCCTCACACCCACAAACAACATTAATTAAATGAGATAAATCTCATCTTTCTCTTATATATTTGCATAGTATTTTATTTTATTTAATTTTCACTGCACTTCACACACAAGAAAAAAATAATAAAAATAAAGTAATGTAATTAATACAATCTTCAATGCTTCGCTTATTAAGGAGATTTTCAGCGCACTAAACGCAACAATAACACTCTCGTATTAGCGCAGTTATCCGCTCTCTTTAATTTTTTCGCGACCCGGCAAAAGGGTGATTAATAACAGGGTGATCAATATAGTTTAGAACATGCAGAATGCGCTCACCAGCAGCAGCAACAACACAGACACAGTTCAATGCAAGAACTCTCTCTCTCTTTTTTTCACTGAGCGCTTTCACAAAAACAAAAACCTCACACCCACAAACAACAGTTATTAAATGAGATGCTCTCTTCTTTCTTTTTTATATATGTACGTACATTATTTTATTTTATTTTCACTGCACTTCACACACAAGAAAAAAATAATGAAAATAAAGTAATGTAATTAATACAATCTTCAATGCTTCGCTTATTAAGGAGATTTTCAGCGCACTAAACGCAACAACAACACTCTCGTATTAGCGCAGTTATCCGCTCTCTTTAATTTTTTCGCGACCCGGCAAAGCAGCAGCAAAAGGGCGCGCATTTGTCAATTTTCATTTGCTTAAAAACACTTTAAAAAGCAATTACACGGCGATTCTTTAATGTTATAAATACTTTGCGTATGTTCAGTGAGTAATATAAACACAATTTGACTATTAATATAGAGCGTATCAATTTTTATTTAATGAATAAACGGACGATAAGCCCCCAGCGATGTAAAGACGCGCAAAGTTCAAGGCTTACTGCCTTTGGAAAGTGGAACAAGTGAAATCGTGGACTCTTGGAAGGCAACGATCGCTCTTTGCAGTTAGAGCAGCAGGACAGTTCTTTTTATGTCTCTATTCGCGAAGTTGATTTACATTCGTGTGCAGCAACAACTGAATAGGCACGCATTTTTGTTTTTGCTTGTATTTTACTATTGCCGGTGTTCTTGCTTTAGACATACATACACATATAATGTTCAAAAGAGTAGAAATAAAAAAAATCAATGAGTGTTGGAATTCGCTGGCGATGTGTTAACGCATGTTTGTTGGTGTTTTTGTAACTGTATTATTGCTATGAGCACATTTTTTCTTGAACAAAAATAATATTTTATTGAATTTGGGTTCATCATTCGTCAGTTCATTACTTTATTAAAGGAGTCAAAACAAAGCGAATTCTAAGCAACAGACAAACCAAAGCGAATTCAAAGCAACAGACAGCGTTCGTTACATGATGAAACTATATTCTTTGGTGAACAAACATAATACTGTGAGAAGAGCTGAGACCATTAAAGATAGCAAAGCGTAGCTTTCATTTCACTCATTTAAAGGTACTGCAAATGCATAGATAACCGGACGGACGCTATAAGTAGAGTCGTTATAACCGGATTCTACTGTATATCTACATGTTTGTTATCAAAACAATGTAAGTAATTATCATAATTTTTTGTTCAACTGCAACATTTGAAAGCCCACAACATACCATATTGTTAGTTTTACTATGTCATTCATAAAAGCCGCAGTGAATAAAAATGTGTACATCGCACCCACAAGCGTTAAACCAGGGACACTCTTAAGGCGGCAGTCAGCTATGCAAATTATTTGTGTATTAAAAAATGATTTTAATAATAACAAGAAAACGAAAAATGAAAATGCGTATAAAACTATTTAAACGCAACAACTTAATCACTCGGCATTTCCGCTAAACAAGTTTGCCAGTCAGTTCCACTCAAGTGCCTATCTTAGCCAAAGATACATAGACAAAGATAACATTCTCACTTAAGCCCAACGTGATCGAATGAATGAATGAATGAATGAGTGACCCAGAGTGCAGGTGGTTGTCTGAGTTAGGTTTCAGCTTTTGGCGCGTGGGTGGCTGCTTAGCTGGCAACTCGAGTGTATTTCCGCTTGAAAGCGGCAATAACAATATTTGTAATAATAAATTTACGTAAAATGTAAATAAAATCAACGTCGGTCGCTAACGCCCTCGCACACAGCGCCAACGCAAAAGCGCAGTTAACGGGCAACGCCAACAACTTGTCAAGAAGCTGGCCCAAAGCGATGCTCACAATTAGCCAACACAGCTGAGTGTATATCTATTTAAGACTGAGACGGAGACTGGATTTGCTTTCTCAGCGCTTTCCCAAAGCAGGCCATAAATGGTTCGACTTCCCAACCAAAAGAGCACTACAAATCGTCGCCGTTCAGCACCCTCGAACGTAGACTCATCGACTTGGATTCGCGTTTTGTGACCATAATAAGACAAATGCGATTTGCAAGCTGGCAATTAAAAGCCAAAGTGAGTAGAGAACTCAAATGCGTATATAGTCAGTTGTCTTTAGAACATTTGCATAAACAATTTACAGTCAGTGGCGTCACTTTACTTCAACAAAAGGGAAACTTAAGAATGTACTTCAAAAATTAAAAAAAAAAATAATTATTATGATGTACATAAAAATATATAAAACTAATATTTTTATATACTCAAGTACAGTTCTTAACTATTATTTGAATATGTTTAAATATACTACAGTTGAACTTCCGTGTAACGAATTTTCTATACAACGAAGTCAGAAACCAGAACCCTGCAATTTGATTCAGTCAAAAACCCATTCTCTTGTCCGCTTGAGATTCTTTATATGGAAGTTTGACTGTATTTGTTTTGTAAACCCATAAGGAGACCCTCAACAAAACCCCTTTACCTAAGCTTCTTCTGTGATCATAATTTTAACAAAACACACATAAAAATAATCAAAATGTGACGTTTGTGTTTTTAATTATGGCGCGATTGGTCATGTTCCTGTCTTTTAGACTTGGCTATAGATTATGTTGTCAGCTTATTTTGGCCAAATGCTATTGGACAGTTAACAAGTATGTATGTTTTCTGCTCTTGATGTTTGTGTCTTTGTGTCAGACCGACAGAGCTCCAAAGTCACTCCCCAAAAGCGTCACGATTCGCACGCAAATCAAATTAATGTTGCATGCCTTAATTTTTCACTCTTGCTGACCTTGCGACATGAACAAATTTATGCAGCTTACTTCAAAACAGCTGACGCTCTGCTGTTGAAAAATTATAATCAAATTTAATTGTTATCATCATGATTTATTTGATTTGTTGATGTGTGTGTGTGTGGCAGAACAACATAGCGAAAAGACAAAACAATGACGAACTGATCGACACAAAAAACAAACTAAAGCTGCTGCTGCTGGGGTTGCTGTTGAGGCAATCTGTCGTTCAGTCGATTAGTCGATCAGTCGCTCTGTCTTCTTGTCAGCTAACTAGCAATTAATCATACAGTATCTTGAATATAAGGCACATACAAATACATATACATACATCATGAATGTCGTCACACAACTTGTTTTGCCCGCAGGAGCAAATCCACTTTGCAATTACCGATTGTTGCCTGTTTGACACTTATAATTATAAATATTTTCTGCTTGAATAAATGACCATAAAAAAGCCATTGTTATATAAGTTAAAAAATCAACATTGAACCATTTGAGTGCAACTTTAAAAGCAGCTCAACTTATTTAAATTCCAAACTGATTTGCAATGCGCTGCAATAAATCGATTGATTTGGTAATTGAATAATTTGCAGAATTACTTAGCTAAGCTTGTATATAGAAATTATGTATCCAGTCCTAAACATAGACTTTTAAATAAATTATAAGTTATCTGTTAATCGATAATTTATTCAAAACTAATGCTAAGTGAACCATAAATTTAAAAAAAAAAACGATTAAAATTTATAATCAGAAATACATTAAGATAAATAGGAAATAATTTGTGAAACAAACTTTAGGCGCAGCCCTTTTGTTAAAGCTTAACCAACTCTATATGCTTAACAAAATTAAGTTATTTCATTAACAAAGATAAACAAGCATAGACTATGCGATCATCGTTCTGAATAGTTTCTACAAAGTTAGGCACGGACTCAATGAAGATCCGAAATCTGAGTTGAAATCTTGAAGGTAGTCGGAAATTAGCATAATGCAATCGAATTTGTGGGCCATAACAATACATGAATGATATACTAAATGAATGTCAAGCGGCAGTGACATAAATAAAAAGTTTGTAATAAATTTAAATAAATAACTGCCTGGCAATATTAGATCATAGCGCAGAGAGCGCCTGTCCAACACAACAAGACAACACAACAAAAATCTCAAAGCGAAATGAGCTCAACTCGAAATGAAAACGAAAATATCACTCAAGAGTAGCAGCAGTGCCGAACTGAACCGACCGGCCTGCCAACGCAGAGACACCCACACAAGCCGAGTGAAACGAGTGGGTGAGTGAGCGAGTAGAGCAGAATGAGTGGAGAGCAATAAGAACTGGTTTGATGTTGCTGTTTGGTTTTTAACGGGCTTCAATGACGTTACCATAAGCGTTGGCGTTTTTGGGTGAGCAACGATCTCTGGCGGTGTGGCAGTGGGTTTAGCGGTTTATTGGTCGGCTCTGCTGTGCTGTGCCAGTCTCGGTATCCAGCTTCGTAGTCGTATCTGTAAGATACAGACGTAAAGTGCTGCTTTTTAATGCCGCATTTCATTCATTGATCGTTTCAATAGCGCGCCGCACGCTTAGCGCAACAGACAAGTGCCGGCTAACCGGGCTAACCCGGAGCGTTTACGTTCTGTACGTGTGTGTGGTGTGTGGGCAAACCAAGTCAATCAAAACAATAACAACATTAGACAAAAGTCGGTCTGACAGTCAGTCAATAAGCTTACTCTCTGCTTTACTTTGACTAACGGAGTCAAAGCCAAGTTGTTGCTTATACGCACATTGCTGAGTGGTCGACATTGACGGCTGTCTTCGTCGTCGTCGTCGTTGTCGATGTTGTGAATCGCTGCTCAGTGCATGGCGGACAGGCGCAGCAAGCGGATGCGCAGCACACTAAACAGAAATACAAAAACAGAAACCGAGACGTAGACGCACCTTTCTCCAAGCAGCAGCAAACGCGACGGGTATTTTAGTATGCGCCTTCTCGGGTTATTGGATACAGATACATACATAGATACAGACAGCGGCGTACTCACGGATATTTTTAGCAGCCTGCCGCACACAATCTCTCGCGCGCGCATACACACACACTCAAAATAGTTGCAGGCACACACTGCTGTCACACGCGGCTCGCACGTTTTCGATCCAGCAGATACTTTTCCAACTGTAACAAACTTATCAAAAAGTAAAAACAGCGCAAATAAAAAAACAACACAAAATAGCTAACAAAAAAAAAAAAAAACAAGTTGTGCTGTGCAAGTTCGAGGAAATAAAAAAGAATTTTTTTTGTATTTGAAAGAAGCAAAAAGACAAAAGAGAAAAAACAAAAATTTATTGTGTTAATCTGGCAAAATATGCATGAGGCAAGCGTTAATTTAAAATAGAGTCGCACACGAGAATAAAATTGATAGAATACAAATTCGATGACTAATTAGCCGTTGCTGTGGAATTTAAATTGATTCGGATTTGTTTTCGTATGCCAAAAATGTGTGCTGCCCAACTTTAGTGAAGCAAACGTCTAACTCGAATAGCAACAAATAAAAGTGTTTAAAACAAAGTGCAAAAATATTATACAAAACCAAATAAAAGTTTCTACAATTCTAAATCTCAAAACTACAAAACAAGCAAGCAACTCACACATTTTTGTATTTATGAAATCAAAAAGGTAAATAAAAATATGTATTCGTATGTGCGTATGCTGTTGTTGTATCAATAAAAATAGACAAGACATATAAGCAGCAAGCAGGCAGGCGGGACATGGCGAACAAACTGCCTGTTGAGGCAACCCGGGAGGGAGTGGCGCAGCGGCGCAAGCGACGCATTTACTTGCCCAAGGTGTTGAAAAGTTTTTTGGTCCGTTGGGGCTGCATTGGGTTGGGGCCAAGTAACTTGTCAACAGTTTTCATGTGCCATCAAACGCCTGCCCCAACCGCTCCGCTACATATTGGCCTGAGGCTCAGACCTCTTGTTTCGCATGCCCTTTATGAACTTTATTGAGTTAAGAAACGCGCCAAAAACGGGAAATGCTACTCAATTGAATAAAGTTTGGCAACAAATTGCCTTCAGACAATAAATTTCAATTAAGGCATCAGCTGTTAATCAAAGCAAATAGATTTTTGTCGTCTGGCGCTTTTTTAACTCGAAATCACCTTTTTCAATTATGCTGATCAAGCATTCTTTGTTTAAAGCAATTTATTTGATTTGCCAATGCTCTTAAAATATATTGATTTTTGCTATTGTTTAAGCGTTTAAACAAACTTCTTTTTATCAGATAACAAATCATTTGAAACACATTTAAATGTTGAGATAAAAATGTTGATTATCTAATCATTGAATTATTCTTTAGCTTTATTAACCTTTGTTGTAGTTATTTTTACTGTTTTTGTTTAACAATGTCTCTGACACCCTGACCCAAATTTGTGTTGGACATGGGAAAAGCTGTTTATGTCTTCCCCATATCAAAAGAACGAAAAATAAAACAAAAGATGAACGCGCTCAAACCTGTCAAAAATGACACAAATGAAAATAAGAATAATAATAATGGGTAATACAAAACCACACAGTGATACGAAAATATTTACACACGAATACACACGAACGAACAGTTAGAGGTAAGGAAACGGAGACGTTGCCATCTTTGATAGTAAATACAAACACATCACACATACGCAACGTGTGCCAATTTTTAATAAACAAACTTCACTTAAATGGAAAATCAAACAAGCGAGCCAACGAGAAATAAAACAACAACAAAATCTATCAATTATAAAGTGAAACAAGCAAAAAAAACAGCAAAGTAAAAAATAATATAAATCAGAAGCCCACCGCAAGCGGACTAAAAATAGAATCAACCCAATGGCAAAATATACACATGAGGCGCTTGTGGAGATACAGACAAAGGCAAAGTCAAAGAGGTGGTAGGAGGTGGAAGGGGTATAAATAAAAGGCGGCCACATGCAACTGGCAACAGCAGCACGAGACAACAGCAGCAGACAAAAGTCACATCAGACTGTTTATGCTTTCCACCATATAAAGTTAAGAATCACAAATCGAAAAAAAAGACAACAAAAATCTTGCCTACAGTAAAAACTAATTTTAGAGTCAGTCAGACTCTATAGAAATATGCACAAGCCGAGGGTAATTTTATTCACTGCAACGCAGACATTAAGACACTTTCTTAAAAAGTAAAGCTAAAGTTTATTACAAAGTCTGATTATTAAAAAAAAAGCCAAATATTTATCAAATTAAAATAAAAAACTGGAAATTGTTTCACAAACAATTTCCTTTCCCATATAAGTTGCCAACTCCATTATAATCAGACCATATGAAAAATGTCTCTACGAAACATTCCATTGCTCCGCTTCGAAACATTTCCAGCTTTCCTCGCATATTTGCTGATTTTTTTTTTTTATATCCAGCAGACGCTTAATTTTCCATTTAACCGCACCCGACTGCCCTTCTTCTATACCTCATACTGCCAACCCACCCACCCTTTGTGGCGTGCAGACAAGCGTGCAGAAAAAGTTCTAAATTTAATGGCTACGCCTAAAAATGCAGCGACTGCAGCAACTGCAACGGGCGCAGAGTGAGCGGGACAGAAGGGGAGACGGAACTCGTCAGCAGTTTCAAGTGCACTTTGGATAGACAGCTACTCCCTGAAGCGCCCAAAATACGAAAAACAGAAAAAATGCACGGATACAAGCAATACCGAAAAATAAAAACCCAACCTCTGTCTTCTCGCCCCATTCGCTTGTTGCCCCTTCACGCCTGGGCGCACGCATGGCGCGCCTTTTGTCTGCTTTGTTGTTGCATCGCAAAGAATGAAATTAATTTACAAAAAAGAAAGAGCTGCATAGTGAAGCTTGTGTAGCTTGTGTAGCAAGTAGTAATGTACATATGGGAGTCACTGTGCCACTGTGCATTTGCGCAAGCGCATCCACCAGCAAAAAGATATGCAAATACAGCACAGTGCTCTAAATTATATATAAATTTATCTGCTGTGGAAATTTATTTCTGACATTTTAAACCTATAACAATAATTTAGACACAGAAAAACAAATTATAATTTTTAAGCAAGATTTCATAATTTAAATAGTAAAAACTAATGGCAACTCTGGAGGAAATCATAGTGTTGAAGAAATTTTACTAGAAAACTAGGTCAAAGAATATTAAATCTTTATTCTTTCTGTATAATTTCATTTTCGTTACTTTAGATGAGATTATACTTTTCAAAGAATTTGAAATATTGTTTGATGCGCAATTTTTTTTTATACAGATAAATGCACCTTTCAAGTATTAGGATGCAAATCAACGCCTCCGCAAATTAAGTCAATTCGCGCGAATCATTAGACGAAAATAATCGAAAATGATTGCATTCATTTCCGTTTTCAGTCTTCATTTGCTTTTTTCAAAGCAAACACTTCATTTTACATTTCCGCTTGGCGTGCAAAAAAAAAGCGTTCTTAATTTAATGGATATCCCAAGTAAATGTTAGTCGTTTGAGGCAGAATGTTTGCTACTTTGCCGGACGGCAGTTTCAAGTGCACTTTGAATAGACTTCCAGCAGAGCCCAAATACTATATACCACACAAAAATCCAAATAAAACCCAAAACAAACTTAGGAACGCCCCGTGAATCGCTTCTTGCCAGCCCCTACTAATTTACACTCGGGTGCACGCACAACGCAGCGCCTTTTGTCTAGTTTTTTGGGCGAGGTTTTTGGGGTAATGGAGTAGAGGGGAAATTGTTATAGTACACGTGTGTGTGTATGTTGTTTTTGTTTGGTGTCTGGCGAACATTTCAATTGGATTCGCAATGTGCAACGCGAGCGAGCGAGTAATTGAAAACTTAGACAGCAACAAAGCAAGAGCGCGGCGCATGCTTCAAAATTTTTTGCCAATCAACAACAAACAAGCAGCGAGCAAAAGTGTTAGAGCCAGTGCCGCATCCTGTGGCGCTTCCTGCACATCCTGTTGCACGCCCATGCATGCATGCCACTTTAAGGCTGGCAATGCAACCAGCTGCTGCTGCCGCTGCTGCTGCTGCTGCTACTGTTTGTTGAACAACAACATTTATTAGCCGCGAATATCTTTAATCGCATGCAATTTGTTGAGCCAACAACACACGGAACTTGCTAATTTTCACTTCGTTTGAGGGCCACAAAGCAACCGCTAGAAAATGGACGTGGCAAAATTCTAAGGGTAATTGCATGGCGAGGGGTTGGGCGGAAAGTAGGCCCATCCGTTGCGGCTTTTCACTGTGCTTAATTGCACCTTGTTTCTTGCATGTCGCGTAAACTTTTTTGTGCACCTACTTACAATTACGGTTGGTCTTACTGTCGTCTCTAAGGGTATATTCACTTTATGATCCTTTCTGTTGATGGAGTGTAGAATCTTTATGATTTGTTATGAAACTGTGATCTTAATCATTTTTCAATCTATTAGAACTAATAAGAAATTAAGTAGTTAACACTAAAATCAAATCTATTCAAATATTTATGTAAACTTGGCAAAACTTTTAAAAACTTGATGCGTTTTCTAATCAAAAAAGGAAGAACCCTTAAGTAATATGTATAATATATTATATTTATAGATGCTTGAAATGCCTCCTTTATAAAGAAACTTTCATACCGTTAAGGGTGAAGCATTCATGTAATTGAATATATAGTCTCTAACGCCTTGTAGATCAACTAAAAGTCGTTAGTTTTGTTTCTGAGGCATTTAGCTTTCATGTTTCTATTCAACTAACGTCGCGTGG